>OZ024796.1:18499509-19699509 GCA_964017045.1 Omphiscola glabra
TAAGGAGTATTCCCCTAGAGTCCGTAGCCTTATTGAAAGTGTCCTTCCTACACAAACGCTTAAGTTCACGCAAACATCTTGAAATTAAGTTATGCTTATTTTGATTTTTCGCCAAAACAGCTCCTCCACTTACGCTGATTCTTCGTAGCATCCACTCAAGTTTATTACATCGCATCTTGAACCTGGGGCGCTACTGTCTCCGGTGCTCCCCCTCCACCCACGCTCCCTCCCCCTCTCTTACTCCAGGACGACACTGCGGGAAACGCTTAGCAATTTCTTTCCCTTCCTTTTCTCCCCCTCCCCCGTACTTAAATTTGGCTTGGATATGAAAGTTTAAAGGTCAACTGTCTAAACTCAGGGGAAACTGCATTAGCGGCACCGCGGTGCCCTGGCGGTATCCCGACAGTGCCCTTGCAGTGCTAGAATAAATCGACTCGATGGCGGCGGAAAGCGTCAGGATTTGGGGGGTGGGGGGCGTCCTTTGGGCTGGACTGGAGTGGGAGGTTGGGATTTGTTCGAATGGGAGTCGAAAATATAGACGTCATATCATAGAAACTGGATTTCAAAAAACAATTTACAAACTTTAATTCAAACATAATTTTACTATTTTTTGTAGTAGGAGAACAGAAACCTAAAAGACATTAGTCATGTTATTGCACTGGCTATGGCTTCAACTTGCTAAAAGCAGTGAGGGCGGGGGGCGGGAGCTTTGTCTCTTAAAAGAATTACAACTAATCTTATAACGATATTTTTTTAAAATTGAAAAATAATTCAAATACGTTACTTTATTTTTCTAGAAATCACCAGAAATTTATTTTCGCGGAAGGCATGGCATAAAGCTTGGAAAATTGAGGTCATTAATTTAATTTAAAGAAGAAAATAAAAACACAACCCAAGAAAAGCTACGACACAAAAACACATTAAATATCTTTGCGTGTTTTTTTTCAGCTCTCAAGAATCGAGTTGTACCTGTTTAATTTCATTTCAGAGCAAAGATATGCTTGGAGCACGCAAGTGTTGCATGAAATATTGCCCCAGAAATGTCTTAGGCAATTGGTTTCATCTATACGTTAGTAGGGAAGCAAGAGTGAATGAACATGTCACGATAAATATCAATGTACATTACGCTTATTATATTTCCGTATGTGCAAGATGTTATTTGTGTTACACGATATGGTATTTGCATTTTAGCTAGAGCGCTGTCGACACTATGCAACTATCACAATTTGAAGACCAACTTCTCTGAGGTTTTATCTCTGCACAGAGTCGGCACAGTGAGCGTATATTATAAAGAGGACAATCTAATAGTTAAATAGACTTAACGTACAAGTGATTGATTTACTTTTAACTACTGTTTCACACGATATATACATATAGCGGGATTGTTTCAAATGGGCTTCGGGGAAATGAAGGCATGGATTGATATTTTGAGGCAACCTTATGTATGTATACTGTCTTGAAATGTACACAGGGTAGGGGAAAACCTCTGAGAAAAACGACAATACAAAAAGAGAGCGGACATTTCGACCAAAACGTCGTTGACGTCAAAGATACACAGAGACAACCCGTGTTAGCTTGTTCTCTATATACAGTCTTGGTCGGAGCACCTACTGATAAGGATTTCTATTTCTTGGATATACGCTTCTTACGGCACCAAAGTCGAGCGACATAGCTAATCATTTGTCATCAGAGTAAGTGATTATAAGGATGATGATAAGTGTGCTGAACTAAATTATATTTTTGGATTATAAGGATAATTATAAGTTTGCTAAACAAAATAAAAATGTTTTTGGATTATAAAGATAATAATATAACTTTGCTAAATTAAATAATGTAGTCAATAAATAAGCTACAATTCTTTTAAAGTATATATTAATATTATCTCTATACAGAATATGTCTTTGACAATTATAACTCGTGCAACTAGCGTAGACAAATTTCATTGTTTGTCCTTCTGAAATTGCCAAGTAATTTATTGCATTTCTTTTGCTCTTGCACATGTCCACCATGACTCTCTCCACATTTTCATTGCCCATATACAATGCGCCAATTTTCTTCACCGCCTAAAGAATGTAAAACGAAATTCTCCGTTTTCTTTTGCTATGAGATTAACAGCCAACCCCCCTTCCTCCAACCTCACCCTCTTCAAAAAAATAAAACAATAAAAATCCCTTCCCCCTTTTCACTCTAACAATCCTGACAATCTGTTTTTTGCACTTCGACAAATCCGCGCATTATTTGAATTTTTGTGAGTATTGTTTCCCCTTGTGTACGCTACATCAACACTTTAGCAGCCAATGTTTCAGTGTACATTCAATGGCGCATAGCGTTTGCGAATGAAAAAAAAATAATAATAATGTTTTAATTTTCAATCTGATTTTGATTCAGACAGTTCATTTGAAAAAATAAACTTAGAGATAAATTCAAAGTGTAATCTAAATATGACAATAGACTCAAGCTTTCATAAGCAGACCCCCCCCCCCGCCCCAAAATAAATAAATCATTAATTACTTGTGTAAGAAGGAGACACTTTTTGCAGTAAAGCTTATGTACTGGTCAGTGGCGTAGCGAGCTTAACTCGCGCCAGGGACACAATACCTTTTTAGTGCCCCCTCTATTCGAAAACCATACAATATTATATGTAAAATATACGATTTGGCGCTCCTTTGTGAGTAGCGCCCGGGGCATGATGCCCCCCTTGCTCCCCCCTCGCTACGCCACTGGTACAGGTGTCCAATCAATATTTTAAAACAAAACCCTTTTTTACGGCACTCCTAAATATATATTTATTGAAAAGTTGATGTTTCAACAAAATAAATCTGTTGTAAAATTAAGCAATGTTATATATAAAGAAAAATTTCTTTGCTTTTAGTTCCGGGATTTGAAAAGGATGAGACGACGCCACACGTTCAAAGAAGTAATATAACAAAACATTCCTTCATGTGTGTGGGTTTGGGGGGGGGGGGGGGGAGAGCAAATACAAAACTAACATGCCTAACTTGAAACAAAAAAAGGTTAAATTAGTTTCGTCAAACTGTTTGTTGCTCAAGGAAACAAGCGTGCTCTCCCCCAGAAGCACTGATGTCACCTCTCACACACACAACCCCCCCCCCCACATCCACCTCATCCCGCAAACTCCCCCCCCCCCCCCCAAATATATCACCGACACGAAGAGACCCCCAAAGACTAGCGAAACTGGCGGAGCTAAATGGCAGTGTGATAAGAAAATACAGAAAAGGGAAAAAAAATGAGTTCGGAAGGCTTAAACCCACATGTCCTTTCCCTATCTCAATTTTTATGACTGCAATGGTTTAGAGAACATCTCCCTGTGATACTGTCTTCAGCCCGGAGTGCTGTGCGAGACTCCTGGAGTCGTACATGATTGTCTCCGATCGGACCCGTAATGGACTCATTTAGTTTGTTTAAAAAGACGTATAATTAAAGAAGAGAAAAAAAAAAAAAAAAAACGAACAAACAAACAAACAATCCATCAAATTGTTTTACAAACGCATATCATTTTGATCTGTAATCAGAATAAATATCATCTTGAGACCACGTGATGTTGTGTAAGTCCGAGTGGCCTACCTGGAGAAGGAGTCCGGTGCTCCTTCAAGCACAGGAGTCCATGCAGAAACAAAACAAAAAAAGAAGTATATAAATATATTTATATATATATGCCCTGCTCAGCTGATCTGTTGGAGCACACATGGTAATCGTTTAGACTGTTTGCCGTTGAGAGTTCGGCGTGGAGAAACGAGGGCCGGAGGGAGGAGGGGAGGGGGCCACGGGCAGGGGAGAAGGGCTCAAGAGTAGACTAGATCTTAATAAAAGAGGCGGGCGGGGGGGGGGGGAAAATGCTAGGAGGGCAGAAATGATGATGGGGACAGCTGCTGTTTTAAAGGTACCAGGTCGTCTCTAAGTCTGGCACTGTTTCCCCTCTCGTAAACTGAAACACGACACTACGCTGACACCACGTGTATCCCCCCAGCAGTGATCTCACCCCCTAAGCCCCTGGAAAGACATGGAGCGAAACCGATGTACGCTCCCTTGAGAGGACCAGAAGGATAAAAAAAGCTCGTAAGCTAAAAAGTCGCCGTACCAGGTTGGTGAAAGTAAGGTTTGAAATAAGTGCTTCTTCTTACAATTTTGTATCCCCCCCCCCCCACCCCGAGCGACATGTCGTCCATACATTCGTTGCTTACTTCGACACCTGTTTTGGTTTTGCTATCTCCAAAATTTAACAGCATGCACTTCAGTCGACCCCGGCAGCTTGTGGTTTTGGCTAAATTGCTAAGAAATTTAAAAGCGTTTTCGAATAATTAAACTTTATAATTGATATAAAACAAAAGTGATGAACATGATTATGATTATTCAGCAATTTTTTTTTTAAATAGCCATAAACATAAATAGTTACCGCTATTTAAATAAACATTGGGCTTTATTGTGAACGCTTGACGACTAAGGAAAAGTAGCTATAAACTCTGTACGGTGCACGTGACCTTTAGAGGTTAAGAAAATAATGCGTCCCAAATATTTTTTCGCTAATTTTTTTTTTTTTCTAAACGCTTAAAAAAATTAGAGAAAGATTCTCTCGTCCGTCTTACTTGTCACTCAGCATAAGATGGCTGCACGAATGTATTTTGTCCAGGAAGAGTTTTTTTTTTTTTTAACCCATGTGTGTGTTGAGACAGCGTCGAACAAAATGGTGCAGTATGACGTTTCAAATTTAACATAACACTTGCATGTGGCTAGAAGCTGGTTTTTGTTTCTGTTATTGTTTTGCATTTTTTAAAAATATGTTTAACAAGGGAACATAAAAAGTTTAAGTGGCAACAACGACAAAAAATAGCACAGATTAAACTTTGACAAAGCGTTCTATAAATGAGATACGTGGCACCAAGTCCTTGGAATCGTCTATCACCGTACAGAAGTCTTAATCCCAGCGAAGCAGTAGATGACGGTTACCTTCAATCAATCACATCCCAGGATGTACTATAGTTTTCGTTGTTGTTACGTTTTTAAAAATACCATTTTCAGGTTAATAATTGAGTTGATATTTTTAAAGAAAATATACAATTTTTATAATCTTTTTTTTTTTTTAAAATGGCGAATCGATACTCTTGAAATGTGTACAGCTGTATGTTAATGGGGTGAGGCTTATTCCCTCTTCTATGTATCAGTACTCTACCGACTACACACGACCGTGTTGTTGGGTCGCAAGAGGTTACTGTGGGGATCGTACGAACATTTTAAAAGGGGTCGAACTTCTCTTCAACGACAGCCCACCCAACTCTCTCTGAAAGAAAGCTAAAAACCTAATGCTGTAGGTGGGTGACCGATGGCGTAATCAAATATAGGACTACCTACTTGTCCTCTCTCAAGTCCCTTTTTTGCCTGTATTTGATCTCTCAAATATGTCCCGTCACATTCCTCTTGCAGTCCTCTCACCTACTTATGTTCTGTCACATTCATCTTGCTGTCCTCAATTATTTAGGTTCCGTCACATTCCTCTCGCTGTCCTCTCACCTACTTATGTTCTGTCACATTCCTCTTGCTGTCCTCAATTATTTAGGTTCCATCACATTCCTCTCGCTGTCCTCTCACCTACTTAAGTTCCATCACGTTCCTCTTGCAGTACTCAACTGTTTATCTTCTGTCACATTCCTCTTGCTGTCCTCAATTATTTAGGTTCCGTCACATTCCTCTTGCTGTTCTCTAACCAACTTAAGTTCCGTCACATTCCTCTCGCTGTCCTCTCACCTACTTAAGTTCCATCACGTTCCTCTTGCTGTACTCAACAGTTTAGGTTCTGTCACAGTCCTCTTGCTGTCCTCACCTACTTATGTTCTGTCACATTCCTCTTGCTGTCCTCTCAACTACTTATGTTCTGTCAAATTCCTCTTGCTGTCCTCTCAACTACTTAGGTTCCGTCACATTCCTCTTGCTGTCCTCAACTATGTAGGTTCTGTCACATTCCTCTTGCTGTCCTCTCAACTACTTATGTTCTGTCACATTCCTCTTGCTGTCCTGAACTACTTATGTTCTGTCACATTCCTCTTGCTGTCCTCAACTACTTATGTTCTGTCACATTCCTCTTGCTGTCCTCAACTACTTATGTTCTGTCACATTCCTCTTGCTGTCCTCAACTACTTATGTTCTGTCACATTCCTCTTGCTGTCCTCAACTACTTATGTTCTGTCACATTCCCCTTGCTGTCCTCAACTATTTATGTTTCGTCACATTCCTCTTGCTGTCCTCTCAACTACTAATGTTCTGTCACATTCCTCTTGCTGTCCTCTCAACTACTTATGTTCTGTCACATTCCCGTTACTTTCCTCTCGGACATTACATTGCAGCTATGTTTTTATTTGTATTTTACATTGTTTTTAATGTTGTTTGTTTCCTGAAGCAGGCGTCTTGCCGACACCTTCGTCGATTTGTTTCATTTATTTATTTATTTATCTTTTTTTTTTTTTGGCCCGGGGGGGGGGGGGGGGGGTTCCCAGACTTTGTTTCGCTCATTTCCATTTGCCTAACCTAAATGCAGTCACTCTCTTTTAATACCATACTATTGGAGGGTGACAGATGGCGTAGTCAACTGTAGGATGTAGGGGACAGCTACTCAACATTTTTTGGGTAGTCAACTGTAGGAGATAGCTACTCAACATTGGGGTAGTCAACTGTAGGAACTAGCTACTCAACATTGTTTGGGTTAGACAACTGTAGGAGATAGCTGCTCAACATTGTTTGGGGTAGTCAACGATTTATTCCTATTAGGGAACTCAATCCAATTTCAAATTGAAAAAATTACATAATTTAAAGTATTCCGTACATCTTCCGAACCCTTTCGATAAACAAACGCACCCCTGGAATGCACACACCCCTGGAATGTACACACCTTATTCCAAGACATCTGGAGCAGAATATGACAGGGCTTGTTATCCACGGCTGAGCAAAATTTGTGCGGAAATGTTAGGTTGTTTTTTCTTTCAAAGTCCTATAGGAGACTGCAACTTTCCTTGTCACCCAGAGTTATCGTTCATACCGGGGAGTACAAAGAAAGTACAAAGATGGCTGCTCACATGCCGAAAACAAACCGAAAACAGCATTTGAGACCTGGCGAGTTGAAAAAATTAAGAATATTTTATGGGAATTGAATCTGACGGTATCTGGAAATAAAGCAGAACTTGTAAATCGAGCACGCGGCTGAGTAGCAATGCGAATTTGTGGTGAAAAAAACGTATGTATCTGAGACATTTTTCTAATTTCTAGGCGAAAAATATTAACAAGGGCAAAAACCCTTGCTTTTTCAGGAAGTTGCAGTCCCCTATAGACGCAGGTGCCGATGTGCAAATAAATAAATAAATAAATCATGTAGACATTTTGTAGCCATTTCAATCTACGGTCACTACACAAATATCCCATGCTAAAAGAATAATAAAAAATATCACTTTTTTCTAAAATGTACAAATAGAAATATGAATGAATGGTCGCATAGGATACATATTCCAAATACGAAGTAGCTATAGGTACACGGGTACCAGAATTGAGAGGTTAGGATTAAAGAACGATTTAAAATATTATTGTTGGGTTTGTAAGACCAAATGAGGTATCAAATGAAAGATAATTGAATGTATTAAACGTTTGAAATGTTAATTCTTCAGTTTTACTAAAATAAACTACCACAAATGACACCCGAATAGCATTGAGCTTAATGGTACCCGGGTGCGAATGGCGGCGCTGCGTATCTGGGTCCATTTTGACTAATGCTATTCGGATGTCATTTGTAGTAGTTTATTTTAGTTAAAATAAAGAATTAAGTTTACAAACGTATAGTACATTCAATTATCTTTCATTTGATACCTCATTTGGTCTTACAAACACTACAATAATGTTTTAAATCGTTTTTAAATCCCGACTTCTCACTTCTGGTACCCGGGTACCTATAGGTGCAGCCTTCCAAATAACGGTGGGGAAAATATCTTTAAGATGTGCATGTAACCGAGAATTAATCAGCCTCTGTTATTTTCTCTTCAAAATTTTCATATTTCTTGACACCGGCCCGAAAGGTCAAGCAGTCCGATTCTGGTGACAGACCGAAATGTAGTGCGATCTACAAATGTAGGGCAATCTACAAATGTAGTGCGATCTACAAATGTAGTGCCATCTACAAATGTAGGGCAATCTTCAAATGTAGTGCCGTTTTCAAATGTAGTGCCGTCTTCAAACGGTTGCATGTTAAATGTAATTTTTTATTATTTATTTTTTTTTGGTTGGGGGGGGGGAGGGGGATGCCAGGCAATTTTTAGAAAACACCATATAGCAAACGTCCAACACTTTCCGTAAACCCCTCCCCCCGGGCCCCCAGCTTGTCGGCGCCCCAAATGGAGCAAGAAGTTAATGTCCCCTGTATCTGGAAGACATTCTGGGGGTATTTCAGTTTCTTGTAAACACATCTTGAGGTTGTGTCACTAATGGTTAAGACATGCTGTAAGAAAACACGCCTCGCATTTCCTGCGCCCCCACACCACACACCCTCCCCCGTGTGGATTACCACGGTACATCACGATGTCAGTGCAAATGGATGCTGTTTTTTCTTCTCTTGCATCAGTACTACGGATATGTGAGGGTAGGAGTACCGACTCCGGTAGACATAGATCTCTTTGAAGCAGAGAAAAGCTTCCCTCCCTCACCGCTTTCATTTCGTACCAACATTAGACTGTGTCTAAATGCGTCTATGGCTTTTTATTTTTTTCCTGTCTTTTTTTTTTTTTTTTTGTTGGTTTTTTGGGGGTGGGTCTCATTAGCATGTAGTATAGTATTAAAAATATCGTCACATTTCTAAAGGAAAAGGGAAAGTTCATGAACTATGGTGTTACTTACTCAAAAAAACACCTGAGCCCCTAACGTCCAAGTATTCGACATCTCCTATTCATTATAAGAACAATGAATCAATGAATTAAACAGGGAAATAAAACCAAAAACACTGAACCAAGCTCAATAATTTTAAATATTTGTAGTTGTTTGTTTAAAAAAAAAATTAATTTAAAGTAACCAACGGTATGACATTTTTACCGCAAACATCTTACCAAAATGCTCAACTCTGATTGGCCTTTATGGTGACCCTCACTATATTGCCTCTGGATAAAGTACTTCTAAAAAATCACTAGAGAATATTATTTCGGGGATTCCCAATCACCGAACGTTCACTGACCCTGCTTCTTTATGTTCGACTATTTAGAAATCTTTTTTTAAAATGAAATAAAATAACATCAAAAGAGGTTTGAAACGAAACACATCAAAAAAAAAAAATAATAATAATACTAAAAAAAACGTGTATCGCCGGTGTAACAGCATAACCGCCTACTATAACCGCCTTCTATAACCGCCTCCTTTAACCGCATCCTTTAACCGCCTCATATAACCGCCTCCTTTAACCCCGTCCTATAACCGCCTTCTATAACCCCCTCCTGTAACCGCCTTCTATAACCCCCTCCTGTAACCGCCTTCTATAACCCCCTCCTATAACCGCATCCTATAACCGCCTCCTTTAACCGCCTCCTATAACCGCCTCCTATAACCGCCTTCTATAACCCCCTCCTGTAACCGCCTTCTATAACCCCCTCCTATAACCCCCTCCTATAACCGCCTTCTATAACCCGCTCCTATAACCGCATCCTATAACCGCCTCCTTTAACCGCATCCTATAACCGCCTTCTATAACCCCCTCCTATAACCGCCTCCTATAACCGCCTTCTATAGCCCCCTCCTATAACCGCATCCTATAATCCCCTCCTATAACCGCCTCCTATAACCACCTTCTATAACCCCCTCCTATAACCGCCTCCTATAACCGCCTTCTATAACCCCCTCCTATAACCGCCTCCTATAACCCCCTCCTATAACCGCCTCCTATAACCAGCTCCTTTAACCACCTCCTATAACCCCATTTAGGGAGCTTGTTGCAAATTGGATGATTAAACGCAGATTAATCCATTGCTATCATTCATCCTCACGGCTCTTCCTTCACACACCCACACCCACAGCCTCGACAACAACCCCCCCCCCCCGTCCCACCACCACCCAAACAAACAATACATGTAATTTACATGTCAATTCTTCACGGTTTCCTATCGCCATTGTGCGCGCCCGTCTTTTGGTACCGGCATGGGTCAACCCATTACACTCCAACCCCCACCGACCACCCCCAATCCCTCCGCCTCTCGCCTTCTTCAACCACAAAAAAAGAAAGGGGAAAAAAAAGGAATGGAACCCAAGTCACCTGTTTCCAACATCTGCCACCATCCTCGGGAATTTTCTTCCACTCCGCTAACATAAAAGATTCACTCCCTGACATGTCCTCGATTTGAACTTTAACATCCGAGGCAGAACAAAAATGCCTAACACACACGTCACTTCCTAACCTTAACAAATTCCGCTTCCGTAGCCCAATCCGTGTCGAAAATGCCAAACTAAGTAAAAACTTGATATGAAAACATAGCTACCCCTGCGGGGTAGTTAAATCTGTGTCGTGCAAAGTAATTATACAATTGGCCGTTTCATTAACCACAATATCTTATTAAATATAAAACTGTTAGACTACTTCGATTTTTTTAAAAATTCTCTAAAATTTCCGCAACTTCAAAACAAGAGTTAAAGTTTATAATTTCCCCCCTCCCCCTCACAAAGATCGGATCTTGATCTAATGGAATAGATTTGATGATGGTGTTATTGGTCGGATTCATGTTTGAAGAATCTCTAGAAATGTTTCATGTTTGAAGTCTAGCTATTTGACACTTTAACCTGTTTGAGCTGTTTGACACTTCAACCTGTTCGAGCTGTTTGTTACTTTAATCTGTTCAAGCTGTTTCACACTTTTACCTGTTCGAACTGTTTGACACTTTAACATGTTCGAGCTGTTTGACACTCCAACCTATTCGAGCTGTTTGACACTTTGACCTGTTCTAGCTGTTTGACACTTTAACCTGTTCGAGCTGTTTGACACTTTAACCTGTTCGAGCTGTTTGAAACTTTAACCTGTTCGAGCTGTTTGACACTTTGACCTGTTCTAGCTGTTTGACACTTTAACCTGTTCGAGCTGTTTGACACTTTAACCTGTTCGAGCTGTTTGACACTTCAACCTGTGCGAGCTATTTGACACTTTAACCTGTTCGAGCTGTTTGACACTTTGACCTGTTCGAGCTGTTTGACACTTCAACATGTTCGAACTGTTTGGCACTTTAACCTGTTCGAGCTGTTTGACACTTTAATCTGTTCGAGCTGTTTGACACATTAACCTGTTCGAGCTGTTTGACACTTTAACCTGTTCTAGCTGTTTGACAATTTAACCTGTTCGAGCTGTTTGACACTTTTACCTGTTCAAGCTGTTTGACACTTTAACCATTTCTAGCTATTTGACACTTTAACCTGTTCTAGCTGTTTGACACTTTAACCTGTTCGAGCTGTTTGACACTTCAACCTGTTCTAGCTGTTTGACACTTTAACCTGTTCGAGCTGTTTGACACTTTAACCTGTTCTAGCTGTTGGATATTTTAACCTGTTCAAGCTGTTTGACACTTTAATAAACATGTTCAAGCTGTTTGACACTTTAATAATCCTGTTCAAGCTGTTTGACACATTAACCTGTTCGAGCCCCTCTTTTTATAGATCTCTCGATACAACTCTTGGTTTTTAGCAAGTTTTTTTAAAATATTTTTTTTAAATTGAAAATGCTAATTGACATCACAGGAAATCGCTCGTTCTGTACGTAAGTCATTTGATCAAACAAGAATATCCAACAAACCACTGAAAGATTCACTTTGCTCCAATTTTCATTAACAATTCCAAAAAAACTTCAAGTTACCTAAGTTTTTTTTTTCCTTTCGCCTCATCCGAAAACAGACTTAACCTTTACCCTATTTAACCCGGGATTGTTTCAATAATACCCACCGTGAACCACCCCACTGAGATTGATAATCAACTTAGCATGGGTCTTGAAATAATGCTCCACCCTCCCCCCCCCCCCACTTCCCCACTCTCAACCCACCAATCCAGAACTAGCCCCGCTTCTCCCCGTGCTAGCCATTTAAAAGCAATGACATACCGTTGTATTACGGTACACCTAGACAAATACGCCGGTGAAGATGCTGGCACTTTAAGAGAAAGGGCGATCTGTTGTCGTTGCCCATACCATCAGAGTAACAATAATAAGGGCTTTATTTAGGCTGCTGGTGAGATAGACACGTACTAGAGACATGGAATTCGGACCCCAGCGGTGATGGCTGCGTCAGTGGTAAAAGTATTGTCTGTAGGTCACTCTATTCGTTGTGCACTGAAATTATCAATATCCGAAATATTTGGATTCCTAGCTAGACAGCCGAGAACTGTGGGAAAACGAATAAACATCTTTGATTACCTATAGAAATAAGATTCTTCATTAAGGAGATATTATTTGAAAATGTTGATGCATAGTTAGTTGCGGCTCTTGAGGCTTTGGAACGTTTCAGACAGCTGTAACAGTTATCAGAAAACACTAGTGTGTACTCATGAGATTAAATGGACACGAACAATCTGTATTAAGCTTTAATAATAATTTTACATTACACACAAGCAAACATTTCGGCACATGCCTTCATCAGTACAACAAGACATATAAATAAGTAGAAATAAAATTTACATAATATATATATATAGATATATGCTACCTAAAAAAGGAGAGAAAACATAGGAGAGGGCGAAAAAAGCAGACAGAAACTAAGTAAAGAACTATGGAAAGGAAGGAGACAACACGTTATATTCGAAGCGTCATACTATGTAATGTATGATCGTGAAGGCAAGATCACTACGTGCCGAAGAGCTTTACAGGGCGGAAGCAGCTGTAAAGAGAGCACAGAGAAAGGCCAGAAAACACTGCTCCCCCGCATTCGTGTGTGGGACATGCAAAAGAGACTACCACTCGAGGATCGGTCTCATAAGCCACACGAAGAGCTGCAATCAGAGAAGTTAAATCTATCGTCTCTTGTAGACGGAAAGATGCCATACATACATATATACTATGTAATGGAAAATATGGCAGCACTATTTTATAACCATTTGAAACAATTGATACGTGTAAGCGATGCAAGGATCCTCTCGATACGAATGATATGTTTGCTTCAATCTATTTCCAGACCCGTGGGGGTTCTTTAAGAACATACGACGCCTCACCGGGCGCCAGTGTCCACCCACGGGCGTTAGAAAATGTGTGTACTATTTTACAACGCACACTTTAAGTGGGAGCCACTGCTGTATCATTCAAATTAAATGTGTTTGGTGACGTACTTTAAAATAAACTGAAGTTGCATACATGATACATTATATACCCGGGGCTATTTCCTCCCTAGCTGTAAGCAAATTCCTTTAAGTAAGACAGCTATCTTTTTAAATACAGCTAATTTTTATTTTTTATTTGAATTCAGATATTAAAAAAAAAAAAAAGAAAAGAAACAGAAGCGCTTGTTAATTTATGTGGCTTCAATTTGAATCAGATAAAATCCGTTATCCCTTTTCTAGGAGGCAATCCAAGTCCTATGTTCGCCCTCGGTAGTATGCACCCTCTCTAAATCACGCGCTTAGGGTGCAAGGAAAAACCTTTCTGTCAATAGGAGAACGCCGGCTAATTAACGATTCATAACATGTTAAAAAAAACAAGTACCGGTACACACCTTAATCCTATATGGGCCATTCATGTTCGTGGTCAACGCATTAGCCCTTCAGACCGGACACTAAGTGTTATTGATGTATTCAAATCTTCGGAACAAACAATTGCCAAGGGTCGTTCTACTCCGCAGCAACAACAAAACACACACAGACACGCACACACCCACCCCCTCGCTGGACACACACACACACTCATACATACACACACACACACACTCATACATACACACACACACGCCTGACACAGAAAGCAAAAGTGATCAATGTTCCTATTTCCTGATACCTGACAGGCGCTCATTATTGCACCATTTTCTGTCTGTGGCCGAAACCTTTCCAAGTGGGATGTCTTCAATGACAGCCTAATTGCCTGACCATCTGCCCAGTGTGCACAGCGGGGCCACGGTGGTTTTGAATAAGGACCTGCGCCCGGGGCGTGTGAGCACGGGTATGGAAAGGGTTAACCCGATTTATTGGAGCCTCCGGGACCCCAGGCGCACGCTGTGTGAGAGGGGTCACAAGGGAGGGGGGGGGCGAGGGTACAGGATTAGGGTTATCACTTCTTCAGCCTTGGGGGTGTTAACGTTTGTTTGGTGTGTAACCTAATATACGTCCATGTATGACGTACCTATAGCTGTAGTGGTTAAATTGAACAGAAGCCGACTGAGAATTGATTACATGTGTTTGTGACCTTTAACAGTGAAGGTTTTATAAGAGATAAAGTTAGGACACGAGATAGAAGGCATAAACGAAAGAATATTACGAGATAATAGGAAGAGGGAATTGTAAAAGAGAAAGAAATGCAACAGAGAGAGGGTAATAATGGGGGAGACTGCAATCAGGTTAGCACAATAGGAAATTAGTAAAAACACAGTAAGGTTAAACCTGATAAAAGGATCGCAACAAAACAACGAACTTGTCGGCAGGAAGCCTTCATCAGCGAACAAACAGAGAAACGAATAAAATTAAAAAAAGATATAAAAAAAAATAAAAATTTTATAATGTAGCACTTAGCTTAGAAGAAGTATCCAAGAGGGCAGCAAAAGATTTTGCAACGTTCATCGTTTTGTTGCGTTCCTTTTTATCAGGTTTAACCTTACTGTGTTTTTACTAATTTCCTGCAATAGAGAGAGAAGGATTCGAAATCACACGGGACTATCGAAATGAGCTCAAAGGGGGAAAAAGCAATGTAGATTTTAAAGAGTGGCAGACAAGTCAAGAACTGGAAATGAGGGGAGTTAAAGAGGTAGGAAATATTAAAAAAAAAAAAAAAAAATTTGTACAATAGACAAAAGATGTAAAGGTGTGAGTATGTGGAGGGGATGGGGGAGTTACTAGAGAGATAAATAATTAATGAAATGATGCGAAAATATAGAAAAGGGAAAAATATAATGAAACTTAATATGAAAGAAAAAATATGGATAGAAATTCCAGAAAGATCGAGAAACCGTCAAGCATCAAGAAAAATTACGCGTTTCCCTTAAGCACGGGATATTGAATTTGGGGGAGCTAACCGAGAATATCCCATTATTTCCCCTGTCAGGGTGAGCAATACGAGACGGCACAGAGCACGGACTGATTAATTATTGCCCCTTAAAAATCCATTCAGGCAAAGTTTTGTTCGAATTCAATTTAGTCGAATGTTGTCAGCTCCAAACCAATGGATTTGAATGTTCTAGACTTATCGGCCAACTAGAGTCATCGGCCAACTAGAGTCATCAGCCAACTAGAGTCATCGGCCAACTAGAGTCATGGACCAACTATAGTCATCGGCCAACTAGAGTCATCGGCCAACTAGAGTCATCGGCCAACTAGAGTCATGGGCCAACTAGAGTCATCGGCCAACTAGAGTCATGGGCCAACTAGAGTCATGGTCCAACTAGAGTCATCGGCCAACTAGAGTCATGGGCCAACTAGAGTCATCGGCCAACTAGAGTCATGGGCCAACTAGAGTCATCGGCCAACTAGAGTCATAGGCCAACTAGAGTCATGGGCCAACTAGAGTCATCGGCCAACTAGAGTCATCTGCCAACAGCACTGGAACCCGATCGAGTCTCTTCAACTTTTGAGATTTTATTTTGCACAAGACTATGTTTAAAAACTGATGGCTGACCTTTGTTTCAGATTTTAAGTGAATGTCGCAAAAGGCTGATAGGTTTATAGGTTGGTAGGTTTTTAAGCATAAGAAAAATCTAAGGATTGTGTTTTACATAAAATCAATCGTTTAAATAAAATAAAAGAAATATTTTGTTCACAACAGTTTTTGTTGCACTCAGACAAAACAACAACAATTGAACGATAGGATACCACTTCAAAAATGTGTATATAATTTGCCTCCTACTTTTACACGAAACTTGTTTTAAAGAAATTACTTCGCAAATTAGTTCGAACGGAAGTTAGTTGAAATTTAGATAATTTTTTACCAGTTATAGCTCGCCAAACATTGGCAGCAGCAATGCCTGAACTGCCCATCTACTAAAGTGACTTGAAAAAAAACATGATCTTAAGAAAGGCACACTTAAGAATCGCAATTTTTGCTATACCCCTTCCCCCTATGATACGTCACTGCACACATTTTATTTCACGCCCATGAACTATATTAATATTCTGGTGTCCCCAACCTCTTTTAAACCGAAGACTTATTACACCATATTTAATTTCAGACGATTTCATTTTCTGAAAAGAAAATATTACGCAGCAAACGCAGTTGCTTTATTTCTTAAAAGAATCATTCAGCTACCGGTAGTTAAATCGGGAAATATATTTTGTGCGATATTCTGAAACAACGTCATTTCACATTCCCATATATACGTCACAAAATACAAAGCATAAAGCGAAAACTGTGAAAGTAATTTCAGTACCAAATATGCTGAATAGGAAGCAGCCAGTTTCAGCCGGAAATGTAAGCAATCCACCAGAACTTCTGGCAGAAGCGTAATAGATATAAGAAATTTATTTTTGGGGGGGGGGGGGGGCAATCGGACAAGAAATATAAATTTAATTAAAAAGTTGGCATTTTCACCATTCATCACAGGGACATTTGCTTTTTAAAAAAAACATCCAAATAAACATTAAATACATCTACATTTAACAAATTTCATTTCGAAGAAAATTTCCGGTAACGGCCTTCTACCAGTTTCTAAATATGTTTTATTTTTAAAAACTTTGTCAACATCTCGGCGTCGATAAATTTGTGACTCTACTTCGTCAGTTCATCTTTAACACTTTTTACCAGAAGCGTAGGGTAGGGTAGGGTTACATGCTAGATTTAGTGCCGCCCGGGGGCGGATCATGAGTTTTCGCCGCCACGCCCCCCCCCCCCCCCCCCACAATTGAAAAACTCTGCACTTGGCTAAAAATGCCGCTCTACAATATATAGGAACGCTGGGGGTGGAGCGCACCAAATCCCTTTTCTACGACAGTACTCCCCCCACCCCCACCACCACCCATTTTCCTGCTCCTGCAAAAGATAGTCTGAGTTTGTCCACGCTAAAAACTTTATCAGGAATCCTAGAGTAATCTTAGCGGCTAAAATGCTCCCAGTAATGATTGCAATAATAAATGCCTTTCGCGCTTGCATGATTGCCCATGAGTGGTAATCAAAACAGCATGTTACGCCCGACTGAAACCAGGTTCACCTAATTGATTTCGCACGCATTTACTCCGAACAGGTTCATCAACTCTGTTGGGGGGTTTTCTCCTTCTTTTGTGTGTGTGTGTGTGTGGTGATTTTTGTGTGTGTAAATCTATGGAGTTTAAAATGATCTGGCTGGAAGTGTGTTGGTCTGAAGAAATCATTAAATCATCTCATTACTCATTGACTTTGCTGGATATGACGTGTCCAGATTCCACGTGCAATCCACTCCAAAACACACTTTTTAGAAAGGCAAAAAAAAAAAAAAGGAGAAAAAGTAAACAGATTGCAAGACATGTTTACTAATAATAATCATATATGAAAATGACATCGTGCTATCGGATATGTTGATATGCTGATATGTTGATACGTTGATATGTTGATATGCTGATATGTTGATATGTTGATATGTTGATATGCTGATATTTTGATACGTTGATATGTTGATATGCTGATATGTTGATATGTTGATATGCTGATATTTTGATACGTTGATATGTTGATATGCTGATATGTTGATATGCTGATATGTTGATACGTTGATATGTTGATATGCTGATATGTTGATATGTTGATATGTTGATATGCTGATATGTTGATATGTTGATATGCTGATATGTTGATATGTTGATATGTTGCTATGTTGATATGCTGATATGCCGATATGTTGATATGTTGATATGATGATATGCCGATATGTTGATGTGTAGATATGTTGATGTGTTGACATGTTGATATGCTGATATGCCGATATGTTGATATGTTGATATGCTGATATGTTGATATGTTGATATGTTGATATGATGATATGCCGATATGTTGATGTGTTGATATGCTGATATGTTGATATGCTGATATGCTGATATGCTGATATGTTGATATGTTGATATGCTGATATGCTGATATGTTGGCAGATAGTGAAAGGCGACAAGCGAAGTAAGGACAGGAAAGCGTTCATGAAATTGATCTCCCGAATTCACCCTACTTTAAAGTGTAACGGAAATGATCCAAACAAAGTATGGGAATGTGGTTGTCCTCTCGGATACTACATTACAGCTAAGGGTTATTTTTATTGAATTCTCTTCATTTTGTTGTTTGTTCGCTGATGGAAGGCTTCATGTCGAGACGTTCCTTCTTTTTGTTTTTTTCAGGTTTTTCCTATACTTTGTTTAGATTATTTTCATTTTTCTAACCCGATGCAGTCTCAACCCATTATTACCATTTAAAATTTAAAGTTGTTGTCATAAAAGTTTACGAACATTTAAGAGGGACAAATCATGTCAAAATGTGTTTGTTCGCCTCTAATCGCGCTGTAGACCTCACACTTCGACGCTTGGACAGAAGCTTTTGAGGCAGCTCTCTTGACCACAATTCGTCCCCACCAAACCCAACTTACGATCAACACCTCTGACCACCACCCCCCATACGCGCTCCATCCCGCCCACCCCCATGCGTCTGAGGATTCAGGCGTCTGACATGAGGGCCGACAAGACAGGATTGGGTTTCCTGTATAATGGAGTGACGGGAGGTTTGGAGTCCCATGGGCGTATCATCTGTTGACCGGGCATGGCTATGGCATGGGGCGCCACTGGGAGAAGCGCGTGGTTGTGATTATAGCGTGGAGGATATCTAATGCTGGAATTGGTTACGTGGAGGAAATTTACACTGAAGACCCAAAAGCAGGTGTTAGGATGAACAGTTCGCAGCGAAATGACAAGAAGCGAATTGGGGAATGATTATTTCAGGCAATGCCTCCCATGTATTGTTTTCTTTTTTTATTTCGGACATAAAATACATATTAAATGATATTTAACTACACAATAATTAATATTGTAATTTTACTCTGGGGAGTGGCGCGGCCCGGGGGGGGGGGGGTCGGGGGTGTCAGCATACAGTTGAATTTTTTCCCAAAGTATCAGCCATCATGGTAAATTTGTGTTACAAACACAGATTCCACTGAATGTTACGTAATACTCGGGAGTTGGTATACCAGAACTTCGTATGAGAGTCGTATGGAACCGTGTTTCAACTCCGACAGCCCAGAAAATACATATATTTTTTATTATTATTACTATTATTAATAGTTGTCTTACATAGCGCGTTACCTTATCCCAGTCTTATATAATTTTTAAATTATTATTAAAGAAACGATAAGAACAGTGGTTTGAGCATACATATACAATAATCAGATCATTAATCGAACATTTTATCAGAAATTAAAGAGTCATCGAGTGCTTGGGGGGGGGGGTGGGGGGGTGGCGGTAATCACTGATAGCTTTTCTTGCCGCTTCAACAGTTCTAACATAAACATAGGCCCCCGCCATCTGGCAGGAAAGCTCGTGCTATAATGAGGAAACGCATCTTTGAAAACCGACACCGGCCTGTCCCGTACTATTTTCTGGTGTACAAGTGAAGCAGATTTTTTATTTTATTTTTTTTTAATTTTATAAAAGAAGTCAAAGGTACAAGCACCGGCGCAGCGCCTTGGTAGCTTAGCTGTTAAAATAGTCAGAGATGTTTTCTTGAAAGACTTTTCTGTGCGGACATGGGTCGTCTCCGACTTATCAACGATCTATTTAAGAGTCTTGAATGTACAACAGTCAGAGCATATATCAATACTTTTAAATAGTCCTCTCCTGTATCTCTCAGATTTCATCCTCCTCTTTGTGCTAGCCAGTTCAAAAAAGAAGGATTCGGGGAAGGGCGGAATAAAGGAGAGGAGGCTGTAGTCGGATGCCTAGGATTTACCATTTTGAAATCGTCTGAACATGGTGTCGTCAAAATGTCTTCCAACAGATAGATTGAAAAAACTTTTATATATATATTTATATTTTTTTGGGGGGGGGGGGGGATCCAATTGCATTTGGTACTATTTTGTTCCAGTTGCATTTGTTACTATTATGTTCAAGACTTATTACGTTGTTGCAAGCCTCAAGTATTATGACGCTGTTACAAGCCTCAAGACCTATGACGCTGTTACAACGTCAGCCCTTAAGTCTTATGGCGCTGTTACAAGCCTCAATACTTATGACGCTGTTGCAAGCATTAAGTCTTATGACGCTGTTGCAAGCATTAAGTCTTATGACGCTGTAGCAAGCATTAAGTCTAATGACGCTGTTGCAAGAATTAAGTCTTATGACGCTGTAGCAAGCATTAAGTCTTATAACGCTGTAGCAAGCATTAAGTCTAATGACGCTGTTGCAAGAATTAAGTCTTATGACGCTGTTGCAAGCATTAAGTATACCAGTGTCCTTGAAGGATTATTTGGGGTGGGGGGATGAGGTTAAAACTGAGTTCCGCACCCAGTTGTTTCATTGCACACTAGTGTGCCGCAAGACTATGCTAGTTGTGCCGCGGCCAAATTTCCCAGAGATATAAGACAAAAAGAAAGAAAGAAAAAAGCTCGTTACGAGGACAAACATTTGGTGGAAAAAAAATTAAGAAAAGAGATACCACGATTGGCCTGTTAACAGACGGTCAAACGTTTCAAAGAAAAGTAGCACAGCACATCTGCAGGTTTGAATTTTCTGGGTGTCTTGACAAATTCACAATCTCAATGTGTCTGAAGCTGACCAGCAAATTAAATTATCTCTCCGGTTAATAGCAGTTTTTTGTTGTTGTTGTTTTTTTTTTTTTTTTTTTGGTTTTTGGTTTAAATTATCCAATTTGTTGACTCTGTCAAAGTCTGTGTTGATCGTGATACTTGTACAAAATATTAAGACTATTGCATTTGTTTTATTATTATTATTATTTTGGCATGTGTTTGGCAGTGACATAACCTTACACGTGGATCTCAATGTCCAATGTCATAGATACGTAAGTGGGCGATGATTGTTATTATTTCTATTTTTTTGGTTTCAAAATATTATTTGAATTGTTTATTTGTCTTGTAATGCTATGCGTGTTGCAGAAGACCGAGAGGAATGGAGAAGGATAGTGTTCATGTCATCTGTGGAGCACCAACGGCCCAAGAACAAAGGGACATGATGATGATGATGATGATGATGAATGTTTCTTAAATTGTAATCTTTACATGGGAAGTGTGGTGGGTGGCGTTCTATGCCCATGAAAAACAGCTGTAAGTTGGATGCAGTGACAGTGGCCGTGGCAAGGAGCACACTCGGAGACATAAGAAACGTTTATGTAGAGAAGAAAATAAAGAGACGATTGCGGCAGAGAAATCAGTAAAATTAGTATTTTTATTTCAAATTTTAAATTGAATTCGAACTTATTTTCTCCAAAACTGATTTGATCTATATCAGAACACCCATTCCCCCTCTATCCCCATGCTTCCCATTCCCCCCTCCCGCTCTACACCCCCCCCACCCCCATAAAATAGCAACTTAGCGTCACCCAAACGCTTCTGTGAGCCGGGGCTAATCCAACCACTCGCACCCCAAACAGAATTCGCCGGCAAACACAGAGCCCCCTCACCCTACCGCCCCCCCCCCCCGAAACTCAACTCATCACCGTCACCCTCTATAGCAACAGAAGGAGGGGAAAAATGCGTTTAAGAGAGACTTTAAAAAATAAGAAAAAGATCACCACCACCACCACCACCGAACTCATCTGTTCACCAAACCAAGGTTAAGACCATGGTACTCACTTGAGCGTGAGACTAGAACACTCGGAGTCAGGACATGAGAGTTTCTTTTTTTTTCGCCTGACATCAGCATTCTTCTTGACGCCAGACTGCCGTCCATTGGTTGACTGTTGGATGAGTCACGCTCTGCGCACTTTTCTTTGCTCTCTTCGTCCTTTCGGATATAAAAAATTTAAAAAAATTTAAACTAAGAAAATCAAGGTATCACATTAAAAAAATACATTTGCTTGCTGTATTCTGTCCTAGTCATCATAGTCTATATGCTACCGATTCAAAGCACTAGTTTAAAAAAAAAAAATAAAAAAAATATTAAGAACGATACGAGACAATTACTTTAAAATTACAATTTGAAGTTTGTGCATTTAAGGCTATGAAGAATCCACAATAGGAAAATCTCTTGGTTATGTCAGGAACTCCGATTTTTTGGATAATGTTTTTAAACATCATAGCAGATTGTTTGAAATAAAAGGGGTGGCAAATATTTTTTTAAAATCTTTCAACAAGTCAAATTTGGCTTCAGATCACCACCATTTACTTTTCATTCACTAACCCTTTCAACAAAGCAATATTTAAAATCGGTGACGTATGAATATACTTACTGTGCTTACCCTGTTTATATGTGAGGTCATCTGCCAACCCCTCTATTTCTCGCTCTCTCTCTCTTTCTCCCTCTCTGTCTCTCTCTCTCTCTCTCTGTGTCTCTCTCTCCACCTCTCTGTCTCTCGCTCTCTCGTACTCACGTTGGTTCTCTTACGCTTGCTACAAATCCCAAAGTGCAATTTTCTTCACAAACTCTACTCACATAATTTTCATTTTATGTTTCGGTAATTTGAAAACGTGTCCCGTAGGCTCGGGATTTTGTATAACAACATTTTATGTTACATAATGAAAGGAGGGCGGTTGTATCAATCCATACCCCACACACTCTTTAGATGTTAATTTGCAGGTCCCATAAACATCATCTAAATAACTTCAGGGGTTCTGGGAACTCGATTACCGCGACAAACTGTCCTAGAATGCTAGAATGCTCCATTTCTCAGAAGGTCGTTTCCCTAGTCTGCCCTTGACATAGAATCTTTAAACCCTACGCCTCCAACGTTTTTTTTTAAATAATGAAAAAAAACACAACACAAAAAGAAAAACTACTAGAACTTGTTACTCGCTAACTCTATATTAAGGTTGGCGTATCCAATGCTGTTTGCTCTGATACGGGAAGACAAAACAACACGCACAACACTAGACAACACGGACAGCACAAGACAAGGCGGACAACACAAGACAACGCGGACAACACAAGACAACGCGGACAACACAAGGCAACACAGACAACACGGAGAACAAAAGACAACGCGGACAACACAAGACAACATGGACAACACAAGACAACAAGGACAACACGGGCAACACAAGACAACACGCTCAACACGGACAACACAAGATAACACATGATAACACAAGGCAACACGGACAACACAAGACAACTCGGAGAACACAAGACAACACGGAGAACACAAGACAACACGGAGAACACAGACAACACGGAAAACACAAGACAACACGGACAAAAAAAGACACTACGGACAACACAAGATAATACAAGACAACACAAGACAACAATGACAACACTAAACAACATAAGACAACACCGAGAACACAAGAAATTGACAAGACAACTTGGAAAACCATAAATTATGCACTTCAGCTCTTTAATTACATTTTGCGATGTCTGGGAGGTTGCCATTGTCGACCTACATATATCCAGCGTAAGTTATTTTACTTACTATATGCAATTTAAAAAAAAAACTGGATTGAATTCATATGTGTTATGCTATTAGTATAACCCGATAGGTGCCGTACATCCTATGTTGTTATACTATAAATCTAACCAGACAGGTGCCGTACAGCCTATGTTGTTATACTATAAATCTAACCGGACAGGTGCCGTACAGCATATGTTGTTATACTATAAATCTAACCGGACAGGTGATGAACAGCATATGTTGTTATACTATAAATCTAACCGGACAGGTGATGAACAGCATATGTTGTTATACTATAAATCTAACCGGACATGTGATGAACAGAATCTGTTGTTATACTATAAATCTAACCGGACAGGTGATGAACAGAATCTGTTGTTATACTATAAATCTAACCGGACAGGTGATGAACAGCATATGTTGTTATACTATAAATCTAACCGGACAGGTGATGAACAGCATATGTTGTTATTCTATAAATCTAACCCGACAGGTGACGAACAGCCTAACACGACAGGTGTCGAACAGCCTAACCCGACAGGTGCCGAACAGCCTAACCCGACAGGTGCCGAACAGCCTAACCCGACAGGTGCCGAACAGCCTAACCCGACAGGTGCCGAACAGCCTAACCCGACAGGTGCCGAACAGCCTAACCCGACAGGTGCCGAACAGCCTAACCCGACAGGTGCCGAACAGCCTAACCCGACAGGTGCCGAACAGCCTAACCCGACAGGTGCCGAACAGCCTAACCCGACAGGTGTCGAACAGCATATGGTTTTATTGTTTATTTATTTAATTTGTTTAAATTACACTTTAAGAATTTTTTTTGTAATAAAGTGGCGGTCCCTAAAGTACGTCACGGTCCAGAGGGGATGAGGGGGGTCTAAGAAAGTGTGACAGTTTGAGACAATTTGGGGGGGGGGGTGTAAATATCTTGTGTGGCGTCATTTGTTGGTTTTTTTTTATCCGCACGTGTAAAGCCTGAGATGGACAGTGATGTTGAGCTTTCTGTTGTAAAGGATGCAAGATGACAGACGATGTCACTGTTGTTGATTGAATCGTTGAATACACTCTTAATAATCTATCGTAAAAGTACCCCTCAAAAACAGTAACTTACTGTGTACAAGCTGCCAGTAACTTACTGTTTTTACTTTGAGAAAGCGATAGCATATCGTTATCAGCCTACAGTAATTTAGCGATAATATGCTGTTACTTTTCAGTTTACCGTTAACGGTAACCTACAATAAGTTACCGTTTTTTTTTAAAAACCCCAAAAATCCCCAGGTATATTCTTTATATAGTGCCGACCCCCATCCTTTAATATTAGGTGATTTTAATTAAACAACAAATAAAATAAGAAGTATACAATAAAATAAGAAATGTTCTCAAGCAAGTTACAAAATTTATTCCCATTTTCGGATTGAAAAATTAAATTCAGCCTAAGTCAGTGACATGACTCCCCGACTTGCAGCTTGTCTGGGGAATTAGTCTCTCCAATACTGCCTTCTCAACTTGATTGTCCAATAAAGGCCACCGCAATCTCAAAGTTTCTGTACAATACTGCCATCTCAACGTGTCTGTACAATACTGCCATCTTAACTGGTCTTTCAAAAAGTGGCATCACCATGCTTAGAAAATGTACCGTTCACTAAAGAGAGAATGAAACAAAAACAGATTTTAACACAATTTAATAGACAACAATGCTGCTCAACTAACACATTTACTATTGTTTATATTTAACCCATTCAATCCAGGGCGCTCAGAAATTTTTAATTGGAGACCCCAACCAAAGGGGAGCAACTCCACCCTTAACGTGGGTAGGTTTTGAAATAAATTCAAAACAAATCTATTGAACAGTATAATCATATGAAATAAATTGATTTGCATCCATTAATGGTTGCTATATGTGTTATGTAACATTATTTCCGAATGCTTTTCTTGTGTAAATTCCTAAAAGTCAATTTTCAACGAAGTATTTGAATACAAATGATCATAAAACTAAAATAAAAAAACTGCTTTTAAAATAATGAATACTCCTCACCCATTAAATAAAAATATTTTTAAAAAGATAGTAATCTCCCTTGGTCTCGTTTATAGCGAGATTTACGTTTAAATAGTGAGATTTCCACTTCCTTTTTAGCAACGTGTAAACAAAGGATTTGGCCGTAATGGGATTGAATCGGTACTGGCCGGATTTGGTCGCTACGGGATTGAATGGGTTAACACAATTTAATAGACAACAATGCTGCTCAACTAACACATTTACTTTCATTTACCTTTAAATAAATAAGCTATACATTAAAACTGCAGTAGAGTAGTAACCTCCTAAGGCTTGCAGGCTCTGCATGCATTTTGCAGGGGTTGCTGTCAATCCCTTCCCCATAACATTACTAAACATCAATAACTCATAAAACATTGAGTACGGTACCCCTTAGAAAGTGATAATAGAAATGACCCTGGGAGACAAAATGTTTGGGAACCACTGCACTACAGAATTAGCCAAGAGAATATCCCACAATTAAACATTTTATAACTCTAATTTTTTTTAAAGTAAAAAAAACCTATTTAACAAACTCGGGCTAACATGATAAATGGGAGTTAAAAGGTGACCTTTACCCACTCAATCCATGGCTATCAGAAATTTTATCATTATCCCCCAACCAAAGGGGAGCAACGCCACCCTTACCGTAGAAAGGTTTTGAACATTTTTTTAAAACAAATCTATTTAACAGCATAATTACCCGGTATATGAATTGATTTACATTCAAAAATAGTTGCTATATGTGTTGTGTAACATTATTTCCTAGTGCTTCTCTTGTGTAAGTTCATATAAAAGTCAACTTTCAACGATGTATTTGAATACAAATGATCATAACACTAAAATAAAAAATCTGCTTTTAAAATAATGAACACTCCTTGGACAATAAATAAAAATATTTAAAAAAGAGTTATCTCCTTTGGTCTCGTTTCTAGCGAGGTTTCCGGTTAAATAGCGAGACTTCTCCCTTCTATTTAGAAACGTGTAAACAAAGGGTTGAGTGGCTGGATTTGGTTGCAGTGGGATTGAATCAGTACTGGCCGGATTTAACCGCGATCGGATTGATGAATGGGTTAACCAGTTTTTCAACAGCAAAAGTAAAAAAGTTCTTGGACTAACCTTTGTTAAAATGGCAAAACACTCCAGCACTACTTTGGAAGATCCATATCAGTTGATTTGTCTTTGTCATCACAAGAGGAACTGAAAATTAAAAAATCATTATAAATATTAAAGTTGAAAATTAAAACTAAATAAGTAAAGACAAACTTAAAATAGGCTATATACGATAATAGTATCAATTCACAAAAATAGAGTATGAATCAATTTCTAAAACATAAGTATAGCAGCTCTTCTAAGCTTAAAATCTGATCAATACCAGCTAACTAAAGTTTTGCAAAGAGTTATGGTATCGACTTCTACAAAATTATACCAATGAACCTGTAAATATAACAATACACAGGGAACACAACAGAGTAGGTGTTATTCATAGGTTAAGCATAGAAAAAATATTTCCATGTCTCGGCCAGTTAGTGCATAAGCCATGGGCAGTGCTGTTCAAGGTTTGTCATATCCAGGTTGGACTGTATACATAATTTATACTGCAGTGTTTCCCAAACTTGTGGTCGAAGCCCCACCTGGTAACGTTCAAAGTCTATGTCACTTGAAAGGTGAATTATCTTGCTAGCAATACCCATATTATACAAGGAAATATTGAATTTAAAAAATCAATGAACCAAAAAGGGTTAAAAACATCCTTAGAAAACAAATACTGTAGTATGTAGCATAGGGTACAGGAAAAATCACAATGGAGAAATACCATAGTTAGAAGGTGATCCAAAAGTTTTTAATACATTCCTCTCCATTACAGCAAGAATATCACAACCCCCCTCTCAAATATTCTAATTGCCATCACATGTAGGGAAGCACATAGGTAATAGCCTCAAGATAAGCCATCTTTCAAAAATAATCCATGGGACTTACCCTTTAGAATAATATTCCACCATTGCATTATAAACAATCTTGTTGAATAATCCATTTCACTTTGTCATCAGAACAGGAACTGAAAATTAAAAAAAAAAAGTTGACATTGAAACAATCTAAGTAAAGCAACTCTAGAATACTATACATCATTATCAGGTACCAGTTCATAAATATGGCATATAATAAGACATAAAACAATCAGAAGCCTAAATCATCAATTTTAACAACATATATACCCGGTAGATCAGTGGCCCTAAGCATTGACAAAATCTTTCCAAGAGCTAAAAAATTACAAAATAGAATGATATCTACATCTACACAAATTACAATAAAACTTATTAAAACCAATTAATGAAGCATACTGTTAAAACTCATGTAAAAATTGTGCTTTTTGTAGGTGAAACTATAATTACATTTGTGAGTTATTGCATATGCCAGGATCAGTGCTATTTAAAAGGTCCATGTAAGACTATGTACTTTTACCTAAATTCTTTGGTCCATGCCCAGCCTTATCACCATAAAAGGTTGATGTCACATAAAAGATGTCTAAACTTTCTTCCACTAGCCGTAATCATTTTATATAAGAAAGCATTTGATTTTTGTTCTAAAAAGGAGTTTTTTTATTCTTAGTTTGAAAAAGGTTGGTTTTGAGAGAGGGGGTAGGGGAACTAGGCAAAATGCTATAGAGAAATACTGAAGTTAAAATAAAAGGTGACCTGACAGTTAAAGAAATTCCCCTATATTAGAGTTAGAATAAATAATGAGTCTGTAATATGCCCAAGATAAGTTATTTTCAAAAAAAAATCCATGGGACTTACCGTTTAGAATAAGTGTTTAGAATAAGATCTTGATATATAATCCATTTCACTTTTTCATCAGAATAGAAACTGAAAATTTTTAAAAAATTGACATGTAAAATAACCTAAGTAAAGCAACCCTAAAATGTGTCAATATCAGGTACCAGTTCATAAAATATGACATATTAAAAGGCTATGAAACAATCAGAGGCTAAATGATGTCAATTTTAATGACATATAGATCAGTGGCCCTAAGAATGGACACAATCTTTTCCAAAGTTAAATTTACAAATAAGAATGATATCTACATCTAAAATCGCAATTTAACATATTTAAAACACATGCTGTTGAAACTAGAGTAAAATTTGTTTCTATTGCAGGTTTAAAAATATTGCGTTAATTGTTGCAAATGTTAGGATCAGTGCTATTTAAAGTCTGTTATTTCCATGCTGTAATGTATACTGGGACTTACCCCATTAAAAAACCACCGTTGCATAATAAACAATCTTGATAAATTCTTGTCTACAAGGTGGAGATATCTCTTCATTTCTTGATACCAGGTGGTAGAGTGTCCCATGAGACTCAAGGGCAAGGGCATTCACCATGCTGTCTATTAAACTGGACTGCTGTTGAATTGTACAGATGAAATCATGATGAAAATAACAATGTATTTAGATTTTTAGTGATAGTTTTGATTCAAAATTCAAATCTTGTAATTATAAAGGACAAATGAGTCTATAAAAATAATACAAAATGAAAGTATAAATTAAATTTAAAAGCATGCAGATGCATTAACAATCCTATAAGATGGGATGCTTTGACTATACTTAAAACTTTAATTTGCTCGCTTTTATATCTAATGTATAATATGTACATTATAAACATTACTGTCATCTGCATGAAAGTAACATAATTATTGCACCGCCCCTGACAACATGAGTTACTGGAATAACCAGTAATTCTCCATTGCTTAAGTACAGTGTACCGGTATATGTGATACAAAACAATATATATATATATATATATTTGACGTGGGGATGTGGGAAGATCAGGATGTGGTTGCATTTGATGTGGGAATGTGGGTAGATCAGAATGTGGTTGCATTTGCGTGAAGTGTTGCAAATGTTAGCATCAGTGCTATTTAAAGTCTGTTATTTCCATGTTGTACTATATACTGGGACTTACCCCATTAAAAAGTCCGCTGTTGCATTATAAAGAATCTTGAGAAATTCTTGAAAAGATGGAGATATCTCTTCATTTCTTGATACTAGGTGGTAGGGTGTCTCATGAGACTCAAGGGTATTCAACAAGCTGTCTATTAAACTGGACTGCTGTTGAATTGTACAGATGAAATCAGGATGAAAATAACAATGTTTTTAGATTTTTAGTGATAGATTTGATTCAAATCTTGTAAATATATCGGAAAATGATTCTATACAAATAATACAAACTGAAGGTATAAATTAAAAGCATGCAGATGCATTCACAATGCTATAAGATGGGATGCTTTGACTATACCGTACTTAAAAATTTAATTTGCTCACTTTTATATCTAATATATGATATGTACGTCACAAACATTAGTCATTTGCATGAAAGTAACATATTTACTGTATCACCCTAACAACAAGAGTTACCGGAATAACCAGCATTTCTCCATTGCTTAAGTACAGTGTACCGGTATATGCGATACAAAACAATATATATGTATACACACACACTTCATTAATTCCAAGCGGAGCTAAAACAGTATTTTCTTGATATGTAATGCAAAAAAATCCTCAATTGTGGAATTTAAATGTAAAGACTACTTCAACCAGACTAAACACAAAAATATTTTTTTTTAAATTTATTATATTTTTATTTATCAAATCAAATAACCTTACCATTTAAATAAAACAAACTCAAATTAAAAGTTTTACCTTCATAGGTCTTGAAGCAAGTTTAAATCTCATCATAATATCCTATGTGCCATCAAAAATCTCCATATATTATGGATTAGTCAACAGAACTAACAGAAACTGAAATTTGAATAGTGAATCATTTCATAAATGGTAAAAACAAGCATAAATAATTAGTATTTTTTTCAATATGAATGTTAGATGAGTCCTGAATGAGTTTCGATTTTTAAAAGAAAAATAGATTTAGAAAATCCAATGCCCAATTACTAATAGGCTTGTATTATTCTCCTACATGAATTAATACTGGCCAAATTTTTTGTAGATATAAACATTAGACCCACTATACTAACAGTCAACTTAACTCTTTAACTCTAACCAAAATAAAAACTTAGTACAGTTTAATTTTTATAAAGAACATATAAACTTGCACAGTCAATATCAGTTTTAGTTGTAAAGTCTGTGTTAAGCCTAACTAAAATTGTAAATGCCTCTTTCATTATTGCGACAAAAAAATATTGTTAACTAGTGTCTAGTGTTTTATTTAAAATATTCTAATGCTTACACGTAGATGTTCATTCATTGTTGAATTGAATTTTCCAAGATTAGAAGCTCAATAAGACCTAAAAGATTCCCACTGTGTGATGTAATACAGAAAACACTTTGTTGAGACTTGTATTTTTGCTGGAAGGGTTAACGTTTTTGTCTCCGGCCCGGTCAGTGACAGTGTCTCTCCTCTTTACCTAAGTTTGAAAATAAATGAAAATTGTTTTAAAACATGTCATATGGGCTAGGCATAGACCTAACAAAACTAGGGCATTTCTACTTTTAAATTACTATTGTATAAAGTAAACTAGTTTTTTAAAACAGGCTCTAAGTCTGACGATATTTTTAAAGTTTAAAAAAGAGTTGTTAAATATTTTATGTCCTAACTTTAACATATTCAATCTTAAAGCCTGTGAATGATTTGGCATAGGTCTACCTATTTTTATAATAATATAATAATTGGCTTAGGCCTCCTTTACTTTTATAACAATTGTTATTATTATATTTACAAATTAAATGTTTCGCCATGTGACATTCTGTCTAAGTCTAATCCATTTAAAACTATAAGCCTAACCAACTAACCAGATTAGACTATAGTTTGGTCTAATCTTGTTAGATTAGTAATATGTTATTAAATTACCGATATTCATCCACCAGCCACCCATACTCTTACTACTCATGGCCATAGTCGCCATTGTATAGTCCATCATTGCCATCATTTCTTCATATTCAAAACATAATCTCGATAGAACTATTACCGATAAACTCAAATTTAAATTAATTGAAATAATACTTAGTTAAAAATAAATTAATATTAATGCAATGATACTATTACATGTTTCAAGCAATGATACTATTACCTGTTTCAATCTTCTACTGGAAGCGAAACGTTAGCCGAAAATTTCAATTTCAAATCAGTAAAAGTAACGCCAACCTCCATCGAGAAGAATCCCCGGTTTAATGTAAAAATTCGAATTTTGAAAGGGGCGAAATAAAGTTTTTTCTAATTATTAATTGCATAGCTCTGCAAACGTTATTTATTTTCTATTAAATATTTTATCGATTTTAAAATTAATTAAAACAAATAAGTAAAAATAGTGTGCTTAACTACGACAAACTTATTGATGCAAGTAATTGTGATGTTGTTCAACTTTTTAAACGCTTGGCTTCTTACATATTTTTATTGTAAAAAAAAATTTAATACTTTAACTTACTGTTTTTTTTAAAATAACAGTAAGAAATTATCATTTACAGCAATATAGAGTTTTATTACATTCAAAACCTGTAAAAAAACATTGAATTATTAACAGTGTAGTAAAGTGTGTTTTAGATTCAATTTTTGGTTAGTTTTAATTTGTAAAGCATTTTTCTATTTAATAAGTGTGATGTACTTTGAAAAAAAAAAGGGGGGGGGGATGGGAGAGGTGTCTCAGATTGTGACATATTGTGACAGATTGTGACATATTGTGACATATTGTGACAGATTGTGACGGGTGGAAAGAGGGGGTAACAATGGTAAAAAAAAATTTTTAATAAAGCGTACCATACTTTTAGGATGGCCTCAGAAAGAATTTCCCTTTTATCCCCATATATATCCTTATAATTCCATCATTATCCTTTAAAAGATTATCCATTAAAACATTATCCATCACAACATTATCCAAATCCGAATAAATCTCTTTCGCTGTACGGTCAACGAGGTGGTTGAGTTACTATTAGATGGTACTTTCCGGTTATCTCGACCTCATCAAAATCTATCCCTCAACCTAACCTGAATCCTAAATCTATCCCTCACCCTAACCTGAACCCTAAATCTATCCCTCACCCTAACCTGAACCCTAAATCTATCCCTCACCCTAACCTAAACCCTAAAACTATCCCTCACCCTAACCTGAACCCTAAATCTATCCTTCACCCTAACCTGAACCCTAAATCTAATTTTGAAAATTAATTTGATGAGGTCGAGATAACCGGAAAGTACCTATTAGATTGAATCTTTCAACCCCAGCAACAACATACCCAGGCTGTACTGCGTCCTTCTTAAAGCAGCGTGATCAACGTGATTTGAATATCTTCCCGGCGAGCACTTCTTTCTAAGCTAAAATCTGATTTAAAAAAAAAAAAAAAAAAGTCTTTTGCTCTTCGATGTTGTGTTTGCTGATTATGGTCTTTCAGACGAAACATTCTTTTGATTGTCTTGTGTTGTAGCTCAATATTTCAGTGAAAAGTGTCTTCGTGGATCTAGCTTTCCCTACTGTTAGATATCCACTAGGGAAGATATTAGTGAAGCGACTGTGGCTACTAAGAGAATGCTCAGAAGATACCTTAAGGCAGCGGTTCTGAGCATGTGGGTCGCGACGCCTTTGGGGGTCGAAAGACCCTTTCACAGGGGTCGCCTAAGACCATCGGAAAAAAAAAAACATATACTCTACAGTAATGAAGAAGCAACGAAAATAATTTCGTGGCTGGTGGTGGGGGGGGGGGGGGAGGGGGGGGCCGCAACAACATGAGGAACTGTATTAAAGAGTCGCGGAATTGGGAAGGTAGAAAACGAATGCCGTAAGGCAGCTAATTTTGTTTACGCTTAATATCTCTTGGAGAGCACTGTACTTTAACTTTTACTACCATGATAGGAAAGTGTCTTTTCTTTCCTTGACGCCCAGACCTTGAACAAAAAATGAGAGGGTTAAATTCAGTCAGCTGCTAACAAACCTGGGACCCATAAATCATGCTCGTGCAATACACGTGCGACCCTGTACGCCCTAACGGTGGCATTTTTACACCCTCTGGAAAGAGGGTTTTTTTTTGGGTGGGGGGGGACAAGGGTTGGATTACAGACAAGAGGGGGATGGGCAAGGTGGAAGCTTTGGGGAAGAGGGGGGGGTTGGTGGGAGGGGGTTCGGGGGGGGGGAGAGAATTAACTTCTTGTAGAACGTGGTAGAAAATGATTTTTAAAAAACTGTTGATGATAATGTGAACGGTTTTAAGTTCACGTGGTGACAATAAACGGAACATTTGGCGCGAGGAAAAATATTTGGTGACAGACGGAAAAAAAGAAATTAGTGAACTTTAAGGCGGCTGGAGTAAAAAAAATACAAACTGGGTGGGGTTGGGGCGCAATTGTGTGCCGCAGGAATCAAATAACGGTTAAGGGAACTATACGGTGGATGCCCCGAAGAGTCAGTGTCCGAATCCTGGTAAGCGATTTCCTTCCCATAAAAATCTAAACGGTATTTGGTTCACATGATATCTTACAACAAGCTGCTGTATCCTTATGATGGGGAAACTGTCGATGTCTTCACGTGAGTCGGGACTTAAGCCGAGTTTAAGCCGCGAACGTACATACTAATAATAATAAAATGAAAAAAATGATTCTGTATCTTTAATACATTGAAATCTCGTATAATCGCAATGGTCGCCGAGATCTGCAACAATCACGAGAAGAAAGAAGAAAGATTTGAAGTTCAGTTAACTTTACAAATGGCGGCTACGATAAAGTTGGCTCAGTTAACTTTACAAATGGCGGCTACGATAAAGTTGGCTTAGTTAATTTTACAAATGGCGGCTACGATAAAGTTGGCTTAGTTAACTTTACACACGGCGGCTACAATAAATTGGCTTAGTTAACTTTACAAATGGCGGCTACGATAAAGTTGGCTTAGTTAACTTTACAAATGGCGGCTACGATAAAGTTGGCTTAGTTAACTTTACAAATGGCGGCTACAATAAAGTTGGTTTAGTTAACTTTACAAATGGCGGCTACGATAAAGTTGGCTTAGTTAACTTTACAAATCGCGGCTACGATAAAGTTGGCTTAGTTAACTTTACAAATGGCGGCTACGATTAAGTTGGCTTAGTTAACTTTACAAATGGCGGCTACGATAAAGTTGGCTTGTTTTGAGGGGAAAAAAACAACAGGGGTGTAGGGACATTGCTTTGTTTTCCGACCATCTATTTAAAAAAAAAAAAAACAGGAGAAAAAAAATCCAATCTGTTCTTTGAATATCTATTTCATCTAATGTTATCCGGCACTTCAGTGTCCCTGTCCGTCAACGAATGCCAACTGCATGGAATGAAAGGAACACGGGAACGGTGTTAAGGCGGTTCGTATTGCGGAGGGAGGTGAGGCGGGGGGGGGGGGGATACAATCAGAAGAATGCATGCCTGGGTATATATAAATTTCCTCTCAGACACCCTTCCCCCCACTCCCCATAGCAATGGATCTTCCTTAGCGGTCAAAGAGACACGGCAAAATAAATGAAGACAGGAGCAAACAAATGGACTTGGGGCAATAAACCTGAAAGGAGACCGATAACAATAGACTGTCTCTGACACTCTGCGCGATGAATCCAACATGGCCTGTAAGACGTGGAGATCAGTTGAGCTTTGTGGAACATCACCTTTGAATAGAAAAGTTGTGAAATTTACATGTGCGTTTTGTGAATACAGTTTGCATATTTTAATTTCTTTTTTTTGTTGTTGATTTTTTGCTCCACAAATGTGTTTGCAAGCGTGGCAGGTGAGAGCTTTGATAAGGGTAGACGATTTTTAAAATGCATGGCAATTGAAAGAAGCTGCGTTGAATAGTTCTTTTGAAAATTCATTCGAGCGCGACATGAAGTCTCTAAACACATTGGAAAGCCACACGCTTCTATACACGCTTGACAACACTTGCTTCTAAACACATAGGCTATAACTATAGGAAACCCACTAGTTTCTACTAAGCACATTGCAGCTAAGTGTTTATTTTATTTTTTGTATTGTTACGTTTTTACTGTTTGTTCACTGAAGAAGGCTACTTGCCCATTCGTTCGTTGTTTCGTTGTGTCCTTTTGTTTTTGGGTTTTCCCGTACTTTGTTTCACTTATTTAACTGTACTTAGTACAGAAGACAGTCTCTAGCTTCTAATGCGTCGGATTGCCCCTAGGACAGGGGCTATAGTCTCTAAACATAAAGGGCAGTCAATAGATTCCAAACTTATTGGACAGCCAGCCGGAAACGTAGCAAGCAAAAAGGCCCAGGATTGGGGCTCCCCCCCCCACACACTCTCAGTCCCCGCTTGGCACGACCATGCACCCGCTGGTCTCTAACCACATCGGACATCCTTTATTTAGACTCTCAAACTATGTTATCCCCAGGGTAGAAACAGACTAGTCCGTAACTGGATACCTATGGCTGTCTCGCCGTAGTGGCGAAACTGCTGTATCAGGGTACACTGTTGTAAGTTAATTAAGGTCACACCTCATTCTCACGAGGCAACTCGACGGAGATTGCAGAGCTCTACTCGAAGCACCACACATCAAAAGGCCCGATATCAGTGTACACATACCAAACATGGGAACAGCCCTTCACCTAATATACAAACATAATGGCGGAGGGTATTAAGGACCCCGTGATGAGATTTCACCTTGATTGTGTTCAGCCACACGATCTCGGTCATCGAGCAAATGCGCTGACAGTTGTATTGTGATAGGACGCGAAGACCGTTCGTAATTATTGCTGCAGTAGGTCAGTCGGCTTTTGGGTCAGTCTTGTTTGAAATACATTAAGGACAGAGGGGCAGATCTCGGCCTACTTTTGGAGTCGGAGTAATAATTTCCGACTCGCGTTTCCTAAATCTGATTCCGGGTTTCAACTCCGTTACCTCTGTGCTCAGTGATTGATACCGGTACCGGTACCTCTGTGCTCAGTGATTGATGCCGGTACCGGTATGTAGAGTGTGTGTGTGTGAAGGGGTGGGTGATTTTTTTTTTTTAAAGTCAGGTTGTGCGTAGGTTGATGATAGGTTGTGGTGTGTGCAGAGAAATGGCAGAGGGTGCAGTGATGGGTTGGAAGGGTAGAGTGATGACGTGGTAGAAGATGTCTCCGCCATTAACATCTCTCAGTGAGCGTCGTGCACAGCTAGTATACAAGTGAACGAAAAAGACGCAAATAATTTAATGAGGGTTGAGAATTAAAGAAAATATAACGACCTCTTCATTTCGTGCAGATCTGCTCCTGTTATACACGTATTTTCTGTTATGAACTGAATCTCAATTCTTCTGCCACACCCACCCCCTTTTTCCGGCTCATTTTGTTTCTTCCAAGGGGAGTTTTGTGTCTGGTTAAAACGATAGCTGTTGTCGTGAAAACCGTTACGCAAGCTGGATGTCTCATTGGATCAACTGTTCGATAACAGGACGCCATCGTCCTATGCCGGGATCTGATTCTCAGACCGGACGTCTTCTAAACTCTTGAAAGCCTTCGTACAATTGCATCCCGAGTCTTACGTCTACCACGTCACACGAGCGCCTCCTTAAACTTTAATATGACAGTGTTGTTTCCCTTGTCAATCTGTCACACGTTGTCACGGTAATTACGTGACAAGCAAGAGACATCGCCCGACACGATACACTTTATCTGCTGAGTTTTTCTTTAAGATGAAACCGCCGTACTAAGACGACTGAGTAAGTAATTACTCGAGTCGGTTGTTTTTTTTTTGACAGCAAATCAGGTTAGTTAAGTTAGTTTCACAGCCATAAACTTCTAGTTCGCACGAGATTCAGTCATTCGTCAGGGGGAATACAATATCGGAGGATAGACGGACCGAGGACAGCCGTTTCCTGGAGTAGATCCATTCTGCTTCCTTCTGTCACTTAACAAACAGGCGAAATTACGTCAACCCATCAAATTTAGGTCGCACTATGTGGGTCATCCGCAAATCATTGGACAACCTCGGCAGGCCTTGTCATTCAAGCAAAGTAGGTCGACGCATTTAATGATATTTTGGCGAATCGGCTTAAAGATAATAATGATTGAATATTGAATGATTGATTCGGTGGAATGATAAACACATTTGCATAACGTGATCTGCGCACTGGCGATACTGTCGGTATCCTCTTGTGGACATTAGCTGACACCCTTGATTGAGCTTTGAGGCCTCGGTGTACAGCTAACTATTAGTTAATTAGTAAAACACAGTAAGGTTAAACCTGATAAAATGAACGCAACAAAACAACGAACGTGTCGGCAGGAAGCCTTCATCAGCGAACAAACAGAAAAACGAATAAAATTTTAAAATGTATCAAAAAATTATAATGTGGCACTTAGCTTAGAAGTATAGTGTCCAAGAGGGCAGCAAAAGATTTGTGACAAATTTTTTATTTGCATTCGTTTTTCTGTTTTGTTGCGTTCCTTTTATCAGGTTTAACCTTACTGTGTTTCACTAATTTCCTATTGTGCTAACCTGATTGCAGTCTCCCCCATTATTACCCTTAACTATTAGTTACTGGTGACTGTAAAAAAAGCGCAAACTGGAATGGTATGACCACGTGACAAGAAGACAAGGGCTCGCCAAAGAAATCAAACAGGGCACAGCGAGAGGAGGGAGAAGAAGAGGAAGACAGAGAAAAAGATGGGAAGATAACATCAAAGAGTGGAAGGGACTAAAACTGGGCGATTCTGTGCGTAGTGCAGAAAACAGAGAGGAATGGAGCAGGATAGTTTTCATGTCACATGTGGCGCCCCAACGGTCCAAGGACTAAGGGACATGATGATGATGATGATGATTTACGATCAAGACAAGTTTATAAAATACTGAGTTTGGATCGGCCTAGAGACAATTGACTCTGTTTCATTCTGACTGAAGAAGATGGCGAGCAGACGTGAAGGTAAAATTATTCAAATCGTGTGACGTGGACATTCACAACGTGAAAGATCATTCGGTTCTACAATAGTTTTGTTTTTAAGTCTGAGGTCATTCCGGTCGTATATATATATATACATATATATCCTGGTGTCTATAAAAAAGCGCAAACTTGAGTGGTATGGCCACGTGACCAGAAAACAAGGGCTCACCAAAGAAATCGTGTAGGGCACAACTAGAGGAGGAGGAAGAAGAGGACGACAGAGAATAAGATGGGAAAATAACACCAAAGAGTGGGCGGGATTAAAACTAGTCAATGCTGTGCGTAGTGCAGAAAACAGAGAGGAATGGAGAAGGATAGTTTGCATGTCATCTGTGGCGCCCCAACGGTCCAAGGACTAAGGGACACGATGATGATGATATATCTATATATATATATATATATATACCCACCCAGCCCCCACCAGCCCTATCACTCCACCCCCACCAACCAATCTCCTACCAACCCATCCCCACCCACCCACACACCCTCACAGCAAGGCGGGACCGTATCTGAAATTGTACTTGGCGGAGCATCGCGCCCTTTGAAACTATATTGGATGTACTATAGCACAACAGCCGTCATGTTTTGATGCACCAATTTTTACATAATAATTTTTTTTTAACCAAAAGAAATTAAGCAGACCATGAAAATTATTGCTCTTTGGTGATACAAAGAATGAATGGAGCGGTTAAACGCAGTCACTGTACTTCCAGATATTGCGATAAATATCACTCCGATAAGAGGGGAGTGCATCCCTGCTTTAATTAAAGGGTGTTGGGGGGGCAATAGAATGAAACACTTAAGATGAAATCTATTCCTTAAATGTAATGAATTGTTTACAATAGCTTCCAAAACTTAGAGGTTTTTGTGACGCAAATGAAACAGTAACATTTATTACAAAGATTTCCGATGAAGCAATATTTGCACTTATTGGAGATATGTATAGTACTTGGACTTATGTCAAATCTTGCAGAAAAGCAAGAAATTTAAACACGGTGGATTACGAGCGGAAACGGAAAAAGTCGCGTGCACAAAATTATACCACGTAAGAGAAGTTGCTCTAATCAAGTAAGAGAAGTAGCCCTACTCAAGTAAGAGAAGTAGATCTTCTCATGTGAGAGAAGTAGTTTTACTCACGTGAGAGAAGTAGCTTTACTCACGTCTTAGAAGTAGCTTTACTAATGTGAGAGATGTAGCTCTACTCAAGTAAGAGAAGTAGCCCTAGTCACGCTCGTGAGTAGTTCTACTCACGTGAGAGAGGTAGCTCTACTTTTAATTAAAAGAATGAAATGATTGCATTATAAAAAGTTTGAATCTTTTCTCTGACAAATAAAAAACCTTAGTTTTAGCACTAATAATATTTTGACCTAATACAGCCCTCGTTCTAACTAATGTCTGAATGACTTATTCCAATTCTGTAAACGCGATCTAAGATGTTATCTCTAATGATGTCGATTAGCAGATGCACTTTAAGTGGACGCGTGCCGACTGTTACAGGATCAAAGAACATCCCACCCCCACCACCGCCCCTTAACCCGAGGTGATAAAAGTGTACAAAGAGACTTTGCTCTTTTGAAGGAATGTTGTTATTGGTGTCTTTTTTAAGCATCTTCATAGAAACTTCAGACGAGCGATTTACATAATTATTCAAAACAAATTTTTCTTTAAACAGTTTCGAAAATTCGGAGACGGAGTCGGAAATTTTCAGTCGAACTCTGGTCGGTAAACTTCGGTAACACTGTGTCCAATAGGATCACTTGAACTGACAAACATTTGAATCATCGCCCCTGTGTTGGTGTTTTGAAGGCAAAACAACGCCTCAAATAAAGCCACCAGCTGGGGTAAATTATGGAACATCTTCTCCCGGGGTCTGTGAGTTATGCAATTTTAAAAAAAATATACCCTCCCCCCTCCTTTCCGATGTAGCATTTGATACCTTTTATGAAATTAGTTGTCTTTTTTAATTAAAAAGAATATAATTAGCATATGAAATTTAATCATATTGTTTGCATTTCTTTCACGACAGCCAAATGTGGAATAATATAAATGAGATTAAAATTGTGGATGTGCCTCAAGCAATTCGTTAAGAGCTTCTTTTTGTTAAAAAAAAAAAAAATACAGACATAGGAATACAGAATGCATTTAAAGGAATGCTGTACCGACCTTGAACTTCAAAGAGCAGACGGAAAACGGTGGGCCTTGAACGCAATCACGCAGACGAGAAGAGAGGCTCGTGTTTGCAATGTTTCAATTCCTTCTTTTTTTTTTTCAATCTGGACCAGGTAACTCAAGGAAGAACGGTACAGCACTTTTAGAACAACAATGGCGTATACTATTATTCATAGAAACGTAATCACATATCATCATTTAAGAACAATCTATGACGTGTGACTTGACCAGAGAGTTATTGCACTGAAATATAGACGAAGAGATAAATTATGTATTTTGAAGTGTGTGTGTGTGTGTGTTTGTGCGTATGCGTGTGTGTGTGTGTGTGTGTGTGTGTTTGTTTGTTTGTGTGTGTGTGTGTTGTAACAGTCTCCAAGGGTGTTGATTAAGTGAAAAAAAATGATTTGAAAGGTTGATGGTGTAGACTGGTTGGTGGAGGTCATTGGAATATTTTTTTTTAAAGTTAGGTAGACGTAATTTTTTCTTAATCCCTTTTATTTCATTACAAAATGTATTCAGTTACACTTAATATATGTAACATATTTTTTTTACTTAAGTCACATTTTGATATGGGGCGGGGGGTGGGGGGTGGGGGTTGTTTAAAGATGAGACTACTCTAAAACTCAGCTTTCTGGGTCATGTTTGGTGACAATTTCACATTTTTAGTGGTTTTTTTTTTATTAACATTTTCATTCTAATGATCTATCCAAGATTTAAATTATTAGTTTTGTCCATAGATTCAGACTGATCATGACTAAATGCAATCTTTTGTGAAGGTTTTATCAGATAATTACTTGAAGATAACTAACTCGCGTTTCACCACACACAAATGTTTTCAATTTTTGTTTCATGAATCTAGTTACTGTTCTTATTTTATTTCTATTTTCTTTTTTTTTTTTAAGAATGTTGAATATCGACCTGTTCTCATTCAGAAAGTCGTGCAAACCCATCATTTTAACACACTCACGAATTGAACGCCATTAAAATGTTGACACTTCGCGCATTAATGTACCGCCCTCCATTAAGATTCCAAAGGTTTGCGATTCTTTATTTCAACTGGTTCCGATCGATGTCTCATTACGATCTGACACTTCTACCTTGCATCCTGACACGGCACAAAGAGATGATAATTGGCAGTCATAGACGGCAGAAGACAGAGCCAGATTGCATTTTTTGCCAACCCATGTTGAAAACTTTAACAAAGAAGTAGGTTGGAATCACGAACTCCTGACAGACAAAGAGATGTAATTTTTTATCCCTGGTATGTCTCCTAGTTCCTGGGTTATTAGTTAGACCAAAGAGGTTCTCAAAGTGGAACGTATGACACATCATAATGTGATGTAATGGATACAGGTAATGATACTACCGCGGTGGGGTAAGCTTTGTGAAATCTATCGCAACGAGTCGCTTAAAGTACGTCTTTATTATTGAAAGTGACAAGAATATTTTTTTAAAAAATAAGGTTCTCAGACAATAATGGTCTATCTGGTGTTCTAGGACAAATATTAGTGTCTACTTACAACTTCATATATTTTTAAAGTGATAAGATTATAAGACATGTTTGTTTAAACCGGGCATCTTAAGTGATAAGATGATAATTGTGTTTAAACCGGGCATCTTAAGTGATAAGATGATAACTGTGTTTAAACCGGGCATCTTAAGCAATAAGATGATCAAACAATTGTGTTTAAACCGGGCAACTTAAGTAATAAGATGATCAAACAATTGTGTTTAAACCGGGCAGCTTAAGTAATAAGATGATCAAACAATTGTGTTTAAACCGGGCAACTTAAGTAATAAGATGATCAAACAATTGTGTTTAAACCGGTCATCTTAAGCGATAAGATGATCAAACAACTGTGTTTAAACCGGTCATCTTACGACCTGTGTGCACAACGTCGGACGTCAGGAGATTATTTTTAAAAAATGATGGGGAACAAAAATTACCACAATGTCTTGATTTTGTTCAAACTCAGAGTAATCAGCGTACACTCCATGCACAATCTTTAAGTCAAAAGTCAACTGAATTGAAATCTTTAAGTCAAAAGTCAACTGAATTGAAATCTTTAAGTTAAAAGTCAACTGAATTGAAATCGTTAAGCGATAAATGAAAGTATTCACCGTTTAATCACATTAAAATGTCATCAAAATTGTTTACAATGATTAAAATTTCGGTTTGATTTGTAAAAATAAAAAAGTCACGAATAAATGAGGCTCATATGATGAGAACCGCGTTGCCATCAGTTAAAACAATATTAGAACCGCGTTGCCATCAGTTAAAAGAATGTCCTCAAACATTTCCAATTGACATGAATTATCATTTGGCGAATGGTATTTAGCTTTTGTTGTTGTTTTTTTTTTTTTTACAGTAATTCATGAACAAAGCGATTATTATACTTTTGTTCAGACTTGACTTTAACGATTCCATAATTAAATCCCATCATTGTAGAGTGTCACATGATTTTTCAGCATGGCATTTTTTTTTTTAAAAACCGAGTCAAGGTCTTTGATTCTCGCTTTGTTAAAATATAAAACGTGTTTGTTTATTTTTTTTCCTTACTTTAAACTTTTACCAAAAAAGCAAGCATGTCTAAATCGTTAAGAGTATCAAGGGTAGTCGTGATCGACAAACCTGGGACCATAACGACTCATCCCCTTGTCGTTACAGGTATTGATACATTCCTTAACTAACGTAGAATGTCGTGGAATGTTTGAGAGATTGGGGGAGGTCTAAATAGATTTAAGAGTAAATGCTGTAAATTGTTTCATCAATTAAACGCCCCGATCTCACTGTGAGACAAGTCTTATAACAAGGGAGAGCTCGGCGCCCTGACCATACAATCGTCTAGCACAGCGGTTATCAACCTGTGCGTCGCAACCCCTTTGTGGGGTCGAAAGACCTTTACACAGGGGTCGCCCAAGACCATCGGAAAACACATATTTATGAAGTAGCCTAGAAAATAATTGTAAGGTTGGTGGGTCACCACAACACGATGAACTGTTTGAAAGGGTTGCGGCATTGGGAAGTTTGAGAACCATTGGTCTAGCATAATATACATCCGGTTCATCCTTCATAGCTTAAGCGGATTTGATAATCATGAATGATTAGATACAGTTACAAATAATATATATATATTTTAAAATATACGTTTATAATTGGTGTTTAAAAAAGGACTTTATTAACACCTGTCTGAAAAAGCAGTTGAACGATCGCTTGTTGGATATTTATCTAACACCTCCCATTAAGAACTTTTGACAGACTGCAATATGGCAAGACTGTCGACTGCCACAAAGCTGGAATTCCTGGCACCACATAAGTTTTCATGATTAATCAAATAATCTGAACATTCCAGGAGCATCGACCTGTTTGGGTTGCTCTTTAGCTAATAAGGTCACTAGGGCAGTATGATTGCCACGGATGCGGGCAGATGAATCACGGTGGCGACACCAAAACAATTGAGTGGGGGGAAATTTTACAGGTACGTTTTATGTACTAAACATTGAATGTGGGTGAGGGGCTTTACAGGTAAGTTTTATGTACTAAACATTGAATGTAGGTGAGGGGCTTTACAGGTAAGTTTTATGTACTAAACATTGAATGTGGGTGAGGGGCTTTACAGGTAAGTTTTATGTACTAAACATTGAATGTGGGTGAGGGGCTTTATAGGTAAGTTTTATGTACTAAACATTGAATGTGGGTGAGGGAATTTACAGGTAAGTTTTATGTACTAAACATTGAAAAAAAAGGGGGGGGGATTTACAGGTACGTTTTATGCACTAAACATTGAATTTGGGGGTGGGGGGAGATCATTACGAGTAAGTTTTCTGCACTAAACATTGAGACATCTCTTTTATATCCACTTAGAAAGTTAAAAGATTTAAGTATAGAGGTGAATCAATGCAATCTGATTCCATAATTTGTATCCAGCTGGTAGCTAAGTTGAGTTTTGTTTCTCTGGAACAAAAACAAAAACAAAAACAAAAAATAACATAAAAGACTTCAAAGAATAAAAGGTTTTTGAAAATTCCGGGGGCGCAAATCCTTGGTGGCACCAAAGGTGGTCCTTAGCTCCCCTTTTTATCATGATACAGACCACACAATTCTTACTTTAGAAACCAACAAAATAAAACCCCAAGATAATTTAAACAATAAAAATGTCACTAGGACTTTTGGGATGTCTTCGGGAGTGCTTGAGCACTTTGACCTCTTCAACTTTGACCTCTTCAACATTGTTTTACCGAATAAGCTCTTTAAAGGACACAGCAAGATCAATAAATCGACCGTGGGCACTTAATAATAAATATAAGAAGAAGAAGAAGTCAGCTAATAACAAGATTTTGTATGTTAAAAGATATGATGTCTCTGTTCAAGATCATGTCTGAGCGGGCCACGTTTTTTTCTTCTGATTCCGCCCCTGCTTATGTGCGTGAGCTCGTACCACGAAGTGCACGTGGTGTGCTGACGTGTCACTGTTGCAATCAACTTTCAGCTAATTGCTTACCCAATACTTCATTTAAATAGACGGTTTCATAAACCCGTTCGCTCGAGGAAGGCTTACGTCGGTGGCTTTGTTACGTACCCCTTCTTTGTACTAAACTGGAGGAGTCGAAAATAGACACTGTTTAGTGGCAGTAGTCCTGGACTGTAGCAGTCTTGATCAAGGCTACGATGGAATTGGGTCGTCAGTTTCTGTCCCGAAATTGCCCAAAATAATTATTTTGTTTTCATAAATGACCACGTGACGTTGGCCTAAAATAGTCATCGCCGGTCTTACAATAAAGGAAACACTTTTCAAATAGATCTAATTTTTCTCAGGGTTTGACTAAGACAAAGGTTTTTTTCTTTCTCATGAAATTATGTTTTCACAGAACGAGGAAGTGTTTAGGTCGATTAGACATTTAACGTTAATTGACGTCTTTGTCGTAATTTCTTTAGCGCATCGCGATTCTAAATGGCAAATAAGTGTTTTATATTCTATGGTTAAGGTTGCAAAGGACATCTGAACGGGTAAAAAGGGGGGGGGGTGCCAAAATGAGACATTTGGGAAGACTAGGCTATTTATATTTTTAACCAGGTCTCTTTTAGGCTGAAGTGGACGCGTCGCATTTGATAGACTGCCCATTGTAAAATATTCCATTGGAGTCGGAAAGCTCATCGACTCCGGAAAATACGTCAAGGATTTGCTGTGGAAATACATGTGTTAATACAACTCAGTGCATTACTGTTCATTATGTTTGTGAACGATGTTGTGAACATGTCTAAACACATATCATCATCATCATCGTCTGTCGTCCCATATGGGGCATAGGCCACAAACAAAGGCTCTCCAGGCATCCCGGTCTTGGTAAAGTCTCTCCAGCTGTCCCCAGTTGTGCCCACTCTTTTTGGTGTCTGTCTCCAACTCCCTTCTCCAAATCATTTTGGGTCGCCCTCTTTTTCTCTTTCCCTGGGGGTTCCAAGTGAGGGCTTCTTGTCTCGTGATACTTGATGTGGACTTTCTGAGGGTGTGACCAATCCATCTCCATCTGCTGTGCATGGCAGACTAACCCTTCAACTGGTTCTTGTTGTGTGCGCCACCAGAGATCCTCCTTCGTGATGACATTGGGCCAGCGGATTCGTAGAATCATTTGGAGACATGAGTTGATACATGTCTGTAGCTTTTTTGAACCAGCTGCTGTTGTTTGCCATGTTTCTGCTCCATATAGCAAGACAGGTTTCACTGTGGTGTTGAATATCCTGATCTTGGTCTGGAGGGTCAAATTGCTGCAGCTCCAGACTTTTTTTAGCTGGTTAAATGCAACTCTTGCCTTGCCAATTCTCACTCTTATGTCGGCGTCTGTCCCTCCGTGTATGTCAATGATGCTGCCGAGGTATGTAAATCTATCCACCTCCTCAAGGTTTGTTCCTTCCAGTGCTATAAGTGTCATGCTTGATGTATTTATTTTAAGGACTTTGCTTTTTCCTCTATGGATGTTCAGGCCGATGCAAGCAGAGCACTGTGCGACATAATTGGTTTTCTCTTGCATCTGTTGCTGTGTGTATGATATTAGGGCCAGATCATCCGCAAAATCCAGATCATCAAGCTGTTTCCATAGTGTCCACTGGATACCATTTCTCTTCTGCTCTGTAGACATTTTCATTATCCATATAGGTCATTGTCATATTGTATGTTCAGTAGATCATTAGCGTAACGCCACTTTCCATATACTTCAGCGCTCCGCCACTCAACATATGTTGGGCTAACAGTGACAAAGTGGATTTTAAAAAAATCTTGTGATAAGAAACAAAAGAACTCTCCGTAGCAAAAATCATCAACCTGATAAGCATAAGTTATTCTAAAAAGGAGGTCTCAGTTATGCAGGACTGGCATCGTGAAAGTGGAATAATTAAAAAAAACAGCATTGACGATAACCGTTGTATGTTTGCGTCCCCGGATACACTTCAAGCCTCAACACTGCGTAGATCAGCGTTCCACAAATCGTGTTACGTGAATTGATAGCGGCCCTCGGGCCTTGCGTTGCCGGTCCAACCAACATGAATATTTAGGGTCATATAAAAAGAAAAGTTAATAATACATAAATATGCTGCAAGTCACTGGTGCAATTTCTAAACTTGCATACATATTACTCATAAGCTAACCTCTACATTACATTGAAGTTAACAGATTTGTTACTCACACCATGGCCTCAGTTCATGGGAAAAGCGTGCAAAATTCGGTTAATTAAAATACGTGTTTATTTAAATAAAGTTTTATCCAAACCCTTTACTTTCATTTTTTTTTCTTTTCTAAATCGCTGTCTGCCTGTCAGCATTAAAGTAAATGTAATTCAATATTTGTTGGGTGAATGTGTATTTACTCACTCCAAAGTTGTCAAATAGATATGAACTATATCTTGAATCAACATTGTACCGTAAGCCCTCTGGAAGATGGATGCATCTCTATTTCAAATTCTGCCTTAGCGCATGCATACCATCTTAGAAGAATCAAAGCACAAATTAAAAAAAATGTTTTTAATTATAATAATACAAAATGGTTCGCAATGGTTTTAAATAAAAAGTTACCGGAATGTTGAAATAAAAGTATATTTTTTAAAATGTTTTGTTTGTAAGTACGACATTCCTTTAGGAAAGAAAAAGTTTATTATGAAAAGCACGTGCCTGTTTTTTAATAAACAGCAATAACCAATGTATATCTTTTAAAGCAAAATTAATACGTTCTTCAATCAGACTCTATTTAACAGCGAAGGGACGGGGTGGGCCGGGAATGTAGACAAATAATCATAGACATACCCGTAGCAATTCATGTGGTCGTGCAAGTCATACCCATATGATGTGGTGGTGCAGGTCATACCCATATGATGTGGTGGTGCTGGTCATACCCATATGATGTGGTGGTGCTGGTCATACCCATATGATGTGGTGGTGCTGGTCATACCCAAATGATGTGGTGGTGCAGGTCATTGATGATCGTGAACAATATTGCGGTAAAATTATGTATTGTGTCACAAAGCCAAAATAATGTAAGCTCCCCCCCCCTTTTCCCCGAGATCAAAGAGGACCCCCCAAATTATCAGGATAGCAAAAGAAATTATGTACATTAAAAAAACGAATTGATATAGATGAAATAGTAAAACAGGGTATGGTGAAGCTTGAATCAAAAGACAGGACAATAAGATGTGACTGTTTCGTTTTAGAGCCTTCTTCGGCGAACAAGACAAATAGAAGTAAGGCAAGAATTAGAGCACAGGAAAAAAGAAAACTTTATACAGATGCCCATATTTGTGGTTTGGAAATAAAATGAGAAAAGGGTGGGGAGGGGGGGGGCAATTAAATAGACCTGTAAAAAAAATTTGGGCATTTGAAATTTAAAAAAAAAAAGAGATCTTTTAGAAAAAATTATTTAATATAGATCTTTTGTTTAAAATTATCAAGTGCATTCATTACCTTGGTCATTGGCAATAATTATCTTTGTCATTGACGATCATTATACTTTCGTTACGGTAACTGCTTTATCACAAAATAACAATAAGGATATGATATATATATATATATATACATATTATTGAAATATCAACAGGACAACTGCACTACAATAGTACTACAGTAATATAACTGAAATGAGTGCTTTAAGAAAGCCACCGAGGGCTGTGTCTACTTATTATCTCCCACCTCCCTGGTGCTTCCAGACACAGACGGTCGTTAACACATTGATGATACGGCATTGTGTGGCATTGTGTGGCAGTGTGTGGCATTGTGGTGGAGACGATCGTTGAGCTTGCGGTTTGTTGGACTTTTTGTTTGTTTGTTATAATGTGTGTGTGTTTGTGATGATTGACTTACCTTAACCGAATGTTATAAAGCATATCGATTGTAAGGCATTTATAATAATGTTATACTCTGTATTTTAATGTATTTATATAAGAAATGCATCACCTTTCATATTTCTATTTTCTTTCCTTTTTTCTTCTTTTTTTTCGTTCATTCATTTATTCTTTCTTTCTTTTTTTTAAATTTTCTCTTTTTTTATTCTTTCATTATTTTTGTATGCCTCCTTTTCTTTCTTTCCACCTTTCTCTTTTTCAATCTTTCTTTTTCTCTTTCTTTCTTTATTTTGTTCGTTAGTTCTTTCTTTCTTTATTTTGTTCGTTAGTTCTTTCTTTCTTTTTGTTTTCATTTTTTCTTTCATTCTTTTTTTTTCTCCTTTCTTTTTTTTCTTTCGTTTCTTGTTTCTTTCATTCTTTCTTTCTTTCATTCTTTCTTTCTTTCATTCTTTCTTTCTTTCATTCTTTCTTTCTTTCATTCTTTCTTTCTTTCATTCTTTCTTTCTTTCATTCTTTCTTTCATTCTTTCATTCTTTCTTTCTTTCATTCTTTCTTTCTTTCATTCTTTCTTTCTTTCTTTCTTTCTTTCTTTCATTCTTTCTTTCATTCTTTCTTTCTTTCATTCTTTCTTTCTTTCATTCTTTCTTTCTTTCATTCTTTCTTTCTTTCATTCTTTCTTTCTTTCATTCTTTCTTTCTTTCATTCTTTCTTTCTTTCATTCTTTCTTTCATTCTTTCTTTCTTTCATTCTTTCTTTCTTTCATTCTTTCTTTCTTTCATTCTTTCTTTCTTTCATTCTTTCTTTCTTTCATTCTTTCTTTCATTCTTTCTTTCTTTCTTTCATTCTTTCTTTCATTCTTTCTTTCATTCTTTCTTTCTTTCTTTCATTCTTTCTTTCTTTCTTTCTTTCTTTCATTCTTTCTTTCTTTCATTCTTTCTTTCATTCTTTCTTTCTTTCATTCTTTCTTTCTTTCATTCTTTCTTTCTTTCTTTCTTTCTTTCATTCTTTCTTTCTTTCATTCTTTCTTTCATTCTTTCTTTCTTTCATTCTTTGTTTTTTTTTTCTTCTTTATTCTTTTATCCTCCAATTTTTTTTTCCTTTCTCCTTTATTTCTTCATTTCATTCTTTTTCTTTCTTGTTTCTTTCTTTCCTTTTCACTTTTTTTTATTTCCTTGTCTATCTTCCTTTGTCTCTTCCTTTTTCTTTCTTTCTTTCTTTCTTATTTACTTTCTCTCTTTCATCTTTCTCTCTCTTTCTGTTTATTTCTCTTTTTCTATCTCTCCTTCTCTCTCGCTTTCTTTAAGTCGATTTCTGTTCATCTCCATGAGCCTTTTCCTGATTTAATATTATTGCTAAATTCTTGGGATATTTTCTGCCCACTTTAATTTATACACCTCTTGAGTCGTCTTTAACTACCAATGCTTTAATGTATACATGTTTATACACATTTATGTTGGTCTATTTTTTATTCCATTATTACAAGTCTTGATCACATTTCGCTTGTTTTGTTTCGGCCACTTGACAACATTAAACGAAGACATTTTTTTTTTCTTTACACGACATTCCAGATTCCGTGGACTTAAGGTGACCTTTAACCGAACTGTTGCCAAGCGGAAGATTGCTTGTTTCTTTATCTTATTTTTTAAAGTATGAATTAAGAAAGTTCTTTTTCCCTTTAAACTTTAGTCCAGCGAATGCAACTAAAACAACAATGTTTAAAAGAGAAAATACTTAAATTGTGAAATGTTTTTTTTTATTTAAAAATAACTTAACCAGCAAAATTTCCCCAGTTAAATCTGTTTAATCCGGAAGGGACAGGTGCTCGTCCGTGTGACAAGGAGACAGATCTCAGCCCAACGGTCCCATTCATGTCTGTGAAAACCCAAACATAAAAAACCTATCCATTCATGAGTTGGGAACGGCCGTTGACCGTCCATCTTCTGGTCAATGGGGAGACGTCGAGTCAGGTAGGAAATAACGGGGTGGTGTCGAGAGGGTGGTTGAAGAAGTGCAAGGAAATGGTGTCCAGGGAAAAAAGATCAGCTTCAAATGCATTTTAAAACGCATTTAAGAAAACAATAATATAAGGAGATTTAACATGAGACAGTGTTAATTTCAATATATATATATGTGTATGTGTATATATATATATATAAAAAAGGTTCAAAATATAACTTAAACGCATGTAGAATGTTATCTCCTTCAAATGTTCTACATAAGAGAAAAACGCAGATTCCATCCAGATATAGCGTAGAGTTGTTTTTAAAGTCCTTAAATTAAATTCGCTTGTGTTCGTGGTTGGCTGTCTGGCTGGCAGGCAAAATATTGGGACGGCTCACTGACCCACTTTCCGTCAACCGATCGAGGTGAAACTTGTCACATAGACTCGTTGGCGATGACAACTCATTCTTTCAAATTTTCAGCCCCGTACCCAAACCGCCTAAAATCAATTGTTCCTGGGTTTTTTTTCTAGGGGACGATAAAATTTCCCATAACTTCGCTCAATGAGATTCTTTAAAAAATAAATATCGCGATGGCTTTGGTGCGTCGCATTTTCTTTTGCTATTCTGAAATGGTCGATGAAATAAATTTGGGTGGGTCATAGCAATATAAATATAGTTCAGGGGCGTGAATAAAATGTGTGGTAGCGAGCCTTGGGTGGAGGTGGGATATAACTTATTGTACTTCTTATAAAGCACGTCAATTGTATGCAGGCTTAGTCCAATTTTCAGCCCCAACCCCCATTGCTCGATACAACATTTTACAAAGGAATTATACGAACAACTTTCTCTTCATGGATTGTTCAATTTGTCGTAACCTAATTTACACAAATTCGTGTCAATAAACTGTGATATTGAAAGTCATCTTTGTACTGTTGTTGTTTTTCCCAGACCTGTTTACTCTCACGATTTTGGCGTACAATGTACAGTTTTGAGGTGCGTACATTATATATACTGTATGTTTATTTTTTACTATTAAGATAATGTATTGAACGATTTTGTGTTCATACTGTACGATTTTAGGAGTTTGAGGGTAAACGGGTCTATTTTCCCGGTATCGCCTTGTTACTCCATTGCAAAATTCAAAGATTTCTCCTTCTTAGATCAAGCCAAGAAAGATGGATTCGTAGCGTTACGTTGTCCAGGGCAACACCAGCTTTGGGTTTTATTTTCACATGGATTTTGAAATTCACGAAAACATCAGAGCGCAAATCAACATACTGTATGAGTGATATCAGGGACAGACTCCAACGAGAATCTAATGGAGGAGTCGGGGCTAGGTACTCCACTCCTACCCGACAGCCTCAACTGGAACATGAATCACATAAGGACGTGGGAACTAGAGAGGTGGGTAGGATGTGGGGGAGAAGAGAAGGACAGGCGACCATTCAGCGGTGTGCTCAAGGGTCGAGGATCATTCAAGGCCTCTGACATTGTCTGTTTAAGAATGGATGCTTTGGCCTGACAGGATGTTCCCATAAGTAACCTATACAACGGGTTCAAGGTTCAACCACTGTCCCCCACCCCCTCCTTCTTGCTTTTCTCATACCATTGATTGGGATGCTGGAATAAATTTTGATCAACTTAATGCTTTAACCAAAGACAATGGATCGGAATCATCGAGTGATAACGATTAATTCATTTTTTTTCTTTATTCTTTGTTTCTTGATTTATTATTTTTTATTTTTTTGTTGTTGCTATTGGAGGCTTTTTTTTTCTCTCTTCATTTTAATTCCTCCTAAAAGTCATAAAGGTAAAGGATGAAAAGTAAAAAGATAGTATTTTTCGTGTGAGTGGATAGAATTGAAAATGTCGGTGGCCTCCATTTTTTTTCGAACAATGTCATGTAAATTTGGGGCTATATCATATAAATGTTTCCCCGTACAAACAGTTCTAGCTCATTATAGTGTTATCAGAGTTCATGAATTTTCAAGTTGTAAAAATCAAGAGAAAACTCAGAGATTATGAGATGTAATCATGAAGGGTCTAATATATATATATATATATATATATATATATATATATATAGGTAATAAGTAAAACAAAGTAAGGTTAAACCTGAAAAAGGAACGCAAGAAAGAACGAACGTGTCGGCAGGAAGCCTTCGTCAGCGAACAAACAACAGAAAAAAAGAGAATAACATATATAACAAAATTTAGCACTTAGCTGAGACGTAGTGTTCGAGAGGGCAGCAAGAGAATTGTGCAGTTGTGCATTTTTTAAATAATAAGTCTGCCTTCTTATATATATATTTTTTTATTTATTTATGTTGTTTTTTTTTTCCTTTTCAGGTTTAGGGAGAAAAAAAAAGGGGGGGGGGGGAGTAGAGGGAAGCTTCATTGGAAAAAAATAATTCTTTATATCCTTATTCTTTTACTCATTCGATTATTTCCGTCAAGTAATGGGCATCTCTACCGACATTAAAGACGTTGCAGGATGTCAAAGTTCGGAGTCATTCGTTAATTGGCTTGAATAAGAATCCATTTATTTTTTTTACTAAACTCTTTTTTTTTAGCTACTTACCACCGGAACGGGTATTTTAAAAATGTTTATTTATAGATCAACCTCTGACCTCCCCTTTCCCCCCCTCCAACCTAATATTCCATTAATGAAATCTCCGGACCTTTCAGTGATAGTATTCTGAGAAAGTAGTATTTCCTGAACGGCCCGTCCCCGGGTCCCGTGTGAATTAAGGCGTGAGAACTGGGTCCTATCTAAAGTCCATTCATCTTCTTTTTTTTTTTTTTGTGTGTGTTTGACCGACGCTCTCCCTTGCTGCAAGGCCATGAGGCCAGCCGATCCCTTATAGGGCAATGGGAAATCCGGTTTGTCAAAGCTCAGATAAGCTAGATCTTTAATGATATTTGGGTGAGATTTACACGCTGTGTAGCCAATATTACACCAACCTTTGATTTACAAGCTGTGTAGCCCATATTACACCAACCTTTGATTTACAAGCTGTGTAGCCCATATTACACCAACCTTTGATTTACGCGCTGTGTAGCCAATATTACACCAACCTTTGATTTACAAGCTGTGTAGCCAATATTACACCAACCTTTGATTTACGCGCTGTGTAGCCAATATTACACCAACCTTTGATTTACAAGCTGTGTAGCCAATATTACACCAACCTTTGATTTACGCGCTGTGTAGCCAATATTACACCAACCTTTGATTTACAAGCTGTGTAGCCAATATTACACCAACCTTTGATTTACGCGCTGTGTAGCCAATATTACACCAACCTTTGATTTACGCGCTCTGTAGCCAATATTACACCAACCTTTGATTTACGCGCTGTGTAGCCAATATTACACCAACCTTTGATTTACAAGCTGTGTAGCCCATATTACACCAACCATTGATTTACAAGCTGTGTAGCCCATATTACACCAACCTTTGATTTACACGCTGTGTAGCCAATATTACACCAACCTTTGATTTACAAGCTGTGTAGCCCATATTACACCAACCTTTGATTTACAAGCTGTGTAGCCCATATTACACCAACCTTTGATTTACAAGCTGTGTAGCCCATATTACACCAACATTTGATTTACACGCTGTGTAGCCAATATTACACCAACCTTTGATTTACAAGCTGTGTAGCCAATATTACACCAACCTATGATTTACAAGCTGTGTAGCCAATATTACACCAACCTTTGATTTACACGCTGTGTAGCCAATATTACACCAACCTTTGATTTACAAGCTGTGTAGCCAATATTACACCAACCTTTGATTTACAAGCTGTGTAGCCAATATTATACCAACCTTTGATTTACACGCTGTGTAGCCAATATTACACCAACCTTTGATTTATAAGCTGTGTAGCCAATATTACACCAACCTTTGATTTACAAGCTGTGTAGCAAATATTACACCAACCTTTGATTTACAAGCTGTGTAGCCAATATTACACCAACCTTTGATTTACAAGCTGTGTAGCAAATATTACACCAACCTTTGATTTACACGCTGTGTAGCCAATATTACACCAACCTTTGATTTACGCGCTGTGTAGCCAATATTACACCAACCTTTGATTTACAAGCTGTGTAGCCAATATTACACCAACCTTTGATTTACGCGCTGTGTAGCCAATATTACACCAACCTTTGATTTACACGCTGTGTAGCCCATATTACAACAACCTTTGATTTACGCGCTGTGTAGCCAATATTACAACAACCTTTGATTTACACGCTGTGTAGCCAATATTACACCAACCTTTGATTTACACGCTGTGTAGCCAATATTACACCAACCTTTGATTTACAAGATGTGTAGCCCATATTACACCAACCTTTGATTTACAAGCTGTGTAGCCAATATTACATCAACCTTTGATTTACAAGCTGTGTAGCCAATATTACACCAACCTTTGATTTACAAGCTGTGTAGCCCATATTACACCAACCTTTGATTTACAAGCTGTGTAGCCAATATTACACCAACCTTTGATTTACACGCTGTGTAGCAAATATTACACCAACCTTTGAATTACGCGCTGTGTAGCCAATATTACACCAACCTTTGATTTACAAGCTGTGTAGCCAATATTACACCAACCTTTGATTTACGCGCTGTGTAGCCAATATTACACCAACCTTTGATTTACACGCTGTGTAGCCCATATTACAACAACCTTTGATTTACGCGCTGTGTAGCCAATATTACAACAACCTTTGATTTACACGCTGTGTAGCCAATATTACACCAACCTTTGATTTACACGCTGTGTAGCCAATATTACACCAACCTTTGATTTACAAGCTGTGTAGCCAATATTACACCAACCTTTGATTTACAAGCTGTGTAGCCAATATTACATCAACCTTTGATTTACAAGATGTGTAGCCAATATTACACCAACCTTTGATTTACAAGCTGTGTAGCCCATATTACACCAACCTTTGATTTACACGCTGTGTAGCCAATATTACACCAACCTTTGATTTACACGCTGTGTAGCCCATATTACACCAACCTTTGATTTACACGCTGTGTAGCCCATATTACACCAACCTTTGATTTACACGCTGTGTAGCCCATATTACACCAACCTTTGATTTACACGCTGTGTAGCCCATATTACACCAACCTTTGATTTAAACGCTGTGTAGCCCATATTACACCAACCTTTGATTTACACGCTGTGTAGCCCATATTACACGAACCTTTGATTTACACGCTGTGTAGCCCATATTACACCAACCTTTGATTTACACGCTGTGTAGCCCATATTACACCAACCTTTGATTTACACGCTGTGTAGCCCATATTACACCAACCTTTGATTTACACGCTGTGTAGCCCATATTACACCAACCTTTGATTTACACGCTGTGTAGCCCATATTACACCAACCTTTGATTTACAAGCTGTGTAGCCCATATTACACCAACCTTTGATTTACACGCTGTGTAGCCCATATTACAGCAACCTTTGATTTACACGCTGTGTAGCCCATATTACACCAACCTTTGATTTACAAGTTGTGTAGCCCATATTACACCAACCTTTGATTTACACGCTGTGTAGCCCATATTACACCAACCTTTGATTTACAAGCTGTGTAGCCCATATTACACCAACCTTTGATTTACACGCTGTGTAGCCCATATTACACCAACCTTTGATTTACAAGCTGTGTAGCCCAGATTACACCAACCTTTGATTTACACGCTGTGTAGCCCATATTACACCAACCTTTGATTTACACGCTGTGTAGCCCATACTACACCAACCTTTGATTTACACGCTGTGTAGCCCATATTACACCAACCTTTGATTTACAAGCTGTGTAGCCCATATTACACCAACCTTTGATTTACACGCTGTGTAGCCCATATTACACCAACCTTTGATTTACAAGCTGTGTAGCCCATATTACACCAACCTTTGATTTACAAGCTGTGTAGCCCATATTACACCAACCTTTGATTTACAAGCTGTGTAGCCCATATTACACCAACCTTTGATTTACAAGCTGTGTAGCCCATATTACACCAACCTTTGATTTACACGCTGTGTAGCCCATATTACACCAACCTTTGATTTACACGCTGTGTAGCCCATATTACACCAACCTTTGATTTACGCGCGAGGAACCAATGTACCCGGCTTTTGTCGGGTGTATATTTGGGGAACAAATTTCTTCAGCGTATAAGCGTACGTGTGAAGTTAGGGCCCTGTCAACAAAACAAAAAAAAACAGTTCACTTAAGTACGAATCAAAATTTAAATTTTGTTCCACAGAAAGAGAGATTTATTAATTTAAAAAGAAAAAAAACTAAATCTGTACCATAAATCTCTAATTACGGCAAAGCCCCCTTCTGCACGCCCCTAAACTATGTGATAACTTCAGAGTTAAGTCCGACCTCCCCCCTCCCCCCTGTACCAAGCAGTGACTTGTGGCTTCTGATAATGATACTACAGGTTCATACTAATACGTATTTGCGTATATTTAAAGACTATGGCTGCATCAAACATCGAATCTTTCGTTTTTAAAATTATCTCAACTACTTTTTGCAAGCACACTGTTTTGTCAATATGAATATTATTATTATTAGTGGTCTTATATAGCACGGTACCCCAGCCTAGAGCTGGGCTCACCAAGCTGTACATAAAAATATTTTTTTAAAAGAGACATATCCGTGACATTAAAGTAAAATACATTTATGTAATAAAGAATAGCTGTATAATAACAAAACAAAAACAATGTATATATAAATATATATAGAATAACATCCTATTTAAAAAATTATTTCCCCACCCCCGGGGGCAAAAAAAACAACAAAACAAACCCACCATATGAATGGCTTGCCTGGACTACTTGGCGATAACCCTAGAATGTTCTTTACACACATCTTACTTAAATCATGTGTAATCATTTCATGTATCTTTTAAAGTGCACCGAAAGCCTCCCTATGTTTCAAAGCGCACAGTTCTGAATCAAGATCTTTTTAAAAATGAGTACACCAAAAATAACTCATCCTGAATTTCCCTTTTTATTTTTTTGTGGTGGGAGGGGGGGGGGGGGTAAATAATTTGTGTCAGGAAATCCACTCAGTTAAGTTAGCATGCAGAAATATACAAATTAACGCTCTCCGATTTGTTGAATGATGTGACTCTTATTCGATTGCATACAGTGTTAACACAAAAAGTGCTGAAAACATCTCAGTTATTTATTTGTTATTAAAAATAAACCAAACCCATAGTTTCTTTCATGCTTGTCGTAGTGCAGTAGTCTTAGGCTTAAAAACTTAGATACTGTGGCAAAAGTGTAGGGGTAAACAGGTCTGGACATTGATATAGTAGAAAGATGTGGTATAATCATTTAACTGGTGGCAAAATGCTATGTTCAATATTATTTATAGTTCGTTAATAAAAAAAAATCTCCATGAAAACTATTATATTGCTGTTATTAAATACAGCCCCCCCCCCCCCCCCCCCCCCCCCGACTAACTATAGATATAAGACTCCGTACAAGCATTTTTTTAATTTTGAATGTCTTAATGCTTTTTAAAAACGTAAAAAAACAAAAAAAACAACGAAAATCAGTTTTTCGACTGGAAACACAAGTCGTCCCAAAGTGAGAGGACGGGGAAAGAACATGCAATGACTGTACAATAAATGATATCAGACACCCGAATTGCCAGAATTTACTTACATGACAATAGACACTTTACATATTTGTATTTATATATATGTTGTCTTAGACTTTGTCGGATAAGAAGACGGGCCTGTCACACCGTTATTTCCTTCGCACGGAGTCCGCTTATTTCCTATGAATCAACAGTCTCCCCCGACATTCATCAAACACCGCTGATGGCGTCATGATATCTAAATAATCTGATCAACGTTCAAACGGAACAGGAGCCCAAGGTGGTAACAACCAGAGACACTCGTGGGGGGGGGGGGGGCGCTGGTCCAGGACTGAGCATGGCGGAGGCGGGAGGAAAGAGGGGGAGGAGAGTAATCATAACAAAACATTTGAAAGACGTCTGGTCCAAGAGGATCGGAGATAGGGCTTCCCCCACGAGTTTCAAATAGCCTGGGGTTTAGAAAGGAACCTTATATATTGTCATGATGAACTGCGCCGGCACTGTTTGCATTAGGCGTGTGTCTTTTTTATTCTTCTTCTTCTTCTACCCTTCATCTTACCTGCTCGGTTGTTTGTATATAGACTTGAGCATGTTGTCCGCGAGTGACTCATAGATCACCGGGAGATAGATTGTATTTTGATGTTCGCGCGTATCTTTTATTGTTTCTTCAGTTCTTGAAGGCTTAGGGGGGTGGGGTGGGGGGGGGGTGGAGTAAACAGGCTGAGATGGGCGTATCACAAGAATGGGCGCGACAATAACAATGGATTGAAGCACTTTCAAAAATGATGAACACGGAGAGGAAAAAAACAAACAACAAACATTTTCTTTGAGGAGCAGTTTTTAAAATAGCGCAACATATACATTTCCTCGGGGCTCCGGATACTCCTACTTCCCCACCCCGCCCCCTATTTTTCCCAAATCCATCCCCCACCCACATCTTCTTCCTGATTTTATAAACCCAGGTCTATTTATTTTTGAGCTGATAAAAGTGTTTTACCTTTCAATGTTTTTTTTTACTGTTATCTGAATCAGAACGTGTATCGATACGCCGGGAATGAATGGTTACAATCTAATCAAAACGTATTCCCAAATTATTTTTTTAAAAATAATGTTGTCTTATCTTATTTGTATAAAATGAAATATATAGATAAGTGACTAATATTTATAAGAGTGTTGGACTGGGAGAAAGCTTTCAAGTAGATTAAGTATTTAATAAACATATAATATGCTAGTACAGTGGTTCTTAACCTGGGTTCGATCGAACCCCAGGGGTTCGGTGAGTCAGTCTCAGGGGTTCGGCGGAGGTCAAGACACACACCCGACTCATATGAGACACACACCCGACTCATATGAGACACACACCCGACTCACATGAGACACACACCCGACTCATATGAGACACACACCCATTCATGACAAGACACAGACCCGACTCATATAAGATACACACCCGACTCATTTAAGACACCCACCCGACTCATATGAGACACACACCCGACTCATATGATTCGCGATCGGATTTATATTTTATTTTTCATATTAAAAGGGTTCGGTGAATGCGCATATGATACTGGTGGGGTTCTTACCTCCAACAAGTTTAAGAATCACAGTGCTAGTATGATACACAACCCAACAAAAAAATAATGTTGCGCGCATCAATTTTTTTTCTCGCTTGTTTTAAACGTTAGTTTTTTGTTTTGTTTTTTTTATAATTGGTAACTCGAATGCAGATACGGTTTTAGATGTACACTATTTCTTTCAGCAATGTCGGTTCCACTGTCACGACTCTTTATTTTCTGGTATGTACTCCTCAACAAATAACATTTTTATATAAAAATAATTGTAATGAGGTGGTTCTCATACGTTCAGTAATATTGGCATCTTTAATAGACATTTTAAGATCCCCATTCAATGATTCCAGCTCTAATGAAGGAAAAAAGACAACCTGTTTATTTCTGGATCGCACAGGTTAGGGTTAGGGTTAGGGTTAGGGTAAGTTAAAAACAAAACAAAAACAACACCAACAACCAAAACAAAAAAAAACATTTTAGGCACAAGGCATATAATTTCTCTTTTGAGATCCCCTTGAAGTAACAGATAAAATATATGAACATTGCTGTGGATTGACGGGGAAATGTCTACCATTTTGAACTGACAAGGAAGAATAAAGTGAGGGCGGGGTACGCAGGGAAGTATAAAAAAAGAGGTTACACATTTCTGTTAAGTTGTTGAGTCTTCAACATGTCTGAACATGGCTAACGTCATGCAATCTATATGTCTGAACATGGATTAAGTATGAAATCTATATGTCTGAACATGGATTAAGTATGAAATCTATATGTCTGAACATGGATTAAGTATGAAATCTATATGTCTGAACATGGATTAAGTATGAAATCTATATGTCTGAACATGGCTAACGTCATGCAATCTATATGTCTGAACATGGATTAAGTATGAAATCTATATGTCTGAACATGGCTAGCGTCAAGCAATCTATATGTCTGAACATGGATTAAGTATGAAATCTATAAGTCTGAACATGGATTAAGTCATGAATCTAAGTCTAAATTAATATACTGGGAATTTCAAGGGCGCTGTTTATGGATAAAATGAGATAAACATATCTGGAACATTGTGCATTTAAGAATGCCTTTTTGTATTTTTAAAAAATCATTTTTATGACAAAAATGAAAAATAAGCCTGTCCTAGGATGTGTTAAACAAGCCTGTTCAAGGATGTGTTAAAATAATCATATCCTTGGATGTGTTAAAATAAGTATTTGTAGGATGTTTTAAAATAAGTATGTCCTGGGATGTGTTAAAATAATCATATCTTTAGGGTCCACTATCAATGTATTGATCATTATGGCTCATATGAATGTAGATGGGATTATCAATGTTTCTGTGCCTGGTGTTGATGAAGATATTTCACTGGTTACAAGAGTTACTTAGTGAAGGTATCATGCACTGGGGGCTGGAAGGCCTGAGGATGTCTTAAAATAAATATGTCCTAGGATGTGTTATAATAAGCCTCTTCAAAAACGTGTAAAAATAATCCCGTTCAAGGATGTGTTAAAATAATCCTTTCATAGAATTTGTTAAAATAATTCCGTCCTAGGATGTGTTTAAATTAGCCTGTCCTAGGATGTGTTAAATCAAGTATATCCCAGGGTGTGCTATAACAAGCCTGTTCAAAAATGTGTTAAAATAAGCATATCATAGGATGTGTTAAAATAAGATTATCATAGCATGTGTTAAAATAAGATTATCATAGGATGTGTTAAAATAAGATTATCATAGGATGTGTTAAAATAAGATTATCATAGGATGTGTTAAAATAAGATTATCATAGGATGTGTTAAAATAAGATTATCATAGGATGTGTTAAAATAAGATTATCATAGGATGTGTTAAAATAAGATTATCATAGGATGTGTTAAAATAAGATTATCATAGGGTGTGTTAAAATAAGATTATCATGGGATGTGTTAAAATAAGATTATCATAGGGTGTGTTAAAATAAGATTATCATGGGATGTGTTAAAATAAGATTATCATAGGATGTGTTAAAATAAGATTATCATAGGATGTATTAAAATAAGCCGCCTCTAGCATGCATTAAAATAGGCCGCCCCTAGGTTGTGTTGAAATAAGCCGCCCCTAGGACGTGCTAGAATAAGTGTGTCCTTTAGTGTGTTAGTTAATGAACGCCTAAACAAGGAGACACGGTCCAATGAGTAAATGAAGTTAAGCAAGTGTACGCCAATAGGTTCTTAAAATCATGTGTTTAAAAGTTGAGTCTCTTTTGGCAGACCTGTAAAAAAAAATGTTAAACAGGTACGCACTTCCTCACCACCTGCTCACACGTTTCCTCACCTGTAGATTTGGCTTATCTTGAAATCATCTGACCTCAAGTCAACCTTTTCTGGCAGTCGGAAACAGGCCATGCCATAACCTCAATATTCTTTTTCTTTAGGGTTGTCTGGGTCGTCTCCCCTGCTGGACGGCCCATAACGAGATTACATCCCTTTCGTGAGCAATAATAACATTCCCACTTTAAGCAAATAATGTGGTACTCGCTCAAATCCATTGAAGATGTTGTTTTTTGGGATGCGTAAACCCTGCTATAGCAAGCACGATGGCATTAGAATAAAAATCTTTCTATATCTTTAAATAAAATGGGGGTTTCTTTCCGTTTTTGGAATATAATGCAGTAATGTCCTTGTCATGGGAATGTGTGTGTTAATATCGTTATTCAATGCTGGAAATCCTTATGATTATATATTCCCATATCACACTTAGAATCGCGGATGCCGTCCTACATTATGGTAGGAAGTAACAAACAGAGTAAAAAGATTGAACAGATGAGACTTTGGAAATCGTGAAAGGCTTAAAATGAAACTGAATACGGCATGCGGGTTAACCGGAAGTCTCTTCAGAAAACTCCGTGATGAGCTACCAAGACAGCAAACGGAACCGGAAGCTCCGCAAATTTTAATTACTGTCTCGGCTTGCATTTTTACCGCGGCACATTTTTCACGTCATCCCCGGCAGTCATAAACAAACCAAGGCTCCATTAAAATGTTGACCGTGGGTTACTTCATGGGGGATGCCCCAGTTGGCCGGTACTCAAGTATGTTCCATCCATTCACATAGTGTCGGGTCGCAGGTCAGATGTTAACACTTCATCGTCACAAGTCTGTTGCCATATCCGAACTGCTTCGCCGTATCCGAAATGCTTCTGCAAAATCGCCACTGACAGAATTGAATACGGTTTTCATTCATTCGTTTCCAAGAACATGTAACGTGGCAGTCGCTGCACGTGTCCGTAGGCGAATATTTAAAAACAAAGTATATAGTTGGGGGCAACGAGAAAAGACATAAGGTGCATGGTTAGTTAATAATATACGTTTCTACGTTGAATTGGTTAACACGTGTTATCTCTCCTTTGAGTTCTCTTACACGCATTTGGGGTTCGGTAGATTGAGGGTGGTGCTCGTTACAACCCTCCAGAATCTGTCGATGCACGTGAGTGTCTGTCTAAAATCTGTCAACAAAATCTGAGGATCCCATGCAGACTGTGTTGTTTCTGTTCCGTCAATCCCCCACCCCCCACCCCTGTTACCTTTTATTCCCGTATGAAGGGATCCCTGGGTAGACAAAACAGAGATTGTTATTTCCTGTAAGGATCCTCAAGGTAACGTGGTATGGGCTTCAATCAAAGGGAAAAGGGTATGAAGTTACTGCAAACGTGTTGCGGGAGTTCATCGAAATGGTTGGGGGTGGGGGTGAAGCTAACAACAACAACAACAACAGCTAAATAGGATGTGTCTTGAGAAGGGTGAAGGTCTCAGGAGTGGTTCTCACCTGATGTTTTATTTATTTATTTTTTTATTATTTTTTTTTAAAAATCTTTGATGGTTCCAGATTACAAACGGTAGGTTAAATTTGTGCGGAGGTGCCCTATGTGGAGGTCGTGAGAAAGTGGCTTTATTTGAAATGTCTAGATGCTGGGTGGATTATTCGCGGATATGAAAGTGGGTGTCAAAATTAAAATTTCGGTGTCCAATTTTTAAGTGTTCTTTGTTTTTTATTTAAATGGTACAGAACAAAACACGTCTGTGTTCTAAGTGTATCGCGTTCAAATTGATACACTTTAGAATGCTGAATTTGCTTGTGAAGGGATCCATGGAACTAAGGAAAAAAAAAAAACTCTGTCTGCTCTTCGGGAATCTCGATACCTTGTTGCTGTCTGCGCTTGCAGTTTTGTGATTGGCAGAGAAAGTGTGAAATAAAATACTGAGTGAATACACAAACTAATTTTTTTTAAATGAATTTTGAAAAAACATGAACGATTTCAACTCACTTGATCTTACCTTGACCTTACAATCTAAAACAGCCAAATTGTTTAAATCACCAAAAAGAATGTTGAAAAAGCATTATTGCGTTAAATAATTATTATTATACTAATCTTGACTACACGAGCGCCGATGATTTAAATATATATAGATTTTTTTTAAAGTAATAATTATTTGTGTCATCAATTTCATTGTATAACATCTGATATAAAGTAAAACGAAAAGCTCACCTATTTGGTTCATCTATCAGAACACACCCTGCCGCGGCTACAGCCAAAAAGAAACAAAATTGTTTTGGGCAGAGAACATGCTGTGGTGACACATTCCAATCATTTATTTATTTTTTGTTTGTTTTTTTGTTTGTTGTTGTGTTTTTCGATGAGCTGTATTTCATTTTCAATATAAAAACCTAGGTCAAACAAACATAACCCCCCACCACCCTCCCCCACCGCCCCAACCCGAACCACGCCCTTGGTTATTACGAAATCGCATCAGGTTTATCTTCTGCTACTTTCCTTTAGAAACTGTACTTTCTTTACCATTTTGATGGGTCAGACAAATGGTTTGTTGTTTCGACGGATTGCTCAAATTGCATTTTCTTGCTGTAGTCAGCAATTTTCATATTTCATATACCAGAAGTCAAGGATTGTTAAATTACATATACAAGATCTTATTAAGCAGAGAAAATTATATTTCAAAGACGTACAACAAAAAAAGCGAAATTCATTCGCCGATAATAATTCTTTTGTTTCATTTCTTTATACGGTAACCTTCGCCAGAAACGACTTTTAATTTCTAGCTGGCATTTAATGAGACAAAGTTAATCAAACTCTCTTTGAGACAACCCCGTTGATGAAACAATAACCTTTAATGAAATATTTTGTTCAACGTTTCATAATAATGATTTCAGATACATCCTTGACAACTCGGTTAATAAGCATCCCAGTTATTTTGCTTGTCAAAATGAAACGTATGGCTCAACTGAAAGAAATTTGAAAATTGAAATTTAAAAACAAAAAAAAGGAAAGATGCATTTCTATAAAAGGTGGCTCAAAATAATTTCGAATATAAAAAAGAATTCCCACCTGAAGTTCAAATACGCAGTTCAAAAATTGGAGCGTGAAGATTTTGAAAAATCACTCTTGTTATTACATATGAAACTATGTTCATAAGATGAACTCTGCATTATTAAAACGTCTATAAATGTACGCATTGTGCTGCAGGTATGTTAAACTTTAAAATAAGAGATTGCGGAGTTGAAATAAAAACATCTTTAGCAATGACAATGCGTCTCCTGAACCAAAGACATCAAATTAAGAAATATCGGGTCAACACAGGTTGTCAATAGCTCTGTAAGATATCTCAGAATTTAAACGAGGACAACAGCAACAAAAATGACAACAAATATTTACTGATATACTGCATTTTAAGCATTCAAAGCAGATGCTCCTAATCTTTGTTTATTTGTTCTGATTATTTATCCTATGATCTTCTACCAATGGATTTAATTATTACTAATACAATTAGTTCTATCCCTAAAACTTCCTCCATATAACTATAGTGCTCTGCTGTAGCAAATGATCTCTCTCCATACTACAGCATGATCATTTAATTAAAGCCAATCAAGGACTTGAAAATCAGATCAGTCCGGTCGCCGCCTCCCCCCCCCCCTATCAGGTCAGTCAGTGATTGAGTCCGTTCGATCCGTCAAGCTCAGGAATAATCCCTCCCCCCCGGCGGGTCTGACCTATTTTGGCCAGTGCGCGAGGGGTCGCCGTTGGCCGCGGGAGCGCGTGGCGATTTGTGTCAAGTTCAGCTGACATAATCTGTCGATGTGGGTCAGGCCAGGTTAATGCTCAGCAGCCCCTGGAGGACCCGGATCAACCAACTTGTGGGAGACAGGTAGGAAGTAAGACTGCCGGCAGACAGGTAGGAAGCAAGACTAGACAGGTGAGAATGAGAGGAAGGTAGACGTACCAACTAATACCTGTTAACGAGAGTTAAGTGCTTAGGACGATATGAAGCACAGTTACCGGGAAGGGGGAACAAAGCCAGAGAGATTAACACTCTTGTTTTAAGACGAACTTTGTTATGTTCCCTTGTCATGCTAAAAAGTCATGGGGATCGCAGTTATTTAATGGATACAAATCTTTTCGTCAATATTTGGGGCATGTTACGGCGCAGTAGAAAACTGCTAATGTGACCATAATGGAATAATAGCTATGCTACAGCTGAGCTTTCACAAAAACACCAGCGCACTATCAATATTGAAAATGTAATTCAAATACAATATAATTTAAATACTAAAGAAAGAAGCCATCTGGTAACTTATAAATAAACATACAAAAAAGGAGAAATGCCCCCCTCCCCCTTTTTTTAAATATTCAGAATGATCAATTACTATCCTTAAAAATCGACTTAATTTTATCGATACCTTAGATACTGGCCTATAAATCGACACCCTTATCTTCAATAATTTGTATGGGGTGGAGGGGGGATTTCTGTATAACTAACACAAAACTATAATATTAAATATGCTGAAGTAATCTTGATACCATCAAAAACAACAAACTGTTTTGAGTTCTCTCTATATCAATGTTCTTCGTGAATATCTCTATTTCTTGTACTGGCGAATGTGCTTGGTGAATACATCTCTAGCATGTTCCGGCGACAGAGATCGCTGCACTCATCCGCACTCTGCATTCGAGCAGTGCACTCGCAAGTTTCCTCAACCCTAGGCTACCCGCGGGCGGCACAAGACCCGAAAACACTGACATATGGAGGAGACAGGGGCAGATGCCACAGATGGGCAACGCCTGGTGTAACAAGAGAGTATCACGTCCACTCCCTGATGTGCTAAGACTTCCAACCCGAGCGCCATCGCCGTCCGTTGCTTACGCTGTGTTAAAAAGTGTCTAAAAATTACCAAAAAAAACCGCTTTCGGACACAAATGTTAAACATCTAGAGAAAATGAAAACAGTTGGTCCAAAGTATTTGAAAGAGCATAAAAATCAACACTTTAAAATGTTACATGGAAGTTTATTAGTTATTTTCGGGCACCTGCGTTTTAAAAATAGCCACAATTTAAAAAAAAAAATTCTCTTATTCTTATGATATAAGACCAACCAACACCCTCAAATTAAAAAAAAAAAAATGATTTTATTATTTAAATAACAGTCTAAAAATTAAATAATTACCTTTTTCATAACATAAAAATAATAATGCCATAGAACATACAAAGGTTTCGTTTGGTTAAAAAAATTCAAAGTGCACTTAGATCAGCAATTTGCTGCGCTAACAAGCTATCGAAGGCTGCAACGATTTTTGGGGGGCAAGTGTTATAATGCAGATCCCTTTCTTCCAAGTCTACTGCGCGTCTACGGAGCACTCTTGTAAAGAACTTTTTGGTTCACTCGAACCACTGACGTAATGAGATATTGAGCTCCGACGAATAATTACTTAATGACTAAATTGGCGTAACAAGTCATAAAGTTCATGTCAACTGATCGAGACAAAGGGGGGCAAACACAACCGCAATATACGCCATTGATCAGAAGAGTGCCGTTCTTTGTTTTCGGAATCGAACAATGTATATAAAAACAAATATTCTAGGTATATCTCAAGGTTTCCGCGCCCCTTTTTGTTCCAGTTTGCACAATCCCGTATCTTTAATGTGGGGTAAGGGAATTACCACCAAGGGGCAGGCTTTAAAACTTGATTAACATTTGTGTAACGAAGGTGGTTATTCTTGAGGAACTGAATGCACATTTGGGAGTTTGAGAACGTGCCAGGGTTTCAGACGGTGTGATGGTATCTACGGAAACGCCTTTCTGAGAACATAACAGAGTGAGGCAAGCAGACTGTTATTGGTATATGACTTTTTTAGTTTCAGTGGGGGGGGGGGGGGGGGGTGTTTCCAAAAATTTAACAAGTTAGTAGTAGATGTTTTTTCAAGCTTATCATACACAAAACACGCCCAAAAAAAACCTAAACTAAAAAAACCGATGCGGGAGTCTTTTTTCTTCACAAAACAACAATCTCTAAGTCGGAAATCATACACAAACATGTCAATGGCGTGGAAATCATTAAATGTTTCACGTCTTCAAACGCTTTATTTTCCACGTTTTGTTTTGTGTTCTAATTTTTGGGAGTATAGAATAAATTCCTTAAAAAATATATGAATATATCTAACTATAATGACTCTTTTCAGCCTCTCTTTCCACGTCATTTTCGTTCAATTTTCTTAATTTCATTTTTATGTATTTCTATACCTTACTTTTACCAAACTGGATTCACAAACTCTTCATTGAAATGCTGAGGTAAAACCACAGGCGTGTTAAATCAACACACACACAGCTAATCTTCGACAACATACTACCGTTACGAATGTGTCACGAACCGCCGTCAAATACCTTGCCATGCCCCAAACACGACAACGGCCCCCAAGTCAGGAACAGACGATCTAATTAAGGAGAGATTCCTACGGATAAACAGGAACTTAGTGTCTGTCCAGGTTCCCCGCTTGAGGGTAGAATGCTCTCTGCCCGCAAATACCCAGGTGGTAAGTCTTGTCATTGGCAATTATAGTTACCTGTTATATCCAGGTTGGGTCTAATAATAATCTAGATACCAAAAGAGAATTTATCAGTCATGACATTGATTATGAGAGACACTGATCTTTTAGAGTGATGTCTTGGAGAGTATGGTCTTGGAGAGTGTGGTCTTGGAGAGTGTTTTGGAGAGTGTGGTCTTGGATAGTGTAATCTTGGAAAGTGTGGTCTTGAAGTGTGTAGTCTTGCAGAGTTTGGTTCACTGTCCACTAGACACATGTGGGGCTGGTTCACAGTCCCACAGAACCTTGAAGGGTGTTAGTTTGTGTCCCATATACCGATTTGTCCCGGGCTAAAGTTTGAAAAAAAATGATAAAATATTCCTATGCATAGTCCACATTTCTTATTTGCAGTGCCAAAAACTGGAAAATACAATACCGAATTTTTGACGACAAACAATTTTACAAACATCAGTTTGTTAGTATTCCTATGGGGAATATGGGCCGGGCTTTCGGCTAATAAAATGACCAATGCCCGGTTCTATATATGTTACTGTCACCCGGTAGCTGAACGACGGCCAGGCAGGCCGGGTTAAGGACCACTGGTTGGCCGGATCTGGCAGACGCGCCGTAGTTTGACGATACCTGCTTTAAAACATACGAAGTACATATAAAAAGAGTGTTTTTTTCCCTTCAAATGTGTGTCTTTGATAATTCTGTTTTAGTAGCACACTATCCATGAATACTAGGAAGAAGCCGTATTTAGATATTTGGATAGTTTTAGTTTTTTTATTCCATACATGAATCGAGTCTCGCTAAATTATCAGATAATTAGCCCTACTCCAATCGTGACAAATATTTCGTACACTCTAGACATCTTCCTTACTTCATCGTCACAACCTCGTGAGGCGAAGGCCCCTCCCCCAACCCGTGGGTGACGTCATTTATGGTTACCCTCTTATCCCCATCAAATTACAGATTATTTATCAAGCTGAATCATCGCCTAAACGCATTATCTATATTTGGTAAAAAAAAGTTACCGAGCAAATGAAACGGTGCCGCGAACAAAACGCCATACTTTCGGAAGAGAGAAACATAAAAGATCCATCCATTCCATTCATTTTCAGTGACCTCACATACACCAGGAGCCACCTAACACCTCATCACTCACCTCGCCGCTAACGGACGCGCCAGGTAGCTGCCGTGGTTAAGACCGGTCGAGAGATTAGCGTTCTCGCCCCCGGGAACATAATCGGAATGGGCAGTGGCTTGTTCTGAGCAAAGCCTCGTCATATATCCTCAGATATCAAGATTATTTTGGTCGGTAGAAAAAGGTTGGTGGTTTGTTGTTTCCCCCCCCCCTTTTTCCCTCATGATTGGTTTTTGGATCTTGTTACTTAGTGATGGGTTATACCGTCAAGACACTTCTGCTGAGTAGACATTATTTTTAAAATACAATTTCAAAGAAAATGTTAATATGTTTATATTAAGTATCGTTATTTTCGTTTCGCACATTAAAAAACGGATGGACGCTGGAGGCTTCAGCTCTCCGTTGAAGCAAAATTATGTCAACACACAGGATTTAACAGCGTCGCTTTCTTCATAAGCGATACTTTTGATTGTAGTTCTCGTCCAACTGTAATGAGCCAAATAACCTACGATACTATCAGTACATAATGCGGTCCGTTTTTAAAAAAAAAAAAAAAAAAAATTTCTTTAGAGTTACTATTTTATCATTGAACATTGTTATACACTTGCGGTACATTGATTATAGCACAATTTTAGCTAAAATATTTCAAAATCTCACTTTCAAATATTTTTTTTTTTAAAGACGGTCGAATATATCTGAGCTAATATTAAAAAAATTATAACTTATTATTTTTGAAAGGATAACTAAATTATATTATTATTACAGTAGCTATGCTGAACTGAGGAAACTGAAGACACCTATAGAACATCTAATAACGCGACCCCCGTAAAAAGAGACCCCCTAACATTTTGTTTGAAAATTAAACAACCACTAAATCAAAGTTTTTCTTATAATGGGGTGGGGTTAAAAGTTTGACAAAACATACATACAAGTAACGCATTTTATAAGAATGCCAATTAGTCCCCCCCCCCCCACACACCCCTCTTAAGGCTCACAGCCGCACATTTTTTTTCACACCACTGAACTATATATTTTAATGACCCACCCGCTTTTACACAACCGATTTACTTCACCAACCATTTCAGAAAAAACAAAGGAAAATATTACACACCAAACGCACTTGCAATATTTATTTTTAAGGAATCTCATTTAGCGCAGTTATCGGGAATTTTATTTTATCGCCCCCGTGGAAAAAAAAAACCACAGGAAAAACTGATGTTTTGGGGTTTGGGGCTGAAAATTTAATAAACTGTGTTGTCATCGGCAATGAGTCTATGTGCCAAGTTTCAGCTCGATAGGTTGGTGGAAGTTGGTCAATTAGCCGTAAGAAGATTTTGCCAGTTCGCCACCAAGCCATCCCACAACCCACGATTAAAAGCGAAGTTAATATAAAGGATTTAAGAAGGCAACAATAGTAATCACTAAAATCCTTATCTGATATAAGTTATCAGAACAAATTTAAGGGGGCAAAACACCCCCACTTTATACACAAATAAAACCACCACACTTCAAAAACACATAATCAGAGGCAATGAACTTTCATCCGTAAACATCAGAGTATTCAAATTTCTGTGCTTACAGTCGTCTTATCCGTAACACAGAGAGCCCTCAAATGTCTGTGCTTACAGTCGTCTTATCCGTAACACACAGAGCCCTCAAATTTCTGTGCTTACAGTCGTCTTATCCGTAACACACAGAGCCCTCAAATGTCTGTGCTTACAGTCGTCTTATCCGTAACACACAGAGCCCTCAAATGTCTGTGCTTACAGTCGTCTTATCCGTAACACACAGAGCCCTCAAATGTCTGTGCTTACAGTCGTCTTATCCGTAACACACAGAGCACTCAAATTTCTGTGCTTACAGTCGTCTTATCCGTAACACACAGAGCACTCAAATTTCTGTGCTTACAGTCGTCTTATCCGTAACACACAGAGCCCTCAAATGTCTGTGCTTACAGTCGTCTTATCCGTAACACACAGAGCACTCAATTTTCTGTGCTTACAGTCGTCTTATCCGTAACACACAGAGCACTCAAATTTCTGTGCTTACAGTCGTCTTATCCGTAACACCCAGAGCCCTCAAATTTCTGCGCTTACAGACATTCCATCCTAATGCCCCTTGAAATAAACAGATTCTAAAAATTCTCAAATTCAGTAAATAAAAAAAACAATAACTTGGAACCAGATAGTCTAAGCCCCAGAACTCTAGAATTCCACGCTCTATCTGTGACAGGCAAGGGTGTGGATATCGGGCGTGGTTGTTAGCAACGTTGTCACGTATACCGCCATGTTAATGGACTATTTGAGGCTGTGATAAGGGGAAGGTATGAAAGTCATCAGCGTACAAAACCAATTTCAAAAGGCAGTTGGGCGCCTCAGGCACGTCCAAAGTTATGGACGATCAGTCATGTCTGGAGATTCGGCTGTAGTCATGACGAGAGGGTGAGCAGAAAGGGGATATTCTTGTGTTCTCACTCACCGTGATAATTGTTGGGCATTGGATGATGCATACCACATGGTTGGCTCAGGGCTGATACGCACCACTTGGTTGACTCAGGGTTGATACGCACCACTTGGTTGGCTCAGGGCTGATACATACCACATGGTTGGCTCAGGGCTGATACGCACCACTTGGTTGACTCAGGGTTGATACGCACCACTTGGTTGGCTCAGGGCTGATACATACCACTTGGTTGGCTCAGGGCTGATACGCACCACTTGGTTGGCTCAGGGCTGATACGCACCACTTGGTTGGCTCAGGGCTGATACGCACCACTTGGTTGGCTCAGGGTTGATACGCACCACTTGGTTGGCTTAGGGTTGATACGCACCACTTGGTTGGCTCAGGGCTTATGCGCACCACTTGGTTGGCTCAGGGCTGATACATACCACTTGGTTGGCTCAGGGTTGATGCGCATCACTTGGTTGGCTTAGGGTTGATACGCATCACTTGGTTGGCTCAGGGTTGATACGCACCACTTGGTTGGCTCAGGGCTGATGCACATCACTTGGTTGGCTCAGGGTTGATACGCACCACTTTGTTGGCTCAGGGCTGATACGCACCACTTGGTTGGCCCAAGGCTGATACGTAACACTTCGTTGACTCAAGGCTCAAACGCACCATTTGATTGGCTCTGGTCAGATACGCACCACGTCGTGGGCTCAGGGGCAAATGCACCATGCTTGGTGGGCTCATGGTGAATATTATTATTATTATTATTTGTTGTCTTATATAGCGCGGTACCCCAGTCTAGGGCTAGGCTCACCGCGCTGTACATATAAATATTAGCAAAAGAAACATAATCGTGACAATAAAACAAAATACATTTATGTCATAAAGAACGGCTGTATAGAGACAAAACAAAAACAAATTCATATTTACCCCAACCACCCCAGAACTTTTACATGTGAAGCCATGGACGGCGGCCAGCAGCTTCGTTTATCGGTCAGATTTGAGGAATCAGTCGCAGAATATCTACATCGCAGAGTGGTGCATTAAGAAATTTACGTTAGAAAATTATAGTGGAAATGTCTTTAAGATCTAATTAGAATTTTTCGTTCAGCTTTCTCCAACTCCTGGAAAAGTACCTTCTATTCCAGGCTGCAAAGAGCGATTTTCAGATAATTCCAGGATATCATTTCAGATTGCAAATGATCAATGCAAACATCATCGAAATAATATTTAAGTCACATGTTGTAATTCTCACTAAATGTTATGAGCTTGTTATGAACCATGAGTAGTCTAATTTTTGGTCAGTGAATAAAGCTAAATAGTTTACTTCAGCCACACAACCTACTATGTGAACAATTATCTTCGTTTATTTTCATTCACAATCGTGCGTGACGATAAAACCGCACCGTCTACACGACTCCCTTTTTCGGAAACTGCTCCAAGCAGAGATCAAAATAATGATTTGCCCCAACTGCCACGCGGTATGGAGATCAAAATAATGATTTGCCCCAACTCCCACGCGGTATGGAGATCAAAATAATGATTTGCGCCAACTGCCACGCGGTATGGAGATCAAAATAATGATTTGCCCCAACTGCCACGCGATATGGAGATCAAAATAATGATTTGCCCCAACTCCCACGCGATATGGAGATCAAAATAATGATTTGCCCCAACTGCCACGCGATATGGAGATCAAAATAATGATTTGCGCCAACTGCCACGCGATATGGAGATCAAAATAATGATTTGCGCCAACTGCCACGCGATATGGAGATCAAAATAATGATTTGCCCCAACTCCCACGCGGTATGGAGATCAAAATAATGATTTGCGCCAACTGCCACGCGATATGGAGATCAAAATAATGATTTGCGCCAACTGCCACGCGATATGGAGATCAAAATAATGATTTGCCCCAACTCCCACGCGGTATGGAGATCAAAATAATGATTTGCGCCAACTGCCACGCGATATGGAGATCAAACGTAACGTTTAGTAGTCTCCTACAGAATGCTGTCACAGGAAGGAGATTGGGGAACACAGTGACACAATAGGCAAACTTCAGTCATTGTATTTCGAAATAAACTTTAATTCAAGATGTTTCTCATGTAAACTCATTACTTTTTCAATCATTACGTATACTTGAAATGTTCATTGGCTGTGTCTTTAAACTATATCAATGTCTTTTTTTTTTTTTTTTTTTTTTAAATCTTGCCCCTTAATGTAACCACCCGTCCTGAAAACTAAATAGAGTTAAAACCAAGTAACGGACTGGAATCGGAAATTCTTAACACATTATGTTGTTTGCCTTATTTCTGGTCGTGAGAAAACTATTTTAAAAAACTATTTTTAAAAAAAACGATTTTAAAAAACCCACTAAATGTGAATACTTGGTGTTGTTTATGGGGGAGGAGACCCCGTCCGCGGCCCCACTCCCCCGGTTCTCGCGCTGTACAACTGGCGCCGTCTGTCATGCGTGTACAAATAAAATAATGTCCCGTGACTTTAATTACTATAAGAAACAGCCCGATTGGACGGGCCGTCGTGGTAAGTGATACGCCGATAAGCACTTGGCAAACCTGTCTACCCGTGGGGTTATGTAACATAAAAACCACGACTGTCAGAAATGTGAGCCGGCCAAACTCGGTGTCAAATACATCTCCGTAAATGAATATTACTAATATACACTATTGGATGTTATTTATATATTATGATGTTGTGGGGGTTTTCTTCTCTATTACACGACTTGTAAAGGGTCAAGGTCCTACAGCGGCACCCAAGGTCAGTGCTGGGGAGAGATGGATAGAGAAAGTTCCTTCAATTTATGTCGCTGAATTAGTAATTTCCTCGAATCCTTAAATAGTTATATCCTCTAATATTGACATAGTAATATCCTCTAATACTGATATAGTAATATGCTCGAATACTGACACAGTAATTTCCTCTAATCCGTCAATAGTAATATCCTCTAAAACTGAAATCCTAATACATGAACATATTTCAACCACGGCGGCCCTTTTCTTCTCTCATGTCAGGCCAACCGCCGTTAATTTATTATATTTTTGTATAAAGCCAACCTAAAACAATTTATTGATATCAAAGTGAACAATCCATGGGGGAAATCTGAAATAGTTCCTCAACATCGGAATAAAGCTATCATTTGGGAGCCCTGGGTTTAGCTTTGTTTTAAGTGTCTCGTTCTTGAAGCTCGGTCTATGTTAATCTTAGGATAGACCACATTCACCAAGTCCTTACATACGCGTTAGTGAAATCAAAGAAACTCTATTGCTTATTTTTAAATATGAACTCTTTTTTTTTTTTACTAAATAGGGGTGTGAGAAATCAAAACAATGATTGAGTAACAATGACAACGTGTTATGGAGAAGAAACGTAACGTTTAGTAGTCTCCTACAGAATGCTAGCACATGAAGGAGAATAGGGAACATTGTGACACAATCGGCAAACTTTAGTCATTATATTTAAAAATCAACTTTATTTCAAGATTGACCCCCCCCCCCCCCTTTTCCAAGATGTTTCTAATGTAAACTTATTAATTTTCAATCATTATGTATATTTTAAATTTTAAATTGGTTGTCTCTCTAAAATATAAATGTATTTTTAAAAAAACCTAGCATCCTATTACATCCACGCGTCCTAAAAATAAACAACGCTATAACCAAGTAACGGGAAAATGCAAAGATATGCGATGATGTTACAGTAATTTAAACCGGAGCGACCAATTTTGTAGCGGTGCGATAAAGTGCGCGCCGATAGCGATCGTTCATAAACAAGGGTGCGCAGCGGTCGCTCGTAATCTACATCGTCTCGTGTTCCGGCCAGAGCGACGCGCGCATCACTTTCTAATGACATTAAGTCACGCTATGGCAAGATAAAAGTCATACATCACATTTTTCCGGGGATTTTGGACCCGAGGTTATTTTAATATATATATATATATATATATATATATATATATATATTTGTTGCTGCCTGGCTGCAGTCCACATCTCTATCGGTCAATGTCATCTCACTTAGCATTTGTTTTTGCACGTATCATTCATTAGTGTTTATTATTATTATTATTATTTGCTGTCTTATATAGCGCGGTACCCCAGCCTAGGGCTAGGCTCACCGAGCTGTACATAAAAATATTTTAAAAGAGACATAATCGTGACAATAACATGAGATTCCTATTTAGAAATGGTTTTAGCCGCTGACTGAATGATCTTACTTCTCTAAGCAATCACATCTTCCTGGCCCTGCATTCTCAATACAAAGGCAGTGGCGTAGTGAGGGGGGGCAAGTGGGGCATCATGCCCCGGGCGCTACTCACAAAGGGGCGCCAAATGGTATATTTTACTATTATATTGTATGGTTTTCAAATGGGGGGGGGGCGCTAAAAAGTTATTGTGCCCCGGGCGCGAGTTAAGCTCGCTACGCCACTGAACAAAGGGTATACTTTTAAGCAAACAGGCGCAAGAGTCCTGTTCCAACTCAAAAACATGCAAAACATTTTAGAGGTTGCAAGTGAGGCTCTTGCAAGGGTAGCATCCTCAAGTACCTAAACACCACAGGCTGCCCCTCGAGCTCATTTATTTAAAATTTTTAACATTATAAATACCGTTTTGTTGTTGTTGTTTTTTGCCTTTACCTTTAAATGTGTTTTCACCCCCACCTCCCTGGAAGTCATTTTGTCCGCCCCCATCTCTCTTTTCCCCGAAATAAAATATAGATCCCAAATCGAAATGACAGTAAGCTAGAACAATCAGTCACAAGAGAAGAGATTACATTTTAAACATCGTCTCATCTACGGGTCTCAAGCCTTACACTGGCCTCGATTAAAAGCCACATTATTTACTTCCACGTATCGTCAGCGCGACGGTGGAACACGATTTCGCGTAGATGTCAGGTCTGATAATCCGCGCACGAACCATGTAGCGACAACGCCTGTTCAAGTACTTAATAGAATACCAGGGATGTAGTGGGGGGGGGGGGGGGGGGGGAGGGGAGCATTTGGGATTGACAGAAAGAAAGAATTAACGTTCAGTCTCACGATTCAATAATATCATGTAAACTGGTTAACTTATATAATATATTATTGGTTATAACAGAAGTCGATGATATGCTTAGACTCCGAGGAAATGCAATTAGAACTACGTAACTATTCAAAGACTAGCTCAACATTTCAAGACACGGAACTAAACGGAAACGCTCCATCCCGGAACGACTCCAAGGGTGGAGAGCGACTAGAGCATTGGGAGGCGGCGCTGTGAGCAGCCATTCTTGTTTCTATTTCCCCCCCCCCCCTCCACCTCCCCCTGTTCTTTCCTGCAGCCTGTAGATCACTCTTGTCGTCTGGGCACTGACGTCTGGCTTCTGAAGAGCTCATGGACTTGTGATGACCCCCCGTGACCCCTTGGGGAACTGTACAATGTACTCGCGGCCGAAAATAGTATTTGGAGGGGCGAACAACCTTGCTATTGAGTGTGAGGAAAAACCAAGACAAAGTATGTCGGCGCTTGAGAGGCACGAAAATATGCACGAGGCTCTTTGCTATAGTTTTAATTGGCCTATTAATTAATAACAGAAAGTTGTTGTTTTTTCCTTTATTTTTGTGTCTAAAAATGGGGGGGGGGGGGGGGGTGAGGTAATGGAGCATAACAGGTTATAAAATTCTACAAAAAATTCAATTGATTACTTTAAAAAAAAAAGAATAACGTCATTTGAAAAGTAAAATTTCCTGATTGTATGAAACAGGTTTAACTGACCTGGCGGTGATCGCATCTCCGATAAAGCATATAATTTATGCTTGATATTATATGTACCCCCCCATTCATGGGGATTCAAGCAAAACTGATTAAAGAACAATTGAATCATTGAATTTTATGTTATGCTGTGATTTTGTAATATTTTTTTTTTATATTTGGCAATAATATTTTCAATTTTATTTATAAGTCAGGATGTTAGTTTCTAAGTTATAATGTTTTCATGGAAATTCAATGAAACAAATGAGAAGCACATATTTTTTTCTTAATCTAATTAAATATTGTGTAGAGGTGTCCAAGACTTAGTCAAGTGTAGCAGGGCTCAGTTCAGAAAATAGAAAGATTGGGAATCCGTAATTTAAAGAGACCTTTGCTTTTAATATACGAAGCGTTTTCGTAAAGCAGTGTCACGGGTGAAAGTCATTAATACAAGGGAGAGCATCGCCGAGCAAGATCTATTAGATGACTTTAGAGCCGAAGTAAAATAAAATTGGAAAACTCGCACACTGTTATTTCAGCTAAAGCCTCCACTTTTCCTGTACTAAAGATCTATATGTTGTACAGTTCTTCGAACTATTCACAAAATGATTTTTGCAAGAAATTTAGCGGAAAGTCACAGCTCGCTCGGGGTAAGGGGGTGTGGAGACGGGGGATGTTGGTTAAAGGAAATCCTAGATTAGAAAATAATCAACATTCGGATTATTGAACAAGTCATCTGAAATCGCAATCATTAAGTCATCTTCAAAGTTACATGACGGAACTTAATGATTGCTACCATGAGGATTTGGATATAAAGTGTAACAATTAGCTGAAAGTATGTGACATGTGAAAAAAAAACAACAACAAAAATAGACTTTAACCAAACAAAGAAATCCTGCTATTAATAACATTGAGACTTACAGAAAAATGTTATCGTGGAATTTGTGTTTCTTGTTGAGTTTCTGATTAATGCGATGTTAACTAATTGGTAATACTGCAGTTTGTTTGCGTATAGACAGCCGATTCTAACCGTACCCCGACGTGGCTGATTTCGTCAGGCCTCTGTGACGTAGACAAGGCTGGACTGACTTTTACACAACATTTGCTTTTAAATGTATTTATTTGTTTTATTTTTATTTTTATTTTTTGAATTCATAATTAACACATTGCCACCATATGCTACACATGGTTTTAAATTAATAAATTGCAATTTTACTCTAAAAGTTGTAAAAATATATGATTTTGTAAAAAAAATATCACGTTATCAAAAGTGTCCTAAGCAATAGCAAAGCTTATTGTGAAATAAATAAATGCATTGTAACACAAGCCCTGTACGGCCGGTGTAGAGACCACATGATAAGCCCGTGCGATAGCCCCAGATAACCTCGGCTTGCACAAAGGCTCATACACTTCATCTCATGTCGCACTCGTAAGTATACACACACCCAAAAAAAATGATGGGAAAATATATTAACGCCAATGTTTCGTGGCTGCCCCATTATATTTTCTCCATCGGGGGCTCATACGCCACAGCAGAGAATGGCATGTTTTGTGGAGTCATAGAAATTCTTCGACTCCGTGTTGTGCAAAAAGATTTTGTTCATGAAAAAAAAAAAAAATCCAATGCCCGTTGAATTCATAAAGTCCTAGCGGCTAAGCTGTTTATAGTCTCATTATATCTAAGCTGTTTATAGTCTCATTATATCTAAGCTGTTTATAGTCTCATTATATCTAAGCTGTTTATAGTCTCATTATATCTAAGCTGTTTATAGTCTCATTATATCTAAGCTGTTTATAGTCTCATTATATCTAAGCTGTTTATAGTCTCATTATATCTAAGCTGTTTATAGTCTCATTATATCTAAGCTGTTTATAGTCTCATTATATCTAAGCTGTTTATAGTCTCATTATATCTAAACTGTTTATAGTCTCATTATATCTAAGCTGTTTATAGTCTCATTATATCTAAGCTGTTTCCAGTCTCATTATATCTAAGCTGTTTATAGTCCCACTATATCTAAGCTGTTTATAGTCCCACTATATCTAAGCTGTTTATAGTCTCACTATATCTAAGCTGTTTATAGTCTCACTATATTCGGTTTGTTATTTTACGTACACCCGTTGGTTGGGCTCTCACATTTTTAAAATCCTACAAAAGAATGCATATTTGCGATCTTTGAAAATTGGTTTCGTAACGAATTTTAAAAATAGGACTTCTAAAATTGTTAAGTCGTTTACACAGGAGTCAGTTTGTAAGTGAGCAATGTCTATTTTACAGTTTCTAAGTGAGCAATGTCTATTTTACAGTTTGTAAGTGAGCGAGGCCTATTTTACACGAGACGGGTGATGGGCCACACACGTGATGAGAGAAGTATTTTGGCCACGCACTATCTTATCTTCCATGTTGTAATCTGACCTGACATCCAAGTTGTGTAGACTATGATGATATAACGAGACGTTTTTTGTGTGCAGAGTTAATCAAACACAAACCAATGGATGCGAAAGTGTCGTATCATATATAAAAATCGCTACATAAACCCGCTGTAACTTAATATTATTTTCAAACCACCCTTCTATCCCTTGTTGGGATTTAAAAAAAAAAAAATTAACCTAAGGTTTACTTTATTTAATGATTGTAAAGGTTGTGATGTTAGTTCGCAATGAACAGATGAAATTCAAATGAATTTTTGAAAAACAAAGTATCAACAATGTTTATACATCAACCATGTTGATAGCTTAGCCGAAACATAGCAACATGAAGTAAAGGCGACACAAAAGAAAAATGACGGAGTTGCAAAAATGGAAAGGTGACTTAACAGTTCTTAGGTTATGGGCCGAAAATTCACTTGGAAGCTGAAATAGAATGGCGGCAAAAAGTAAATTTTCTTTACAATAATTCCTTTTAACCTCCTTACCGTTTTAAAAATATTTTAATTGTTGTTGTTGGAGAAAATGACAGGGGTCTTAAAATGCAAGAGTTGATTTTGTACAGATGCTCGGTTTATCAATGGGGTTTCGACATCTCTTTCTGAAAACTACGTTTTTCATGTTGTAAGTTTCGAAACAACTAGCCATTTTATGGATCAGCCAATCAACGAACGTTTTTCAAACGGTTTGCTCTCAGAGAATGATATGGTTATATGTCCTTTCCCAAGTCAACACAACAAAAGATCAAAATGTTAGCACAAATCATTCTGACGTGTTTGTATCTATTTTTACATTCCTTATATTAACTTCGCCTTTGGCCTGCTGGGTGTCGGACTGTCAAAATACTTGGACGGCTAACTGACCCACTTCCCGTCAACCTATCGAGGTGAAAGTTGATGCATGACAACATATTCCTTCAAATTTTCCGCCCCACTCATCACCCGCGAGCCCCCAAAAATCAGTTTTTTCCTGGGTTTTTTTTCCCAAGGGAAAGATGAAATCAAATTCCTTAGATTCTTTAAAAAAAAATGATCGCAAGTGATTTTGTTGCGTAATATTTTCTTTTGTTTTTTTCTGAAAATAGTTGGTGAGTTCTAATCCCATTTATTGTGATGATGGAATAAATAAAATAAATTAAAAAAATCTATGCGTATGTTACCTGTCAAAAATTCGTGTATATAAATAATGTTATTTTACGGCAGTCGCTACTCAACTCCAAAACAAGATTTGACTTTCGAGATCTTCTGACCACCGCATGGCCTCCACCATCGAAATTTATGCCATTCACTGCATCGCTGGGGAAAACCCACTTTAGCGCTGATCTACTATTTTGATGAAGCACTTGCACACTGTTAGCCCCCCAGTCTGTCATAGGCGTCATCTCACCAATTAATCTACCAATAAGCCGCACTATCTGCCGCGATTGGCATCTGTTTGGAAGGCACGCCAATTAAACGCTCTTGCTGTAATGAATTGTTGTTGTTTTTCTATGGGGTGCGGAGACGGGCGGGGGGGGGGGGCTGAGTGAATATGAACAATGTACTGATTAGCTGAACAGCTTCATTAACAGGCCGGGGTCAAGAGGACGTGTTTATTTGTTGTTTGAGATAACACTGGGTGAAATGGAAGTTTTTAAAATATATAGTCTTAGTTGTAAGAACGCGGGCCCATGAAGGGCCGTGCTTTTTGATAAGCCTTTGGAATAAAGGTTAAAGGCTAGAGGGAAAGACTGGGAAAATGGCAACGATACGCAACACAAAATAATAATAATAATAATAAAATAATAAAAATTAATAATAACTAGATATGGCCCGCAAAACATTGGCACAAGCAATGCGCGAACTTCCCATCTACTAAAGTTACTTGACTAAACATGAAATCAAGTAACGCACATTTAAGAATCGCAAATTTTGCTATATCCTTTCATCCTATGATACGTCACTGCACAATCATTATTTCACGCCCATGAACTATATTAAATATTCTGATGTCACAACCACTTTTAAAACTATATTTTTTACACCATACTTAAACTGAGACGATTTCATTTTCCGAAAAAAAAAAATTACGCACCAAACGCAGTTGCGTTATTAAAAAAAAAAAAATCATTTAGCGTAGTTATCGGGAATTATATTTTGCGCGCTGTTGAGTTTATTATTGAACCCTACTTTCTTTCAAACGTATAGAATTATTTATAGTATACTCTCAATACCAAACGTTAAATAGGAAGCAGCCGGAAATGAAAGCAGTCCACGAGTCACGCTAGTAGCGTAATATATATAAGAGATAATGAAATAATCAATCAAGATTTGAACAAAAACATGTTAACAAAACCTGTTAACATATTACTCCTAGATATACCGTATTGCTTGTTGCAAACATGAGGAAACACGCCAGTAAGGCCGCCCAGATCCCCTCACGTAAAAAATAATGATTAGTGGCACCCCTTTGCTATAGATCCACTAGGTTGTGGAGCTTTAAAATTCCGTTTGTGCCACCATCAGTGGCGTAGTGAGGGGGGGGCAAGGGGGCATCATGCCCCGGGCGCTACTCACAAAGGGGCGCCAAATGGTATATTTTACTATAATATTGTATGATTTTCAAATAGGGTGGCGCTTAAAAGGTATTGGGGGCGCTAAAAAGGTATTGTGCCCCGGGCGCGAGTTAAGCTCGCTACGCCACTGGCCACCATGTTTGTTAGATATATCGTTTGTGCCACCATGTTTGTTAGATATATCGTTTGTGCCACCATGTTTGTTACATAAATAGTTTGTGCCACCATGTTTGCTATAGATCCACTAGGTTGTGGAGCCTTAAAATTCCGCTTGTGCCACCATGTTTGTTAGATGTATCGTTTGTGCCACTATGTTTGATATATATCCACTAGGCTGGAGAACCTCTGATATATCGCTTGTGCCATCATGTTTGTATAAATATCGTTTGTTCAAAACTGTTTATTACATATATCGTTTGCCCTCCTTCATTGTTTGTTGGAAATATCATTTGTGCCACCCTGTTTCCCATAGGTCCACTGGCCTATAAATATGCTTGATATTTGTTGCACCTCGTACCCCAGATTTGTTCTGCATGAGCAAACTCACGTAAATGGTTATGGAGACAAACAGTAACCAAAGAAGAAGAAGACAAAAAACCAACCCGTTTCTTCAGCCTGTTTGTTTATCCCAAGTAACACCAACAGACCATCGGTTGTCTCAAAACTTTCGCGTTTGACTCGGAAATTGTTGGTAGTTCACTCCTCGCCTTGGTACTGTCTTCTTCGCCTTGACCTACTGGAGGGGGGGGCGGGTGGGGCGGAGTGTGGGGGTCACCATGTTTGTAGGATGCCATCCCCTGTTTTCCTTGCTGACAAGCGAAGGTTAACTCGTGTCATGACAGGTCGACAAATAGACCCCGAGACCGTTGTGTCGGTCAGTGTTTTGACCTTTAAGTTTGCGGAGACCATTGGTAATTTGAAACAGGGCCTGGTTGCCACATCAGGATGTTAAGTTTCTGAGTCCTAGTCGGCGATCTCGACTTATGAAAGCTTATCAAATGTGAGATCTTATGATATCTTATCAAATATAAGATCTTATGATATCTTATCAAATATAAGATATTATGATATCTTATCAAATATAAGATCTTATGATATCTTATCAAATGTGAGATCTTATGATATCTTATCAAATGTACGATCTTATGATATCTTATCAAATGTACGATCTTATGATGTCTTATCAAATATAAGATCTTATGATATATTATCAAATGTGATATCTTATGATATCTTATCAAATATAAGATCTTATGATATCTTATCAAATGTGAGATCTTATGATATCTTATCAAATGTACGATCTTATGATATCTTATCAAATGTACGATCTTATGATGTCTCTTAAAATATAAGATCTTATGATATCTTATCAAATGTAAGATCTTATAATATATAAGATGTCAAATGAAAGATTTTAAACATTTTATCCAGCTAGAAACAAAATTAATTACACATTTTTTAAAAATTAAATAATTAACTGTCCCAAACTTAAAGGGAATCTTAAAGAATAGTTGAAAGCAAGTAACATTGGACTAAGATGAACATAAATAACATGTGACAAATATCAAAACAGTCGACATGTGACAAATATCAAAACAGTCGACATGTGACAGAGATCAAAACAGTCGACATGTGACAAACATCAAAACAGTGGACATGTGACAAAGATCAAAACAGTCGACATGTGACAAAGATCAAAACAGTCGACATGTGACAAAGATCAAAACAGTCGACATGTGACAGAGATCTAAACAGTTGACATGTGACAAACATCAAAACAGTGGACATGTGACAAAGATCAAAACAGTCGACATGTGACAAAGATCAAAACAGTCGACATGTGACAAAGATCAAAACAGTCGACATGTGACAAAGATCAAAACAGTCGACATGTGACAAAGATCAAAACAGTCGACATTTGACAAAGATCAAAACAGTCGACATGTGACAAAGATCAAAACAGTCGACATGTGACAAAGATCAAAACAGTCGACATGTGACAAAGATCAAAACAGTCGACATGTGACAAAGATCAAAACAGTCGACATGTGACAAAGATCAAAACAGTCGACATGTGGCAAAGATCAAAACAGTCGACATGTGACAAAGATAAAAACAGACGACATGTGGCAAAGATCAAAACAGTCGACATGTGACAAAGATAAAAAAAAGACGACATTTGACAAAGATAAAAAAGACGACATTTGACGAAGATGAAAACAATATATATGGTGACGAAGTGTTCTGAAATGTTTCGTTTGAGTTTTGAGCTTTGTAATTCGGGACTAACCATACTTTACTAGGAAATTTCCCCTTTGTTGTATGATGTTCAAAATTGATTTATATACTTACTGTTACATTGAATTAATGCAGCGGTTCTCAACCTGTGGGTCGCGACCCCTTTGGTGCTCGAACGACCGTTACGCAGTGTGATGATCTGAGGCTGGACTTTATAAAATCCTGCTATCGTAAATCCGCCCCTGAAACCTCTTGTAAGATTATACCATTCCTCCCCCTTGTTTTGCCCCACAGTACCATAGACCACTCACCCCAAAAGCGTGAATTTTGTGTTCAACTCCTATCATTGATGAACCTTGAGAAAATAATACCTTACCCCCCCCCCCCCCCCTCGGTATTGCCCTGGAGACAGCAAAGCGGAGTAACGTCCCTTGTTGTTATTGCATTCTTAAACCAAATAGCTCACACAAAAGCGTGAATATGGATTTTGTACCTCACACTGATAAACTTTGAGGGTAGAAGGTCAAGCCAGCAATAGCAGAAATGATCATCATTGGATGGGAAAATATACAACATTTAAATCATCCAATTGAATCATCACCCAACTCGAATAAATAGCCAGAACAAGCAAGAATCTGTCTTTTATGATCTTATCACTTGACTGTGGACGCTGGAAGAGACTAGACTTAGACCTTCATTAACATGATACATAACTGCAACCCAGGCTATTAGCAAGTATATGACTTTTAAGATCTGATCACTTAACCGTGGACGCTGGCAGTACCTAGTCTTAGGACTTCATTAGCGTGATCATTAACTGCGACTGCTACCTGGAGTACTAGTGAGTACGCAACCATGATTTTGATATCATGTTATTGCACTTGTAATGTCCACATAGCTATATAACTAATATTCGATCGTGTTTGATATCATTCTTATAATGGCCATGTTACCTTATATTTATATTATGCATTCTATTATTGCCTTTGCCGCGAGCTACGACACACCGCCATCACATCATAGAGATGGTAGGTTGTTGTTCCAACTCGCTCATGTCTCTTTTAACAAGAGGGCATTATGTTAATTATGTACCTGTAAATTTAATTGGTAATGATTAAATATCCCATGCTTCATAATTGAAATGTTTGCCTGGTCCAACATTGTCGCGAAGCAACATATGCTTACGCCGACAATGATCAGACTTATAATCCATCCACAAATTGGAGGTATATAATGTACAAGCCATGTCACTTTCCATACCTCGATCTGAATTCGTTGCTGTTGGAAAGGGACTTATCAGCGTATGACCATTCGATTGGATACTTATCCATTTTTGTATCATACTACATTCAGCCTGGTTTCTATCGCTGGACCGATTGACCTAGAAGCTGGAACAAGGGGATTGATCTACATCCTACACGAAACTACCTGACAGCTACTAGGACTTCGAGATCCAGGGACTCTACCTACCACGATTCGTTGCTGGAGAGTCATCTTCCCCATCGCAGTGATCCTACGGAACTCACAACAGGGAACTCCGCCTTCACTACTCTACGTTTGTGATTCACCGAGATCATCGTGGAAAAATATAAAAGTTAAGTCCACAAGGAATGAACATAGTATCTTGAGCATTTATAATAACGTTAGGGTATCGGTGACAATTGAAGTACATTGGAATATCTCGTCTAATTATAGGACATCCTTTTGTGTATATATATTAAGTACCAGGAGTATATTAAGGAGAAATTTATAAATAATCATATTCAATAAATCATTGTATTTATTTCCTTTAACAACTAGTTCGTTTCAGTCTATACTTTATGTACATAGATAGGTGTTATGTCTATGTGGTGATTGGGCTTAAGCAAATAATCCCTAGACTGAGTGCCAATAGGATATCTCGTACGAGAGATACTCCTCTATACGAAATTATAAGACAGATCACCACACGCAGGGGTCGCCTAAGACCATCGGAAAACACATATTTATGAAGTAGCAGCGAAAATAGTTTCTTGGTTAAGGGGTCACCACAACATGAGAAACTGTATGAAATGGTGGAGGCGTTAGGAAGTTTGAGAACCACTGATTTAATAGAAGCATAATTTGAAACAAATGATCCATAATAGAAAAGGTGACTGGTCGGGAAGACCCTATTAAGTATGTCCTAGTTAACCCTACGCTACCCAGCACACAATGAGAACGCTTTCATTTTTGAATGGCATTGAAAAGCACACAATTTCTTATAAGTTATTAACAGAATGTGATCACGAAAACTAAATCAAGTATGAGGAACCAAATACATTGCTGCAGTATGCCATTCACTGACCGCTATGTTCTGTCTCTTCTCCCTTGGTTAGCTCTAATCTCCACTCTCCACTCACCAAAACGCAAGGAATGCGCTCGGAATCTAGAGAGGAAATTGGAACCATGCGTGCTAATCCATTTTCCCGAGTCTCGTTCATCAGCCATTGGGACCGGACTGTTGACCACTTACTCACGGGCGTGGGGGGGGGGGGGGAATAATGGAAGGAATTAGCTGACTTGATAACTTTGCTGCCAATCAGTGGTCCTTATAATTTGAGCGCGAAAGGAGTGTAATGTGTGTTGCTACATCTAGGATTTCCATACAGTCTTGCCGTCTGCATTTTTGTTTCCCAATATCCACTGTCATTCATTTTCTCAACGTTACATATCAACCTTCACCCAGGTCAAATGAAATAGTTACAGATACCCAGAGGCTTATCACCAAATCACGCACGGTAGATTGCACATCGTGTATTTACAATGTCAACCACCCACCTGGTCGCAGTGGAAGATTTTCTCACAGGAATCCGTGGTTTTAAGTGGGGGCTGAGACCTGACATTGCTATGGCTGTGTACTTGTCTCGTGAAACCAGCAGTAACAAGTAGTGGAATATCAACAGATGCTCCTTTTTCACTTGCTGTGTACTTTAAGTTAAATATACGATGGCGTGCACTTACAGCATATGAATTGAACATTGCGATCACAATTTTGGATATCTGATTTTGAAATGCTTCATTTTCCATTAGAATTTAAAATCAGTTTTATTATTTAACCAAAACTGATTGTATTTTTATTTTGTATGTACATTTCTATGTATATTATATTTTCCATTAATCTGTACAAGACATATTTGCATAAAATCACGCTTATGTAATAACAATCCAGAGATCTTGTTTCATTATTAATTGTATCTGGAGTAATGAACGCCCCAAGACTCAGAAAGAGCCAAAAGAATTATAGGCAGGGATTTAGACGGAGTTCGGAGCTGGAGTTCTTGAGCAGAGTGTTGTTTTTTTCCCTCCGAGCTGGAGTGGAGCTCGGAGCTGGAGTTCCTGAGCACGGTCTCTTTGCCCCAAGTTGAAGCGGAGCTCAAGTGAAGCTTGGCCCAAAATAAGCCTGCTCCTAATGCCTGATTATATGAAAATTGGCGGTTCTCATAGCAACGTCTCTAGTCCATTGGCGACTGATTTAAATAGATTATTGTATCCCGTTTACACATTTATATTTTTTAATAATTTTTTTTGCATTCATAGCAACAAATTTTATACACATATTAACTACATCAGAAGGTTTATCTTTTTAAAGAGAAATTCATATGGCATTCGATAGAAAATAAACTTCAGGCGTAATCATATAGGATAACGACAGCTCAACGACTTAAAACGTTTTAACAAACGTCAAAGCCGGCATTTCCGGTTGCCATCTTTATTTAGCACTGCAATAATATCACAGCAACAAAAAAAAAAGCAAGGCCAGTAACGGTAATTTGCAAGTGGAGGCAAGTGATCCCCGAAAGCAACTTTTCCGGTCCTATATATTGACCTAAGATCTCCTGAAAGCACACATTTTGTATCGTGGATGGGGCCCGATCATCTTGTGTTCCCCTCCCCCCATCCCCCACACACAAACTTTTTTTTCCTTCTTTTCTTTCCAGCATTCACCAAAACTTTGTTCCTGACCAACGACCGCCATGTTTGCTCATGCATTCGGGTTTTCCCGTTGGCTAAACAGCGGCTTAGAAGACGTGGACATTCCCCGTGTTAAAACAGACTTAATAAGGATCACTGTTAACCAACAATTGCTTTTTTTCTTCAGCAAACTGTCAACCGTGAGGTCCTCCTGAGATGTAGCTAGCCATTGTTGGCGATGAGAGAGAGAGAGAGAGAAAACCCATTGTATTCCGCATTTAGTTTTTATTTTCAATTTCAACGCAAGAGGTCGCTATGTGAGAAACAGTGGCATCAGTATAACAGTCCTTCCTAAACGGACATCTTTTAACGTTCTACACAATTTAAAGACTTTTCTGTAATAATTTTTTAAGACAAAAATTATTTCATATAACTTGAACATTAAAATATATACTATTTTTTCCTATTTTTTTCCTCATGGAGTCATTTCCCTCAACTGCAATAGGCGCTTAATTTCACCAATCTTGGACACTTTAGATTTTTCACCTATCCAATTTTATTATTTTTTTTAAACAGCATCTTCACTAATCAATTTAAGAATGACTTGATGAAACTAGTCTAACAAGTTGTTTTGGAGACGCCATTGTCAAATGATGATAATTGCAGTATTTCCGATATTGCTTATTCAGCAACTTTACAGGCGCCATTTTGGAAACTAACGAACGTCTGATAATTTAACACCAATATCATGGAGATTGTCTTTGACCTGGTTGAATGGCAATCCACAATATTAACAACAAATTATATAGTGGGGGAGGTCGAAACACCAGTACCAAAAAGATAGAGACGAAGTAGAAAGAACGATAAAGACGAAGTAGAAAGAACGATAAAGACGAAGTAGAAAGAACGATAAAGACGAAGTAGAAAGAACGATAAAGACGAAGTCAAAAGAACGATATAGACGAAGTAGAAAGAACGATAGAGACGAAGTAGTAAGAACGATGGAGAAGAAGAAAGAGGTCGAAACACCAAGTACCAAAAAGATAGAGACGAAGTAGAAAGAACGATAAAGACGAAGTAGAAAGAACGATAAAGACGAAGTAGAAAGAACGATAAAGACGAAGTAGAAAGAACGATAGAGACGAAGTAGAAAGAACGATAGAGACGAAGTCAAAAGAACGATAGAGACGAAGTAGAAAGAACGATAGAGAAGAAGAAAGAATGATAAAAATAAATTGATAGATATAAAGTGATAGAAATGAAGTGATTTTTAAGCGAAAGGTAAACTCATAAATCAAGTCTTATTAGTGTGTGAAAAATCCATTATGTTTTGTTTTTTTCAAGAGTCTCTTACTTCAAATCCATTGAAAAAAAAGAAGTCGGTTGTAAACTGAAATTGGAGCCACGTGTTGCCGCTGTAAATAACGAATCCTTGAAATGACTCTATTAAGGAGAGTGTCAGTCCTTGGTTCAAGTGCTTTTTACACGGGCGTTATTCAAAAATGTTACATAAAATATGGGATAATATGGACTGGGAGACAAATCCTTCTTTAACACCGGGTACTTTCATTACGCTCTGAAACAGTAACTAAATAAGAGGTGTTAGTGAGGACACACAAAACACGTTGAATGACGCTAGATATTTGTGCTGGCGAAGACACTTTTGAATACTTAAGAACCTGGATAAATTAAAAACAACAACAGCAACAACGATAACGACACACATTTAAATTAGAAGTGTCGGGTTATCTTCCACTTGTCTATTAGAAAAGAGAGTTTTTAATCAAATGCAAATGTTCATCGATGATTCGAAAATCATTGGCTGTGATTCCGTTGTGCTTTAAATGTTTCTTTTGGGATAATGCAAGGTGAATTTGGTCACTATCATCATCTATCTTTTAATAGTAAAATATCAGTTTTTACACACATACATCTATACGAACCTACATGTATACAGACATCTATACACACAGACGTCTATAAGGACATACATGTTTACGGACATCTATACAGACAGACCTCTATAAGGACATACATGTATACAGAGATCTATACAGACAGACCTCTATAAGGACATACATGTATACGGACATCTATACAGACAGACCTCTATAAGGACATACATGTATACGGACATCTATACAGACAGACCTCTATAAGGACATACATGTATACGGACATCTATACAGACAGACCTCTATAAGGACATACATGTATACGGACATCTATACAGACAGACCTCTATAAGGACATACATGTATACGGACATCTATACAGACAGACCTCTATAAGGACATACATGTATACAGACATCTATACAGACAGACATCCATACACAGAAGCCTTACAAAAGCAGACGGCGACCTAACATTTGAAAAAGGAAATAAATTCCATTCACATTTTTAGTTCCCATCAATTATATCAATAACTATTATATACAACAATTCTCAAAGTGATGGTCTGTCAATTGACTTCATCCCGTTACCGTTCCGGTTACTGGTCCTCACAATATGAAAAATGTAAGAAAATGGGAATAAACCCCCAACAAACTATAAAATTTTTCAAACAATAGAAGCATTTTTTCCAGGCTAACGGAATAATCCCAATTACGCAACTACACACTGCCACATAAATGATGTATCTAATATGTCATGACAATTGTTTTAATGAAATTGCCATCAGCATAAATTTGTGTCATTTATAACCTATACATCCTCAGTGTTACGGGTAGGGAGAAAGATCTTGCTGAATTTATGGCTTTTCTGGACGTAGCCGTACTTCGTGCAGATGTTTTAGATTTTATCGTTGAGACAGCGAAAGGGGGCAAACGTGGTCAAGAGGATAGAGAACCAGCTTCCCGTGTAGATGATTTTAAGTTTGAGGCCCGTTCGTTAAATAACATTTCAAAAGTCATTAAAGAAAAACATTATTTTTACAAGCGTTGTTGATACCAGTACAAACAGGATGTACGCCCACAACCCCACTTTTCTGTCCACAACTCACTCACGACAGTTTATATTGTAACTTAGATGATATCTGGATATCGCGCTGTTTTAAGGTAGATTAGGTAGAGAGAACGACTGGGAGTTAGAGAGAGATAGAGAGAGAGGTGAGAACGTGTGAGAGGTGACAGAGGGACAGAGAGAGGGTTAGAGGTAGAAAGAGGGTTTGAGGTAGAGAGAGAGTTAGAGGGGGAAAGAGGTTGAGCGGGAGAGAGAGGGAAAGAGAGGATGAAAGGGAACGAGAGCGAGAACGAGCGGGAGGTAGAGAGAACACATGGGAGAGATCCTGAGAATGAGATAGACAGTGAGAGAAATAGAGAGAAGATGAGAGGGGCGCTAGAAGACACACCTAACCCTAACTATATTTTTTTTTATTACGCATTGTTAAAATAAATGATAAAATATATGAAAATAGACTTTTAGGACACAGACTAGGGTAAGAACTGCAGTATTCGACTAAGTCCTACTCCAAGGTAACGGTATCCTAATCCCAAGCCACTGCACACACACAAACACAGTGGCTATTCTCTGTTTCGCGTTAAGTCTTATAAAATGCAACCTTTCCTTATGCAAGTATCTGGAGTCGTGTGTGCGTGTGTGTGTGATTTGGGGGTGGGGGGTGATTTGAAGACCATCATTTTTTGCTGATATTAACAATAGTTAAAGGTCTTTATCGGTTAAGTGCTAAAGCAGTCCACAGCTGCGCTGAAGAGCCTAATAAAATATACTCGCGGAACTAAGATGGTTTACAGGAGATAACGAGCTATCATAAACAGTAGCATTTTCCCTTAATCATAGTGTTAATAGCCACCCACACAGCATTCTTGGTGCATAACATAACTGTGCCAGCATTCAGTTAACACAAAGAGTTCAAAAATGGATGATTCTGCAATCCATAAGAAAATTGAATCCATATGGATTGCCGCTGTATCCACGTGGATTGCTGCTGTATCCATATGGATTTCTGCTGTATATATATGGATTGCTGCTGTATCCATATGGATTGCTGCTGTTTGAATCGACGAGGCTTAAAAAAAAATATATATATCATTTTTTAAATGACCTTTGTCCTCCATTTAATAATGGTGAGAGTATTATCAATGACGACAGTTGATAAGATTTGCATATTATCTCATGTCGTCGGCCCAGTTCGTGTCCCTGATATTTAAGCAAGACATATGTTTAAGGTGCTAAATATTTACACACAATGTTATTTCTCCTCTTCAAACTTCACTATATGTTTAAACTAGTGACGTCGTGATAATGAAAAAGTCAAAGTCTATCAAGTTTTACCATTTAAAAAAACGTAAAGAAACTACATCAAAATCGATATCAACATGTCATCGATTACGTACCTTAAAAAATAATGTTGGCGTCAATCAGGTGTGTTTGTCTTACATTTACATAATGCTTCTCTGAAAAAGAAAATACTCGACTGAGTATTTACTTTGGGTGGGCCTTTAACTATCTTGTCATCAGTGTTGTGCTGTAAATCTTATACGACCACTCCTCCCCCCCCCCCAAATTAATTTTAATATTTTTTTGCTCTAGTTTCACCACTGTTTAAAAGTTAATTTTCCATTATTCCCCCCCCCCCCCCCCCCCCCCACCTTTTAAACTATTTTTTTTTATTAATGGTGGGATTCAAATTGAACGAATAACTGTAAAATCTGTTAAAGGGATACGCCATGTTTCTTCCATTAAATTGTTACAGTTGCTAACAGGTGGTCCGCTAGAACGGTTCAAGTGGAGACCGTCTTCTTGTAACAGGTTTATGTCAACCCTCCAAGCGGTTGTCACAAGTACGAGACTAATTTTCCCCGTAATCTCATTTCTTCGATCCTTTTTTTTTTTCTTATACATTTTGACCTACCGTCATCATTTTGTATCTCCATGTCCGTATAGGAGATGGGAAGGACCGGTGTGATGAACGATTCAAATATAAGCGTAGGATTAACATGCCATAGAAAAACAAACACTACACAACTGGACCTTTCCAATAGATTGTTATATGGAGTCTGCAGGTGTTTGCAGGAGGGGTTCTCAAAATATGTCCTTTTGACCAACCAAAGGGTATTTTTAAAAAAAAATTATATTGGGACAGTTTGAAAGTTGAGAAATTAAATTGATTTAATATAGTGTAATGGAAACAATTTAAATAGCTGATATTGAACTGAGGCTTGAATTATAACATGGCTTATTGGGACACAAAATGAACTGAAGTTTGAAACTATAACATGGGTTATAGGGACACAAAACGAACTGAGGTGGGAAACAATAACTTGGCTTATAGGGACACAAAACGAACTGAGGTGGGAAACGATAACATGGGTTATAGGGACACAAAACGAACTGAGATGGGAAACGATAACATGGTTTATAGGGGTATAAAAAGAACTGAGGTGGGAAATTATAACATGGTTTATGGGGACACAAAACGAATTGAGGTTGGAAACTTTAACCTAAGAAACGTATTATAATACTAGAACGTTCTTAGTTCTTGATAAATAAATTTCTTTTTTCAACACCCCCCCCCCCGGTTCCCCCCCACAACCCCCAAAGCCCCTTGGTATACAAACATATCTCTCTTGAATTTATCAATGCAAATCCCTCCATTCAATTTATTACGATACTCTGCACATACCTTTTATTGTCACTTTGCGTTAGTATTTGTGTGGCATGTGTTTTGTTCACATATTCAACTGAATATTTGTTCACATATTCAAAGGAATGCTTGTTCACATATTCAAAGGAATGCTTGTTGAACTCAGAGAATTCCGTTGTGTGACAAAGCAGTATCCACGTTGAAAACATTCTTGTATCTGTCACCTTTAGGTGACAAGGAAATATTGAAAAAGCATAGAATAAGCATCATATTGAGAACAACATCTTGAAAATTACATAGTTACAATAAGTAGTGACAGTAACATATTGACAATTACCCAGTAACAATACCCCGGTGACATTAACGTAGCGACAACACCATAGTGACAACACAATAGCAGTGGAGTAGCGAGCTTAACTCGCGCCCGGGGCACAATACCTTTTTTTCGCCCCCCCCTATTCGAAAACCATAAAATATTATATGTAAAATATAACATTTGGCGCCCCTTTGTGACCATTTGTGAGTAGCGCCCGGGGCATGATGCCCCCCCTCGCTACGCCGCTGCACCATAGTGTTAACTACGTAGTGACAACTATCTGGTGACAACTACGTAGTGACAACACTCTGGTGACAACTACGTAGGGACAACAACACAGTGACAACAACGTAACGACAACACTCTGTTGACAACAACGTATTGACAGCTACGTAATGACAACAACGTAGCGACAAAACCCCGGTGACAAAAACGTGGCGACAACAATCTGGTGACAACTACGTAGTGACAACAACAGAGTGACAACAACGCCAGTGACCGAGGCCCCAGACGCAAGTGTCCCGGCTCGGGGGTCGTGAAGTGTGCTACCAAGCACCGACTGCCGCCCTTGTCACTGACACGACGTGTGAGCCCCGACTTGCTATGGCTCGATACGCTCCGATGTGGAGATTGGGTCAAGTGGACATCAGCCCCAGATCAGGAGATAACGCGCGGACCGGTGTAGTGGACACGAGACCAGATACGTGGATAGTATGTCTTCGAAGCTCTACGTTAAATTGCTGGATGAAAAGACAAATAGAAGACTGTTTACAAAGCTGCTGAAATATAATATTACCCACACTGTATGGTATAGTACTACTCCACACTATGGTATGGTACTAGCCCACGCTGTGTGGTAGAGAACTAACCCTCAATGTTTGGCAGTGGCTCAATTAACCATCCGAAGATTTTGCTAGCCACGGAAAAAAGCGAAGTTATTGTTAAAGATTTTAAAAACAACAAAAATGACTTTAAAAGTTTCTAGAAAATTTTATGGCTTGAGTCACGAAATTGGCGGGAAATATATCTAGTAGAAAGATTTGTATTGCTATGTATTGTACATTCTTAAAAAATGGTTTTAAGCAACGTACCCAAAATACTACCAGAGAACCAGAAAAATAATAATAATAAGTGCTGACGTAAGCATTAATGGCAGTGCCCTTATCTTAGACATCTAATGGACATCTAATGGACATCTAATGAACATCTAATGAACATCTAATGGGCATCTAATGAACATCTAATGGAAATCTAATGAACATCTAATGGACATCTAATGAACATCTAATGGACATCCAATGAATATCTAATGAACATCTAATGAACATCTAATGAACATCTAATGAACATCTAATGGACATCTAATGGACATCTAATGAACATCTAATAAACATCTAATGGGCATCTAATGAACATCTAATGGACATCTAATGAACATCTTATGGACATCTAATGAACATCTAATGAACATCTTATGGACATCTAATGAACATCTAATGAACATCTAATGGACGTTTCACATCGTCTTAACTATGCCGACTTTAACGGTTTTAGTGACATTTTTTTTAAAAAACTGAACACTCCTAAAACGTGCTGAGATCTACTAAGCCTTTTGTATAGAGGCTATCAATGTAAGGGCGACGATTTGAATGAGCGCATGTCCTCATACTCCGAGTCAGCAATATGTTCAATTACAATCGTAGGTTGCAATCACGGGCCCCCAACGTGTCGTAATGACATGAACTATATCAAGACATAAACAATTCAAAAAAATAAACACACACACAAACTTGTATTGGTCATTTATCAAATATAAATACATGTTGGTCTAACTTTTACGTCTGCCAGACGTGCTGTGCAGTATCATACTCCGTGATCGTTAGCAGTATCATACTCCGTGATCGTTAGCAGTATCATACTCCGCGATCGTTAGAGGTCTGAGCATTGAGTCGGGTTGATTTTAAGGACCGCGTGCCGATATTACGATTGGGTTACACAAACCAGATCAAAATAGAACCCGTCGTAAGAGAAAGTCTCAGTCCCTTAGGCCCCCCCCCCCCAACCCGTCGTAAGAGAAAGTCTCAGTCCCTTAGCCCCCCACCCCAACAACCCGTCGTAAGAGAAAGCCTGAGTCACTAACCCCCCCCCCCCCACAACCCGTCGTAAGAGTAAGTCTCAGTCCCTTCGCCCCCCCCCCCATTAATCTACGGCCCCGCGTGGCGTGAGGGTGCGTGTGTGTGTGGGTGTGTAGGACAAAGTTATCATACGACAACAACAAACGTTGACGATAATTCTTATGCTCTCTTGCACGCAGGAGATAACGGCAATCATGGGCCGCAGAGCACATGGCGGCACTCCAAAGATCCAAGTAATTGTTTTACACTTAAAGAAAAAGTTATCTCGAGTGGCGCTGAAGATTTGGACCAGGAGTGTGGCGACCCTTCCTATCAAACCTGCACATATGGATGCGAACTTCCACAGCCCCGGCGGTTATGCATGGCACTTAAGCAACGAGAATCATACGACAGAACTGGAGCATGGGGGGAGATGGGGGAGGGGGAGCTTGGGGGGGTGAAGAGAGGAGTTTGTCAATAAAACTAGATTTTTTATTCTGTAGCGGTTCTAAAATTGTTTAAATATTTTACAAGGGCTGTCTGCTTCAGAAGTGTCCCCATTAGACCAGAATATATAATAATGTTTAATCTAAACATTTTTATACAAAGCTTTCACACTATAGTATAACCTTCCAAATTACGAATGTTACTGCGAAGTTTGAAGACGACCTATTCATAAAAATTGCAAGTAGGTCACCGACGCTGAGAATTCAAACTCTCGTAAAAAAAAAAAAAAAAAAAAAAAAAAGGTTTAAAATTGTGGGAAATTACAGGGCAGTCACCAGATCCCGTTAATTGTGTACAGTGTAGGCCTACATTAATTTGAACAAACTTATCGCGACAAAAAAAAATCTGCGAGCTTTGCAGTTACAAAACAGCCGTACCATTCAGTCCCAGTTTTACCAAGACATCAACATTCAAATATCGGAAGGGCCATAAAGTGGTACTCGAGGATCCTTGGCATGTTTTATCGCAATCTCCGTTAAGAAGGACATCAATTTTGAGAACCCATGATAAGCATTGTTACGGTGACTGTAGAGGAATTAAGAGGTAGAAAGGCCCCGAATCTATTCTAAGGCCAGAATGATTTTGAGTCTTAATCCGCGACCAAAATTTGAGAACCACAACTTTTCTCCTGTTGTAATTTGTGTGCAATGTTTTAAGTTTTAATTGTGTTATGGGAACCCCCTGACATTCATTTTCATGGCGATCGAAATCTGAGTTGTTGCCTTTGCGTTACGAGAACCGCTGGCGTCCATTGTTTTGATGTCTGTAGTGCAGTTATCCAGCGGGAGTGAAGTGTTAATGACGACCAGGCGACTGGAAACCCGAGACGAGTATATGACTATGTTTCGAGATTATATTCTGCCCGCCCGGACCTCCCAGCGAGTCTGTGTAGACTCCCCTTCAACCCCCCCTCTCAAACCCGCATCGCCACGTCTCAAACAAGCACAAAACTTGATGTGGGGGGGGGGGGGGGGGGGGCTATTTCAAAAAAACAAAAAAAACCAACAGTAACAAGTGGTAGAGCAATAGTAGATATTGGGTCTTATTGTTAGTACTTATTAGGTCGTTTGAGTACCAAGTTGTCTGACCTCTGCTACCATCAATTGTGCTGCTACCATCAAGTGTCAGTACATTAGTGCTTATTGTAAGCTGTCCCGACATTCTTTCTGCCTGATTCCATCTGATGATTTCCAAGGCGTTGGTCTGCTTCACGTCCTTATATTTGGGTTGTAATTTAGCTCACGCCACTTGTAAATATTGCCATATAATTATTTAGTAGTTATTCCTTCTTATAAAAGCTTTGGTAAGATCAAGCCTCGATGCCAATTTTATTTCAAGTCCTATAAAACATATCTATATAATGTGAAACTTGAATTTTAAATTGATATATATATTAAAAAAATTTTGCACTGCACAATTAGGTATACAGAGTTATAGATCGTATGTGTCAGTGAGCTAATGGAACATGATAGGAAGAGGTCGCTAAACTTTGGGCCACGCACCTCTTGTGGCCCTTCAGGTATATTTTGCGGCCCGCAAAATTACTAGGTTTTTTTTTTTACTGTTAAATAAAAAAAGATCAATGGTTTTATGAAGCTAAATGATGGATAATTAGAGTGAGTTGATAAGGAGGATGGAGAGATAAAGAAAATAGGATGTGTAATGGAATGGAGTCTGGAGAGCTAGACGGTGAAGAAAGAAGATGGAATATCTGGAGGATTTTCCGTCATCGTCGCTAAAAAAAAAGTGCCGGCAACACGAAACATTGGTCTTTTTATTTCTTCCATTTTCTTCATCTGTTAACAAGCCCCCCAGTTCTTATCACCAGACGAGTATACTAAGATACCCCCCCCCCAAACATCCTGACTTTTGATGTGGGGGAAGGGGGGTAGAATTAGTTATTTTACTGACCTCTCTGCATAGTACGGCTTATCAACCAACGCCTTGGAGTCAGACAGGTGGCTGGTCATATACCTGGTACTTATGAAACGAAGGCCTCCCACGTTGTTGACTTGGGCAAGACTACAATTGTTTTATATTTATATTTATTTTTATTTGGGGGGGGGGGGTTGTTTGATTTCAAAGCTTATTGACTGTACTGCTAGACTGTGCTGTTAATATCCCATTATAAGGAACTGGAGAGTTTAGCTGCTTTCAGTTGTCAAATAGAATGGAGACTGTGAAAGGATTAATGTATTTATTATTATTATTATTTGTAAACGTTTTTCATCATATGGGGGGGGGGGGGTCATGCTGATATCGACGAAGTCATTTTGATACACTACAAAATCTAAGACAATAAAATTTTCGTTTTATGTCAGAAAGACAATTAAGTAAGCTCTGCATAAAACATGTCACGAAAAAATGTGTATTATGTCATGTCATTCATCAGTCGCGCGACATTAAACGTCCAGCAGGGCGCCATAGAGCCACCCCTGAATTAGAAAACATAGATGTGTCGAAAGTTTAGAATTTTAGAACCGTGCATTGTAACAGTGATGGCATCTGATTCACTAGACTTCAGAATCTAACGATGATTTCATAGTGACTTCCATATGATTTCATAGTGACTTCCATATGATTTCATAGTGACTTCCATATGATTTCATAGTGACTTCCATGTGATTTCATAGTGACCTCCATGTGATTTCATAGTGACTTCCATTGTTACACTCCTGAACAACAGCTTCAGTGCCGTCAAGACAGGAACGCAACAGATTGTTAAACAACCCGCCCCCGTGTGGAGGGGGGTTGGAGAGCGGAGAGACAGGTTTAGAGTGATATGTGTATAAAAATGTCACTTCTCAAGAACGACAGGTGGGGAGAAATTCGTTATGTACCAGTCAACCTTCGCAGGGTGAAAGCCGAGATAATACGCTTTTTAAAAATGCTTTTTAAATTTTATTATTATTTCTTTTTTATAGTCGTGTGTCAGTAAATGTTGCCATTTCGTTGAATTCTTTATCGTGTATCGCAACAACTTAATATATACAAAGTAACAGTGACCTCAATATGCCCTGGCTCCACAACAGATGTTTCAAAAACAATACAACAATCGCTTTAGGAGTATCGACGAACATCAACTTATTATAGAATGAAGATTACAGATTAAATATCTGGAAATTTAGCAGAAAAATTGTAACCTTTATTTATGTATTTAAACGTGTGTGTGTGTGGGGGGGGGGGGGGGTTCTGAACTTGAACGAGTCTCATACGCTTTAATTCCTTGAACGTCTAACTATTGTGGGTGAAATGCCTTTCAAAGTCATTATGTAGTGCTTGTGATTGTTGAAGGTGCCACGGCTGATGGTAACACATTTGTGACAGCATCTTGTTGACCATAACATTATTTAGTAATCCCAACGCAGCAAGCCAAATACACATAGCAGCATGAATGATTTAACTGGTGCTACTAATGATAAGAATTTAACAACATATTCATAGGATTAAAATGTTGGCACCTTGAGATCAGAAAGCGTCGACCTGCCTTGTGTCAAGAGGGAAAAAATGTCACAGGGAAAAAATGTCACAGAAAAAACGTATTACTAGCTGTAATTTTATTTGTATGTCCATAGAAATGTTAATTATAGGATAAATACAGTAATTGGAAGCAAGAGACGGCGCATAGGGACGTGGTTTGATTATCACTTTGCGTTCAATATATAGATATATACAATCATTTCATACTATGATTAATTCATAATTAGTTACGTTCTTAAGTTAAAAAGATAAATCATGGGCTGATCCACTGTTCCCCATGTTGTAAAAGATAAATCATGGGCTGGTCCACTGCTCCAGCATTAAACGGAAACTCATCCTTGTCACCCCTAGTCAGCGATGCCATGACAGGCAGTTCCGGCTCATAAAAGCAAGAACGCAGTTCAGTAGCTCCTCATTCCTGCGAGAGACAATCAGTGACTGGAACAAGATTCCAAAAGGAACAGTTGAGGCGAAAACACTTGACACATTTGCGTCTATTGCCCCAGGCCTTACAACCCCCAGTTCAGGATACCCTCGCTGAGGAGCACTTGCAATCAGTGAAGTATCCTCAGATCAGACAGGCACAGGAACATTGCAAATCCCTCTACATACATATGAGCCAGAATGATCAATACATTGATCGTGGGCCCTTAAGACATAGAAGGAGAAGAAGCAGACACATTGATTTTTTGTTCCTAGCAAAACTTTTGACCTTTCTTTTTCCTGTGATATGTCTCCGCTGACGGCTCACCAACTTTTCATGGTCACGGCCAGAGTCATGCTCTAAACACTAATGTAATGAATATTATAACGAGGTGAGCATAATGTCAAATCATATGTGGATTTTCAGTAAACAATATAATTTTATTTCCGCCAGACGACAAAACAGCGAGAGAACCCTGCTGATGTAGTTCATGAACACGCACAGCCATTGTGATGGATCATTGCAGTCGTCAAGCCCTGGATATGCTTGCTGGTCTAGATCGGTAGACCGAATTATAGTCTAGAAATTCGAGCAAATTTAAATGAACATAATATTTTCTTTAAAAATTGTAACTTTTGATTTTTAAAAAAAAAAAGTTTTTTAAAAAAATAAACGTTGAAAGAATATCCCATATACTTTGGTCACCATTTGATTTTCCTCCATAATATTTTGTGATTGTTAATAACAATAATTTAAACAATTTTTATATTTATTTTTCTTGAAATTGAATGTTATTTTGCTCTACACTGTTATCCAGCTGAACGCGATAAGGACATCGCTGGTAGTTTCACCTCAGAGCCACCTGTCTCTTGGCAGTCATATACCATTTCGTGAGATAACCACGAACGTTTTGAGCTTAATTTAGAAACCAACTCCACGAACTCTATCAAGGAATTAATCGTTTGTTCACCCCAAATCTGCCCCCCCTCCCTTTTTTTTTCCAACCCCGTTAGTCACTTAAAAATATTTAGTTTGTTTACCCTAAGCTACCCAAGTTAGTACCTATAAAATGTCACCATTACCATGACATAAAAAAAAACAAAAACTCTTAAGATAACACATTCAGGTTAACGGCAATATCTCGTGTGAAATAGAAGCAAGGAAAAGTCATTAATACGAACAAGTTCACAACAACTCATGCATTCAAGAACTCTGATGTACAACAGAAATTGTTCGAATTAATAAATATCTTTAAATGGCTTTAACGCTCAATATATCTATAAAGTGCTAATTTATATATGTATCAATTACTCTGGGAAGGATGTGCCGTGGCATTCTGGGAAGGATGTGCCGTGGCATTCTGGGAAGGATGTGCCGTGACATTCTGGGAAGGATGTGCCGTGGCATTCTGGGAAGGATGTGCCGTGGCCTTCTGGGAAGGATGAGCCGTGGCATTCTGGGAAGGATGTGTCATGGCATTCTGGGAAGGATGTGCCGTGGCATTCTGGGAAGGATGAGCCGTGGCATTCTGGGAAGGATGAGCCGTGGCATTCTGGGAAGGATGAGCCGTGGCATTCTGGGTAGGATGTGCCGTGGCATTCTGCGAAGGATGTGCCGTGGCATTCTGTGAAGGATGTGCCGTGGCATTCTGGGAAGGATGTGCCGTGACATTCTGGGAAGGATGAGCCGTGGCATTCTGGGAAGGATGTGCCGTGGCATTCTGGGAAGGATGTGCCGTGGCATTCTGGGAAGGATGAGCCGTGGCATTCTGGGAAGGATGTGCCATGGCATTCTGGGAAGGATGTGCCGTGGCATTCTGGGAAGGATGTGCCGTGGCATTCTGGGAAGGATGAGCCGTGGCATTCTGGGTAGGATGTGCCGTGGCATTCTGCGAAGGATGTGCCGTGGCATTCTGGGAAGGATGTGCCGTGGCATTCTGGGAAGGTTGAGCCTTGGCATTTTTGGAAGGATTAGCAGTGGCATTCTGGGAAGGATGTACAATGAATTTAAAAAAATGGTTGCGGAGCAGTGGTATGGAGAACAAAAATGAATCTCACTCTGACCTTATGGTTAGTTGTTATTCCTTTACTACAATATCTTCAACAGATATAGACCAAAATGACATTTTCCCCTTGACATAATTACATGGGTTGCTCTAACCGTCTGAACAACAGTCGGATAATCCAATTATATATGTATAAAACAAATCCAATTATATATGTATAAAACAAATCCAATGATATTTGTATACAACAAATCCAATTATATATGTATAAAACAAATCCAATTATATATGTATAAAACAACTTCGGTTATAAACACTGATGCTGTTTTTTTGGTTTTTTTTACGATTAAAGTTGCAAAATATACGCGTTAATTTAATTACAGTTTTTGTTTATTTCTTTGATGTATGGGCAGTTGATATGGAAAGCTCCGACAATTTCAGGAAAGTTTTCACATATTTTGTACCAACTTCAAATAGCAGGCCAAAAAAAAGACAAGTTCTCCGCAATGAAAACAAGCTTGCCAACCAGATATAAAATCTTTATAAACGGCGATATGAAACGAAATATTTTTTTTTTAAATCTTAGTTTATTTTATCAGCCGTCTGGGAAGCGAGAGTAATAATAAACACCACTTAAACACAAACATACTCGCCGATCATCTCGCGTGAACTCACTCAGTAAAAAACAATAACACACACACAAACAATAAACACAAACCAACAAGCAAAACAAAGCCATTGAAAAGTTTTCGTTTTGCGTTGAAAAAAAAAGAAAAAAAAGGGTTTAGACTTCAATAGGTTAATCAGGGTGAGTTAATATGCCCAACTGGGGCAAACCTTGCACGCTGTAACCTATTATTATAACTAAGCTATCTATTGGGACAGCAGAAACGACATAAAATAGGTTACAAAAGTCTATTATGAAATGAAAAAAAAAAGATGTAAATTAACAAAGTTATAACTTAATCGAGGGCCTATTGATTCGAGAATGGTATTTTTTCCTTTAAATTTTAAGACATCGCAATTTCTAGACACTAAAAGTCTATTTTAATTATTGTAACATCTATAATATCTATAACATCTATAATATCTATAACATCTATAATATCTATAACATCTATAATATCTATAACATCTATAACGTCTATATTATCTATAACATCTATAATATCTATAACATCTATATCGTTATCAAGAATAAAATGAGCCCTAGATTCCGTTACATCTTCATTTCTGTTCTCTCCCCGAAGAAAAAGTCAATTGCAGCGATTCTCAATCTGTGGGTCGCAACACCTGTTTGTGTCACTTGAAATAATGTCAGGAAAGAGTCGCTTATGATTTTGATAATTTTTTTGTGTGAAAAAAATTTGCATTTTTATCTAATGTGTACCAGATTTTATGTTAAACATACTTGTAAAACTTGCTTGCTATCAAGTCTGTATACAGACGTAGACTTAGTTTGCAGAAGATGATTAACGTGGTGCCCTTGTGAAGACATCTCGGAGAGTTTCTGCTAAAGAAAGAAAGAAGCAAGCAGAAACTTCCCACCGAAGCGCTTTTACAAAGGTTGCGCAGATTGCCCTTAACTTTATGACATGGTTAGAATCCTAGAAATTTTTTATTTCTTTTAAAGCAAATGCCTTAAATTTGGTAGTTTCCACTGACATTATCAAGGGGCCATGGCGCTGAAAAGGTTGGGAACCGCTAGTTTATTGATTACCAATGTGAAGGTTTAATCAATGAAATATAAAGTTCCTAATGTCTATTCGATTTTTTAAACATTATCAATTATTTTTTTTGGATGGAACAAAAAAAAAAATAAGGCAACAAAAACGGGGACAAAAGATCTACAACAGCTGGGAATTCAAGCATAAAAAAGAAAATTATCAGTTAGGTCTGAGTGGAAGGAAGTGGTGTGGCGGCCAACGCCCTACATAGGTTGTAGTGCAACAGGGATGGATGGAAGGTCTGAGTGGCAGGATGTAGTGAGAGGGGCCAGAACTCTATACATGGGCTGTAATGACACAAGAATGGATGGAAGGAGACAAAAGCATAGGATGGAGAGAAAATAAAACAGTCTAAGTAGACCGAAGCTTGAATTCAGACATATCAACACACATTGCGACTAACAGTCTTTACAGCGGACAAAATATGTTCATGGATGAAAAAAAAAATTAAAATTAAATGGAGCACAGAAAATATGTATCTGGTATAATTAGAGCAGCTATCTGAAACTTTTACCCAAAGAGTCAAAGTCAAGTGATCTAAGTCTCAAATGTTTCGCACCCAACGTTCTGGTTATCTCCCAGAGACAAAATATACAAGCTTCTGCGTTTATTTTCGGCAGTGGTGAGATTCTAGCAGGTAGGTCTTCCCCTGACAGGACCCGTTCGGTTGCGTGGGGGGGGGGGGGGGAGGAAGTAAATAAATGTTACGCCACGTTACACCCCGTTGCCTTGGTGTTGTTAATTGGTGCAATTTCCAGCTCGGCCGTTAATCTCTGGGGGCCTGTGAGAGTCGGGTGGGTTTATATCTAATCACTTGTTAGACTTATTTATGCACAAACAATAACATGTCACTTTTGTGGCATATATTTTTAACGTTTATTTATTTGTTGTTTTTTTTTAAACCGGATAATTCGGTTCGGTATGTGACTAGCTCGAACTGTGAGTCGTTTGACCTTTAAATTTAGAATAGTTTTTTTAAAAACTATATAATGTTTATAATTTATATTTGTATTTAATTTATCCCCAGTAGCGATTCGGCTTGTACCAATCCAGCCTATGACCTATGGGCGGTGAGAACGGTGAGTCTGGTTAATGTGCCTTCCTGGAGGCAGAGCCCAATACTAAAATCAGCATTAAATTCGAGCAAGTTTATCGGTTGCTGAGCGCACAATCCTGAGCTCTCGGACAAACACATTTTTCAAAAAAAAACTCTCTATCCAAATAAAACTAAATTTTCTGATTGCTGACTTGCTTTTTATATAAATCCCAAAACTTTTCCGCCATTTATCTTCCTGACTCTTTAAACTTTGATATGCTTTGCTGTGCTAATCGGCAGCATTGAATCAGATTTTTCCATTCAAATACCATAGTGCTAGCCAAGGCTAGACTGCGTGACGAGGCAAGCTGTGCAAATAAAACCATTCATATTTTATATCGGATTCAATTGAAATTAAATATGGACTGGATTTTGTTTTAAAACAATAAAATAAGCACTACACAATGCAAACATTTCTGACTCAACAAAACAGAGTCAACTTCCAACTTCAGCAAAGTTCCAATGATAAATACGATGTAATAAACTCTTTAAAAACATCAAGGGGAAAAAACCGCATTACGCTTAAATATGAGCCGGACGTATCAGTGGCCTTAATCCGTTTCATCCGAGGTACATACCCATTCTCACGACTCACAAACACGAGGAAAGCCGACACAACTACAATCTAGATTGTCCAGATTGGTGTCTAAATAAAACCCGCAAAGTCTATCCGTTGTGCATTCCCGAGATTCCAGAAAGCAGCAGTTTATCAGTCCACCCTCGGAATACAGGCGATGCTGTGACAAGAACCCTCCATTAGCCTGGGAGTGTGATTATGGTAGAGTGGAGGGTCATGGGAAGTTTTTTTTTTTTTTCCCCAGTGAAATAATATAGGTAAGGCGCCTTGGCAATCCAGTGGTCCTCACAGATACACGCTTAAAATAAATAGTATCATTATAAGTTCTAGAAAATGTTTATGACAATGAGTTATTTCCCTGCAACTAGTTATTCTAAAATAGTGAAAATGAATTGGTTGTAAAGGAAGAAATGAATAAGGGTTTTGGGAGCATAATGAGACACACAAAAAAAAAGATCTTCCTTATGCTGCGACTCTTGAATGCAGTCCCTCGTGTTGTGGTGACAACCGCATACAACAATTTTCATTGCTACTTCATAAATATGTGTTTTACAATGGTCTCAGGTGACGCCAGTGTCAGGGTCGTTCGACCCCCAATGGGGTCAACAAATATATTTTTGTGTAGTAGCTAAAGGAGATTCCCCGAACCTGGTGCAAATTGTCAGAATCTCAAGCTTCCCGCTGATATAAAAGTTACAAAAATATCACCCCTTACCCCGGGCCCACAATCAGTTACGCCACCGCCGGTCTCTTACCTCTAAGCGTGATCAGTCATCATTAACCTGGCATTAAGAAGATGAATGCCAAGTGTTACATTTAGCTATTCGCTGGAGCGAGTACTTTGCGGGCATGCTTAGGTCGTATTTTAATCTTTTAAAAAAAAAATTGCATGGGACGCTCTTACTCTGATGTAAGTGTCAATGCAAGAGACACGCACAGCCACGCACTGATGCACAACAATGCCGGACGGAGAGGCATGTCGGATGTAGACCCATATCAGATGTAGAGCCATGTCAGATGTAGAGCCATGTCAGATGTAGAGCCATGTCAGATGTAGAGCCATATCAGATGTAGAGCCATGTCAGATGTAGAGCCATGTCAGATGTAGAGCCATGTCAGATGTAGAGCCATGTCAGTTGTACAGCAATGCCAGATGGAGTGCAATGTACAGCCATCTAACACAATTTTCAATGGAAGGCTTTTTTTAACGTTATCGCGGCGATGAACAACATTAAAAAAAAAAAAATCACGACAGTTTCATAAGAATTACGTTGTAAGATTAGGGGGATAATTCCGATACTGATTATAACCTGGGTGGCGACGCCAACATTTTTGGAGCTGTTAGAGAATATTTATAGTTGAGAAATAAGGACATAATAGCTCGCTGGACTATCTGAAGGAACTAAAGGCTATCAGTGTACAAAAGTTTGTTCTGAATGCAAATCGGTGGGGAAATATATGTACATATTGTTATGTAGACGACACGTTTACGTCATCTTTCCCCGTGAATGAACTTGAGCTGACCCCAAGTTTCGACAGCGCGTTTCGATGTGGCGAATTAAAAATAGTCTCGCTTGACCTTAAGCTTACAAAAAAAAATAAAGTATAAAGTCTATAGCCTGTATAATCTGAGATATTTAGAAAAATCGAGACTAATCAAGCAAGGAATACAATGTGTAAGCCCTTTCTGGAAATATCTCTGAAACAGGCTATATAATTACGCCTCTAGAGAGTCTGACAGAGGAGAGATATTTTGTTATCTCGATAACGATACAGATTTGCTATACGAGAAAAAAATTTGTTTATTTACCGTGTGTTTGTGTATGTTCCTTGTATGTTCCTTGTATGTTCCTTGTTCAACATTGTACCGGTACAATTCATCAATATACTGTAGGTCAATAGCTTTAGTTTTTTTATTTCGTTTTGATTTTGTAATTTATTATTAACTTAATAAAAGTGTTAATAGTAATGAGCCCCAGTTTAGGTATCGTTTACTTTGCTATTGTATTTACTTTATGGTATCGTCTTTTGTTGAGTATACTGTTTGTTAACGAGCCATATAGTTAAAAAAGAGATTAAATTCTCTAATCTTACAAAGGTACGTTACAATACACACACACATGCACCCACACCCCCACACACATATATATATATGAAGAAAAGTTGCAGGAACATGTACTAATGGTTTATATAGATTTTTAAAATTAATTTGTTCAAATATATTTTGGATTCTCCTTTTCATTCGGCACGGAGCCAATACCTTCGCGGAATAATAGAGGCCCTCTTTTAAGGTTTGTTGGTTTAAATTAGGAAGACATGGCTCTGGGGGGAAGACAGGGCTCTGGAGGGAAGACATGGCTCTGGGGGGGGGGAAGACATGGCTCTGAGGGGAAGACATGACTCTGGGGGGAAGACATGACTCTGGGGGGGGGAAGACATGGCTCTGGGGGGGGCGGGCGGAAGACATGGCTCATTTCTTTTCATATGAGATTTTTTTTTTATTTTATTGGTTAAAAAATGATTTTAACTTTATATGTATTCTACATCCCTCATGTCATATGTATTATACATCCCTCATGTAAAATGTATTTTACATCCCTCATGTCGTATGTATTCTACATTCCTCATATCATATGTATTCTACATATCTCATGTCATATGCATTCTGCATCCCTCATTTCATATGTATTCTACATCCCTCATGTAATATTTTCTTTTCGTTCGTCATGATTTAGATGTTATTCCCTGACAAAAAATATTTATTTTCTGTATTGGGACTTGGCATTAAGTAATTGGGTTGGCTGGATTCTAAATTCTACATCCAGTTTTCTCTATCCTTTCATCAAGTCCTGTTCTTCACCACGTCGACAGTTTTTCTTCACGTTTGTTGGTCAGCTTACCGCCGAAATTAATCCGCGGATCGATGAAGTCCTGTATCTGAAGAGCTGTTTCGGGGTCAAACGAGGTGGTCAGTGACCTTAATTCATCGAATTCCACGTGACCTAGTTCTGTTTCTATGGCCGACAATAACGGCCATTAGCATCCGCCTGCTGAATAGCCAGGGTACGCATAATTCAATCTATTTCTCCACACTGGTAATGGGCTTATTGTAACTTTAAGTTGGGGATTAATTGCCATAGAAGAGCAATAGTGGAGTTTTTATCTTTTTTAAAAAGTTTTTTTTTATATTATCATCTGATCTTCTCCAGACTAAATGTAGTTGGTTTATACATTAAACATAGCGGAACAGTTTGTTCATTCTCTCTATCTCTCCTTTCTCTTTGTCTCTGTATCTCTCCTTTTTCTTTCCCTATCTCCTCTCCATTTCTCTCTCTCTCTCTCTCTCTCTCTCTCTCTCTTACTCATTCTATCTCATTCATTCTATTTTCCTTCTCTCTTTCTTTTCTCTGTCTTTCTCTCTCTTCTCTCTATTTCCCACCTCTCTCTCATCTCTCTACACCCCCTCTATCTCTCTTCTATCTCTACATACACAAGTAATCATTTAAATGGTTATATCGGTAACAAATGCACTAACAAAATTACATATTTTTACCACAATATAAAACATCAAAATGCAAATAACATAAAATGTTTATCTTGCGTGGAACTTGACTCAAATTGAAAACTATTTTGAAAACTATTGGCAAAACTATTGTGAAAACTATTTTAAAAACTATTTTATAAAAATATTTTTTTTTAGAAACTAGAAGACTAATGTTGTTAGGGTTGTAATCGAACCGTCGTGGCTCGGCGCCTATTCGATTCGTCTCAACAGCTGCTAGCGAAATACACGGACCAAAATTGAACACTGCTGGTGGTGGCGATCTCAGTGAGATTTCTCGGCGACTCGATCACTCAATCAAGTAGCGTTTCTTGAAGCAGACGCCCCACGTCCTCAACACGAGATTTGTGAAGTCCTGTTTTAGACGGACGGCGCCCAGTAGTAATGTGATAGCAACACTTACACCGAAGTCTTACCAGAACTGTTCATTAAAGTAACGCCACGCGCTGGCCACGTTCTTCAAATTTTCCATGGCAACTCCTCTTGAGCCTATTGACATCATAATTCCCCCCCCCCCTCAAACGCAACACACAAGCGAAAAAAAATTGAGTTGCCACATGCCACAAACTAGCCGAAACTCCCCTCACTTGACCAAACACGCCGGCGGATAGTGAGAGAATTTGATGTAGGGTAATAGCCCCCACACTCACACCTTTTTTCTTGAATGACCCCAAAACACATTTTATTTTTGAATAGAGAATTAAACATATGTTTGAATATTTTATTTGAAAATAAACTTGTAGCAACTAGCAAGGAACCCACTTATATCGGGGCCCCCACTTATATCGGGGCCCCCACTTATATAAAGGCACCCCCAATTATATTAAGGCACCCACATTTATACTAAGGCATCCCCTCCTATATCACGGCTCCCTTCCTATATCAAGCCCCCTACCTATATGGAAGCCCCCACTTATATCAAGGCACCCGAACTTATATCAAGGCCTCCCACTTATATAAAGGCCTCCCACTAATATCAAGGCCTCCCACTAATATCAAGGCCCCCACTTACATCGAGAACTCCTACTTATACCAAGGCATCCCAAACTTATAGCTAGGCCTCCACTTACATCAAGGCCCCCGAGACCCATATGATTTTACGTTCACTCCTCCCTAGCACGCACCCCCCCCCCCACACACACACTTATTATTCTAGATCCGACTCTGGTCCGACATTCCAGAAGCAATCGACCGAAGGTTATTGAGATCAACGTAATGGGGGTCAGCTGTGGGTGGTCAAATGTTTCGCGTGCTGCTCACAGACTTCCTTAATGATTTAATTATGTCGTGACCTAAATAAACCTCGTGTCCTAGACAATTTCAATGAGGACCGAGGACGAAGAAAGGGGTGGGGTTTGAAGGAGGTCGGTCGGTAGTTGGCTCTCAGTACCTGCTTCGGTATGTTCCTTGACACTTATTCGCATGGTACTGACCTCTCAGTACCTGCTTCAGTATGTTCCTTGACACTTATTCGCATGGTACTGACCTCTCAGTACCTGCTTCAGTATGTTCCTTGACACTTATTCGCACGGTACTGACCTCTCAGTACCTGCTTCAGTATGTTCCTTGACACTTATTCAGCTGGTACTGACCTTTCAGTACCTGCTTCGGTATGTTCCTTGACACTTATTCGCATGGTACTGACCTCTCAGTACCTGCTTCAGTATGTTCCTTGACACTTATTCAGCTGGTACTGACCTTTCAGTACCTGCTTCGGTATGTTCCTTGACACTTATTCGCATGGTACTGACCTCTCAGTACCTGCTTCAGTATGTTCCTTGACACTTATTCGCATGGTACTGACCTCTCAGTACCTGCTTCAGTATGTTCCTTGACACTTATTCAGCTGGTACTGACCTCTCAGTACCTGCTTCAGTATGTTCCTTGACACTTATTCGCATGGTAGTGAAAAGAAAATAGAGAACAGTTGAAAATTATCGGACTACCTGTGGACTTTCTTTTTACATTTGTTTCCCTTATGAATTCGTAATTTATTTGTGTTAATTTTACGTTACAAAAACATAAGAAAAAACTCCAATAGTCTTAGAGAGTTTTATAGCCGAAATAGTTAATAGTCTTTTAATACTCTTGACTACTGATTACTTCAACAAGGAAAAAGTATTTACGTCATTATATATGTAGTAAACTAAGTTATGGTGTCCTCGGCTAACACCTTTAGACCCACTGAAGCAACCAATAGTCAATGACTAGGCCTATGTGAACAATCTTTCTTTTTTGTTGCATAATTTTTCCAGTCGCATTTCAGTTTTTCATTCAAATACGTACATCTCATTTTGTACAACACAGCTGACATTTTGTACAACGCAGCTGACATTTTGTACAACGCAGCTGACATTTTGTACAACAGTTGACATTTTGTACAAAACAACTGACATGTTGTACACGGTTGACATTTTATGCACAGGTGACATTATGAACACTGTTGACATTATGTACACGGATGAAATTTTGTCCACAGCTGACATTTGTACACAGATGACATTTTGGACAACACAGCTGACATTTTGTACAACACAGCTGACATTTTGTACAACACAGCTGACATTTTGTACAACGCAGCTGACATTTTGTACAACAGCTGACATTTTGTACAAAACAGCTAACATGTTGTACACGGCTGACATTTTATGCACAGGTGACATTTTGAACACTGTTGACATTATGTACACAGATGAAATTGTGTAAACAGATGACATTTGTACACATCGTTGTCTAAACTTGTTCAACTGTTAAATGTTCAGTGTTAAATGCCGCATAGTCATCTCAAAAATCGTTTCCTGTGCTGTTTGTCATGAGCCACATATTGTGAAATCACGATTTTGGTCTGAGCTCAGTGTCTTCATAAAGGCTTAAGCTCAGTATCCTCATTAATGGTCTGAGCTCAGTGTCTTCATAAAAACTTAAGCTCAGTATCCTGATTAATGGTTTGAGCTCAAAGTCTTCATAAAGGCTCAAGCTCAATATCCTGATTAATGGTCTGAGCTCAGAGTCTTCATAAAGGCTTAAGCTCAGTATCCTCATTAATGGTCTGAGCCCAGTGTCTTCATAAAGGCTTAAGCTCAGTATCGTCCTTAATGGTCTGAGCTCAGTGTCTTCATAAAGGCTTAAGCTCAGTATCCTCATTAATGGTCTGAGCTCAGTGCCCTCATTAATGGTATTAGCTCAATGTTTTCATTAATGGTCCCATCTCAGTTTCCTCACTAATGGTCTGACCTTAGTGTTCTAGTTAATGTTTTGTGCTCATTGTCATTAATGGTCTGAGAACAGTATCATCCGTGATAGTCTGAGCTCATTGTCCTCATTAATGGTGTGAGCTTAGTATCCTCATTAATGATGTAAATTTAGTATCCTCATTAATGATGTAAGCTTAGTATCCTCATTAATGATGTGAGCTTAGTATCCTCATTAATGATGTGAGTTTAGTATCCTCATTAATGATGTGAGTTTAATATCCTCATTAATGATGTGAGCTTAGTATCCTCATTAAAGGTGTGAGCTTAGTATCCTCATTAATGATGTGAGCTTAGTATCCTCATTAAAGGTGTGAGTTTAGTATCCTTATTAAAGGCGTGAGCTGTCCCCAGTACTAGTCTTAGCTCAGCGTCCTTATTTACTTTGAGTTTCAAAACTGTCCTCAATATTTCCGTTCCCTTAGGTTCAATTTAAAAAAGCAATAGGAATATGTTGTTGTTGTCCACTCTTCGCATGCGTAGATGATCAAGGCAGTTTTCGACTTGAGCAGCAGCCTTGGCTCGACCTGTATTTTGTTAAAGTTAGGGAGCATTGCTCAATTCGCCAGCCTCACTCTCTCGTCCTTGCCTATTTGATCCAACGGCAAGACTTAATCAAGACGACTGGAAATAGACCAGGATGCAGTAGATGACCAGCAGTAGATGACCAGTAGTGTGTGTGTGACTTTCACTGAGCTCTTTAAGCATTTTACGTTCTAGGAATATAGCCTAAATAGATTCATAATTATATATCCTGGATTTTGCATCAAAAATATTTCTTGTGTCAATTTAAATGTGTTTTTAAAATTAAAAAATTCTGAATAGTTTTAGTTGTATGTTTCCGTGTTTATTTTTGTCAGATATTTTGGAACTAAAATTATTATTTTTTTAAATTGTGCTTTATTATTTCCATAATAATTGTATTATTCCGGATTTTTCTACTAAATACCAAAAAGACACATTTAGGCAAATTATGACAAATCTGGTTATTTTAAAATCAGGTAAACTCACGGCACTTTGTTATTCCCCCTTGGACTATGATGAATTCCATCCCCTGCACGCACTACACAAGATCGTTTCATTACAGAATCGGTCTCATCAGCCATCTGCGCTCCAACAGCCATGTTCAGAAATTAGCTTATACGATGATTAAGGTGGTCATTGTCGATTTCTAATGACGAACTGTATACACACAAACATCGTGGAGTTCCTACGCGTGCAGTCAAATTATGAAATGTTTATTTTTAGATTGCTTAAAAAAATATTTTAAAAATTGCAACATGCGTGGCAGGATAATTTAGGTTGTTGGTTTTTTTTGGGGGGGTTTTTTAGAAAAAAAAAATAAAGAAAATAAAATTTGGGGGCATGAATATGCAATTTTTTTTCTTCAAATTTTGGAGTTTTTAAAAACTGTTCAATGATTCGACTAGAAGATTTGAACACACTTTTGAATTTAACTAATCTATAGTATACACTTTAATAGGCTGTCTATTCTGTGGAAAAATAAACTGCACTTTCGACATTTTTCCTAGACTATTTGATTTTTTTTGTCAATTGTTTGATAAACCTTGGCGACTCCGACTCAGTATATTTCTTTTTAAATTAACGAATACGATTCCGTGGCTTGGTTTGCATCCTGCAATTACATGCACTCTGAAAGATTAGGCCTCAGAAGAGAAGGTGGTACCCCACACAGACGTTAGTGGGGGGATGGGGGGCGAGCAGGGGCAATTACTCACAGCCGTGTCACGAGAGTCGGCACTGATTGCTCTAGAGCAGCAGAGATGCAATCAAGCATGAAATGCTCCTCATGCCTGGGGCGGCATCACCATGTGCTGCTAGGTTCTAGCAGGTATCTCTCTAGCATGGCACTAGCGGGCATCTCTCTAACATGGCCCTAGCGGGCATCTATCTAATATGGCTCTAGCAATTATCTTTGTGACATGGCACTGGCGGGCATCTCTCTAACATGGCACTGGCGGGAATCTCTCTAACATGGCACTGACGGGCATCTCTCTAATATGCCACTGGCGAGTACACGGCACTAGCATGTATCTTTCAGACATGGCAAAAAGAAGTAACTTGTTCACATGGCACTAGCATGTATCTTTCTGACATGGCAAAAAGAAGTAACTTGTTCACATGGCACTAGCATGTATCTTTCTGACATGGCAAAAAGAAGTAACTTGTTCACATGGCACTAGCATGTATCTTTCTGACATGGCAAAATGAAGTAACTTGTTCACATGGCACTAGCATGTATCTCTCTGACATGGCAAAAAGAAGTAACTTGTTCACATGGCACTAGCATGTATCTCTCTGACATGGCAAAAAGAAGTAACTTGTTCACATGGCACTAGCATGTATCTTTCTGACATGGCACTAGCATGTATCTTTCTGACATGGCACTAGCATGTATCTCTCTGACATGGCACTAGCATGTATCTCTCTGACATGGCACTAGCATGTATCTCCCTGATATGGCACTATCATGTATCTCTCTGACATGGCACTAGCATGTATCTCTCTGACATGGCACTAGCATGTATCTCTCTGACATGGCACTAGCATGTATCTCTCTGACATGGCACTAGCATGTATCTCTCTGACATGGCACTAGCATGTATCTCTCTGACATGGCACTAGCATGTATCTCTCTGACATGGCACTAGCATGTATCTCTCTGACATGGCACTAGCATGTATCTCTCTGACATGGCACTAGCATGTATCTCTCTGACATGGCACTAGCATGTATCTCTCTGACATGGCACTAGCATGTATCTCTCTGACATGGCACTAGCATGTATCTCTCTGACATGGCACTAGCATGTATCTCTCTGACATGGCACTAGCATTATCTCTCTGACATGGCACTAGCATGTATCTCTCTGACATGGCACTAGCATGTATCTCTCTGACATGGCACTAGCATGTATCTCTCTGACATGGCACTAGCATGTATCTCTCTGACATGGCACTAGCATGTATCTCTCTGACATGGCACTAGCATGTATCTCTCTGACATGGCACTAGCATGTATCTCTCTGACATGGCACTAGCATGTATCTCTCTGACATGGCACTAGCATGTATCTCTCTGAAATGGCACTAGCATGTATCTCTCTGACATGGCACTAGCCAGTACATTCTGACATGGCACTAGCCAGTACATTCTGACATGGCACTAGCCAGTACATTCTGACATGGCACTAGCCAGTACATTCTGACATGGCACTAGCCAGTACATTCTGACATGGCACTAGCCAGTACATTCTGACATGGCACTAGCCAGTACATTCTGACATGGCACTAGCCAGTACATTCTGACATGGCACTAGCCAGTACATTCTGACATGGCACTAGCCAGTACATTCTGACATGGCACTAGCCAGTACATTCTGACATGGCACTAGCCAGTACATTCTGACATGGCACTAGCCAGTACATTCTGACATGGCACTAGCCAGTACATTCTGACATGGCACTAGCCAGTACATTCTGACATGGCACTAGCCAGTACATTTTGACATGGGATAAGAAATCGAATAAGAAATTATCTTTGTAATAATGTGACACAGGCAAACATTTTTTTCTTACATGGTCTTAGCAAGTGCACTAGCCTGGATAGATATGACACTATAGCAGTGGTTCTCAACGTTCCTAATGCCGCGATCCTTTAACACAGCTCTTCATGTTGTGGTGACCCCCAACCATACATTATTTTCGTTGCTACTTCATGAATATGTATTCTCCGATGTTCTTAGGCGACCCCCGTGTAAGGGTCGTTCGAAACCAATTGGGGTCGCGACCCACAAGATGAGAACTGCTGAACTATAGCAATAAAATCTACTTATGATGCCATTACCTGGCAGCACTATTCTCTTAAAACATCTAGATTTAAGACAACTCTTTAATATGGCCATGATAGAATATTCTCTGAAGTGACACTAACAAGGAATCTCTTAGTGTTTGTGGCAATAAAGTTTCGGGTTGTTGTCTCGGGAGCCGGAGTCGAAATCCAGTTCATAAACTATGACGTCCGATAAATGAACTCATTTTCAACTCTCCGTCTTTGAAGAAACACATTTTAAAAAAAAATTCATGTTGTAACGTTATTACATTTCTTTTCTTGTCACACTGTTTGGTCTAGCAAGGCCGATCTTTCATAACACTTCATGATATCCACGTGTTCATACAGCCAAACGATTTACTTGAGAAGTCATTATATTTGCATCACGGCATTTATTTGAATGGTAACGAGCACATAGTAAGATATCACCTCTGACAACCAGAGCAAAAAGATGTGATTCTTCGTCTACTTTCTCTAATCTGTACATAGCATTAAGATGCTGTAAAATACTTAGATTCAATGGATTGACTTAGCGAGAGCTGAGATCCAAAATATCCAACCATCTTGTTGACTGTATAATTCTCTACCTCCCCCATAATTCACTCTGCTTCCTGTTTTTATTACTTTACAAAGCAAAAAATATAATTTTCCGAAACAAAGTTAGTATTAAAATATATGATCTGTTACACATGTCATAATTGTTAATATTCTGCCAGTTTGATATGTTACTGCTAGCTTTTTATTTCACGCCCATGAACTATATTAAATATTCTGAAGTCCCAACCACCATTAAACCAATTTTTTTTTTATTTAATACTTAAATTGAGACGATTTCATTTTACGAAAAGAAAATATTACGCTTCAAACGCAGTTGCGTTATATAAAAAAAAAATCATTTAGCGTATTTATCGGAAATTACATTTTGCGCGCTATTGAACTCATTATTGAACTATACTTTCTTTCAAACAAATAGAATTTTTTGTAACATACTCTCAATACCAAATTTGGTTATTAGGAAGCAGACATGATTTTTAGGAAGCAGCCGCTGGAAATGGAAGCAGTCCACAAGTCACACCAGCAGCGTAATATTTATAAGAGATAGAAACATGTACACGCGTGTTATAAGAGTCGTAAGAAACTGTTTCACGTATATTCTCAGTTATTTACGCATGTTTTACAAATAGTGATACATTAAACAGTATATTGTTACGCAGAAAGTTTTTTTGGTGAAAATTTTAGCATTACGTTCAGTTCGATTGCAGCGCAACCACATGACATACACCGATTAGACATATACCCGCATCACAATCAACCCCACAACATACAACCACATCTCATTCACCCATATCACACCCACCCACATCACTTACACTCCATCACAAGATCCTGCATTACATACAACACATTACTCACACCCCCAAGTCCCCTACAACCCAAATCACATACACCAGGATCACATACACCGGGATCACATACACCAGGATCACATATACCCGCATATCCCCCGCCCCCTGATTCCAAAACAACCACATCTGGGCGTTACACTATTCATGATGCGCCCCACATACCCCAATTCATCCCACTCCAGCCCAAATATCAGATAACGCCAGTTTTTGCCCCTGTCCCGGGACGGGTGAGTAATTTTGAAGATCAGCCCTAATTCCCCGGGCCCCCCTTGGGGAGCGCGAGACGAAGAGCGGCTCCACTCTGAGGCGCAACCCGGCTGAAATGGGAGAATGAGCGAGTCTGGCTCTGTTTTTAAAAGGCTTTAATTATTAGCATTATCGTCGTTAGTCATGGGGCACAGGCAGACGTCTTAAATCCTTCCCCCCAAAAGCCAGGCCCGTCTTATTCAATAGCGCATTGGGTATTACCATTATAAAAGCAAACGGTGGTACATCTGTCGTTATGTTAATGCAAGGGGCATGGTCCTCCATAGGGGGGGGGGGGGGGGGTCCTTGAATTTTTTTTTGTGATAATTGCTCTTTTATTACGTTTTGTTGTTAACGTTGATTTTCACAAATTTGCGTTTAACTTTTTTCCAAATAATTGTATTATTATATTGTAATATTTTTACTGTAATTTTTTTTAATTGATACATATTTAGGAGATTATTTTAAAATGTATTTTCAACCCCGATTGTACAAGTTTGAGAGGCTACTCTGCAAAGCACGGTACAACTATTTTTTTTAATACTATAAGCAACGCACAGCTGGTATTAGTTTCAATTGAACTTCACATAAGCAGAAACACAGCTGGTATAAGTTTCAATTGACCTTCACATAAGCAGAAACACAGCTGGTATAAGTTTCAATTGAACTTCACATAAGCAGAAACACAGCTGGTATAAGTTTCAATTGACCTTCACATAAGCAGAAACACAGCTGGTATAAGTTTCAATTGAACTTCCCATAAGCAGAAACACAGCTGGTATAAGTTTCAATTGACCTTCCCATAAGCAGAAACACAGCTGGTATAAGTTTCAATTGAACTTCCCATAAGCAGAAACACAGCTGGTATAAGTTTCAATTGACCTTCACATAAGCAGAAACTTAACAATGTAAATATTTAAGAGATGCTGACGCTTGGTTCTAGCGGAATAGACAAGGGGGAGGGGGGGGGGTTGTGGTGAACTCTTTTTTTTATTTGGTGGGGGGGGGTTGTGTCAAAACTACTGTTACATTTATTTGTAAATAATAATATAATTTGTATATCAAACCATCAATTCCTATTTTCTTGATATTTTCTTGATTGTCTTATCTTCTTAAAAGACAACTCATTGGAGTGGGAGCAAGCTCAACGTGGCCCGGATCAAATTATCCCATGGCGCAGAGCATGAGATGGCGGCCAAACTTTGAGACGCCAAGGTCTGCGACTTCAATGGCCAGGCGCTAATTATTACGCAACTGCTCAAAGCCTTCATAAGAACCACTTGTCTAGACGCCGGCAGAAATCTGCAGGTGAGTTGTACACAGCTCGCGGATTGTAGCCATATGCTCATTAAATTTTAAAAGGCATGTGCGGGGGTTTTTTGGTAGTGAGGTGGTGGTTTAAAAGGTGGGGTGGTGTGGAAGGGGGTAGGAAGGGGGTTTTGAAGGAGGGCAATGAAAATAAGCTTTCGTAGCTGATTCTTTTTTTTTAATCTAATAACTTCGTCCGACCTTAAGACTTTAGGAAAATAATTTCTGTCTTGTTGTTCCTTTATTTGTCCTGTCTGTAGATGAAAGTTCTTCTGTTCATCGTACTGTCTTTATAATTATTTAAAACTTCAGCAAAACGTGTTCATATCGTATGTCCAGTGGCGTAGCGAGCTTAACTCGCGCCCGGGGCACAATACCTCTTTAGAGCTCCCCAATACCTTTTTAGCGCCCCCCCCCCTATTCGAAAACCATACAATATAATAGTAAAATATACCATTTGGCGCCCCTTTGTGAGTAGCGCCCGGGGCATGATGCCCCCCTTGCCCCCCCTCACTACGCCACTGCGTATGTCCATTGATTCCCTGAGACTTCAGTCATTTTATTTCTCTGGCTGTTTCAATATTTTGTTTTTCCTTCAAACGCGATCATTTGATCGTCTTACCGAATTACAGGTTGTGTATTTATGGATTGCAATTCTTGATTTTGATTTCAACTTTCTGAGTTTTCACGAGGCTCATTAGATAGGTTCGTAAGATCGCTCATTTTTGAAGCTAAAGAATATGTTTTCCTTTAATATAAATATATTAGATTTACCCCGACCAAACATTGGCGACAGCAATGCGTGAAATTCTCATCTACTAAAGTTACATGACAAAACATGAACTCAAGTAACGCACATTTAAGAATCCCTATTTTTGCTACAGCCCTTTCCCCCATGATACGTCACTACACACTTTTTATTTCACGACCATTAACTATATTAATATATTCTAATTTCTCAACCACTTTTAAATCGAATATTTTTATCTCCATACTTAAATTGAGACGATTTCATTGTCCAAAAAGAAAATATTACGCACCGAAGGCAATTGCGTTTCTTTTTAAATATCGTAGTATCGTGAATTATATTTTGCGCGCTATTGAACTCATTATTGAACCATAATTTCTTTCAAACATTTAGAATTATTTGTAATTAACTCTCAAAACAAAATTAGTTTATTAGGAATCAATCACGATTTTTAGGAAGCAGTCCACGAGTCACACCAGAAGCGTTATATATATAAGAGCTCGCTGCGTGAGTCTCTTTTTTTCACAGAGTACTATTTCTACAAAACATGTGAAGTTGGTGTGGGGCGGCGGTTATGAAGAGGAAGCAGGACGCACCAGACAAAAACTATATATAAGAGACACAATGCATGCGGTTCAGTTCAAGCTAGAGCTATGTATACAAAATTTCATTGAAATTATATTAAATTTACAAATATAAATGAACAAATCTAATGTCTAGCAAACATACAACTACCACACGCTACCCCACGGTTTGGTGTGGCAAGTGCCACATGCTTGCTGGGCTTTGGTGTGGCAACAACCACAGGATGCCCTTTAGTTTTGGTGTGGCAAAGACCACATGCTACCCTGGGTTTTAGTGTGGAGAGTCAAGTGAAATCCTAATCGTACCGCAAGACGGTGGCCTCGTGATCTCTAAAATAGATTTCTACTTCCCTTTACGAGCTTATAAAAGTATGTCAAACTATAAAACTGATGAGGAGACAGATCAATGATTTGGCAGGACCGAAACGATTTTGTAAAAAAAACATATTCCAATTTTAATATTGTTACGTAACGTTATTGCTTAGGGAGAAATTAATCTATTATTTGAGTGTTTGGCTTATAAAACAGTTCATAACAAAAGACGATAACAAATGATAAATACAATAACAAATGATACGATACTCAAACCAGGGCTAATTACAATTAATATGTTTTAATGTGTTGATTGTAATAAATTACAAAATCAAAAGAAAATATAATTAAAACTATTGACTTACAGTATATTTTTTTGGCTGGTACCGGTACGATGTTAATAATAATGATCTGCCTCCTCTCATTCAATCTATCGGCCTTTTTATAATCGTTTTCTACTGATGTCTCTCGAACCGCCTTACGCATTGTACTCGCTTCTGGCTTTTTCTCCAAACTTCTACAAGCAAACACGTCACGTACGTAACAGTATCATTACTAATTACCGTCAATATAAGATATAATAGCTTTTTTTTTTTTTAATTTTCGAAGTAAAAACAAATTGAATCATTGGTTAATAAAGTACATTTATAAATATTCAGAGGTTAATACGTATATTATAATTCTCATTTGGTTCCAAAGTGTAGCGGCCTTTGTCGTAGCCTTGAGTCCAGCAGCAGCGTGAAAATCTACATCAAAACAAGGTCAAGGCCAAAATCAAGAGTATTCTAAATAAGGAGAATTACTGATAAAACTATAGTGTATAGTTGTACCACAGAGTAACGAAAAAGCTAACTAACCCTATTTGACCCGCTCAGAAACAATACTTTTTATATCTTCCTTACAAACATCTGGGGTTCCTCAACTTGTAAACCTTCCCATCACCACAGGGGGATCGGTCCTCATAAGATGGCCATCAATTTTTATGGCGTTGGTGATGCTAAGGAGGGGGAGATGACTTTGTGATAACTGCCACTATTATACATGGGATGACCTCTAACCAAGTGCAATGAATACGTCAGTGCATTCCCCTTTATAAATATTAATGGGTGTGACTTTTTAAATGTTATTTAAAAAAATAGACACGATTGTAAAATACATTAATTTTGCCTGATCAAACTTCAAAAGAATTCCAAATGGGTAACATTCAGTTCCATACTGGTTGGTACTTTGTCACTTTGAAAATGAATGGAAGGGAAAATGTAAATTTAAAAAAAAAAAAAATTACTTTAAAAATGTCTGTAATCAAAATGTAGGTCGCGACACATTGAAAAGATAAACGCGTTTGTGTGTTAAAGCAATGACCTTGCACTTTTAATGTATACTGTATATTCTCAGTTTCTGATTCCCCAAAATGAGAGTGAATGAGTGAGTGTGAGTGTGAGTGTGTGTGTGTGTGTGTGAGTGTGAGTGAGTGTGAGTGAGTGTGAGTGAGTGTGAGTGAGTGAGTGAGTGTGAGTGAGTGAGTGAATGTGAGTGAGTGTGAGTGCGTGAGTGAGTGTGAGTGTGTGTGAGTGAATGAGTGTTAGTGAGTGAGTGTGAGTGTGAGTGTGTGAATGAGTGTTAGTTAGTGAGTGAGTGTGCGTGTGAGTGTGAGTGAGTGAATGAGTGTTAGTGAGTGAGTGTGAGTGAGTGAATGAGTGTTAGTGAGTGAGTGTTTGAGAGTGTAAGTGAGTAACTGAGCGAGTGTGTTGGTGAGTGTGTGAGTAAGTGAGTGATTAAGTGAGTGAGCGTGAGTGAGTGAGGCAGGCCGAGGCAGAAGGAAGGACAGGATATGACATTTTTATGATAAATCTAAATCTTTATTTTTTTTATTTTTTTTTTCAAAGGATTGTCTTTCCATTATCGACTAATAATGGTTTTACCCTTCTCATGCTCTTTATGTCTTGGCTCTTACACCACAAGGAAACTTATCCGTTATTTAAAAGATGTGTAAGCAAGTACAACCGTTATGTAAAAGATGTGTACGACTGATACAAATGTCATTAAAAAAATATATCATTTAAGTGGAAAAAAAAAAGTGCGTGACTGAAATGATCACAAGGTCGATGCGAAACTTGACGTACACCATCTGTGACGTTTTAGATCGCTGCGTGGTCTTAATAAATTGCCGATGTTATCATTTGCGACCCGGATGTTGCAGTTTTAAGGCAGGCAGACATTAAAGTTTGTTACTAGCTTGGTGTTTACAATCTTTTCTTAAAGATCTATACATAAATATATTTATATTTAAGGTACGATAAGATCAGTTGATTGATCCAAATAAATGGCAATTTTTTAAAAACATTTGAATGTGCTTATTCGTTTCCACCACATGAAAGAAATATATATTTTAACCAAGACAGAATTTGCAACTATAATAAGCCATAACAAGTGTTTCTCTTGCGTAGAAAGCAACTGTCAATGACTTCCCTTAGTGACAGACTTATTATTATTGATCATTTAGGTTCGGTTAGCGATTGGGGGGGGGGGGGGGGCTCGCTCATGGTAAATTCGTACAGGTGAACTAAACAAATTTCATATCTTTCGGTCCTAACTTTAAGAGAAAGGATTTACCCTGGTCGTGCTGCTCTAAGGTATATGTGATGATGTGGGTGAAATGTTATCTTAGGTATATGTGATGACGTGGTTGGGGTGTGATCTTGGGTATATGTGATGATGTGGGTGGGATGTGATCTCGGGTATATGTGATGACGTGGGTGGGATGTGATCTTGGGTATATGTGATGACGTGGGTGGGATGTGATCTCGGGTATGTGTGATGACGTGGGTGGGATGTGATCTCGGGTATATGTGATGACGTGGGTGGGATGTGATCTCGGGTATGTGTGATGACGTGGGTGGGATGTGATCTCGGGTATATGTGATGACGTGGGTGGGATGTGATCTCGGGTATGTGTGATGACGTGGGTGGGGTGTGATCTCGGGTATGTGTGATGACGTGGGTGGGGTGTGATCTCGGGTATGTGTGATGACGTGGGTGGGATGTGATCTCGGGTATATGTGATGACGTGGGTGGGATGTGATCTTGGGTATATCTGATGACGTGGGTGGGATGTAGGCATCAGCCAAATTTTCTTCTTTCTTTTTTTTTCTTTGGCTTTAAAACATAATTGTATTTAAAAAGTGTTCTTCGAGTCAAGGATGTTTAATTTGTACGATGTTGCCTACCTTCTCTATTTATCTATTTGATTGGTGGTTGATGTCAGACGATGAATGCCCGCACCGTCAGGCAATACTGAAGTTTACAGGCTTCAGACTGTTGTCCTGTAGAATAAGTTAATAGATTTCTTGGATACGAAGTAATTGTTTCATCTTTTTTAAAGATAGAGAACCCTATGGTTGACTTTATTATACGGAATTCGGCCGTGTTCATGACATGTCAGATCATTCTTAACGGTGACGTGTAGCCACTTATATGTCCCTACTTATATGTCCCTACTTATATTTCGCTACTTATATGTCGCCACTTATATGTCTCTACTTTTATGTCTCAACTTATATTTCGCTACTTATATGTCGCTACTTATATGTCTCTACTTATATTTCGCTACTTACATGTCTATACTTATATATCTCAAATTATATTTCGCTACTTATATGTCGCTACTTATATGTATCTACTTATATGTCTCAACTTATATTTCACTACTTATATGTCTCTACTTATATGTCTCTACTTATATGTCTCTACTTATATGTCTCTACTTATATGTCTCTACTTATATTTCTCTACTTATATGTCTCTACTTATTGTCCCTACAGTATATGTCTCTACTTATGTGTCTCTACTTATATGTCTCTACTTATATGTCTCTACTTGTATGCCTCTACTTAAATGTATCTACTTATATGTCTCTACTTATATGTCTCTACTTATATGTCTATACTTATATGTCTATACTTATATGTCCCTACTTAAATGTCTCTACTTATATGTCCCTACTTATATGTCTCTACTTATATGTCTCAACTGATATGTCTCTACTTGTATGTCTCTACTTATATGTCTCAACTGATATGTCTCTACTTATATGTCTCTACTTACTTTATCCTGTGTTTATTTATTGTGAGCTCTGCAACTGGATGATTACCACTTCCGGAAATCAACCCCCACTTCCGGAAATCAATCCCCACTTCCGAAAATCAACCCCCACTTCCGGAAATCAACCCCCACTTCCGGAAATCAACCCCCACTTCCGGAAATCAACCCCCACTTCCTTCGTTTTTTTTAGAAACGTTTCATCGCACCAACTGACATAGCTTTTGACTAAGTTGTGGTAGAAGCTTTCCCCATTATCCAACGATGGTTGGTATCATCAGCAAATTTAATGTTTGGAACGGTGTCTCTTAGGCTCTGGATATCATTGGTATAAATTGTGTACATGACAGGAGCGAGAACTCAACCTTGACTAAAATCAGCCGATGTTCCCCGGGTATTAATGGAAAGCTTACTATGCTACATTCTGCATGCTATTATGAAGTCTCGCCTTGTGTGTTGTTAAAAGTATAGCCCCAGAAACCCAACATCTTAAACCCAATGTGTGTATCACAACTCAATCGGCTTTTGATGCATTGCGTCCTCGACTCTGTCTGACGCCCTAAAAATGTAAATATTTAGGAAATAATAAATCAAACTTTACTTTATAATTATTTTTTTAAAATTCATAAATGTCAGTTAGGAAATAAAACAAAATTCTTCATTAAGCGCCTTGGGTTCAGGCAAAGAATTATTTTTTATTTAAAACAACAAACATGTTTTTTTTTCGTTTTTAATAGACACATTTTGCTAGCGAATAAGAATTTTCTAGCGAATTGCAATGATTGGCCTTGAGAAAGAGTTGTCTTTGGATATGACAGTCTACTTAATAAGTTAGTAATTAATTTCGACCTCATTCTTCAGATTATTTCCCTCTTTTCGAAATTAAAAAAATATGTATATATTAAAAGCCAGTTGCAATCGGGATTTTAGTTGTAACTCTTTGCATCCGGGGAAAATCGAGTTTCTTTTATTTTTATTTCCCCGGCGAATATCTGGAACCTGATGGTGTCTTCTTCAAATGAGTTTATACACAGCGTGACTTCCGGAAACTGAGTTTGACAGTTACAGCAAGACTGTCAAAGTGTGACAGATACAGTTCGACAGTTAAAGTTACGAAATAATAGACGGAAAATAGATATTTTCTTTCTTTTAAATTATATTTTTTATTAATTTTTCTACTACTTCATCTGTACGGGAAACTAGTTATGCCACGTCTGTGCAAACAGGTGTCCCGAAACTGGAGCTGGAGGGACATGCTAACCTATTGACCCCCCCCCCTATTTTCCCCCCACCCCAACATCACCCACATTTATTTTTCAACATTTGCATACATTTTCTTTTCAAACCACAAAAGGCCATTTTGAAATCTTAATTGTCAAGAGGACGGCGAAAGGTGCAGGGTGAAATTGTAATGTTGAAATTAAAACCAAAAAGATCTAACCTTGAAGATAATTTAACTGAGGTAATAAGAATTTTGCAGACGGACATAATCCCTTCCTAAACACTCCCACTCAAGTTGTCGGATTATATAAACAATTTATAGAGACATCTGACACATTTGCGACTATTGCCTCAGGCCATACAACCCCCAGTACATGATACCCTCACTGAGTAGCCTTTGGAACCAGTGAAATATCCTCTTCAACACCAGGCACAGAAACATTGCGAATCCTTTCTACATGCATAGGAGCCAGAATGATCAATAAATTGATCGTGGGCCCTTAATCTATAGAAGAAGAAGAGGCGATGATATTCAAAGATAGTTAGATCTATTGCTATTTTTAATATTTTGTAATCTGTTTATGAGTTGGTTACTATCAATCCGTTTATGAGTTGGGTACTATCAATCTGTTTATGAGTTGGTTACTATCAATCTGTTTATGAGTTGGTTACTATCAATCCGTTTATGAGTTGGGTACTATCAATCTGTTTATGAGTTGGTTACTATCAATCCGTTTATGAGTTGGGTACTATCAATCCGTTTATGAGTTGGGTACTATCAATCCGTTTATGAGTTGGGTAATATCAATCCGTTTATGAGTTGGGTATTATACTATCAATCCGTTTATGAGTTGGGTACTATCAATCCGTTTATGAGTTGGGTACTATCAATCCCTTTATGAGTTGGGTACTATCAATCCGTTCGTCATGTGGTTCGTTCATATAAATCATGCACAGAACACAAGACTGAGTGATTCTGTCCTTCCATCAATCCGTCAACAATCAGAGTGTTTTTTTTTTTTGATGAGTCACAATTTACACTGCAGTCAAGGGGCGCACAGTTTGATTAATGGAACTGCGCTAAAAATCTTTTAATTTGATAAAATGTTAACCCAAACTTATTCCATCGAATCAACTATGTTTAGATGTTGTTTTTTTTTTGTTGTTGTTTTTTTTTAATTTTTAAAGTTTATTATAACCAATGCGGGATACGTAGTACACGTCAACATATCTATTGTATTTTAAGCTTTTGAATAATTGAAACATTAAACAAACAAAAAACCTCCACTGAACACATCAACGACTTGGTTCAATGACTTCAAACATTTGTTGTAATGTAATGATTAGCCGCGTTCAGCCGGACTTTTCTTCTGTGTTTATTGTGGAAGCGTTTGTTAAAATAGTTCTTGTTTTCCCGGCAAACATCTGTCCTTAACGTGGGCTCTGAGTCCTTCATGTTGGCTCTGAGTCCTTAATGTTGGCTCTAAGTCCTTCATGTTGGCTCTAAGTCCTTAATGTTGGCTCTAAGTCCTTAATGTTGGCTCTAAGTCCTTAATGTTGGCTCTAAGTCCTTAATGTTGGCTCTAAGTCCTTCATGTTGGCTCTGAGTCCTTAATGTTGGCTCTAAGTCCTTAATGTTGGCTCTAAGTCCTTAATGTTGGCTCTAAGTCCTTAATGTTGGCTCTGAGTCCTTCATGTTGGCTCTGACTCCTTCATGTTGGCTCTGAGTCCTTAATGTTGGCTCTAAATCCTTAATGTTGGCTCTAAGTTCTTAATGTTGGCTCTACGTCCGTAATTTTGGCTCTACGTCCTTAATGTTGGCTCTACGTCCGTAATGTTGGCTCTAAGTCCTTAATGTTGGCTCTACGTCCGTAATGTTGGCTCTACGTCCTTAATGTTGGCTCTACGTCCGTAATGTTGGCTCTAAGTTCTTAATGTTGGCTCTACGTCCGTAATGTTGGCTCTAAGTCCTTAATGTTGGCTCTAAGTCCGTAATGTTGGCTCTAAGTCCTTAATGTTGGCGCTAAGTCCTGTGACGTAACTCCGATCCCTGCTTCTTAAATGTTTCCACGCCCGCGCAACTACTGCATACCAGACGATCGTCATGTCTGGGGATAAAGACTTCATTCACAAGATGTTTGCTGGCAAACCCACACACAAAAAACAACAACAAAAAAACACAGGTAGATGAGGCCAACCTGTGCTACCTGGCATTTAAGGGAAAACAAAAGTGCAGCAGACAAGAAGTGGAATTATAAAGAAAATGTAAGGGAAGGGTGAAGGACACGTCGGCAGTTTTATTTATTAATTTTTTTTTTTAGCCCAAATTTGAATCGAAACGGATGCATGTTTTTTTTTAAAGTTTAACGTTGAAAAAGAAATAGCGAAAAAGATTTTTAAAAAAAATTGAAATCGCGTTTTATCTTTCACAGTAAATGTGGATTTAAAATGGAGTGTTGGAAAACATGAATCTGCGGGGTAAGATTTTGCAAATGAAGCAGAATTGAAACATGTTTTAAGGCTGAGAAAAACAAAACACAACAGCGCATTGACTTTAACTTTTTTTTTTTTTTTAAGTTTTACGGAAATCACCGTAGCAAAATCAAAAGTGTACGCTTGCGATTGGGAATCGTTAGCGCAAATATACATCTTTTATTATAAATCAAGTGGATTTACATAAGATTTAAAAAAAAGTGATCTACAAAAAAAGTGGAGTCTTTTTTTAAGTTTTTCCTAAATGACGTCCTTAACAGTTATGCTCGTTCTTGTCGGGTAAGCTGTAAGCTCGAAAAAAAGAGGTTCAAGCATTTCGACCTTGATCTTGTTTGTTGGGTTGGAAAGGGGGGGGGATATTAAAGGAGGCCTTCAATATGGAAGGCGAGAAATGTAAAGCTTCATAACGGATTGTTCGCATAGAACATTTTACCGAATGAAACTATGCCAAATTAAGCGTTAGATTCACTATTGTTTTCATTCAACGGACATTAAGTCAAAAGTGATCGTTGGAATAGAATTTAAACAATGTCTGGGAAAATAAAGAGAAGGAAGAAAAAAAATGGGAAAAAATCGTTTCCTCCTCTCTCTCCCCCCCCCCCCCCCCCCCCACAGCAGACAGAGCAACGGATTGTCTGGCTTTTTTTGTTTTGTTTTTACGTTCGTCTGAAGGGAAGCAAGGTAAAATGTAAGAAGAAGAAAATGTGTGAAAGATGAGATATTAATTACCTGGGCTCAACGATAAGGGATTAATTGTCAAGGTGGCTGCCAGGTCGTTAAGTCGGTAGGGAGCGCATTTTTTAGATGTTCCAGAAAAGCAAGGGCTCTGGGTTTGGTGGCTAGGGAGTTTTATAGGGTGAGACTTGTAAATAACGAAAACTGGGAGAACCACTATTTTTATGACGTGTAAAGGTTTACATAACCAAAAACGTGTGTGTCACAATCTTATTTTATTTTAGATTTATCGGAACACTAATCTATGTACATTAGGCGCTTGATGTTTTTAAAAAAATACAATCACGAAGAATCCCATTTAATAAAAACAATATCAAGAAGCCTGAGATGAACTTATACACCAACTGGCTTTAATGGCAGATATTTTTGTTAGCCTTCATTTTGGATTATATCTTTTAAAAAAACAACTCCTAAACTATTTTTGCGTGATGCATTTTGTTTAAATTCTTCTCATCAAAATAATTTCCATCAGCCAAAGACAAAACCTGAATTGCTAATATACATTCAACGTGGCTCAAATACACTTAAAAAAGTTATTTGCGTGGAATGTTGAAGTAATTAGAATATATTACCTTTTTTAAGCAATTAAATATCATCAAATAATCTTTTTTTTTTCGTCGCTGTACTCGTTGATATATGCCAATGACTTTAAAATTACTTTTTAAACATCTGAATGTGTCTTTGACATACGCGTGAGAAATATTATTAGATTTTTTAAATCAAAATAATTTTTCGAAATGATTCTACCAGTTTTCCTACTGACTGATATCTGTCTAATCAAATAGGTTCGCAATTACAAGGAGCTTGTGAGAGATTTTAATAATGTTCTATTGACTACATATAAACAAGACATTTTATATTGGGAGCACGGGAACAGGTATTGTGTTTCCCCTAGCAGTAGCAGTCTTTTATACTTTCCTTATTTTCTTTCCTTTATTTTTTTCCTTTTTTTTTTCTAAAAAAGTTTTTTATATTTTTTTGTGATCCACTTACATGTATACCATGACAAGAATATGTTCAAAAATATTAAAATAACAATATCGAAATCTGCTTCTAAACATTGGAAAATGTAAGGGTGCCTCTAAACGTTAGAATATCTGAGAATGCATAACAGCTATAGTTCATTTGTGATTTACTCCTCTTAATATCAAAAGTCATCATTTGCTTGTCAAAAGAGCGAACTCTAAAAATAAGAGAAATGTAGAAAACAAAAACCGAAGCTTAATGTAGCAACCTGCTTTGAGATGACAGACGTAGGAGATAACAGACATTTAAATTATCAGTGTTCCACTTGGACAGGTGCCCAGCTCATGTAATTAGGTGGATCAGGCGTCGTAACCAAGGGCCATTGTTCTAATAAGCAGAAACTAACATTTTCCATTTCAGAGTCGGACAGACTATAATTAAACCCCGGAGTCTCGCGCGACCCACGTAAGATTTTTAAAACGAGGCTGTAATTTTATCCGTGCACCGAGCCGCGGGGCTGTTGTTAATTATCCAACATAAACAATATCAACGGAAGTGGCCGAGTTACCCCGCCATGACAGTTCAGGGGCAGCTACTCTCCTCTCCCGGGACACCGGAACCGAGGAAAGATTAATCTCCACCCCGTGTTGCATTATTAATGATTGACCGAAAATAAACAGACGACTTGTGATCAAATCTAAGCGTCCGTTCGGGCCACCCCAGGGGACTTCACCCATCACTGGTTCAAAATGTTGGAAGTCGAAGGTCTACTGTGATGTCATTTGTATAAAATGTCCCTCCCCCCTCCCCCCAACCCCAAAATAGAATTCGACCTTAAATTTCAACCAGAATTTATTTAAAGTTTGAAAGAAGAAAAAAAGAGGTATTAATAACAAGCATAAAAGATTTGCAGCTTGTAGCTTCTGACTTTTGTGTAGGCTTTCTATGTGCAAGGTGTTTTTATAGATCCATAATTGCTAGAAAACGCCATCCATACAGTGCGTCACATTTTGGTGCCTCCATACGTTTCGGATTGGGGGGTGAGGCGCGTGGCTTTCTAAGAATTTGTGACATTGGAGGGGGGGGGGGGAAGTAAAATCGTGTGTGACATGACATATTTTAATTTTTTTTTAATTATACATTTCAAACTTGAAATTGACAGTGATGCTCAGCTGTCTGTTGTGATGGGTGTAAGCTAACAGGTGTCACTTTCAACATTTGAATTGTTCAATAGTGAAATGTATTTTAGATTTAGTTTTTAATTTTTTAACAATTTTTTAGTTCCAAAATGTGACGCACATGTCTTTTTGGTTTTGGGGGGGGGGGGGAGGGAGGGGCTCTGAAAAAAGTGACAAATTGTCAAAAACTAGCGAGACGTACTTTATGAACATACCAGCTTCACACGAACATTTTTTCGATGGACCCACCTTTCGATGGACTCACCTTTCGATGGGCCCACCTTTCGATGGACTCACCTTTCGATGGACCCACCTTTCGATGGACCCACCTTTCGATGGACCCACCGTTCGATAGACCCACCTTTCGATGGACCCACCTTTCGATGGACCCACCTTTCGATGGACCCACCGTTCGATGGACCGACCTTTCGATGGACCCACCTTTCGGTGGACCCACCTTTCGATGGACCCACCTTTCGATGGACCCACCTTTCGCAGGTTTTAAACCTGAAACATCTAGAGTCTAGAGCTCAACAATTTGTCCCTATTGACCTTGTTTTTCACCCTTCACCCGAGGTGGAGGGGGGGTTTGCTAGAATTAAGAGTTGCTCACCAGGCACAACTCTACAATTGTAATAGTTCAGCAACTTAGCGTGTAATAAATCACGTATATCCAACAGCTACCCAATGTTCATCATTTCTTTAAATAAAGACCATCCAAAACTAAATGCCACCTAAATTTTAAACTTTAAAGGTGAACATATTTTCAAGTGCTACGTTTTTTTTTGGGGTCATTTTTTTAAAGTGAATCATTTATACGTTCGAAACTTATGTCATGTGTTGTTTTTTTTGTTTGTTTTTTTTTTTTTTGGGGGGGGGGGGGGTTTAAGGGGGGTGTTAAGCATGTGCGCAGATCAAACGCGGTAGGCTGGGGGTGAGGGGGGGGGCAGACGTTAGCCAACACAACAAAAGATTTAAATAAAATCATGCACAGAACACCAGGCCAATTGATAGCATTGTACATATACACTTTCGGCGCATAAATAAATAGATAGTATAACAAAATCCACATTTTAAAACCAAAACAATTTAAACACAAGACATCTACCATAAATTATTTCACTAGTGAAAAAAACAGCCATTCAGTGAACCCCCTTAGTCATAACAAGGACTTATTAGTTTCTCATTCAGAATTGTGACTTCTGGGGTGGGGGGGGGGGGAGCACGCTAGTAAATTCATACAGATTGGGGAACAAAGGAATTTTTATATCTTTCATTCATCGCCCTGAGATAATGAATTCGGCCATTCATTTAAGTGACAAGCCAAAGATATTTTTTTTTTTTTTTTGATAAGACGGTCTCCACTGAATTTATTATATAAATTTCGTGACCTTCATCTCCTCTCCCACAGTTGAGTTAGAGATTATTTTAACTTTTTAAAACATTTATAATCTTTCCAGCTTTGGCGTCTTTGTAGAAAAAGAAACATATTATTTTTACCGCATGTTTTAGAATTTTCGTATGACTTCGTCAAAATAAAATTATATCTCATGTTTCCCCGTTGATTAGACTAATTTTATCCTAACGCTTGTTTGTCTTTTCTTCAGACGTCTGGGGGTCAAGTGCAGACTTGGCTTCCCGTTCCCATGAATCCTGCAAGTACGGTCATCTCATTGAATACAGACCATAGTGTGTGTGCTGTCAGGGTAATCTCATTGAACGCAGACCATGTGTGTGCAGACAAGGTAATCTCAGTGAACACAGACAATAGTGTGTGCGCTGTCTAGGCAATCTTATTGAACAGAGACCGCTGAGTAAGCTTCCAATTGAATTGTATCGCTAGTAGACCACTGTATATGGTGACAACATTTCTCTCATGTTCTTTTCCTCTTCCACACATGGAGGCAAATGGCCCCTGTCTTCACGTGCATACTAATAATAACAAAAAAAACAGATGATAATTCTTCTCTGACTTCAAAATCACTAATAACTCCGTGGGCGGGATAAACGGACGCAGTTGACCGGATGTGGTTGGGATAGCACCACTTCAAACATCGTATGACTATTATGGAGTGTCGAGATATTTCGAATCCCTTAGATGGCATATTTTAACACCGCATCTATATATTTAACTTTTTCCACACATTTACATTAAAGCTTTGTAGTCTATCGAAAAGCGTACAGCCACTGCCTTTAAATAAGATAAATTTGGTTTGCATAACATCTCACGCAATATTATTATTGTCATTATTATTGGGTGGTTTTATATAGCTGTGTACCCCAGCCCAGGACTAGGCTCACTGCGCCTTACATATTAAAACTTAGCAATTGTATCAAAAATATCGTATGAAGCTTATGACTTAACTCCATTGCATCAAGTTTTTTTTAAAATCTCTCTAATTTTTGGTAAAGCGGATTTTGCGAGATAAACCCAAATGCCCCAACCCCCACACACTTTTTTTCTTCCCTTTGTTGAAGTGCTAAAAACATTGTCGGTCCATTTTTAAAAAAAAAATAGCAAACCTTTCAGCGAAATATCTCCTCCCCCACCTGCCCCCCCCCCCCCCCACCCCGGTCAGATTTGCCGTCATTGCGCCATACCCAATATTTTGTACAGGGAATCGGCCATATGTTTCCGTACCAAAGGTTTGAACGCGATGGCCTAGTTCCCATATGCTGATGATGCAAAAGAGCACTTGAGCATTGGCAGATGTGTGATCTTCTACGCTGATGTCTAAAGAAATAAATTTGGCTCATTCGATGCTGCAGGATTCCATATAAAATCAAACAGTTTTTTGTTGTTGTTTGTTGTTGTTGTTGCTGCTGCTGCTGCTGTTTTTGTGTACAATTAAACGCATGAGTTTACACGTTTCAAAGAATAATGATCTATTTCCTATATCTTTAACGCCACGCTGGTAGACAATTTTTTTATTGATATGAATGGAGCCATCTAAAATTTAGATGCAATCGTCGAAGTGTCAGCATCAGTGGATGCACTTTAGACGGAGATGAAGTGAGCGATTACTCTTTTACAGTAAGCCCATCCTCCCTTGCTTGCAGCTGCTTTGACATGGAAGAAAAATAAAGCATCTGAGTTCAAACATTTAGCCAGGGGTGTGGGGTGGGGAGTTATCGGGGGGGGCAACGTGTCTGCTCCATTTAAAACCTGCGCATAATAATTAATCATCAAAGTGCGATATCCCGCAGACCGGGGTCAGACGTAACGGAAGTCGGGGGTACAGTCGGGAGTACAGTCAGGGGCCCCTGCTTACAAGAGACTAAAACGTAAGATAAACCAAATATTTATTGACAGCACCAAGATTTATGTTTAGTGAACGCCCAACCACAAAAAGATCAACAAGGTTACCGGTAGTTAACATAAGAACAATTCGCACACAATATCTCGATCAGAAGCACGGAGTAGCTGGGAACGATTTTTTTCTTCAAAATTCAACTCCGATTACCATAGTTTAGAGATCGACTCCAATAACCGCAGCTGTTATATCATCAAAAAAAATAAAAATAAATAAATATAAAAATTGTCATGACAGCGATCTCGATAAATTGTTGGACTATAACTTCAGTGAAACCGCTTCAACTCCACAGCCTTAATCTTAAACGTTCCCCTCTCAATTTTTTTCAGAGAGGGGAACGTTTAAGATTATGGATGTGGAGTTGAAGCGGTTTCACTGAAGTTGTAGTCCAACAATTTATCGAGATCGCTGTCATGACAATTTTTATACCTTTTTTTTTTTTTTTTGCTCCTAATTAAAAGAAAGCGGAACGCATGCTTGTAAAACCACGATGCTGAGATACCCCATGCTGTGGCTATAGAATGTCAGGTTCAAGGACGTCACAGTACATCTTCTTATATATATATATATATATTACGCCTCTGGTATGACCCGTGGATGGCGTCCTAATTTACTGCTTCCATTTCCGGCTCAATAATAAGTTCAATAGCTCGCAAAATATAATTCCCGATAACTACGCTCAATAACTTTTTTTTTTTACATAACCCGTCTGCATTTGGCGCGTAATATATGATGATAAGACGCATGATTCTTGAAAACCAGTACAGAGCGCATAGCTATCAATACCAACATGAACCAATTCATTTAAGTTTAATATTAATATGGATTCAATTTTCTTACAATTATTTACAAGCGTAATGCATTTTTTTGGGTCGATTTAAGCTCACCTATGCAAAAGGGTAAAATCGACAAAAAGTATTGTATTTTAAACCTATAACTTACATCGAACATTTTATTACAATGGACGAAACCTAAGGCTAAAAAATTCAAAGAACTTTGGCAAACAGAAAAGTTCCCGATTGCTGGCGTCTCAAATCCAACATTGGTTTGTTCTCCCCCAGTTTCCTCCTTTATTAGCTCAGTTTGTTCTAGATGACCATTTGGCGAAATCGTGGCCAGGCCGTGCCATACTAATGATTAATTAAATCATTTAAAGCAGACTTGTTTAACAGTGGCCAATGTTATTGGTTCGCCCAGCCGATTCGATCCTGCCGTTGCCTGTGCATAGAATACTATAATGAGATGCGCGCCCACCGTTTGCAGTCCGGTCAGTCTCCAATAAGAGGTCCCATCAAATCTAATTGACCAGACGCTGGGACCGTAACAAGCTGCCCGAGGGTCAAATCGTTAGTGAAACCATCGGTTGACACTGACCGCAGCTGGAACCAGTGGCGACTGTTTAGGATGATCCTCTTCGGGTCCACTAAAAGTGAAAGTGGCCTATCAGAAGCATGGTCAATTAAAGGATTTTGTATCGCTTTCGCCTAAATAGTATTGTGGAAGTGAAATCCAATTTTTTCTGTTGGAGTTTCACTTTAGTTTCCATTGAAATATTTGCTTTATTTTATCCGTATTCTTAGGGCACCTGTTTAGATTCTGAGAGAGTGGGGTGTAGGGGAAGAGATGGTTCTTGGTGTGACAGATGGTGCAATGCGTGAAAACGATTAGAATAACTCAAACTTCTGGAACAGTCATGCACATTAATTATATAAGCTTCCCGCTGGAGGGTTGTGTTTCATCTGTAAATGTCAACAACAAAAAATGGCATTGTAGATAAGGGGGCCCCTGATAAAGTTTTGTAATACTAACTTTTTAAAATCTGCAAGAAAAAAAAATTAATAAAGACAATTTGAGTTCACATTTTAAAGAAAATTGCGAGAATAGATATCGCTGACATATGATAAAAATACGCTCAGTCACACGAGGATGACCTTTGACCTTTTCAACAATACGTGCGGCAATAACAACAAAACCTGTATTGCCAAGTTTCTTACAACTGGATTAACAAATATCAAGGCCGACGCCATCTTGTTGAGAAATGGTCCTTCTCCTTCCGTTTTCGATATGATAATAAAGTTTTTTTTTAATACCTTGCTGTTGCTTTTTGTTATATCAATGTCGATGTTTGAAACGTTTACAGCTCATTTTTTAATAGTCAAAAAATTGAGGGACTTGTTTTTGTGAGGAAGAAATATAACATTTACATTACTTTTGGTTTCCTGTGGTTCTAGCTTGAGCAAAGTTTTTATATATCAAGTGCGTATAGACGAGTTTTGAAATAACGGACTAAAAATACGGACACAGTGCGTAGCCTTTTCTTGATATAAAATAGCTCGTTGCTTCTTCATAACATATCTCCGAACTTGTTATTTATACCAAAAAAATCATAAAATGTTTACGCTTGCATTCGGTAACAACAAATATCTTTATTAAATATTTTTATTCGTTTGATATTCGATTTATGAACCATTTAATAAATTGGCAAACAAGGTTGTGTACTCCAGCAATACTTTTATAACCCGAAGCAGGCATTGGGTTGTGTACTATATTGATACAGTTATAACCGGAAGTAAGCATTCGCGAATACAGAAACAAGCTTTTTGAGTTTCCGATTCTATAAATGGGGAAACATGCGGACATTTAGCAAGGGCTATGAACAGACAACCCTAATAAATTTTCTTAAAACATGTTTATATTAAAATAATGATTTTAACTAAAATGAGTTCCTGTTGATTATGTCTTTAAAAACACATATAATAAAGTATGCGTTGATTAATTTCCAGAACAGTGTTTTTGTTGATAATATTGTTAACGTGTATTATCATATCGTAGCATCTGGTGAAAGAGTAATCCTTATAAAATGGCGTGGGTATTATAGTCCCCGTGAAAGACGATGATGTTTGAAACAAAGATAATATCAATTGTACAAATACCCACCCATTTTTAAACAACCATATTTAAACAACAATTTTTTAAAAATGCACACTGCCCTGGAAAGAAATTATTGAAAGGCTGCCGGATTGTATAGCAGCAAAATTGATCTAAAGGCAGAAACCTAGGGGCAGACGGCTCACCGGTCGACCAAGACTGAGATGGATAGACGACGTAGAGAAAGACTTAACCAGTTGGGAGTTCACGCATGGACGCGGATAGACATGGATCGATCCGAAGGGAAGGATGTTATGGAGCAGGCCAGGGTCCTTCATGAGCTGTAGCGCCACTGATGATGATGATGATGGGTGCTATAGTATTTAAGATCACATCACACAAAACGAATCCGATAGTTCATTTATTTAATTTAAAAGCTAGTGATCTTAATAATGCACAGACCTACATACTTATTAGAACATAATTTATTTTAAATTATTTTTTTTATGTTAGATAGCTTTCAACGTGAAAACGGCAGAAATAGAGTGAAAACTTTTAGATATAAGCGTGTGGGATATCTTAGGTATGGATTTATACAAGAACAAAGAAACAATCAGATGCCAAAGTAAAGAATATACAAAAAGCGGTGGCACGGCTAGGGTTAGTGCCAGAAAAAAAACTCAACAATGGCCCGAAAATGCCGCTCCTCCATATAAAGGAAAAACAGTTCCGCAAGAGGCGAACAACTTTCCTACTGGCAAAAAAAAAAAAAAAAAACTCTTTTAAGATGAGGCAACTAAATCTTTCCAGTTTGATTGAACATCTGAAGAGTGTGCATTCTGGCAAGGCAAACACGATCTTAATATAAATTCAATCTCATTGTGACAGAATTCAAAGGAGACACGCTATGTTGACGACGTTTTGCATGTATCTTAACAAAACACAGATGGTTAGCTTACAAAAGTTCCTTATTGATTTCAAATTTTCTGAAAGTCCCATTCAATGGGCGAACAACTAATCCCTACCAGCAATTAGTGAGGTTATGAGTGCTGTTTTGCATAAGTAACCACGTGATTTAATTAAGACGGTTCCTCTCAGTAACAGCCGTTGCAAAGGCGTATCGAAATGTGGCAAAGAATACTAAATAGTTGTGCAACAGAATTTCCGTTACCTGACTGAGTCGACCTTGCCAGGCATTGATTCCGTGCCTTCCTTTTACAAACGATTTGTAAAAGATAAAAGATTATTTCAAGAATTATTATACGAAAGACTGACAGAAACTGAAGCAAGGTAAAAGTCAGTTTTTCGTTATGTTCAACAGCTCTTCAATGACAAAATTTCGCTAAATAACTTGCTGCTGCAACTGGTGCACCATTGGCTGGTTACAACTGGTGGAGCACCATCAACTGCTGGTTACAACTGGTGGAGCACCATCAACGGCTGGTTACAACTTGTGGAGCACCATCAACGGCTGGTTACAACTGGTGGAGCAACATCAATGGCTGGTTACAACTGGTGGAGCAACACCAATGGCTGGTTACAACTGGTGGAGCACCATCAGCGGCTGGTTAAAACTGGTGGAGCACCATCAACGGCTGGTTACAACTGGTGGAGCAACATCAATGGCTGGTTACAACTGGTGGAGCACCATCAATGGCTGGTTACAACTGGTGGAGCAACATCATTGGCTGGTTACAACTGGTGAAGCACCATCAACGGCTGGTTACAACTGGTGGAGCACCATCAACGGCTGGTTACAACTGGTGGAGCACTATCAACGGCTGGTTACAACTGGTGGAGCACCATCAACGGCTGGTTACAACTGGTGGAGCAACATCAATAGCTGGTTACAACTGGTGGAGCTCCATCAACGGCTTGTTACAACTGGTGGAGCACCATCAACGGCTGGTTACAACTGGTGGAGCACCATCAACGGCTGGTTACAACTGGTGGAGCAACACCAATGGCTGGTTACAACTGGTGGAGCATCATCAACGGCTGGTTACAACTGGTGGAGCACCATTAACGGCTGGTTACAACTGGTGGAGCAACACCAATGGCTGGTTACAGCTGGTGGAGCACCATCAACGGCTGGTTACAACTTGTGGAGCAACGTCAATGACTGGTACAGATTGCTGAACTAAGCGATTTAAGAATACTGTTAAGTGACTTTCAACCAGACATTGAAATAAAAAGAACATATATCATTTCACCAAGTTCATAAAACACATTAACAATATTGTGAACAATGGTAGTTTATAATATTTAGCGTCATGTATAAAATTCTTGATTTACAATTATCATGCTTCAAAAGTTGTGGACGTGGTAGAGCTGGATCGAGAGAATCGACTTCATTTGTAAAATGTTCAAATACACGTCACCATTTTTCATTTCATGATTTCATAATGTTTCTTAACTGCTTGTACCAAAATACTATTCTGACCAATTATTTTAACGGTTTTAAGATATGGGGAGGGGTGGCGGTAGGGGTGTGTTTGTGGCCTCAAAGGGGCGGTGGTGGGAAAACATTTGAGAGCCACTGATCTATAATATAGACTGTAAAGTTAATCTCAGTCCACAAACATATACGCAAAGGAATCTTCAACTCAAGCACTGTTGACATGATGTTTTCCGCTAAAAGTCACTTCGAGTTCTTGAATCAGGAAAACTGCACAGGCTACTTCTCAGACCAGTGTTGAGATGTTTGTTTAGCCACATTGAAAAATGACCATCTGACCGCAGGAGACACCACCCCCTCTCGACCTTTGACCTTTACGCCCCTAACCCTCCTTTCGACAGAACCGACTTGAGTTCACGAAAGGTTCCCCCATCGGTGTCTGAGCTGTCAAGTGCTCCTGTCAATGGCTGGTCCATTCACACATTGTTGAACACTGGTCAGGCGCTAACCACACGTGCGAAAGAGAATTACACGCACGCTAAACTTGTGTCCTCTTGCTAAGTGCACATTGAGCCCTATCAACTTAGTGCACAGACCTCGTTTATTCTATTACTAGTAAAACCTGAATTGTGTCAAATGAACATTGTCATTAAATTTTTTTATTAACTTTCCTCTTCCTGGACCTCTTCTTGCTCTATTCAGCATTATGTGAAGTGAAGCAACTATTTTAAAGCTTTAAATGATGTGGCAAAACGTTTGAATGACATTTACATTGGCCGGGTGCCTGAATGAACCTAAAGGCAAATAAGGCATGTGCCTTGGGATCCCGTGCCTTTTAGAGTCACCACTATTTTTTGGGGTGGGGTGGGGACTTTTGATTTGATTTTGAACTTGTAAATGAATAAGTAGTGTGTAGTACTGATGGGCTCGTGCGACCTCTACACGTGTGTAACAAGGTATATAATAAGCTGTAAGTGACGTAGTGTGTAGTACTGATGGGCTCGTGCGACCTCTACGTGTATAACAAGGTATATAATAAGCTGTAAGTGACGTAGTGTGTAGTACTGATTGGCTCGTGCGACCTCTACGTGTATAACAAGGTATATAATAAGCTGTAAGTGACGTAGTGTGTAGTACTGATGGGCTCGTGCGACCTCTACACGTGTGTAACAAGGTATATAATAAGCTGTAAGTGACGTAGTGTGTAGTACTGATGGGCTCGTGCGACCTCTACACGTGTATAACAAGGTATATAATAAGCTGTAAGTGACGTAGTGTGTAGTACTGATGGGCTCGTGCGACCTCTACACGTGTATAACAAGGTATATAATAAGCTGTAAGTAACGTAGTGTGTAGTACTGATGGGCTCGTGCGACCTCTACACGTGTGTAACAAGGTATATAATAAGCTGTAAGTAACGTAGTGTGTAGTACTGATGGGCTCGTGCGACCTCTACACGTGTGTAACAAGGTATATAATAAGCTGTAAGTGACGTTGTGTGTAATACTGATGGGCTCGTGCGACCTCTACACGTGTGTAACAAGGTATATAATAAGCTGTAAGTGACGTAGTGTGTAGTACTGATGGGCTCGTGCGACCTCTACACGTGTATAACAAGGTATATAATAAGCTGTAAGTGACGTAGTGTGTAGTACTGATGGGCTCGTGCGACCTCTACACGTGTATAACAAGGTATATAATAAGCTGTAAGTGACGTAGTGTGTAGTACTGATGGGCTCGTGCGACCTCTACACGTGTATAACAAGGTATATAATAAGCTGTAAGTGACGTAGTGTGTAGTACTGATGGGCTCGTGCGACCTCTACGTGTATAACAAGGTATATAATAAGCTGTAAGTGACGTAGTGTGTAGTACTGATGGGCTCGTGCGACCTCTACGTGTATAACAAGGTATATAATAAGCTGTAAGTGACGTAGTGTGTAGTACTGATGGGCACGTCCGACCTGTACGTGTATAACGTGATTGATATATTATAAAGGGACGAAAAGAAAGTGGGTTAAATAAAACAGATCACGTTGATGCCTTCTTCTCAGACGGTACTCATAAATAAGAGGCTTATGAAAGACGATCGTCTTTTCTTGATATAAAAATCCTATGTCAGCTAATTGGGCCAGTGAATAAGCGACAAAATGTATGTGGAAAAAGAAGACATATATCTCAGTCATGATATTACAACCTTTTTCAGTGATGTTTTAAGGGGCTGCCTCTTCGGGCACTAAAATTAATTTGTGGGTGGGGGGGGGGGCAAATTGTTAAGTATCCACCCACACACTTATATATAAGCTTATATCCACTAGCGTAGAAAGGGGGGGGGGAGTGCATTCCAGGGGGATTGGGGTACTCCACTTTTTAAATCCCTTTTATCAAATTCGCTTTTGTTCGTCTGTTTTTTACAACAAACGCCCCCCCCCCCCCCAACCTTTTTCTGGGCACATTTATGCGACTCAAAGACAAAATATACATATTGGTACAAAAATTACGCAGTCCTTTCCCTTGTGATTCTTTTTTCGGATGACTGGATGGTCCTAGTCGATTTGACAGACGAACAACACCAATTTGTGGTTGCAAAGTGTTGGTATAGGTCCACTGTCAACATGGCTACACACTTGTAAATAATTGTCTTAACTAACACAGGAAAAGGTGACTATTCCTGACCAAAAATACCCAGTATTACTATGACGTGTCTTATTACGGCCGAAGTGCATAACGTCAAAGGCCCAACAGAATTTAACTTGTTCCAGGACCCTTACCCACCAGCACCGTCCCTTTGGGGCACCCTATTTTCAGTTTTTCCTCGGGCGCCATCATATTTAGTAACAGTTTTATGCACACTGAAAGTGAGCGATGTGCCTTTAAGAAACAAATATAGTTTTATGTTGCAAGTGTTCAGTTGGTCTGCAGTGTGTTTGGAAACTGCTGATTTAGACTATATGTGTCTTATCGCATTCTACCAAAAACTGCTGGGCATGTCAAAGACATTGACAACTGACACACTCAAAGGAATAAATACGTTGAATGTGATGAGTTGTCACGAAGTGATTACTACCTCATCCAAAATATGATTTGGATTTAAATTTGAAGCTTGTGGTTTTCCCTCAGCCAAACGGACTTTGGAAAGCAAATGTGATTCCGACTTCGCGAGTTCTGATTGTGCCCAGAGGTGTAGCTGGGAAGTGGGGTGCAGGGGATGCTGACCGCACAGGGTGACACCATCTCAGGGTGACACCAACCCCAGCTACGCCACTGATTATGCCTAGGTTTTAGTTACGAGATAAGACCCAGGTTTCCAACTCCCCCTTACCCTAATGTGAAAGTGAGACAATAAGTATTCCCAGACAACTAGGAGCGCCAAAACACTTTCTGTGACAAATGTAAACGCGATAAAAAAACACTCTTGCCATCTTTGTATACTTTTGTATACCTTAAGTCCAAACCATTGTTTACCAGAGAGCCCAGGGGTAGGTAAGATAGGATGGCATGTTAGACTTGTAAGTAGACTTGTTTACACGTGTTTTGGTGGGCTAGGATGGACCGGGGGGAGGTCGCACGCGGGTTTGGTCTATATAGGAGGCAGCAGGTCTGCTATTATCAGCTGGCAGTGGTTATATCTTCACAAGGCGTGTGATCAACCATCCTAGACCGCCAGATTTAATCTCTGTGCGCTTGGATTCCTCTACTTTTTGGGCAGTTAATTATGTTTTCAAAGATTAGAAAGTTGTATTTCATAGCATTCTTAACGAATTTAGAATCCACCGCTTGTCTTAAGTCTGCGTGTCACAGTCGAATGCTATACCTGTATCTTTAATTAATTTTGTAACTTGTCGTTTTTATGTAATTTATGTTCGTTTAAAATAGTATACTTTAGGCCTTCACATTCGTTCTTTGTTACGGCGTGCATCAATTTTTAAAATAATAATAATTTAGATCCCTATGTCTTCATGCGACAACTTGATTAGAGATTCGCAATATTATTTTCGCACCATAACGCTACCTAATGAAACCAATGATATCAAAATGTGGCGTTTAGAAAGACAATTTGATTGGCTAAAGATTTCAAAAAATTCCCAGAGCATTCCATATTGGCCACGAGATAAGGTGTGCCCAAGAAACGGCTGGCCCCTTCTTTGCTATTCGAGCTCAGATATTTGCAAATGGAGACATGAACATTTCCAGCTGACACAGACAAAGTCTGAGACAAGAGACTTTGTAATTATCGTTTATGCATGGCGATGGCAAGTACGTCTGGCACGCACGTTATATCCCGCCCGCCCCCCCTCCCCAACCCAACCAACTTACCCATGGAATTACCCTCTTAGGCTGTCGTTGAGTTGCGCCCTTACGTTAAGAAGTGAATTCGACGCCACGGGTTCTAGACCTGAGGGATGCGTCGCCATGTTTTAATTTTTTCATTGTTAACGCTTGCCAGACCTCGACCTACAACATCAGTTGCCATGGCCCAATCACCGTCAAAGATATGTTGTATGTTGTATTCCCCGGCACTACAGAATCGGAAAATAAATAATCGGAATATAAACATAAAAATACGATTTCGATTCCGTTACGTATTGTGGCGCCCCGTTATTTTCTGGTGAATATACAAGAAGCAAATGATTTATTTATTTAAAACGTTGATAACTGACAATTATAATTTTATTTTCAGAGCACAAACAATATTTTAAAAATTTTAAATATATAAAATCAACTTCCTATCTGGATGCCAAAATAAGTTTACTACGATCCTGAATCGAAAAACTGGGAATTTACTAGTACGGCTCACTCCCAGCCAGATAGATCATACCGTCAGTTCCATAGTCCAATCATGGTGAAAGGCCTGTACATGTAACCTACTGATCATACCGTCAGTTCCATAGTCCAATCATACTGAAAGGCCTGTACATGTAGCCTACTGGCCTGGCTGAAAGTGGTTGTTCGCTTCTGCTTCCAATCGCCATGGCCGCTCCTGGCCTCAATACCTTTACCCCCGGCTCACGGTTTGTAAATAGAGACGCCCGAAAAAAGTCGTGTTATGGGGTTTAAGAAAATTTCCTTCGTGAAACTCGAGACAATATGAGAAGTGGATTGGTAAAGCCATGACAGGTGGTATATAGGTCGTTGTACTCTGAAACGGAAGTGACCTTTGACTTTTTACGGATGTCATAAAAAGGGGATGCTGGGATATTTATTTTTTATGTTCGTCTTTACACAGCTCGCTTTCAACGGCGTAAATAACGAAGTCGGAATAGTACGATTCGTGCACAGGGCTCGCATCTTTCATGTAATTTGAGAGTATAAATAAAAAAAAGATCTTAAAATTTAATAAATATAATACATCGAAATAAAGTTGTTGTTTTCATTAAATCCTTTTCAATTCACTTGACGTTTTGAAAAAAAAAACTATTAGAAAGATCGAATTTGTTTTTTGGTGTAGGGTGGGGGTGGTGGTGTTAAAACGTTAATTTCATACACGCATTAACATAATAGATGAACGTTTACAGCAGTATTGATTATAAACGATAGGGTTAAATAGTCGTTGGCGTCACCATATTCTCAACTTCAGGTTTATCCAGTCGAGTTTCTTGTATTGCAATTTTCAGTGCTGATGCTGTAGTCGGTTGTTTACGGACTGGTGACAAATAAGTCATCGTTATTTGAAGATTTTTGGATGGGGGAAGGTAGGGAGAGGTCCTACGCCATTTTAGGGTTAAAATGTCCCCATCTTCAAAATGTCCCCATCTTCAAAATGTCTCCATCTTCAAAATGTCTCCATCTTCAAAATGTCTCAATCTTCAAAATGTCTCAATCTTCAAAATGTCTCCATCTTCAAAATGTCTCCATCTTCAAAATGTCTCCATCTTCAAAATGTCTCCATCTTCAAAATGTCTCCATCTTCAAAATGTCTCCATCTTCAAAATGTCTCCATCTTCAAAATGTCTCAATCTTCAAAATGTCTCCATCTTCAAAATGTCTCGATCTTCAAAATGTCTTCATCTTCAAAATGTCTCAATCTTCAAAATGTTTCAATCTTCAAAATGTCTCCATCTTCAAAATGTCTCCTTCTTCAAAATGTCTCCATCTTCAAAATGTCTCCATCTTCAAAATGTCTCCATCTTCAAAATGTCTCTATCTTCAAAATGTCTCCATCTTCAAAATGTCACCCATTGTAAAATTTATGGGACAGCTGATCGTTACTTTCTTTTTCCATTCAGGGGAAATTTTATCCACGCCCATGATTGGAGCTATTTGAAAGACAACAAGGACATCAATGACACCTAGAACAACAATGACAAAAAATGACAATAACAACATGGACAACATAGAATATATACATATAAGCTTTGAAATTTATGTTTTTCAGGAACAGATAAAGAGAGATTCGCCCTAAAATAAACGTTACTATATTCGACAGAAGTCTGAACTCACGACATAGCTATTGATGTACAAGAAAATTTAATCATTATAATAATTTGTTAAAACAGGTTATAACATCCATATACAATAAAAATGTACCAACATATCTTTGCAAACAAAACAACACAAAAAAAAAACCAAGGAAAAAAAAAAAAAAAAAAAAAAAAACATAAGATCTTTTTTTGGTTGGAGTCCTATTTCAGGATCCTCGATGACTTCTGACACTCGTCAACAAAGTCACTGCAAAACACAAAAAGAAGGGAAAAAAATGTCTGTTTTGTTTCTTTTAATATGAGATTGTTTTTAATTATTGAATTACAATTTTGAAATAATGAGCTAATATTATAGCTTTCAACAAACGACCAGAGTCAAAACTGGATGTGACGGCAGTAATATTTGTATGGCTGACTAGCACGTGACGTCCTAACGTCTGCTTAGTTTGTTTGTCTGCTTGCCTCTGATCAACTCTGGGTCAGGCAGACGAGCTCTGGGGGACAAACTTGCACTGGTAACTAAACCAACAATTGTCCTAGTTTTTTGTTTATTTTCTTTTTTAAAAAGGGGGGGGGGTAATGAGGCGGGTCACTTCGGAAACAAATCTTAAGCCAGGATTCGTGTGTTGGACATTGTAGCTATCATTTCAAAATGAACTTGGCAAATTTTTTAAGTATCAAATAAATACAATGACTAATGCAGACCTGTTTACTCTTACGATTTTGGCGTACAATCTACGATTTTGAGGTGCATACATAATATACATTATATATACTGCATGTTTATTTTTTATTTTACTATTAAGAAAATGTATTGGACCATTTTGTGATGATACTGTACGATTTTAAGAGTTTGAGGGTAAACAGGTCTACGAATGGAGTGTCTACACAAAAACACAGAGGCGATCGAAGCTCTTTTATTGATGGAAGAGGTATACACCACTCCAATTTTTTAAATTATCATCATTATTTTGTATATGATGATATTTCTGATTTCTACGCCAGGGAAGTAATTTTGTGTTTACATTTTCAAAATTGTGAAATGTTGTCTTGGTTTAAATATGTATTTATTTATGTGCGGAAAAAAATGAACATGTACAATGTAATAATTTTTAAAAATCAAATATAAAGTCTACCCTAGCTGATCTAAAATATCTTCCGAACTCCCTCACTTCGATCTGATGCAATCCCGCGAGTAACTTATGTTCCTTAAATTCATGCTTTTCTAACTCATTCTTCTCCCAAGACTCTTGTGCAAAAAACATGAGTGTCGTGTACAAAAGCTTGTGTACAATTACCATTTAATTGGCTCAATAAAGGAATCTTCTCTCATCTAATAGCAAATTAAAGCTACCGGTCGTTTAAAACGGTAATATTTCATATTCTATTTGTAGATATTTCTGCTCATCCATAAACAGAAGTAACGTCTATTTTGTCAGTTTTTGACACCCCCCCCTACTTTTTCCTCCCATCGTCACCAATTTGTCACAAAATTTAGACGCCCCTAATAAGAAACGTCACCAAAAAAAGACGCCCCCACGCCTTCATCTTTTTTTTTTTTTTTAGATCCGTGACGTCATTTATGGATGTTCCCATTGCCTTTACTTTTGATGGCAGTGACATTTCTTTTTCGATATACAATGTTATCGAAGTACTTTCAAAATCTAGAGTTCATAAAAAAACTTGGAGTCCTATGTCTTATTCAATGGTTTTGAATATTTCTAAAACGCAAGTAGATCTTGGGATCCCACTTACTTTGGGCATTCAAATAAAAACAGGCTATCAATGTTTCCAATGTTGAGCACACAAAAAAAGAAATCTTTGTTCCAAAACTTTAAGAATTTAATAAAAGTTTTCCAAATTCACAGAAATCGGGTTAGTGGGAGTAACGATTTTGCTGTTAATTTCCCCGGATGTAATATATCTACTACACGATTATTCACACACGTTTCTTTACATCCATCCACCACCGAGACGCCATTTTCTCGTGACATTGTATAAAAAGCAACCCTATCGACCATCTAGGACCCACCATTAACCCTTATCGTCTGGCCGTAAACAGGCTTCACAAATCGTCTTTCCGCTTCACCCGTTAAAACAGTATCTGTAGCGACAGCGCTCTGTAAACCACGGGGTTTATGGGTTCTACATGGGACATCAAAAAAGCGAGATCTCCATGGTTTGTTTAAGGGACTTTGTTTTATTGACTGTTTTGTTTATCGGGAGTTCGTTCCCCCAACAAGTTTTATTCTTGTGCACTACTTAGACCAAAAAAAAAAAGCCTGATACCCCCGAGTTATAACAAAATATATAAATTTCGTAATATATATTTTTATGATTGATTTTATGATTGATAGTGACTATGACATGGATGAAATTATTGAAACAAATTTGATTATTGACTCCACAAAATCATCATTTTTTAAAATATTTCTTCTATGATTTTAGCATGCCAATGAAGAACGCATTTCAGGACACCAAAATACCGGTATTAAAATTATATATTTAGGAGTTTAAACATAAGAAATCCCACATAGACTTTTAAAATAACAGCAAATAATAATAATAATAGTAATAATAATGTCTGTCTCCAATTTCAAATCCAAAATGAAAGTTCGACTCCTCGACTTTGATTTCTCAAACTTGATCATGACGCACGACGTTGAAAGAAAGATATTTAAATAATTTTTTTTTAAGTGTTTTTTTTTTAAATATATAATTTCAAATCTAATTTTTTTTTTCAACCTCGTACAAAAACTTCTACAATTTTCTGTGTCTTATATTTAGAAAATAAACAGTGGGGAAAAGAAATGTTTCTTATTAATTTTAATTTAAATAAACCACTTTTTTTTTACCTCGGTTGAATGATGTTAACATAATATATGAGTTACCTAAACAGATAAGACATTACTTGAACAATTTAACACGGCTTTTTTTTTCTTGTTGGTTTTTTTTTTCAAATAAAACGTAAACTCCGACATCACCACACAACACGATTCCCCACTTTACTGCTTGTTACATATAGATAATATACGTATATTCCTCATCACTATCTCCCTGCACTGTGAAGCCTTGCACGGGATGAAGACACTAAAAAGGTTATTAGGTAAACATTTCATCCCGACAGAAAGTCCTACCCAAATGTTTCCCCACCCTTCCAACTTTAAACACGCCCCCCCTCCCCTCCCGTGCGTACTTTGCCACGTTGCTTACCACGGAAACCGTTATAAAAACGTTACGGACGACGCACCATTAAAAAATAAATAATAAAAACTCTAGTGGTACCAGTGCGAGGTAAAAAGTCTTAACGTTTGAAATGTAGGTCTAGATCTAGTTTTGATCAGTAGCGACCAGCATCTGCCACGGTGGGGGGAACCATCCTGTGGGGATTATTCACTGAGTCTAAACCTGCTTTCTTAACGGAATAATAATAATAATAATAATAATAAAGTTCATTTGAAAAATCACGCTTCATCCCCAAAGGCTCGAAGCGCGGTACAAAAACTAAGCTGGGAGATAATAACAAGCTGGAAAAGATGGTAGACAACATCATTCCAGCAGGTGTTTGCGAAATAGATGAGTTTTTCAATTTGTTTTGAAGGACTCCAGCGTCTGGCTGTTTTTGAGAGCGTCAGGAAGAATACAGGTTCCTCTTGTAACAAAGTGTTTTTTTTTTATAGGACTCACGTAATTTAATAATAAATTTAAAACTTTGACACAACTTTAATTTTTTTTTAAATTTGAGACACAATCACCTTTTTTTTTTTAGACGAATAACGTTATTTCTGGGGCGTGTACAATAAAATATGACGGCATTGTGAACGATAAATTATTATTAACGACACATTGAATATTATCGACCACTAAAATATTAGACTATTTATAAACTTGTAAATAATTGGTAGTTTAAATAAGTTAACGAAAAACAACAGCAAAAAATTATAATTCCCATTTTTTAAAAAGGATTGTTAGCATATTTACATAAATGTAAATTCGATAACTCAATCAAGCATCCACATGGTCAATAAAAGGATACTGGTCTCAGGTCTGCGGGTCCCGCACGCACGTCTAAAGGGAACTGTTAAGCAGTGTCTCAAATTACGCACAAATAGAAGTCGGCTCATTTAATGAAGTCAGCTGAAGCTTGAATTAGTTCTAATACTAATCCATACTCAGTGAGTGTGCTGCGAATCGTATAGTTTTACATCCCTTGCTAACAGAATAGCTACAAGCTCGATCAACTCGTCTGCACCATACAACATATTATCTGCAACGTTAGGACAAACTTACCTCTCTATAACTACAAGCTTATGGCACGAAGACAACACGCGCGACACCATCTCTGAGGCTAGTGCGCAATGCCTGCAGTTCGGGGTCATAATTGTGGTTTAGCCTGTTGGAGGAGGACCGCACTGGGCTTTTTCCCGTCCGTATCTGAGTCACCAAACTCTGCTGCTGACGCTTCAGTTTTCACCAAGGGAATAGGGTCTAAATAATGCAATTGACATTTTGACAGAGTTCATCTTCGTCTAACATGATGTGTAAAGAATGCTGCAACTGAATTGTATACTTTTGAAGCTTTACGCAGTGCTATTGTATTCTTATATGCGGATAGATGTGAATACATATGCATGAGAAAATATATGTCAGCTTAGTAACTCGTCTGAAAACCTGTCGAGCCTATGGATATTTATAAACAGTTCAGGGGGATTAATGGGTTAAGTTACATTTATTTTCATCAAAGTTTATTGGCGTTGAGAATGTATTCTTTGGACACGCTCACGTAATTTAGGATCCTTTGATCTATAAGAGGATGTCTGTAACAGAATTATTATTCCTTTGTTGTTTATTGTTATTCCGAAATAAAATTTGTGTATTAATGAGTACGAACACTGGGTGACTCCATTTAAAATTGCACTCTTTGGCCTCATTTTGAAAACATTCTCGTGACCCTTTTTTCTCATGAGCCCTCGATGTCTCCTCGTCCTTTTGGTGTAATTGCCGTAAAGTCTTCCAGTGACCCTTTAAGTTTACGGAGGACGAAATTAGTCTATCGCATAATTTATTCTTCCGTGCGTGTCTGTTTCCAGCTACCAAAAGGAAAATCTTTAGCAAAGGCTCATAAAATTCTCCGCTGGAAGGATATCAACTCTCAGTTTTCAAAGTCGCCCGCTCTTCAGGGGTTAAGCAGACGGCGGATGATGAGAAGAACATGAAAAGGCGTCGTCCTTGGCCTTGTAAACTCATCAGATGGGACTGAGGGTAGCGTGGCAAAGAAATGGGAGGTAATGATTATCAACCTGCTCGATTAGAGGTCTCTTTGCGAGAGTATGAAATTATACTGGGTTTAGTGGGCCCGGGGGGGGGGGGGGGGTAGGCATGAAAAATATAAGTTCATCAAATCATTATATCTGATGACCTGGGCGATTTATTGTGTGTCGGTTGGCGATTGAGATAGTTATTGTTAGTATGTTAGATTGCTTCCATCGACGTTGGTCCACTTTAAACATCAAAGTCGGGTTCCAGATATGGAGATAACTCCCTCGCAAAATATTTGATTCCCTGACAAAATAGCTATATAAGTCTCCAGGCACAGTAGTAAATTATTTTGCATTACAGTTTGTTTCCTGACTTATACACTGCTTTCTACTATACCAGTACGGAGTGTATTGGATGTATACGAGACAAGCACTTCGTAGAATTCAGATACTTTGACTGATTCCAAGAAGATTGAATGCGCCCAACTGATATGTCTGACGAGAATTGGGGTATGGAGGTGCTGCCTCTGGACATGCTACTGGATGGTGAGATCACGGAAGTCCCCAGTGGCAGATCTAAAGGACTTTCTCTTATAGATCACACTACTTTCGCATCTGCATTTGTCTTTAAACAACGGAGACGTTCGAGGCGCTCACCCCTGGGGACCACCTCTTATATCGCGGAATTGATGTGGTTGGCGACCCTTACGTAGGGGGTTCCCCGGGGCTGGGCATGTATATACACGTACATATTTGATGCATTCTGGGATGGTCTGTATATTATTAATATTTGAAAGGGTAGGCTGAGACTGAACTCCACTCTAAACCATTGGAAATAGGATTGTCTGACGCTTGATTGTGCTGGTATTGCGGTCTGACGCTTGATTGTGCTGGTATTGCGGTCTGAGGCTTGATTGTGCTGGTATTGCGGTCTGACGCTTGATTGTGCTGGTATTGCGGTCTGAGGCTTGATTGTGCTGGTATTGCGGTCTGACGCTTGAGTGTGCTGGTATTGCGGTCTGAGGCTTGATTGTGCTGGTATTGCGGTCTGAGGCTTGATTGTGCGGGTATTGCGGTCTGAGGCTTGATTGTGCGGGTATTGCGGTCTGACGCTTGATTGTGCTGGTATAGCGGTCTGAGTCTTGATTGTGCGGGTATTGCGGTCTGACGCTTGATTGTGCTGGTATTGCGGAGCTTATGTGAAATTCACAAATCGTAAAAGAGAGACTAAGTCTAGAGAAAAAAAAAAAAGTGAAGGGGGGATGAACGAAGAAACGAAACACAAAAATGTATGGTTAAAACCAAGCACAAAGGCAAGCAGAACTTTTATGAACAAGAACGACACAACACATTTTTTTTCCAAACAATAATGTTCTCAAAACTATACACCTCGACATGCCCCAGAATACATCACATGTCCAAGTGCCACTTTCTGTTAAAAGATTTGAGTGTGATGACTAAACTATTCTATTCTAGACATTACAGGTTGTTGTTGTTTTTGGTGGGTTTTTGTTGCTTTTTTGGTGGGTTTTTGTTGCTTTTTTGGTGGGGTTTGTTGCTTTTTTGGTGGGGTTTTTGTTGCTTTTTTGGTGGGTTTTTGTTGCTTTTTTGGTGGGTTTTTATTGCTTTTATTGTGGGGTTTTTGTTGCTTTTTGGTGTGTTTTTGTTTCTTTTATTGTGGGGTTTTTGTTGCTTTTTGGTGGGTTTTTGTTGCTTTTTTGGTGTGTTTTTGTTGCTTTTTTGGTGGGTTTTTATTGCTTTTTTGGTGGGTTTTTGTTGCTTTTATTGTGAGGATTTTGTTGCTTTTTGGTGGGTTTTTATTGATTTTATTGTGGGGTTTTTGTTGCTTTTTGGTGGGTTTTTGTTGCTTTTATTGTGGGGTTTTTGTTGCTTTTTTGGTGGGGTTTTTGTTGCTTTTTTGGTGGGTTTTTATTGCTTTTTTGTTGGGGTTTTTGTTGCTTTTATTGTGGGGTTTGTTGCTTTTTTTGGTGGGGGTTTTGTTGCTTTTTTTAGTGGGGGTTTTGTTGCTTTTTGTTGGGGTTTTTATTGCTTTTTTGGTGGGGTTTGTTGCTTTTTTTGGTGGGGGTTTTGTTGCTTTTTGGTGGGTTTTTGTTGCTTTTATTGTGGGGTTTTTGTTGCTTTTTTGGTGGGGTTTTTGTTGCTTTTTTGGTGGGGTTTTTGTTGCTTTTTTTTGGTGGGGTTTTTGTTGCTTTTTGGTGGGTTTTTGTTGCTTTTATTGTGGGGTTTTTGTTGCTTTTTTGGTGGGGTTTTTGTTGCTTTTTTGGTGGGTTTTTATTGCTTTTTTGTTGGGGTTTTTGTTGCTTATTTGGTGGGGTTTTTGTTGCTTTTTGGTGGGTTTTGTTGCTTTTATTGTGGGGTTTTTGTTGCTTTTTTGGTGGGGTTTTTGTTGCTTTTTGGTGGGTTTTTATTGCTTTTTTTGTTGGGGTTTTTGTTGCTTTTTTGTTGGGGTTTTTGTTGCTTTTTTGGTGGGGGTTTTGTTGCTTTATTTGTGGGTTTTTGTTGCTTTTTTGGTGGGTTTTTGTTGCTTTTTTGTGGATTTTTGTTTCTTTTTTTTATATTTTTCACCCCATCCTACAAATATTAGAGAAGAGACATTGATAATAAAAAAAAAAACCGACTACTCTTTGTTACCACTGGAATGAATGAGCCACTCTGCACTTTTACGACACACCTAACAATTTGTTCTTCATAGCTAGGTACTCCAAGTCAAAATTTCAAATACATCAGACATACACAAATAGCATATCATTGGAAAGAGCTGGCTCTAAGCTTTCCAATGACACCAAGATAATCTTTCTATGACTTATAGAAGAAAAGTTACGAATTTTTTAGTGATTTATTTTTCCCCACTATTCGGCTTTGTATTTAAGTTTTAAAACTGTGATCGCATTATTACACTTTTTGTACTATTTTGCTTGTATCTTTTTGGCTATTAATGTTAGAGCTCTCAAATTTGGAGGAGACATTTACAATACAGTGTTTAACATAACAAAATACATGAATTGTGAATTAACTTATTATATTTTATTAAATATGACTTTATGAGCATATGGCGTGGATAACGACAATTGGTGGAAAATTTAATTTTTCAAAAAGTGACATAATTACTAAACCAACAAAGCTACTGCTATAAAATTTTCAATACAAACAGATAATGTCCATCTAAAAGTAAGGCACACTTAAAATAAATGAAATACAGATCAGAAAAATGTATGCAATTTTAGAAAAAATATTTGATGAAAAGCAACCACGGCCGAGACATTTTTACATTTAAATACATAACTTTTAGACTAATAAAGTTACTGCTATAAAATTTTCAACACAAACAGATAATGTCCATCTAAAAGTAAGGCACATTTAAAATAAATGAAATACAGATCAGAAAAATTTATGCAATTTTAGAAAAGGCCACTCACAGAGAATTACATCAAACACCGGGAGACTGTCTGAAAGCGTCGGTTTACAATTGAGACTGGAAGTTAACAGTGGAACCGAAAGGTAGAAAGTAGATTTGGTTATAACAAGTCTTGGGACAATCTTCGGGAAGATTGTGGTGCGAGAGAAGCCTCCCGCTGTGATCTCGTCCGAGCTGAATTCTCGCGCCGTCTGACCAATCTCGGGTTCAGAGGTGAGAAGTTTCTTTTATAGGCTCTAGCGTGGTGCTACTTGCTAGGAACCAGGATGTTCCATGTAACATCTTTGTGTCGGCTAGTCCTCACATCATGATGTCGTAAGATGTCAATTGATCATCACATGGCTCTGTCAAATAAACGTATAATAGACATATTGAAACGCAAAGCATAGTTAAAATTAGTTACTAATGCAGCGGTTCTCAAGCTGTGGGTTGCGACCCCTTTAAGGGTCGAACGACCCTTAATCAATGGTCAACTAAGACCATCGGAAAACACATATTTATAAGCAGGAACGAAAATAACCGACCCACGCGACACAAACCCTAACTAATCCATTGCTAAACGAAAGATTTACAAATAAATAAATTGTATATCTTCATGTGTGATGAAAAACAATGACTTAGAAGACATGCAAGAAGTGAAACAAATATTTGAGATTAAGTTCTGTTTGTAATTGAGCGAGACGGTTGATTCCTGTGTTTATCAAATTCTGGGTGAAGCCACATTGAAGGACGCGAAGGTGAATTGATTCAAAAGGTAATTGTTACAAGCCATTTGTCCCGGGGGAGAAATATTTAGTGCAAGCAAAATAGGCTTTAGCGCCACATGGATGGATGGAAAATATGGTGTGGGAAGGGTGGAGGGCTTCAGAGTGGGCTTCACAGGGACCTACAGAAGTAGGCCACGTAAGCAGATCCCTTGATGTCGGCAGCAGACCTAGAGATATGTTTACACGCCCCGGACGGTGGGGGCAGGTGAGTCTCAACAGGGCCAGGTCTGCAAACTTACTCACTTCTGTACAAAACATCTTATATCACGTGCGTTTCATTCTGCATTCTGTGAGGTGGGGAAGGGGGGATATGGTGTGGGGGGGCTGTGCCGGGGGAATAGGGATGTTTGTAATGTGTTGGAGAGTTCATTGGTATTTAGGTAGAGGAATAGCGATGTGTGTATTTTCTAGGTAATCAACGAGTGGTTCTCAACCTTTTAAAGCATATATATATTCTCAGGGGTTACTTAGAAAATGAAATGTGCAATTGATATATTGTTGAGTAAAGTAACTTGTATATAAATTTCAGTAAGACTCTTACTTAGAGGAATATATATACTATATATATATTACAATCGCAGAACTTTAACATTCTGTAAACGGAAAGTGCTGGACGAAAAATTGATTTGATGTAAAAACGGTACACTAGTCTATTTTAGTTGAGCCTACACTATTCTATTATAGTTGAGCCATTATATCCGAGGACTGGGCCGGTTGTACACTTGCGTTGAATCATTCAATGAATGTTCAGAGGATGAATAGTTCATGAACTGACTGATACACGATCTCAGGGACAGTGTAAACATACATATATTTTGTATAGAACTAGATGAGAAGCGGGGAATTATTGTCTACACACGACTGCACTGTTAAAAAAAACTTCTTTTGAAACGGAAGTGATGCGGCCGTATTTTTCCTGTGCTGTTTTAAAATGTCACAATACAATCCTTACCAGTATTGTTAAATCACCCTGACGCCTCATTTTGATACATTAAAAGCAGCACACACCTGCACTATAGGTTGTGACCTTAAATTAAACTTTGAGGCTTTCAGCTGACCCGATGAAGACATGACTTTCATTTACATTTTATCATGCAATGTGGTACAGTTTGAATATTTTAACAAATCTATTTGGCTTTTTAATTATATCCATTCAGGAAATTAGCTTACCATTGCATAAATCTATCCATAAGTTGTGCCATCTTACCCCGAATGTCTGCTCGAGGTCAAGGACCACCCCTTTGAGTGACGGGCATGCGTGGAGCCAGCCATAAACACCCCCTCCCCCCGCCCCACTCCTGAGACCTTATTACGGTTGCTTCCAGCCAAAAGCCCCACAGACATTACCGCCTGGGAACGTAATATAAGTTCTGACTGCTGTGACCACACAAGTGTAAGACCGGCCAATCAGGCAACTCGGTGTCTTGGCCTATCGCTCTTGACACTGCCGTGGTCTCAGATTCAACAGTTCCTGTGGGATTATGGGAGTGGGGGATCTAGAGTGAAGGTACCAGAAGTGGCTGCATGTACCGTCTTGGCAGAGCAATGAGGTTTCTCGGACCCAATGTGTTTCAAAGATTATGGAGGGCAGCGGGGAGATAAAAGCTTAATTGACTCAATGAGATAAGGGCCCTTTGCCAGGTCAAGACAACAGATTTAATACCCTAGTTTGTTTGTGTCTGTTGAATTTACTCTCTCGTGGTATATTATGCACCCTTTTAAAAGGGACATGTAAAAAATGTTCTTGCATAAATCGTTAGCTGAATAAATTGAAACTTTTGATTTTAAGTTCTGACCCACCAGACGTGTGGCAACTTCTGACCCACAAGACGTAGAACAACTTTTGACCCACCAGACGTGTGGCAACTTAAAAAAACAAAACAAAAAAACATCGTTAACCATTCTTTTTGCCCGCCCCCCACTCCCCATATAGCTTACGCTTTCGATTTAACGCTACTGCCTCGAGGCCACACAGGCGTTCAGAGACAATAGACACCAGCCCGTCAGAAGCAGTTGCTCGAAGCATCCACTAATTGAGTCATGACAGATTTCAACTTGAAATCCTTCTACGTACCAACATTTTAGTTATCTATAGCTTCAAGTCTCTCCTTACAACCAAGCAATTAGTGTTTCAAGATCGTAATAACGCTTAAGTAAAGTAGCTGTTATTCTCGATGTAACACATCTCACATGAGAGATTTCATTAATGTTCGAGTCCATTTTTTTTTAAAATTTTAAAATCAAAGGTTTAAACTAAAAATCAAATTAAACATACGATAATCACCATTTCAAAAGTACACTCAAAATATATAAGTAATTTTTCATGATTATGATGTTATATCGATTGGTTCTCAAATGTCATGATTTTGGACACACTGATGCTTAGACTTAGAGAGGGAAAAAATCCACTCCTCGTAATATTCAAAGGGAAGGGTTATTTAGCTAGATTATGAGACCAATCAAAGGTTGAGGGCATTTAGCTAAATTAGTGGATCGATCAAAGTTAGATGTCAGAGTAGGTTATGAACCACTCAAAGGTTGAGGTCATCAGAAAGATTATGAGACTAAAAATAAGTAATGGTCATTTAGCTATATTATGAGACCAATCAAAGCTAGGGGGCTATTAAGTTAGATTATGAGATCAATCAGAGCTAGGGGCATTTAGTTAGATTATGAGACCAAACAAAACTGTGTTTCGTTGTATTCATATAAGATCAAATTTATAGAATTTACAACTAGAATACGAACACTTTCTGAACATGTATTGACATGATTAACAAGTGCCAACTCATCGCATCGCTACAGCACCTCACCTAGATTAAGGGGTGGGGGCGCACGTCACTCTGACAGTTATCATCTGAAAACTTCATTAGCTGACTAACCCCATGACTTCCCCCCCGAATATACGGCGTCTTTTGCAGTCATGCGTCATTAGCTTGACGCCATGTTGTTCGTGACTCAGGAAATCATTGAATCATGAACAAATGACGTCAGACGCGCCGATGGAGGGTTGCGGGGGATCGATTTTTTTAAACAACTCGTTGAATAATCTGTTAGTTATGGTGATCACGTGATTCGTGCAACTTTTTGATAAATCTGTTGGTTATGGTGATCACGTGATTCGTGCAACTCGTTGATAAATCTGTTGGTTATGGTGATCACGTGATTCGTGCAACTCGTTGATAAATCTGTTGGTTATGGTGATCACGTGATTCTTGCAACTCGTTGATAAATCTGTTGGTTATGGTGAGCACGACCAACTTTTTCGTCTTCGCATAACATGGAAATATATTTGAAAGGAAATTTGTGGGTAACATTCGAATAAAGAAAAACAATTCAGAAAGTCACCTCCAGAGGCGTAGCTAAGGGGGGAGGGAACAGATGTTCCTGGGCGCCAGACTAGCTAAGGGCGTCAAAATGTGCTTTGATAGTATTTTATTGATGCAAATAATGGGTTTTAGAGTTGAAAAAAAAAGGAAGGGAAGCTCTTGAAAATGAATCTTGTCCCTCGGCGCCAAACACGAGCTACGCCTCTGGTCCCCCTCACCCACCCCCGAATTGGCATATTCGTGGAAAATTGCATAGCAAAATCGGAGTAATAACAGATTTGGTTAATTTAACTCTATAACTCAATTTTAATAATTTTAGAATATTTGTTGAAAATTTAAATCAAACATCCACGGCATTAGGTGAAATTTATGAAGTTTTTAAAATCTTAAAATCCACAATGGTATAACACACTAAACTCAATAATATGTCATATTACATAGGATATGGACTTTGAAAAATTACTTTTGAATTTTAAATTAATTGTTTCTTTCGTATCTTGATTTAAATTTAATAAAAGCTTCGCTGTAATTTTTTATGAGCTTGGATTTAGTTACATTTAAATAAAGTATTATTTCAATGTGAACAAGGGTCGGCGGTCCTTCCTGTAGCGACAAGATGCGTTTACTCACGACCTGATTACAGGTGTGGTTCATGATAACACATCTTTAAAGCTACAGCTCCTTATCGATCTCTCCGACGTTGGTCACCGTGACATAAAACAGTCACTTTAAATGTGACGCGCAAGCCATAGGGATGATGTCATTCAAGATGGGGGTGGGGTGGAGGGGGGCTTAGGGTGGGGGAGCTTCTTCGATCTCACTTGTCAAATGCGTTCAGGCTTTTTGGATTGTAGATTAAATCCAGACATCAAAGAACTACAATGGTGTACGTGGTGTTACAAATGTTTGTCACGATTGCAATGTTTAGAAATATCACAAGGGTTTTTATTTATTTTGTTTTGGGTGTTGTTGTTTTTTAACCAACAGATATAAATTATCAAATGGAGCGTTGCAGTCTGAAAAGAAATGTCCTCAGGGTATTATATTCCCATGAGTTCGATAAAGTATTTTGATCATTTAAGTCACTGCGTTCTCTGATTTCAAGAGTTAGATTTTGAAAAGTTCTCAACTTGATTATTTGCTTGGTCCCCTTGAGCTGGGAATATGTAAATAGCCTTATGTGAACTTGGCAAGAGTTTCATGTTTACAATTCTAACATATTATTACGGACCGTTATAAATGGAGAAATTAATCTCTTAATTTTAGTCTATTGCTCGTTCTAAAAACAGTCCATAATAAAGAACGATACCCAAAGTTTAAAAATAATAACAAATAAAACGACAATCATGACCAGAGCTAATTACAATTAATAACTTTTTAATTTGTGAACTTCAATTAAATAATAACAGCAAGAGAAATATGATTAAAATTATAAACTTACAGATTTGCTGGTACCGGTACTGTATATAAAAATACAATGAGCACAAAATTGTACGAGGAAATAAAAATCTCTACACACAACAAAGTACTGAATAATGATACAGAACACATCTCATAATCAGGAAAGTAAAATATCTTTTCCCCGTCATTTATTCTTATCCCTTTTATACCCAGTTTCAGATGATCATTCTGGAAATGGAATACGCAGTCTTACTGCTTCCGCATTCTCTAGATCATTCTATCATGTTCGACAGAAACGGACGATAGAAAATGTAAATGTCAAGAAAGGGATATTTTTCTAGCCGACCCCAACACGGCTTTGACTGAAAAGAGGTCATGCACGTGGAAGACGGGCTAATCGTGAATCAAAATACGTCATCCCTCATAACAATATATTTATACTTCTAACATATATTTATACTTCTAACATATATGTATACTTCTTACATATATTTATACTTCTAACATATATGTATACCTCCAACATATATTTATACTTCAACATATATTTATACTTCCAAGATAAATTTATACTTCCAACATATATTTATACTTCCAACATATATTTATACTTCCAACATATATTTATACTTTTAACATATATTTATACTTCTAACATATATTGATACTTCTAACATATATTTATACTTCCAACGTATATTTATACTTCCAACATATATTTATACTTCTAACATATATTTATACTTCAAACATATAATTATACTTCAAACAAACATATATTTATACTTCCAACATATATTTGTAAACTAATATATAAAGGCTTATTCTCGATTATAATGTTCAGTGCTTAGTACACATTCAAGTAACGAATAGTATTATAAAGGAAGATTAAAGCCGAAATGGGAATACGTTTTCAGTTTTGCTTTTTTAAGATAAGCAAATGGTCATTGCATAATTTTAAACACAATCACGAAACTGTGCTGAAATTCACACTTCTTCTGAACTTAAAAATGTCTTTATTTATTTAAGACTCGAAGACTTTCAGAAATAGGTAAACCTCATTCCCACAATAAACTGGTCTTTAACTTGTCAATATGGCTTTAACTGTCAATTAGTTTTAAAACACATTTTATTTTATGTGCAATTAAATTCAAGTCATTGCCAGCATCTTCATTAAAATATTGAGACGCTCATAGAATAGAAAAACAGGTCTATGTTAATGGCGTTCCCTTTTTGTGTTGTTTTTTTAAAAAAATTTAAATGTTTAATTTATCCCATGAAATGTTTAAATTTGGCGTCACACACAGCTTGAATATTGGCAAGTGTTTAGCCAATAGATTTGAAAATATGGAACGTTTTAACACAAATGATTTTAACTAGTCGCCTATGTCCTTTCGATTACATCTTTTGTGTTTTTGTTTCCCTTTAAAGTTTAATTTTTTTTTAAACTATCAGTTAAAATAAAATAAGGTTAAAATAATTTACTGCGAAGGTTTCAAACATATATTTTCAACTACACTTAATTGGATCGACATCTGTAAGTCCAGCATCACAATATCGATATAAACAGACTTTTTTAAAAACTTAATTACCCAATTTGTCTTCTTTTAAGATGTGTAAAGACGAGTGAGTGGTTAACGTTGATAGACGATTTGATTGAGTGGTTACCGTTGATAGAAAATTGAGTGGTTAACGTTGATAGACGACTGAGTGGTTACCATTGATAGACGATTGAGTGGTTACCGTTGATAGACGATTGAGTGGTTACCATTGATAGACAATTGAGTGGTTACCGTTGATAGACGATTTGATTGAGTGGTTACCGTTGATAGACGATTGAGTGGTTACCGTTGATAGACGATTGAGTGGTTACCATCGATAGACAATTGAGTGGTTACCGTTGATAGACGATTGAGTACTGTTGATAGACAATTGAGTGGTTACCATTGATAGACGATTGAGTGGTTACCATTGATAGACGATTGAGTGGTTACCGTTGATAGACGATTTGATTGAGTGGTTAACGTTGAGAGATGATTGAGTGGTTACTGTTGATAGACGATTGAGTGCATGGTTACTGTTGATAGACGAGTGAGTAGTTACTGTTGATAGACGAGTGAGTGGTTAACGTTGATAGACGATTGTGTGGTTAACGTTGATAGACGATTGAGTGGTTACCATTGATAGACAATTGAGTGGTTACCGTTGACAGACGATTGCGACGTTCGTTTGTCCTAGATTTTTACCCGAGACAATAATCAGGTCCCAATAAATAGCACGGCTTTTAATTTCTGGCATGCTGAAACAGGTGTCGGCAAACTACGTCTCGCTTGCAAAGATTCGTCACACATGCAGACTTAAAATGTCACTCAGAGGAACGTAGACAATAATAAAAAGTTGACATTGAGATTGTGATTTATAAAGCAGACTTATAGGATGTAGACACGAGGAAGCGATTAGAAATCCCTCTCTGGCACAATACCGACAAAAACTTGCCAATCCCTGTGTTAATATTTTGTTAACTAAAACTATACTCGCGATTGTTAATTGCCGCTAATTTAAACTACAATATTTTATTTTATTCAATTGGTCACGTTATGGGGGATTGTGGAAGAGCGCATATTTTGTTTAGCGCATACATTTTGATGAGATTGGTGGGTGGGGACAAACTGATCCCACTTTCATGTCGTGATTTCAAAAAAGTCTTTTTCGTTTTCTAATTTCTATATTATTATATGCTAGACTATTCACATGATATCATCGCACCTTTGACGTCCTCAAACTTTAATTCGCTAAACAACAAATTATGTTTTTAGAAGAAAATGTAATTTATCACAAGCAACCCCCCTCCCCCCCCCAACCAACACACACAACAACAACAACAATGCAGACAAAATAATACATGTTAGACATTCTGTCGGGGGCTGCTGCTGATTGCGGGCCGATGCTGCTGCTGATTGCGGGCCGATGCTGCTGCTGATTGCGGGCCGATGCTGCTGCTGATTGCGGGCCGATGCTGCTGCTGATTGCGGGCCGATGCTGCTGCTGATTGCGGGCCGATGCTGCTGCTGATTGCGGGCCGATGCTGCTGCTGATTGTGGGCCGATGCTGCTGCTGATTGCGGGCCGATGTTGCTGCTGATTGCGGGCCGATGCTGCTGCTGATTGCGGGCCGATGCTGCTGCTGATTGCGGGCCGATGCTGCTGCTGATTGCGGGCCGATGCTGCTGCTGATTGCGGGCCGATGCTGCTGCTGATTGCGGGCCGATGCTGCTGCTGATTGCGGGCCGATGCTGCTGCTGATTGCGGGCCGATGCTGCTAAGGATGCGGGCAGATTCTGCTACCAATGACCACCCAACACCAAAGCCAAACACCTGATGCTCAAAATCCTACAAACAGTACCTCTTTTTTTTTTTTTTTTTTTTTAACCTGAGCAATTAGGTCATGTCCTCGCGCCGCTGTGTTTTCTCACCTGAGATGTGACCCAGTTCTTGACAGCCAACGTTGAAAGGCAGCAGTCTCAGATATGGCCGACTACAAAAAATTTAAGTCTTGTTGAAGCACTTTCTGGGAATAGCTTTGAGTGACCTAAGTCTCATGCCAAGTTAGATAGCGCATGACACAACACATCTTTAAGAAAAGCAAACTCATCTATTTTTTTATTTTTTTTGGTATCGAGTTACCCGTGTCTAAAAGAATATTATATTGGCTGTAGCGGTGTTTTCATGTAGTCAGACGGTGCTCTCTTACCTGGATGTACGCTTAAAGTACCTGTTGGAAGCAACAGGTAGTTCTGTTTTTGTCTAGCACCTGGTTTGGGGTGTAATGGAGTCAGACGAGAGGTGGTTCCCGGGGGAAAAAAAGTAGAAAACGGAAGGGGGGGGGTAAGGGAGAGGTGAAAAAGGGGATAGACATTAAGTTTGCGTCTTTACAAAGAGTTATCTTAGCATTAACAGCATATATTTTCTTAGACGTCAGGGCGATTTTTGTGGAACCGGAAATAGAAAAAAATAAGAAGGAAAAAAAATGAAAGTAGGTCACCAAAGGTAAGACAGGAAAAGAAGGAAAATGTTAGTACAGGTACGGAAAAATTACAGGTGGTTGATTTTATTTTTATATTATAAGGCAAGAAAATAAACGAATGTTTCCGCTCTGTAAAAAAAACTGATCGTGACTCATTGCTAAAAAATATGATTTTGACTGTTGTTTTTAAAGACCGTACAGATTGGAGATCTGCTCACCATTCATAGTTTGATGTCGAGTAAATTTCTGCGATCGTTCAAAAAACTTGTTTTGCATGCTCGTGTTACTTTTCCTTTGTATCCAACCCCCCCCCCCCCCCAAACATTCTCCGACCGCAACTTTATACGACCTTTCCTGGTAAAGGAACAGTTAACCTACTCTTAAGGACTTAAGAACACTGCAGACTTACTGGTGCGGTCGTTGAGGACTACTAGAGAATTTCCCTTGACGATTCCAATACACACTCCCATTGCATGGTATTTCTTTCAAAGATATTAATCTAAACAACCAAATCAGGCGAAGAAAAAATTACGCAATCAATGCAAAAAAAGGATTGAGTAGGTTTTCAAAGTTCATAGAGTATGAGGGGGGAGGGGGAAAGACCTGTCTTTTTAAATGAGGAATAATAGTTTTGTTGTTCTTGAAAGGGTTGGCTGCGTGCAGGGCCATGCCGATCAAAAGTGGCGCCGGGTCGAATCCTGAACATTTCGCCCATTAATATATAGACATGTGCCACCCAGTAAATAGGCGAAGTTGACAGTTCCTTGTCTTTATGACATACATGGCATTTTATCATTTAATTGACAGTTCCTTGTCTTTGTGATATACATGGCATTTTATCATTTAATTGACAGTTCCTTGTCTTTGTGACATACATGGCATTTGTCATTTAATTGCCAGTTCCTTGTCTTTGTAACATACATGGCATTTTATCATTTAATTTACAGTTCCTTGTCTTTGTGACATACATGGCATTTTATCATTTAATTGACAGTTCCTTGTCTTTGTGAAATACATGGCATTTTATCATTTAATTGACAGTTCCTTGTCTTTGTGAAATACATGGCATTGTATCATTTAATTGACAGTTCTTTGTCTTTGTGAAATACACTGCATTTTATCATTTAATTGACAGTTCCTTGTCTTTGTGAAATACACGGCATTTTATAATTTAATTGACAGTTTTTTGTCTTTCTGAAATACATGGCATTTTGTCATTTAATTGACAGTTACTTGCCTTTGTGAAATACATGGCATTTTGTCATTTAAATCACAATAAATGTCCTATCTAAAGACCATTTGCCACCTGCTGATGTTGGCACCGTGGGCAATTGCCCCCTTCACCTCCATTAGCACGGCCATGGTTGCGTGGGTTTGTTGCTGGGCTGATTGTTTAGTAAGCGAATTTTTCCTCGCTCCCATCAACAGTTTGTTTTAAAAGAGGACTACCAGATGCTTAGGACGACCTCTGCTTCTGGCAAATTCGTCCACGGTCAATCATTTCGATGTGAATCCTTGAATATTGTTAGCACATTAAGCATATTCTTGAAATTATAATTATTGACCCACATCCATTGTTTTTGTTTGAAATAGATTCAAGAAACTCTTATCTAAATGTGTGTGTTTTAAAAGTATAAAATTAAATTAGGCTCCAACAACTTCGTATTCTTCATAGATATATTTTCACAGATTAACTTCACGATATTTCATATCACAAAATTCTTTAAATCATTTTATAATATCGCCTCTTCTTCGGAGATATGTAAAGTGCTTTACTGCAAGTTTCACTGTCTCCGGCTCCGCACACCATTCCTGCATACATCAACCACCTGATGATGATAGCATGGCATCCACTTCGGCCATGGGATACCGCGTTGCATGATGTTATAAATATGTTTTGTTTGAGAAATCTCCACGATGACAGGGGGTTAACATTGAACAGACCGTCTGACGTCACCACGTTGAAGACCCCCGTGCAGTTCTGCCATATTTCGCATCTAAGGAGAAAAACATCTATTTTTAATCTGTCTATGGGAATAGATTAATTCAGCCACTAAGCTTAACATGCTGTCTCGGTTTGAATTCATCACAGCTTAAAACATAGTAACTTTGATCAAAGCTGGACCAGGGAGTCGGAATATTTCTTGAGTCCCGAGTTGGAGGCTTGAAGCTGGTAATGGAGTTGGTGTCAAGGGTCAATTTTCTACCTCTCAGATTAGCTGGAGATTTTGAGCTGTATCTATATACTGGCTGATAGTAGTGTTAAGATCTATGGGCTGCTGCAAGTGTTGAGCTCTCTGTACAGGCTGCTGGAAGTGTTGAACTCTCTGTACAGGCTGCTGGAAGTGTTAAGCTCTAAGTACAGGCTGCTGGAAGTGTTAAGCTCTATGTACTGGCTGCTGGAAGCTTTGAGCTCTCCACAGGCTGCAGGAGATGTTCAGCTCTTTAAAGACTGCAGAAAGTGTAGCGTTACGGGCCGCAGGAAATGCTAAGCTTTACAGGCTGCAAGGAATGTTAAGATCTTTACAGGCTGCAATGAGCGTTGAGCTCTTTACAGACTGCAAGGGATTTTGAGCTCTTTACATGTTGCAAGGAATGTTGAGCTCTCTATACAAGTTGAAGAAAGTGAAGCTTTTCGGGCCGCAGGAAGTGCTAAGCTTTACTGGCTGAGAGGGATTTTGAGCTCTTTACCGACTGCAGAAGATGGTAAACTCTCTACAGGCTGCAAGAAATGAGTGCAGATATTAAACAAGACTTTTTTTTTTCTCTCAGAAATCCAAAGTGTCCCATTGATAACCGTGTTGAACAAGGAGTCAGAAAAGATGAACTGCGTGTCTAATAGAAATTTGTTGGTCTGAAAACATACTCTAATGCCTGAATGAAACCATCATACATTTATTCCAATCATGTTGGTTTTTTCCTCAATGTCTTCGCAGGATACCCATGGCTGAGATGTATGGTACAGGGGTGTCATAAACAATCTGGCGCCCTACTAACCATAATGCACCAAGCATGAAAGAACCCTTTCGCATCGTAACTTTCATTTTGTTTTTAATTCACTCACTTGTTCCTTTTCATGCATCCCAACGCTACACCTCTGACCCCTGCCTCGCTATGCCTTTGACCCCTGGTTCGCTACGCCTCTGGCCCCTGCTTGTTGACGAATCGATTCTAGTTAACGTTTTAATAGATCTCTATGAACTGTGTTCTTATCAACATAAACTTAACATAAGTTACGTAAACCAGCTTCCTCTCCTATCCCACCCCGGTGTCTATATTATATAACTTTGACTTGGTGCTTTTAAAAGCTTGAGCTGATTGTGGTATGTGCACTTATTTGGAATCGTTATCCTTTTCCAACTCACTAGCACGTCTTGATTTATTGCACGATTCACTAGCAAGCCTTGTATTTGTGGCCCGATTCACTAGCATAGGTTGTGTTTGCTACACGATTCACTAACATGCCTTATAGTTTTTTTTTGGTGGTCGATTCACTAACATGCCTTGTGTTTGTTGCCTGCAAAGGGGTCACATTACTTGATTTAGACCGGTAACAGAGGTGGAGAGATGGAAGGTACGCGTTGAAAGGTACACCCACCTTACCCCATCCTCCCCCAACCGACCCAACCTAAACCAAAACTCTACGTTTAATGTGCACTTCAGAAGATTCCTAATCATTTAAAAATAAGTTGATTCCATCTTTGTGAAGCGCACATATCTTATTATAGAAAAAAGAAGATAACTTATGCGCACATCTCTTATTATAGAAAAGATAAGATAACTTATAATTCAAAGTGAGGAAATATTAGAAATAAAAATAACAGATTTTAGGTATAGAGAAAACGCCTCATGTCAAAAGCCACGGAACAAATTTTAATTCGGCAACTGAATTTCGGCAAAAATTAGCATAAATAAAAAAGCCTTCGCGATTGACTCCACACGATATTTCTGCTAATGGCAATGTTTCAAGACCCCTTCTTTTGTGACGCCAGCTCGATCCAAAACAACTGACAAGATCACTGACGCCTGGACACGTTCTATTTTTAAGACATATGACTCTATGACTCGATATTATTTTTAAAAAGAAAAATCAAAAAACTTAACCTTGACCTTCAGATTCATTCCCCCCTAACCCCATGCTTCTTTCCTTTAATAAGTTACAAGGAAATAGGCGGGGTAGGGGTGGTTTGATACATTTTACTTCTCTTTACACGTGCATCACCTGCACTTTGTAATGTCACGTGATGAGTCAGGATACAGCGCAGAGAAGGTTTATCCGCATTTGGGAATAGTTGTTAAGACCAGTTTTGTGCTGGAGATGGCATGGGAGTCAACAACAGATCCGAATTGACGTGCAGATCTTTCAATGTCTCATAAAGTTCAGCTCGGTTTGTCCTTTCTCATTATGTCCAATCTAGTAGGACATTATTTTGTGATGGAATTTGTCAGGATATTTTGGGGAGAGATCTATGAGTAGATATGTGTCAATAATTTGCGAAGAGATTTGTGAATGGGTAACGAGGTAGATCTGTCAGGAGAATTGTGAAACTTACGAGTAGATTATGATGTGATTTGAGACCAGTTTTGTGACGAGATTATTTTCTCCATGAAAATCCAATACAATCGTGATTTGCCGAAATTATTTAGGATTCCTGCCTTTAGACTCCCGACTCCATGAAGCCGCCACCCTCGTAGACACCCAATTATCTTACACGGCGTGTTAAGATTCCACGCCGTATTATTTCCTTAGTTGTTGTTTTTAATACTACAACAGCCAAACCCCGCCCCCCCCCCCCCCCCGCTTTCATCCTCTTTACTTGAAAAACTCCACTAATTCCTTCATTTCAAACTCCCCTTACCTTACCCCCACCTTCCCCCCCCCCCTTTCACCTAAACTCAATTTTTTTTTTATTTCACTCACTCCAGGTTCCCGGTTCTCGCAACCTGAGCCGATCTGACCTTAGATGTGGGAGCACAGGATGTACCAGCTGTCAAGGTGACGCTTCACTCGGATGCCGGCAGCCATGCTGCTGGCTAGGCTGGATTATATATAGACGGATAACAGATTTCAGCCACGGAGATGACATATACTAATACATACGGTTTACGACCACCACGTCACGTTTAGCGAAACACTGCAGCACGTCGATGTAAGAAACCATTCTAATTGATCTAAGCTCTGAGTAAATTACCCACGGTCTCATCGGGTACAACAATTCGGTCTCATCGGGTACAACAATTCGGTCTCATCGGGTACAACAATTCGGTCTCATCGGGTACAACAATTCGGTCTCATCGGGTACAACAATTCGGTCTCATCGGGTACAACAATTCGGTCTCATCGGGTACAACAATTCGGTCTCATCGGGTACAACAATTCGGTCTCATCGGGTACAACAATTCGGTCTCATCGGGTACAACAATTCGGTCTCATCGGGTACAACAATTCGGTCTCATCGGGTACAACAATTCGGTCTCATCGGGTACAACAATTCGGTCTCATCGGGTACAACAATTCGATCTCATCGGGTACAACAATTCGGTCTCATCGGGTACAACAATTCGGTCTCATCGGGTACAACAATTCGGTCTCATCGGGTACAACAATTCGGTCTCATCGGGTACAACAATTCGGTCTCATCGGGTACAACAATTGTGAGGAAACATACCGAACGTATAAGAAAGTGTCGTTCAAAAGAAAAAAAAAATTAATAGTATACATCTTTTCCCCGACCAATATGGCCTCTAGTGGGGACGCATTGAACCGAATCGGTGCCCGGGTTTAATTTTATGCAAATAGATAAAATGCATAAACGCAAATCCTAACATTAATACATGAATAAACACACTGGCCGATAGGATGCCGTCATTAACAAACATAGCCATAGGGGAGTATGCATTATTTATGACAACCATTTATATAATTTGGCTGTAGGCTTATAAAGTTGATGGCACAGCTTAACCCATATATATTTGCTGCTGTCACCCATGAGTGGCAATAAAATGTATATGAAAAAATGGAATAAGCTAATATATAAAAAATAACAGAGAGGGGATAACAGAGAGAGGGCATTATATATATATATGTGTATCACGAATTTTACTTTGCACTCGAAGTTAATATGATGCTTTAAGCTTTTTTGTTCTTCTTACGACCTGGTTTATCTATTTTCAACACCACAATTCTGCAAAAAATTGAATTGTAGAGTTCATTTCTAATCATGATAACATTTGAAGCTGCGTATTCTTATCACTAAATTAGAGATGCAAAATGTGGTAAAAGATGGACGCAAATGTGATAAGAAAGTACGGTTAAAAAGTCACAAGAAAGCACCGTTAAAAAGTCATAAGAAAGTACGGTTACAAAGTCATAAGAAAGTACGGTTAAAAAGTCATAAGAAAGTACGGTTAAAAAGTCATAAGAAAGCACCGTTAAAAAGTCATAAGAAAGCACCGTTAAAGTCATAAGAAAGTACGGTTAAAAAGTCATAAGAAAGCACGGTTAAAATTGCAAAGAGCATGGCCGATGCAATGGATGCCATTTACCTTGGAAAGCATATGAATGATTTCGCACCTCTTTTAAAAGTCGATGCATTCCTTTCCCCGCTTTAAGTATTGACTCAAGTCCAAAAATCAACGATTCCACGCTGACTTCAAGACCTAACATTTATTTCATAATATCCGCGAATTCATAAGTTAATATGCCAAGCTTATTTTGAAGAAGGTAACTTATGAATCCACCAATCTTCCAGGCCGCCTTAGATCAAACATATCTCGACTACAGAACCTCCCCCCCCCCCCCCCCAAAACATATACATTACTTCTCTCACTTTGACCTGTTTCTTTCAAGGTATTGGGGGAAAGGAATTGGGGTTTTCTGCTGAGCGTTGACCTCGGCTGCTCACCTACCCCAACCGTGGGAACCATCTGCGCCCCCCTTCCCCCTCTTCACCCGCCCACTCCGCTGCGTTTCCTTTCCAGCCCCAGATAATCAGTGCACCTCATCTCTACCCTACCATCCAGCATCCGGTGAGCGCAGGGCTCAGAGGTAGACACAAATGGGTATCCGTAGACTTCCCCCCCTCCTCTCAGTTATTTCCCTTTCTGTTATCCCTCCCCTCTGTCAGCCCAACAGTTATCCCATCTGTTATCCCCTCTCTCTTACCCCTTGCTATACCTCATATCTGTTATGCCACTATGATATACCCCATCTTTAGAATACCTCCTCCTTGTTACCCCCCTCAGTTATCTTCCTCTCTTATCCCACCCTGTTGTCCCTCTCTGTTGTCCCTCTCTCTGTTATCCCCTCTCTCTGTTATCCCTCTCTCTGTTATTTTCCCTCTCCCTCTCCTTCTCCTTCTCATCTGACTTTACGCTTACCTGATGTCAGCATGATTATGTTTCTTGTTTCTTTCCCCTGTTCTCTAGCTCTTCCAAATCTGAGACACGGACCTGGCCAAAAAATAAAAAAAAAAGAATTATCACCTTTGTGAGGTACGTTCTACGAGTCAGACTACTTAATATGAAGAAATTGTTTTCAAGTAAGCGTAACATTTCTTAAATTTCTTGATAATTTATCCGATTTTGATCATCTTTAGTCAAGTTAAAGATCACTCCAGTATTCAAAGATGAGGTCAACAAAGGAAAGCACAGCAATAAATGCAAATCTCAAATTTACTTTGATGAGAATGCGCCATAGCATTGATGAGAATGCGCCATAGCATTGATGAGAATGCGCCATAGCATTGATGAGAATGCACCATAGCATTGATGAGAATGTGCCATAGCATTGATGAGAATGTGCCATAGCATTGATGAGAATGTGCCATAGCATTGATGAGAATGGACCATAGCATTGATGAGAATGGACCATAGCATTGATGAGAATGCGCCCTAGCATTGATGAGAATGTGCCATAGCATTGATGAGAATGGACCATAGCATTGATGAGAATGGACCATAGCATTGATGAGAATGCGCCCTAGCATTGATGAGAATGTGCCATAGCATTGATGAGAATGGACCATAGCATTGATGAGAATGGACCATAGCATTGATGAGAATGCGCCATAGCATTGATGAGAATGGACCATAGCATTGATGAGAATGCGCCCTAGCATTGATGAGAATGCGCCATAGCATTTTAATGCTTCATTTCAAAATAAATCAGAATTATTTCAAGGCTAGTTTTGTTTTATTTTGGTGCTAATGTTGTTGTTGTTGTTTTTTTTTTAAAGTATAGAGGATAAACAGGCAGACTGAGCTAACCGCGATCTATGTGTTGAATTCGCGTGACTTAAAACGTCATTGTCGGAATCTAGACGTCCCTGTTTAGAGTACGTCATTGGGGTCAGTCGTGCACAGTTCAAAAAGCTGCAGTTAACGTCAGATCGGTAACGGTCAAAAGCTGTAGTTGTCGTCTGACCGGTAACGGTCAAATGCTGTAGTTGACTTCCGACAGTCGACGGTCAGATGCTGTCGTTGACGTCAGACAGTCAATGGTCAGATGCTGTCGTTGACGTCACACATTCAACGGTCAAGTGCTGTAGATGATGTCAGACAGTCGACGGTCAGATGCTTTAGTTGACGTCAGACAGTCAACGGTCAGATGTTGTAGTTGACGTCAGACAGTCAACGGTCAGATGCTGTCGTTGACGTCGCAAATTCAACGGTCAAATGCTGTAGATGACGTCAGACCGGTAACGGTCAAAAGCTGTAGTTGACGTCAAACCGGTAACGGTCAAATGCTGTAGTTTCGGTCACGCAAAAATAGGGAATGACCAAAGATGGCTTCGGGCAGAGTGAGAACCGCATTCCCTTTTCACCCAAACCATTTCACTTCATGCCCAAGCCGTTTCTCTTCATGCCCCAACCGTTTCTCTTCATGCCCCAAACCTTTTCTCTTCATGCCCCAAACCGTTTCTCGTCATGCCCCAACCGTTTCTCTTCATACCCCAAACCTTTTCTCTTCATGCCCAAACCGTTTCTCTTCATGCCCAAACCGTTTCTCTTCATGCCCAAACCGTTTCACTTCATGCCCAAACCGTTTCTCTTCATGACCAAACCGTTTCTCGTCATGCCCCAACCGTTTCTCTTCATGCCCCAAACCTTTTCTCTTCATGCCCAAACTGTTTCTCTTAATGCCCCAACCGTTTCTCTTCGTGCCCCAACCGTTTCTCTTCATGCCCAAACTGTTTCTCTTCATGCCCCAACCGTTTCTCTTCATGCCCCAACCGTTTCTCTTCGTGCCCCAACCGTTTCTCTTCATGCCCAAACCGTTTCTCTTCATGCCCAAACCGTTTCTCTTCATGCCCAAACCGTTTCACTTCATGCCCAACCCGTACTTTTTTTTCCCAAACCCAAAACGTTAACTTACATCTGGTGTTCATTCAGTTAAACTGCTTTCATTACGGCTCCACCTTGCATTTCAAAGTCGGGGTCGGGGGGGGGGGGGGGGTGGTATGTGTGGGGGTTGGCTGTCGACCATATGCGGGTAGCAGACGTACCTGTTAATGCGATCAGCTGTACGCACCCCCTTATCAACAACCCCTCGGGGTTGGCAGGAAACATATTCCGATCATGTTTCAAAGGCGGATTCACAACTGCTGATATCGTGTGCCGTGTTGTCACTTCAGTCCAAAAATCCCCCTCCCCCATTTATGAACAATTAAAAACTGTCCATCAGGTGCACCAGCTCCGTGGACCCCAATAAACATAAAATGTTTTAGTAAAAAGCATTTAATTTCCAATGTTGGCATGGAGCGCAACTCATTGTAGTTTAAAGAAGATTTTTACGGTTTTAATTACAAGTGCTCTCCCGAGCAAAAAATAATTATGGGTGTCGTATGACTTGACTTAAAGGAAGCCGGAAAGGGATGAGGGAAAAGGGGAGCGGGGGGGGGGGTTAATTTTTAGAATCGATTGTTTAAACCTTCGCATCGTAATACTCTTACCAGAATCAATTGTGAGTTCAACAGAAACACTATCTTGTAGCGGGTATGTCGTTTAATGGCGGAAATTTATTAATAGAACATCCGGGAATACAGTCTGTCCAATATCATTAAGCTATTAATAAAGCATCCTGGTATTCTGCTTGGCCAATCTCTCTTCAACTGCTCGGTGCTTACTGCTATATATATATATATATTTATTATATATATATATGCGGAAATGCATTGTTAGAAGCCATGTTTTACAAGGACCTTGTCTAAAAATAGTAAGATTACTTGAAGCGATTGGACGTTTTCCGGTATTAGGCATGACAAACCCTCTACGTCATAACTGTACCCGGTACTCAATATGTAATACTGCTTGGTTCAGCCTTGTAGAAACAGAGACACGGTGGAAAACTATGCTTACATATTACACTACAGCTCTGTGTTGTGCTGAGAGTGCAGTGTTTAGTGTTTATCATATTTTACACTCTTGGGGATTGACTTTATAAGATTTCGGATCAACTTCACCGGAAAATAATTGGTTAATGCGTTAATTTGTATGTTCTTTTGATATATGTGACATGGTAATAACATATATGCGTTCTTTCGATATATTTGACATGCCAATAGCAAGTATGCGTTCTTGTGATACATTTGACATGCCAATAGCATATATGTGTTCTTTTGATATATGTGACGTGCCCATACTATGTATGCGTTCTTCAAATACTTTTTAGCATCACACAAAGATAATCAAAGGCTGAACAAGACGCTAGTAACGGGGGGGGGGGGGGGAGGGAGTAACCACGCAGCGCTCGTGAAGCTCTTACACTGACTTGTTGTAGGTTGATTTATCCCTCTTGACTGTGGACACAAACTGGAGGGAAATGTAAGCTGAGTGAGATGAAAGTACCCAGGCGCTAGGAGTTCACGATTCAAGTTGCCCCTTTAGAATATCCGCCCTTGAGAACATAAAAATTTTAATGCTCTGTAAATAAAACGATAATTTTTAGAGAAGAAAAAAAAAATGTGTACAGTCTACAAATCGTGTAAGAGGTCACTTCCTGTACACGATTTCCTGTTTTAAAAAAAAAAAAAAAATTCTTAAAATTATAATAATAAAAAATTATATTATATTATTGTTACATCTCGTGAAAAAAAAAATAGTTCAGTTTATGTAACAATTTTATACTCAGTGTTACAAAGTTAAACGATCAAAGATGTAAGCTTGCACATTATTATTCCTACGATGTGAGTTGGTGAGGAAAAAATGGCGGTTACAGAACTAGCGGAAGTGCGTTTCTTTTGATGGTTGACTTTATGCCTTGTAAGCATTTTTGAAAACCGTAGAGCACTGGATTCTGGGAATGGTGACGGGAAGTGGAGCACTGGGGCCAGGGAGTGGTGACGGGAAGTGGAGCACTGGGGACAGGGAGTGGTGACGGGAAATGGAGCACTGTGGTCAAGGAGTGGTGACGGGAAGTGGAGCACTGGGGCCAGGGAGTGGTGACAGGAAGTGAAGCACTGGGGCCAGGGAGTGGTGACAGGAAGTGGAGCACTGTGGCCAGGGAGTGGTGACGGGAAGTGGAGCACTGGGGCCAGGGAGTGGTGACGGGAAGTGGAGCACTGTGGTCAAGGAGTGGTGACGGGAAGTGGAGCACTGGGGCCAGGGAGTGGTGACAGGAAGTGGAGAATTGGGGCCAGGGGTAAGTGACGGGAAGTGGAGCACTGGGGCCAGGGAGTGGTGACGGGAAGTGGAGCACTGGGGCCAGGGAGGTGGGACGGGAATTGGAGCACTAGGGCCAGGGATAAGGGACAGGAAGTGGAGCACTTGGTTAACGGAGTGGTGACTGAAAGTGAAGCCCTGGGGCCAGGGATAAGTTAAGGGGAATGGAGCACTGGGGCCAGGGATAAGTGACGGGTAGTGGAGCACTGGGGCCAGGGATAAGTGACGGGTAGTGAAGCACTGGGGCCAGGGATAAGTGACGGGTAGTGGAGCACTGGGGCCAGGGAAAAGTGACGGGTAGTGAAGCACTGGGGCCAGGGATAAGTGACGGGTAGTGAAGCACTGGGGCCAGGGATAAGTGACGGGTAGTGAAGCACTGGGGCCAGGGATAAGTGACGGGTAGTGGAGCACTGGGGCCAGGGATAAGTGACGGGTAGTGAAGCACTGGGGCCAGGGATAAGTGACGGGTAGTGAAGCACTGGGGCCAGGGATAAGCACTTGGTCAATTAGTGTTTTTAAAGCTTTAAAACAAAAATGTGAATTTTTATTAAAAATAATTTAGCGGGAGCATCGCGCAATTTCATATACATGGGCCATGATTTCTTTTCCTTCAAGCAACTATTGCAAGGTTTGCAAGGTTGGGTTTGATCGTGTGAACTGAAAATAAAATTCTATCAAATTTCCGTTCGACCAAACTTCCGTTGATCAATTTTCCGTCGACGAAATTTCGCTCAAACATATTTCCGTATGCGAGTTTGAATCTATCTAGAAGAGCGAGAGAATTTGGTAGTGTTTATATAATATCCCTTTTCAGGGCCGAGACAGAAGTGATCTGGTAAGTTTTAAATATCGTTATTTGATGAAAAGCTTTTATAAGCAAAAATAGTTCGGTGTGGGGGGGTGGGAGGGGGGGGGTTCATATCTATATGCTAGTCGTGACGTCGGTTAATTGAATGTCCACGGTCGGAGGTGTAAAGAGAATGTCGTCAAAAGTCTCATTAATAAGTAATCATTAACATTTGAATTGCTCCGAATCCTTGTTATTACCATCGTCTCCTTGACTCCGGAATGGTTTCGGTAAGCGCGATTCAGAAATGCTCTATTCTGAAATTGTGTGAATTATGCGCTAACAGCGGCCATGACAGTCGCATCAATCCACCTTTATTGGTGTTTATCGATTTGGTGTTAACAGTAAATTTTATGATCGTTTTTTTATGGTGTTTTAGCTCTACCCAAGAAACAAATGGCTCTTTGTGTACTTTGAGCCACATAGGGTGAGTGGTCCCCAAACTTTCTGAAATCAATACCCCTTTAAACACAACAAATGACAAAAAATATATATTGAAATCAAATTTTCAAAACTACCACACTTTCTTAATTGATAAAAGATATACATGTACTCAGAAATTAAGCTTCGCAGAGACTAAGAAATCATTTTGTGCGTGACACAGCCCTGAGGCTCACCACCCACTGGTTAGGAAGCGCTCTCGTAAAGGCTCCACCGTTGACGCGATGCACCACAGTATTTAACGCATCAGATTTCAATTAGGATAAGCTGAGAACGTTGTCCTGGAAGTATCACTATCGATCCCCCGTGTATCCAACGCAATTACGGTCATCATATTTAATTACGCGGCCAAGTTTAAGCTGGCCGTGATGTCTTATAGAGACGTCATGTGGTCAAGTATGGGTTAAGGTTTTACAAATGATGAGTCTTTATACGGCAGTTATGACTGCAGATCTGTAAATTAATGAAATTAAAAACATTCAGTCACGGCTGTAGATCTCTAAATTAATGAAATTTTTAAAAAAACATTCAGTCATGATTGTAGATCTTTAAATTGGTTTAATTAAAAAGCATTCAGCCATGATTGTAGATCTCTAAATTAGTTTAATTAAAAAGCATTCAGCCATCATTGTAGATCTCTAAATTGGTTTAATTAAAAGCATTCAGCCATGATTGTAGATCTCTAAATTAGTTTAACTAAAAGCATTCAGCCATGATTGTAGATATCTAAATTAGTTTAATTAAAAAGCATTCAGCCATGATTGTAGATCTCTTAATTAGTTTAATTAAAAAGCATTCAGCCATGATTGTAGATCTCTAAATTAGTTTAATTAAAAAGCATTCAGCCATGATTGTAGATCTCTAAATTGGTTTAACTAAAAAGCATTCAGCCATGATTGTAGATCTCTAAATTAGTTTAATTAAAAAGCATTCAGCCATAATTGTAGATCTCTAAATTAGTTTAATTAAAAAGCATTCAGCCATGATTGTAGATCTCTAAATTAGTTTAATTAAAAAGCATTAAGCCATGATTGTAGATCTCTAAATTAGTTTAATTAAAGAGCATTCAGCCATGATTAAAGATCTCTAAATTAGTTGAACTAAAAACAGATTATTCTACAACAAAAAGATAAAACAGCGTGGGCTGGGGGGGGGGGGCCGGATTTGGCACTTATCTAATATGGCTTCGTTACTACCGTAAAAAGTAAAAGTTAGAGCGGATAAATATATCCATGTTTCATATTAAATTTCGAAAAAGAATATTGTAAAAATAGTTCTAACAGGTTATAGATACAGTCACGGTGACAATCCGTATTGAGAAATTTGATCGAAAGAAATTTGGTCGAATCTTTTTTTTTTAGTTTACAGATTAAAATTTTGCGTCAAATTTCTTTTTGAAGGCATCATTTTTTTTACTATATACCACTAGCGAGAACCCGGTATGCGATGCATGCCACTCAATGAAAAAGTGTTTGTGTTTTAATTAAGTTTTAAAGTAATTTTTAAATAGAAAATATTTATTTTTTTTTTCCGTCTAGTGCGTACACAAATAAATTAGAAGTTTTTTCAACGCGTGAGCAGGCAACATATTGCTGTCCGCGTGCATTTTCAAAATTTAGTCCACACACTTGTATCGATTGATCCATCCACGCAGTAGCACTGTTTTAAATAATATTTAGATAGCTCAAATATTTATTATTTTTAAAATAAGGCCCCCGGCCCCAAACGTAAAATTTTCAAATGGTTGTACTTATGTCACACACAAACTGAAATGTCGTTTGTATTTGATTGATTTCTAGCCACCCATGAAATAGCAATGATTGAAATTATATTTGTATAGCTCATATAAGAAAATAATAATTTGAGGCTCCGGCCCGAAAATGAATATTTCAAAATGGATAAGCTAATTCAGAAACCATTTGTGCCCACAACAACTTACCAAAGTTTTATCGCAATCGGATAAATGGTGTAGGAACGCATACGAAAATTATATTTAGCTCATAAAAGGGGGAAAAAAAGAATTTAGGTCCCCGGTCCCAAAACGGAATATTGTAAAATGTGTGTAATAATTCAGAAACATTTGCATTTTTTTTACAATTCACACAATTTTCATCACTTTGGATTGATGGTATAGAAGCACATACGGGATATACTTAAATATGTATAGATATAGTTTACCGAATTAAGATAACTTTTTTGCAATTATTCAAGGATGATCTGTCTGTCTGTCTGACTGTCTGTCTGTCTGTCTGACTGTCTGTCTGTCTCTCTGTCATTTTGTCTGTCTCCCTATCTGTCTGTCTCTCTGTCTCTGCCTGTCTCTATGTCTCTCTGTCTGTCTCTCTGTCGCTCTGTCTGTCTCTCTGTCTATCTCTCTTTCTCTCTGTCTGTCTCTCTCTCTCTGTATGTCTCTCTGTTTCTCTGCCGGTCTATATGTCTCGCTGTCTGTCTGTCTCTCTGTCTCTATGTTTGTCTCTCAAGCTGTCTCTCAGTCTGTCTCACTGTCAGTCTCTGTCTCTCTGTCTATCTCTCAGTCATTATGTCTGTCTGTCTGTCTCTCTGTCTGTCTCTCTGTCGGTCTATCTGTCTACATCTCTGTCTGTCTGTTTTTCTCTCTGACTGTCTCTCTTTCTGTCTTTCCTTCTGTCTCTCTGTCTGTCTGACTGCCTGTCTGTTTGTCTGTCTGTTTATCTATCATCTACCTATCTACCTATTTACCATCTACATGCCTGCCTACCTACCTACCTGCCCACCTACCTACCTGCCTAACTACCTACCTATCTACCTACCTTCCTACCTATCTACTAACTATCTACCAATCCAGCTACTATTTATCTATATACCCATCTATCTACCTATCTCCTTACCTACCTACATATCTATCTACCTACTTACCTACCTACAACCTACCTGCCTACCTACCTTTCTACCTACCTATCTATCCATCCATCCATTCATCCTCTCACCCCCACCCTTCCATCCATCCATCCTTTCATCCATCCGTCTAGCTATATTTTATCTACATCTCTATCTATCTATCATCTATCTGTGTATTTGTCTGCCTGTCTTTCTGTCTTTCTATCTCTCTATCTAATAAAATCTCTATTTTTAAAATTAAATTTTCACTTGTGTAAAGTGATTGGGTTTTGATATCCCTGGGGATAATTATGAAAATATTTTTATGTTTTGTTAAAGTCATTAATTTTCTTAATTGGTTAACATATGTTCATATGTAAAATGAGTATATAGCTTCTTTTTTTACAACTGAATGTCATTGGATTCAAAGATATTGTCATTCAAAGATATTGTCATTCAAGTGAAAATGCATGAACTCAAGTTCCTACCATCGATATAAATGTATCGAAGAAGGTTAACTATTGATCAAATTTATTCTGAGGCTTATCTTGTGCTGCACTGGGCAAAATGAATGTATAGTGTATAGTGGGCTACACAGAGTTTTAAAAAAATCAATAAATCATCCACTGGATTGTAGCCCCCTTACTTACGCAGAAGATTTTTTTTTTTTGCATTTAATATGCTTATTTCTTATCTAGATCAGTGATAAGTGCATTTAAAATGCTATTTGGCTATTTAGTTTTGCTACACCAATTTAATTAAAAGGCATATTTTCAAATGTAGAGTTTTTACTACTTTATAAATTTCATAACAGTTTATTTTTTGAATGTCATGAATAAAAAGTACAAACTTATTAAATGTTAAAAATACAAAGCTAAATTGGTATTTAAGTTTCAATGCTATTTATTAATGTTACTTATAAGAAGGGGAATGTACATCATCAGTTTTGTCACGCTCTTTTATTAAAATAGATAACTTTTAGCTTTGGCTTTATAGGCAATTCGCACTATGACTTCATTTGGGTGATTATTTAGAACTAATTAATTTTAATTTTATTTCGCCTTATTGACAACGCGCTAAAGAACGCACTAACAACAACTGATGTTTTGGTTTTCCCGATAAATGTGATTACTGTGTATTTCTTTGATCATATTTTTTCTATTTAATTTTTTTTTCATAACTTTTAAACGCATATAAAATGCTTAAGATAGTTCCTTAGTTGTTTCTTTATATGTATTTGTCATTTATAATAATAATACTTAAACTTTTGCTAAAATAAAAGCGGAAATATAATATTTTTTGCGCATGAAAATGTATTCGATTTCCGTAAAATAATAGAAAATAACTATGTTTGTTTTTAAGAGTCCGAATGTATCAAAATATTTTCGGCTCTTTGGCGTTATGTCCCTATAGCTCATTCTTATATATATAGTGCGTTCAAAAAGAAATTTGACGAAAATTTTGACGTGTGAACTAAAAAAAGATTCGACCAAATTTCCGTTCCATCAAATTTCCGTTCGATCAAATTTCCGTCGACCAATTTTCTGTCGACGAAATTTCTTTCGATCAAATTTCCAGTAACCGTGACAACCATACCTTGGTTATAACTGTCCCATTCCACACCTTTTAAGAGCGAAATCAATGTATATTCTCAACGTATAGCCACTCAATAATAATATTTGGTTTGAATTGAAAATACATTTTGAGCTTAACTATGGCTTTTAATCGGAAGGTTTCTAGCTCTTACATAATATGCGCCCCACACACGCTGACACCTAACCCCCCCCCCCCCCAACACACACACACTGTCTCCTACAGAAACTCACGGTTCCTCTGGTTTTAATTCGTTGATTGCGAGATCAATAGATCGTGTGATAGCCGGGGCCTCTCACCATGTTCTATGAGCGATGAGCCAATGTAATGCAAGGCTCCAATGCTGGCTCACATGTCATTGGTTTTATTTATTTTTATTTTTTTGGTTGGGGGGGGGGTGGCTGAATAAAATACCAAGAAAATGACAACTTGTGGCAAATTTTTTTTTTGAATTTTTTTAATTTCTTTTATAATTTAGAAAAAGACAAAAAGAAGAAAAAAAAGCATTTCGCGTTTCTGGATATAATCATTTATATGTTTTTTTTAACGTAATATTTTTTAAATTTTTATATGCATGAACACATATTCCAAACTCAAATTCTTTGCTTTATTTTTTGTTTCTGGATCCGCCCATGGACACGTCAACATTGAACAGTTGAATGCTGTTTTTGTTTTGTTTGTTTTTTGTTTTTTTACATTATGTGAAACTCTTTGCACTGATTGAACTCGTGCTCCCTGTGCACCATTTGATTGTGACAATTTCCCGTGAACGAGAACACGTATGTAATCATAAAATCTCTGAATAGTTTAAAACTTAAAGACGTCGGTGCATTTCAAACAATTACTTTATGAGATAATCCTATTCTCACATCTTGTATTATCAACAACAACAAAATAAACGAAAGTGCTAAAAGTCACAAAAGTTAATTATGGATGGATTTTACAGGAACGGGAAGTGTACAAACTGGGGGTGGTTGGTGGGTGACTATTTGATAGACCGATATCTCATTATGTTATTGAATAAGTTGACTGGTGCGTAATAGTAAGTCCGCCTACTAAGTTAATAGCAAGTCCGCCTACTAGGCGTAACTAGGTAATAGCAAGGCCACCTACTAGGTAATAGGGCTTGTCATTCAATGGCGGAAATCTATAAATAGAACTGCTGTAATCATCCGGGTAATTATGCGGACAAAATGCCAACACTGTTCAGTACTGCTATGTTAGCGAAGTGACTCTTAACCTAAATCAAAACATTGTTTGCAACTATATTTAATGAAATATTTACACCACTTTAAAAAATCCACAATCTCAATAATAAAATGGCATAATACTTTTTGAGAGAGATTGAGAGAAACGCACTAATTTATGTGGTGTTAGGGGATTGGGGTCATCCTTTGTGTGTGTTGGGGTGTGTGTGAATGGGTGGGTTTGTTGGTTGGTTGGTCTGTGTGTTTGTGTATGTGTCTGCGTTTGTTTGTGTGTATGTGTGTTTGTTTGTGTATGTATGTTTGTGTTTTTGTGTGTGTTTGTTTGTGTGTGTGTGTTTGTGTGTGTAAGTGAAAGCGCAACTGGAAAGCACACAATAAAGTAGTTTGGAAACAGGCCATATTTACGCTTGACCTGCACCCAAAGTCCATGAATAGTATTTGTGAGGTAATAGTAGGTCCGCCTACTAGGCGTAACTAGGTAATAGCAAGGCCACATACTAGGCAATAGCAAGGCCACCTACTAAGTAATAGTAAGGCATCCTACTAAGTAATAGTAAGGCCACCTACTAAGTAATAGTAAGGCCACCAACTAAGTAATAGTAAGGCATCCTACTAAGTAATAGTAAGGCCACCTACTAAGTAATAGTAAGGCCACCAACTAAGTAATAGTAAGGCATCCTACTAAGTAATAGTAAGGCCACCTACTAAGTAATAGTAAGGCAACCTACTAAGTAATAGTAAGGCATCCTACTAAGTAATAGTAAGGTCACCTACTAAGTAATAGTAAGGCAACCTACTAAGTAATAGTAAGGCATCCTACTAAGTAATAGTAAGGCCACCTACTAAGTAATAGTAAGGCCACCTACTAAGTAATAGTAAGGCATCCTACTAAGTAATAGTAAGGCCACCTACTAAGTAATAGTAAGGCCTCCTACTAAGTAATAGTAAGGCCACCTACTAAGTAATAGTAAGGCCACCTACTAAGTAATAGTAAGGCCACCAACTAAGTAATAGTAAGGCATCCTACTAAGTAATAGTAAGGCCACCTACTAAGTAATAGTAAGGCCACCAACTAAGTAATAGTAAGGCATCCTACTAAGTAATAGTAAGGCCACCTACTAAGTAATAGTAAGGCAACCTACTAAGTAATAGTAAGGCATCCTACTAAGTAATAGTAAGGTCACCTACTAAGTAATAGTAAGGCAACCTACTAAGTAATAGTAAGGCATCCTACTAAGTAATAGTAAGGCCACCTACTAAGTAATAGTAAGGCCACCTACTAAGTAATAGTAAGGCATCCTACTAAGTAATAGTAAGGCCACCTACTAAGTAATAGTAAGGCATCCTACTAAGTAATAGTAAGGCATCCTACTAAGTAATAGTAAGGCCACCTACTAAGTAATAGTAAGGCAACCTACTAAGTAATAGTAAGGCATCCTACTAAGTAATAGTAAGGCCACCTACTAAGTAATAGTAAGGCCACCTACTAAGTAATAGTAAGGCATCCTACTAAGTAATAGTAAGGCAGCCTACTAAGTAACAGTAAGTCCATCTAATAAGTAATCGTAAGGCCACCTACTAAGTACAAGCAAGGCTACCTAATAAGTTATAGAAGGTCCATCTCCTAAGTTACTAAGTCATAGTAAGGCCCTCCTAAGCGATGAGACCAGGCCTTCGCGCCACCTGCCCCCCCCCTTATCCCACCACCTTACACCCTCCAATTATGTTACACACGCCTTTGAGCCAGGCCCCAAACTCACATAATCAATCCCCTCCCCGTCCTACCCCCACCCCATTCCTCGCCCCGAAGGTTGCGTCAGTGTTTAAAATAGGAAGTCACATGATCTTACCCGGGTCTAAGGTTTAAATAATTTGAGCACAACTGGCTGTCAGTCTGGGGAGGCTCTGTTAAATTGTAGGTCAACGCTGAAACCTTGGCAACAACAACCCCGAGGGGTATTCCTGGTCACGCCTGGGATAAGCCCATTGTCCGCCCCCTTGCCAGCTGCCGCACGCTACACCACCCCCCCCTCCATCCACCCTTTCCCTGTCTGTTTTAATGTTTTTCCTTTTTTCTTTTTTTTTTTTTTTTTTTTTTTTTTTACACTAAAAAAAAATTATCTTAAATGACAAATGTTATTTTTACCAGAGTTTTGATGTGGTCAACATTTGACATGTGACATATAACAGTATTTTCTGAACATTTTTGTCTATTTTTTTTCCCCAGCATTTCAGTCTATTTTTAATGTAGGCTTTTAAAAAGTATATTTTAATTTGATTTGATTTCTTTAAATAAATGTAACATCTATGGCAACTGTTCGGATAATTAATATTTTTTTTAATTAAACAACCTCTGGTTGCTCAAGTCTTGATTGGAAACAAAAACAACCACACATGCCTATTATAACAAGCCACACATGCCTATTATAACAAGCCACACAAGCCTATTATAACAAGCCACACATGTCTATTATAACAAGCCACACATGCCTATTATAACAAGCCACACATTCCTATTATAACAAGCCACACATGCCTATTATAGCAAGCCACACATTCCTATTATAACAAACCACACATGCCTATTATAATAAGCCACACATGCCTATTTTAACAAGCCACACATGCCTATTGTAACAAGCCACACATGCCTATTGTAACAAGCCACACATGCCTATTGTAACAAGCCCCACATGCCTATTATAACAAGCCACACATGCCTCTCTGTGGTCTCATTGCAATCATAAAATGAGTTCGATTACTGAAAAACTTGAACAATTCTTTTCTCAGGTATTTAAATTTATCTAACAAATTTAATAAACTACGGATATACATTGATTCGGATGTAACATAGAAATAATTTTTCAATATTAGTTAAATATCCTTTACCCTCTAGCCACTGCGGTCCCACGTCTGCTGTCAGATGAGCAAAAACGCGAACTGACCCCGCGAAACAGTCAAAGGGCACTAACCAATGTAATTATGTTTTCCGCTTTTACATTTAAAAAAAAAATATTTTTTTTTGGGCCCATGATTTGTTCACCATTGAAGTCATTTGATATCATTTCATTGTTCAAAGTTTCGCTACATTCAATGGGTGATTACCTTTTCATTGCAAAGGCTGTCCGAAATAAATAGCCTAACTTTGTATTTCTAAAACATTAAAGAGGGTCCGAAATAGTCAGCAGACAATTAAAAATATGAGATTTGATTTAATTTATGTCATTCAAAACGAATTTAAATGCAATTGAAATAAGGGGCTGTATGGGAGAGATAAGCCTTGATTATTCCTTTTACCGATTGATTATACCTTTTACCGATTGATTATACCTTTTACCAATTGATTATACCTTTTACCAATTTTGTTTATACCTTTTACCGATTGAATATACCTTTTTTTTGGTTTAAATTATAATTTGTGAACTTTTCTTAACAATATCCCCGGTAATCATCTTCAAGGAACATAGAGCTTTTGCATACTGTTGTGACACACGAAAACCCATCCTCCACCACAACACGAGAACCGGTGCAGTGCAAAAAAACAATTGTGTTATAGTGCAGTCCCCTCTCTCTAAACCCCACCCGCCCGACCCCTTCTTCCCTCCGTCCATTGGACCTGACTAACGTATTTAGCCTACCAATAGAAAAGAACGTGTTTGTGTTCAACGGTCGCAGCAGATGTGCGCACCACAATGCGATGCAATCAGCGATTCGCACCATCTCCACCGGCGTACCATTAATATTAATGGCAAGTTTGGGGGAGAGGGGAAAATTAATACCACACTTAACACTCAGCGACCCCCCGCATGTGGCCTGTAAGTATGTGTAGTAGTAATCAATATGTGGCGAATGCGCCACGTGACACCAACTAAATAATGGGACCAAAGGGTTGACATATCTAGTTGCAAATGTTCACTCTATATTGTTTCTTTTCACATGATATTTAGTGCCTCGACTTGCTATGCCAGGATGTAGAATGATAACACGCGTTGAGCCAGTTTTCAATTAAATCATGGTAGATTCTCATTGCACGTGAAACATGGGTGAAGCCTGGGTGTCTTTGGTGAAACATGGGTGAAGCTGGGATGTCTTTGGTGAATATGGGTGAAGCCTAGGTGTCTTTGGTGAAATATGGGTGAAGCTGAGATGTCTTTGGTGAAATATGGGTGAAGCCTAGGTGTCTTTGCTGAAATATTGGTGAAGCTGGGATGTCTTTGCTGAAATATGGGTGAAGCCTAGGTGTCTTTGGTGAAATATGGATGAAGCTGGGATGTCTTTGGTGAAATATGGGTGAAGCTGAGATGTCTTTGGTGAAATATGGGTGAAGCCTAGGTGTCTGGTGAAATATGGGTGAAGCTAGGTGTCTTTGGTGAAATATGGGTGAAGTTGGAATGTCTTTGGTGAAATATAGGTAAAGCTTGTAAGTCTTTGGTGAAAAATGGGTGAAGCCTAGGTGTTTATTGTGAAATATGGCTGGTCTAGGTGTCTTTGGTGAAATATGGGTGAAGCCTATGTGTCTTTGGTGAAATATGGGTGAAGCTGGGATGTCTTTGGTGCAATATGGGGGAAGCTGGGATGTCTTTGGTGAAATATGGGGGAAGCTGGGATATCTTTGGTGAAATATGGGTGAAGGTGGGAAGTCTTTGGTGAAATGTGGGTGAAGCTGGGATGTCTTTAGTAAAATATGGGTGAAGTTGGGATCTCTTTGGTAAAATATGAGTGAAGCTGGGATGTCTTTGGTGAAATATGGGTGAAGTTGGGATGTCTTTGGTAAAATATGAGTGAAGCTGGGATGTCTTTGGTGAAATATGAGTGAAGTTGGGATGTCTTTGGTAAAATATAAGTGAAGCTGGGATGTCTTTGGTGAAATATGAGTGAAGCTGGGATGTCTTTGGTGAAATGTGGGTTAAGCTGGGATGTCTTTGGTGAAATATGGGTGAAGCTGGGATGTATTTGAAGTAACTTGTAAACTTTCAAGCAAATATGACTTAAACGTTTAAGCACATATGATCTTTGACATGCCCCTGATATGAATGATGGGATGACTTGTAAACTTTAAAGCAAATATGATCTTTGACATGCCCCTAATATGAATGATGGGATGACTTGTAAACTTTAAAGCAAATATGATCTTTGACAAGCTCCAATATGATTGATGGGATGACTTGTAAACTTTCAAGCAAATATGATCTTTGACATGCCCCCGATATGAATGATGGGATGGGACGCTTTAAAATTGACAGATCTTCTCAAATTTAAAACGTGGGTGAGGGGGGAGAAAAAGTCGGCCAAGTGTTTCTTCTCTATCTACAATAACATCCAGATAACTACTTTTACATGGCACAACCATTTTCTACTCCAGCTATGACACAGTCATAACCTCTTATTAGACAGGCTAAACACGTGCTGACTGCCACATCATAAAATACAAACACGTTTCCAGATCTCTTCCTGGCCTGCTTCGTCCCGTCCCTTCTCATTTCTGGTTAATAACCGCTGACCCCCCCCCCCCTTTCATCTGTGTTGGGCGGCATCGGTAACCCAGTGACCGCAGAGGTATGCCCGGCTGTCTTGTGTGTGTGGGTGTGGGTGGGTGACAGCTGTGGGGCAGTAGCGACAGTCGTCTCTTTCATCAACGGCATTCACTCGTCGGCGGTAACGGTCTAAGTGAAGCACTGCGCACGTGACAAGTGACGTACTACACACGTGACAAGTGCCGTACTACACACGTTGCAAGTGACGTACTTCACAAGTGACGTACTACACACGTGACAAGTGACGTACTTCACACGTGACAAGTGACGTACTACACACGTGACAAGTGACGAACTGCACACGTGACAAGTGACGTACTACACACGTGACATGTGACGTACTACACACGTAACAAATGAAGCACTGCACATGTCGCGTGCTGAAACCAGGAAGAATTTCTTCTTTGACTACATCATACATGGAAAGTTATCTTCTATGACAACGTGGCAGGTTTCTTCTGTGACTACAGAGACTAGTCCGGTTTTTGTCACGGTCTAGTCATGGAATGTTAGAGACATTATATTCGGAGACCTTAAGCCGTAATTCGAACCATTCAAAAATCTATTTTCTAAATTTGTAGATAAATAAAGAAAAAAATGTTGTTGTTTTTTTTTAAATATTTTTTTTTATATAGTTTGATACATCCTTTCAACTAATGGGTAGACACATTCTTCACAAGACATGACTATGACATGACATTTACTTCTAACACCGCAGTTTTGATTAGAAAGAAATCAGTAAAAAGGTATTCTCCCATCCCTGAGAATGTATAGAGAGAAAAAACGATAGCGCCGCTGTAAAAATGACGTTAATTTAGCGCGCCTTTTTTGATGAGGAGAGAAGCCCGTCAGTGGCAGACACTGTGGTCAGAGCCCTAATTAGATAAACATTACCGCACTGCTTCATGCGACACAAATTAAATCCGTACTTATCTAAACTCATACGGTGTTCCTCTCAGAGATTGTATTTTTGTAAATGAGAAACAAAGCTAAATATTTATTTTATTTGTTTCGTGCTGTTTCTATTTTAAAAATCTCATTCTTTCTCAATACATCTCATTCTTCGTTGTCCTCTTCAACGCATTCTGCTCCACACATAACAATTCTGTCGTTCAATTATTTCTATGTCTTATTTATTTCTCCATATCGTCATTTATACGCCCCTCACCTTCTCTCCACCCCCCAACCCCGCACTCCTTGTCTCTCATCCCTTAAAAAACACGTGTCGATCTCCCCCCCCCCCTTCTCTCAGCCTCGAGTGAATTTATCGTCTGGGAGACACGGGTTGCAGGTGGTGTGTTACCTTAAGTGAGACGCCAGGTTAGTTAGTAACGCTAGGTCGTAATCTTGATTGATCACCTGCATGTTTGGGGAAAAAATGGGGTGGGGGAGGGTAGGCTCTCACAGCAAACAGCAGGCTGCAAGGGAGGTTGGGGGGGGGGGGGAACTAGTCAAGACACTGATTTTATAGTTCGTTTTTTTTGGTTTTTTAAAAAATAAATCGATTGAAATCTGTAAATATTTTAAGAGTGAGGCGAATGTAAAAATAAGACATTTGGGACTCGGTGCTAATGACAAGTGCACCGAGCACCAGGCACACTGAATTAAAACTAGTTTTTGACAATTGATCAAAGTACGAGAGTTTAAAATTATGTTAAACGAATTTTTTTTTAAATGATACATCTGCAACGGGCGCCAGTTCTAAGACACGCCCCCCTGCCCCCCACACACACACACCCAATAATAAAATCCACATTCAATTCTTTTTTTTTTTATACAGGTGTTTAGTTTCTCTCGGTGTTTTTCACTCCTGGTTGGGGTGCATGTGGGTGTGCTTAGGGGCGTGAGGTAGGAGACTGGTGGTGTGCGTTGAAAAGTAGGTCTCGCGAAATACTAGTAAAATGATTTAGTTTCCATAGAGACGGCACTGATCGAATCAACGGTTCTAAATATGTCATCTTACGGCACCAGTTTCATTAAGGTTGATCTGATCCTGACCCCCGGGGTGGTGGGGAGGGGGGTCGAGAAGGGCAGTTTACGAGTTATAATACACATTTAAGCAATGAAGGGCATTAAGTTAAAATTTAGCAGGACACCGGTGCTTCATAGTACACCAGTACGTCTTAGGACATCAGTACGTCTTAGGACGTCAGTGCGTCCTATACGGCAGGACTTGGAAACATTGTCTAGTTCAAATTTGAACGGAGCGTCATTAGATTCTGCAACAACCCTGACACCTTTGAACAGAAACTAATCTTTATAGCTTTTCAATTTTTATTTACTTCCTTTTTTTTTTTTTTTACCAAAAAATAATTTCTTAATATTGTATTATTATTTTTTTTTTAATTACAAGAATTTAACTATATTCATGATTGTGTTGGACATCTTCCTCTGCGCCTTGACCCTCCATAAACCCTCCTTCCCCCTAATCACCCGTTTTACCTCGGCGAAGACGCCACTGTATTGTCATCCTTTTCTTTACGGAGGTATATTTATCACATTTAAGACATTTAAACAAAAATGTTTGGAACGATGGGTTTTGACACTTAAAAGGAACTCTTCTGTTTCTACTGTCTACTTAATTTTCAAAACATAGGTCCGAAGCTCCTGTCTACCTCATCAAAACATACGTCCTAAGCTCCTGTCTACCTCATCAAAACATACGTCCTATGCTCCTGTCTACCTCATTAAAGAAACGCGACAAGTTGATTTCAAAAGCACGATTTTTGACATTCACTACATACCCGATGTTGAACTTTGACTTTAAGGGCCCTTAAGGGTGGGCTACTGTGGAGCACGGTTTGAGAATCCCTTTCAAATGGTCTCTCTCTTTTTATTATTATTATTTTTTTTTTAATTTTATGCCGCCGCCGTGCGATTCTCTGAAGTGGTGCCCGAACACTTCGTTGTGAACCCTGGTGAAAGAAAATATTACCTTGTGTCAATAGGACGATTTTTGAGTTGGGTGTTTGGGGATGGGACACGGCGGTTGGAGCAAGGAAACAGAACATACAAGGTTCGGAGTGGGGAAACGGAATGTGTGTGGGGGAGGGGGGAGAGACATACCCGGGAGCAGGTGGCATCCTCCTCGTACGCCCCCCAGGTAACTGTCGCGTTCTAGGCACGCGACAATGACTCTACCTGCGGACCTCCGTATGAACTGATAAAAATCCGGGTCGCAGTGCGGGACCCTGTGAATGTGAAGGTTCCCACCCCCCTTTTTTCTATTTTATTGCACTTGGTCGGTGCAGTGGTGGGTAGAGATTGGTGTGGTGGTGGGTAGAGATTGGTGTGGTGGTGGGTAGAGATTGTTGTGGTGGTGGGTAGAGATTGGTGTGGTGGTGGGTGATGTGTGATATTTAATAGCCTTCATTTTTTTTTTTAAATTTTATAGAGATCTTAAACAGGTCTGCACCAAACTAGATGATTATTTTGTTATTTTATTTAGCTGCTTGAGGGGGGGGGAGGTGGCATAGTCGTAAGTAGAGTGTTGTGCGCCTGAGGACAAGATTCGTATTAACCCCCCCCCCCCCAAAAAAAAAAAAAAAAACAACACTGGAACCCATTATTTGCATCAATAAAATAAAATCAAACTCATTTTTTTGCGCCCCAACTAGTCTGGCGCCCGTGGACATTTGTCTTTCCCGCTTTGTCAACTTTAGGGGGGTGGTGTCTTTTGAAGAAATGAGCAGACGACTTGGACTCTATTCGACATCTTGCGTTCACAGTTTCTACAACTGTTGATACCACACCCGGTTTGTTTGTTTTTTCTTCAAAAAACAACAACATATTTTTGTCGAACGGCGAATTTTCGATTCAACTGTGAATACCAATTTTTTCTATTTACCTCACAGTGAGGGCGCATTTGTTTTGGGGATCTTAGAGCCGTAGTGTTATGTTCAGCCCCGGAGACCATCACCTTGTACAGGACCGGCCTTAGGCCACTGCAACCTATGCGGCCCCAAGGGGCCCCGCACTTTCATAGGGCCCGCCCCGAATTTATTTTTTAATACAAAATCTTATTTTTCAGTATCCTTATCCTCTATCCAGATTGGGCCTTGCGCAATCCGTTTCGCATAGGGCCACGCAATTGTTAGGGTCGGCCCTGTCCTTGTATATACAAACCTGTTCAGCCCAAACGTCTCATATATACATTTTACAAAATTACCAAGTGAGAAGCTCCAAATTTCCCCATCCTACACCCCCACCTTGTTTTTTCCAAGCCGTCAACACTCACAGCAAACAGCTTTATTGTCGTAGAGATTGCTGTGTTATACAGCTGTAGGATTTATTTTTTTCAGTTCAAGTCCAAACGTTATATGTCTGAAACAAAGAGAGAGAGAGAGAGAGAAAGAACAAGAAGAAGAAAAAAGAACACGCTCTTCTTAAGGCCGAAGTGTAATCTGATCCTGGGCTGCCTGACGGGTATCGAGAAATGATATTTATGACTGGTATTACAACCCAGATTCTAGTATGTCATGTTGTATTGTGGTAGGTTTTTGTGTGTGTGCTTTTAAAAATGGTTTTGGAAATTGGTGTCAGAGGCGTAACTGGGTCTTTGGCGCCCTTGGATAATTTATTTTTGGCGCCCTTGATATTTAAATAAAAATTAAAAAATTAGAGATTTAGCGGCGCCCTTTTGAACTGGCGCAGGCCGGCGCCCTTGGCAACTGCCCCAGTGCCAAGCCGCTGTTACGCCTCTTATTGGCGTCATAATTTTTGGTTCTAAATTCTTTTGGTCGGATTTATCTGTGAAGTATGAAGAATTGTACGACTATGCATATGGACAAGTGAATCGACTACCATCCCTAATTGCTACCGTCTCGATCATAGGTGAATCGACTATACCCTCCCTAATTGATACTCTCTAAATCACACGGGAATCGACTACCATCCCAAATTGCCACTCTCTCTATCACTGGTGAATCAACTACAATCCCAAATCGATACTCTATAAATCCCAGGTGAATCGACTACCATCCCTAACTGCCACGTTCTCGATCACCGGGGAATCGACTACCATCCCTAACTGCCACGTTCTCGATCACAGGGGAATCGACTACCATCCCTAATCGCAAGTCTCCCAGTCCCCGGATATTACTGGCTTTAAAGGACCCTGGATATTGTTTTCAAAAAATACAAAATACAACTTCAAATACATTTCTACAAAAAAGCATCGTTTCTTTGTCCTTCATTCTGTAATTTATCCACTTTAAAGAAATCACGTCCCCTTACATAATATCCGGTGTTAAGGAATAATTTTGGCGCTTGAGAAAATCCACACACAAAAAATATATAATAATAATAATAAAATTTTAAAAAAGGTAATAAAACAATAATGTTCAAAAAGATAATTCTCAGAATGTTATCTTTAAAAATATTCACCCAATTTAATTGTTTAAAATAAAGAAAAGACTCAAGCGACTCATTGGTTTTACAGGACACAGAATTTCGGACACAAAAAAATGAATGAAAATAATCGTAAATAAAATTTAATAGTTTACTAGTGAATATGAGAAATAGAAGATTCATTGTTTATTGCAACCGAACCATATGTCTTCACCGGTACGTTGTAAATATTCACGTTGGCTTGTTTAATAAAACTAGTTATAAAACTGTAATCAGACCAGTTGTAACATACGCAAGTGAAACTTGGACCCTAACAAAAACGGCTGTAAGACATGGGAGGGAAAAGTTCTCAGGAAAATATCAGGACCAACAATTGAACAAAGGATCAATATGGATGGAGAATACAAACCAACCAGGAATTGCACAGTCTATGTCAGGATCCTACGATAGTGCAGGCTACGCTGGCCTGGACACTTTGAGAGAATGCCAAATGACAGAGGAGTGATGAGGGTGCATCAACAAAACCACAGAGGAAAACGGCTCAAAGGCAGACCTATAGGCTTAGATGGATGGAAGACGTGGATCAACATTTCCAGCAGCTGAGAATCCAAGCACGGGAAAGAAAAGCATTAGCTAGGTCTGAGTGGAAGGAAGTAGTGAGGCAGGCCAAAACCCTACATGAGATGTAGCGCCTCAGAGATGGAGGGATGGTTCAACAAAAGGCATGAACCACTACTGAAAAATATTCTGATAAACTTTTTATTTAGGTTAGTTTTTAAATTTTAAATTGGAGCTACCGGTATTTTCTCAAGAATAATTTTCTAAAACAAAATCCAGCCAGTCTTCATCGCCAACCAAAAATATTTCTTTAGTGACTTAAGAACTAAGAATTAGTAAATTTATAAGCGTCCTTACATAAGCGTCCTTACATAAGTCTCCTTACATAAGTGGTCTTACATAAGTCTCCTTACATAAGTGGTCTTACATAAGTCTCCTTACATAAGTGGTCTTACATAAGTCTCCTTACATAAGCGGACTTACATAAATCTCCTTTATTACGGACCGTTATAAATGGAGAATTTAATCTCTTAATTTTAGTCTATGACTCGTTCTAAAAAACAGTCCATAATAAAGGACGATACCTATGTTTAAAAATAATAACAAATAAAACGACAATCAAGGCCAGAGCTAATTACAATTAATAACTTTTTAATTTGTGTACTTCAATTAAATAATAACAGCAAAATAAATATGATTAAAATTATAAACTTACAAATTTTCAGGTACCGGTACTGTTTGTATAAAATACAATGAGTACAAAATTGTACGAGGAAATAGAAAAATCTACACACAACAAAGTATTAAATAATGACAAAGAACATCTCATGGTAAAGGAAAAATATCTCTCCATCTCTCTATCGGTCAGCCCTTTTTATAGGCATTTCCTACTAATGTCTAGAACCGTCTAATGCATTGTTTTGCTTTCCCGTTTTATCCAGATCCTTCTATAAGGTTCTGAATAACTAAGCTTTTTGTAAACAAGGGAAAGTTTTTGTTAGCCACACTTCAAAGGCGGTCACGAGAGTTCACGAGGGGTCATGCACGGGGAAGGCGGGCTATGCGTGTAACAAAACACATCATCCCTCATAACACCTTACATAAGCAGCCTTACATAAAATATATTTTGAAATGAGACATCTGGACGAATTTCTTGTGCATTGTTTTGAAGACAACCCATTTGCTCAATTGATGGGTTCGGACCTGGTGCCCGTCCTAGAAGTATGGACCATTAATTCCGCGTCACATTATAAAGAATTGAAGAAAATCGAATGAAAGGGCACCAGACGTTTACATAAGCAAGTTTCATGTGCACGGAGCGTGGCGTGTGACAGTGAGAACTGAAGCGCACATGTCCTCTGGATGGAGCATGGCGTGCGACAGCGGGAACAAAAGTGCAAATGTCACGTGGATGGTGCATGGCGTAGCAGCGAGAACTAAAGTGCACATTTCATCTGGATGGAGCGTGGCGTGAACAAAAGTGCACATGTCACGTGGATGGTGCATCGCGTGACAGCGAGAACTAAAGTGCACACTTCATGTAGACGGGGAGTGGCATGTGACAGAACTTAAGTGCCCCGTTCGATCTGACAATGTTTCTCCACCGCCCAGTTCTCACAACACCTGCGCCACGTTTGTGTACCGCATTGCTTCTCTCAACGCGCTGGCTGCCACTTCATCCCATTTTTACAATTTTACTACGTACGCCATCTTGGTTATTATATTCTCCGGGCACCCCAAAAATGAATAATCATAAATTTTGTTTTTACATCCCCGCAACACCCCCCCCCCCTTTTTTTTCCTTTTTTTTCAGTTTATATTATTATTATTATTATTATTATTATTATTATTATGGGTAGTTTTCTATAGCGTGGTACCCCAGCCTAAAGTTTTACACTGGAGTCGGAGTGTAGAATGAGAAAGTAAATGGGCGTCATCATGTACATGTATCGGAGAAATGAGTAGTGGACTCCGAGTTGCAGAAGTGTTGTAGACCCTACTAATCCCACCGCCCCAGTGGCGTAGCGAGGGGGGTAAGGGAGGCATCATGCCCCGGGTGGTACTCACAAAGGGGCGCCAAATGGTATATTTTACATATAATATTGTATGGTTTTCGAATGGGGGCGCTAAAAAGGTATTGTGCCCGGGCGCGAGTTAAGATCGCTACGCCACTGCACGACATTTTATGATTATGCCACCCGTTAAGGACCAACCCCCCACCCCCCGGGGCCCACATTCCCCACCCCCTGCCCCACCTTCCAGGTAAAATTGATCTGTTTTTAACATATTGAGCCCCTTCTTCAACCCTAAACCCACTTCCACCCCAACACCCCCATCACCGTGTATCAGTGTAACCTCCCACCTTTAACACCGCCATTATCCAACGGGAGCCCTCCCCCTCCCCCCTCAACCCCCCCCCTCCTCCCCCCGGCCGGCATCACCTGAGACCAAAAAGCGCGTGCGACAGAAGTGTTGCCAGTCAAAATCCCAAGATAGTGGGTCGTCTCATAGTCTACTTTACATCACCTCAGCGCTGGCAACAGTTTGGTTGAATGGGAAGCAAGCAACCATGCAAGAGTCAAGTTTAAACAATCTAGTAGGAAATGATGAATTTCTAGAAGGAAATGATGGATTTCTAGAAGGAAATGATGGATTTCTAGAAGGAAATGATGTTTAGCTTAGTATATTGTATATACTCGTGGTACTCGGAGACAGTCTCGGAGCTTTGTCCACGTGTTACAACTCGTGGTACTCGGAGACAGTCTTGGGGCTTTATACACGTGGTACAACTCGTGTTACTCGTAGACAGTCTTGGAGCTTTATCCACGTGGTACAACTCGTGGTACAACTCGTGGTACTCGTAGACAGTCTTGGAGCTTTATCCACGTGGTACAACTCGTGGTACGACTCGTGGTACAACTCGTGGTACAACTCGTGGTACAACTCGTGGTACTCGGAGACAGCCCCCCTGACGTTGCAGGCACGTAACGTAAATTATCATAAGAAAAGGTCCTCTGTCAATGGCACACGACCCAAGTGGGCCGGAAGCAAGCACGACGCGGGATAAGCAAAAGACCCTTTTGTTGTCTCACGGTGTACGGGGGAGAGGACCCGAAACCCAAACATCTGCTCCCGTGGTGGCAAACAAGGGCAGACAACCAACGATTTATGGAGACCGAATTTTTTGGCAATTTATTTTGGCGGCTTTTTCTACCCCTCTGAGGCGCATAAATTACCTCTTACTTTTTTTTTGTTTTGTTTTTTATTTGGTTTTTTATTATAAACGAGCCGCTATAAATATTTCAACTCTAGTTCTACAAATAAATGGAGCTCCCCCCCCCCCCCACACACTTTTTAAAATAGCATTTGGAAGAATTGTGCGAATTTCTTAAAAAAGAAATTGCCCAACGCTGGTATTGTGAAAAACCTTTTAACCAATGGGAAAATAAAAAAATCCTATAGATGAAATGCGTTGAGTAAAGGGGTGAGTAGCTTTGGGAAATTATCGATTGCGACAGCTGTTTTCCCATAACACGCTGTTGAACACGCATATGGTTTTTCCCCGCACAACAGGCTGTACTGTGTTTACTTGAGTTTATGGCCCCGGACTTGCCGAAAGCCCTGTTTGTGTATCTTTGTTTTATTTCAGTAAGGTTCAGTCTGCTTATCTAAAGTTGCCGATTTTAGGGGTTGGGGGGGGCACGTTAGATTGATTGCGTCCATCACAACAATTTAATATAAACGAAATTCAATAAATTATTCGAATACACAATAAATTATATAAACCAATAAATTAAAACATATCTTACTTATTTTTTGTTATATTGTTATAATTATTTAATGGCACCATGAGGACCAAGAGTTAGACCGTATGCTTATGGGAGATAAGCCAATATATCCTTCATTTTTATCACAGTGCACACCACGATAAACGACAATGCCCTTGGAAACATCTATTTCAACATATCCCACCACATTCACCGCACACACCACAATCGGTAACATTTTGAATCCATTCTGATAACACAATAGTTGCATTGGACATAATACGAGCCATGGGAAACAATGGTTAGAAATACTTTTAGTGATGTTGGAAGCAATGGTTAGAAATACATGTACTTTTGGTGATGTTGGAAGCAATGGTTAGAAATACTTTTGGTGATGTTGTAAGCAGTGGTTAGAAACGTTTGGTGATGTTAGAAGCAAGGGCTAGACATATTTTTGGTGATGTTGGAAGCAAGGGCTAGACATACTTTTGGTGATGTTGAAAGCAAGGGCTAGACATATTTTTGGTGATGTTGGAAGCAACGGCTAGACATATTTTTGGTGATGCTGGAAGCAATGGTTAGACATACTTTTGGGAATATTTGAAGCAATGGTAAGACATACTTTTGGGGATTTTGGAAGTAGTGGTTAGAAACATTTTGAGATGTTGGAAGCAATGGTTAGAAACGTTTGGTGATGTTGGAAGCAAGGGCTAGACATATTTTTGGAAATATTGGAAGCAATGGCTACGCATATTTTGGGGGGATGTTGGAAGCAATGGTTAGACATACTTTTGGGAATATTGGAAGCAATTGTTAGAAACATTTTGGTGATGTTGGAAGCAATGGCTAGACATAGTTTTGGGAATATTGGAAGCAATGGTTAGACATACTTTTGGTGATGTTGGTAGCAATGGCTTCGCATACTTTTTGGGGATGTTGACTTCGGCTAACTGTCAGCTAATTTTTCGATCACGGATAAAATTGTTAGTCACATTTTTTTTTTTTGCGTGGATAATGTATCGCTTTTAAAACAAGTTCCGAGTACATGACCCCTTTGGTAAACAACCCAAACAACCAGGTCTCCTCAACCGGGACCTTCACTAGGCGTTCCCGGGTTTTTGCTTTTTTCTCCGTCCTTGATGATTGAGGTGAGCTGCTGCATAACCTGGGCAAACATGCATTATTTCTCTAATCTTCCAAACCAGACAGAGTTATCTGTAAGGACTAATGAACACTCTCGTTCGGTATTGTTAATGGACGTTTTGAGACTGGGGGCTAATGGGGGAACTGTGTTCTACTTCCGGTTAGCTCACGTCCTGTAGCTTTAGCAAAATAACCCCGGGGGAGGACATGTCAGAGAGTAATTTTAGTTTTACAACTTTAAAATATTTTTTTTTTATAAAGACTATTATTTAAAATGTTTATCTTCTCTATTTTTTCTTTCATATTAATAAAAGAGTTTGTGTTGAAGTTACAAATAAAAGGGTTTGTGTTGAAGTTAGAAATAAAAGAGTTTGTGTTGAAGTTACAAATAAAAGGGTTTGTGTTGAAGTTACAAATAAAAGAGTTTGTGTTGAAGTTACAAATAAAAGAGTTTGTGTTGAAGTTACAAATAAAAGGGTTTGTGTTGAAGTTACAAATAAAAGAGTTTGTGTTAAAGTTACAAATAAAAGGGTTTGTGTTGAAGTTACAAATAAAAGGGTTTGTGTTGAAGTTACAAATAAAAGAGTTTGTGTTGAAGTTACAAATAAAAGAGTTTGTGTTGAAGTTACAAATAAAAGGGTTTGTGTTGAAGTTACAAATAAAAGGGTTTGTGTTGAAGTTACAAATAAAAGAGTTTGTGTTGAAGTTAGAAATAAAAGAGTTTGTGTTGAAGTTACAAATAAAAGGGTTTGTGTTGAAGTTACAAATAAAAGAGTTTGTGTTGAAGTTACAACTAAAAGAATTTGTGTTGAAGTTACAAATAAAAGTGTTTGTGTTGAAGTTACAAATAAAAGAGTTTGTGTTAAAGTTACAAATAAAAGGGTTTGTGTTGAAGTTACAAATAAAAGGGTTTGTGTTGAAGTTACAAATAAAAGTGTTTGTGTTGAAGTTACAAATAAAAGAGTTTGTGTTGAAGTTACAAATAAAAGAGTTTGTGTTGAAGTTACAAATAAAAGAGTTTGTGTTGAAGTTACAAATAAAAGGGTTTGTGTTGAAGTTACAAATAAAAGAGTTTGTGTTGAAGTTACAAATAAAAGGGATGGTGTTAAAGTTACAAATAAAAGGGTTTGTGTTGAAGTTACAAATAAAAGAGTTTGTGTTGAAGTTACAAATAAAAGAGTTTGTGTTGAAGTTACAAATAAAAGGGTTTGTGTTAAAGTTACAAATAAAAGGGTTTGTGTTGAAGTTACAAATAAAAGAGTTTATGTTGAAGTTACAAATAAAAGGGTTTGTGTTGAAGTTAGAAATAAAAGAGTTTGTGTTGAAGTTACAAATAAAAGGGTTTGTGTTAAAGTTACAAATAAAAGGGTTTGTGTTGAAGTTACAAATAAAAGAGTTTGTGTTAAAGTTACAAATAAAAGGGTTTGTGTTGAAGTTAGAAATAAAAGAGTTTGTGTTGAAGTTACAAATAAAAGGGTTTGTGTTGAAGTTAAAAATAAAAGGGTTTGTGTTGAAGTTAAAAATAAAAGGGTCTGTGTTGAAGTTAAATATAAAAGGGTTTGTGTTGAAGTTAAAAATAGAAACCTTGCGTCGTATTTAATTATTTCCTTGGCGTCCGTGAAAAAAACATCATTGCCATAAAGATATACGGTCCACTTATTTTTTATTTTTTTTTTTGTTGTATTGGAATTAAATATTGATCAAAGTTAGCATTGAACAAAACTGCGCCACATTTCCCCTAACAACTGTAACTTGGCAGTGCCCGATTGGGCATTTATGCTGCAGGTTATATATGTGTTGCAGATACTATGCGGCCTTATACTGTTTTTGATCCTTACAAACATACACAAACACACATTAACCGTATGTTGTTACATTTAAGCCCCAATTAAACTAAAACTTTAAACAATACATTGCCTGCCCCACTGCCTACAGACAAGAAAGGCTGCCCCTCTGCATACTGACAAGAAAGGCTGCCCCACTGCCTACTGACAAGAAAGGCTGGGCTAAGGGGAATGAAACCCCATGAAACAGAAATAAATGTTTTTATTGCATAGAAATGTGTAAATAAAATTATAATAAGTGCAAATATGTGTTTAGTTAATAACTCTATTAAAATGAGTTTTAAAATTTGTGAATTACAAAAAAGACATTCAATATTTTTATAACGTCTTTTTTTAATATTCGTAAGGAATTAATCATTAAAATGAAGACCTTAGTGTTAAAAGTACTTAAGTCACAAAATGCACATTTTGAGATAATCAAGTTCAAATATACTTTTCGTCTATAAAATATGACTATTTTCATTTTTTGTCTTGTTTAATTAAGGGCCTAATGCACATTTTAATGTGTTCAAATTTCTGCAGTACACTTGGCTAAACTGGTAAGAAAGGATCACAGTTTAGATTGATTTTGACAAAAATGTGACTTAAGTACTTTTAGCACTAAGGTCTTCAAATGCTATTTTAATATTTTTTTTAAATATTTAAATCTCATCACACCAAAGCACCGGTAATCTGAGGGGAGGGTTGGGAATGGAAGGGGGAATTCCCTGCAATTTGTAACACCAACCTGAACTGACTAACCCACCGAACGAGAAAAAAAAGAGAGACGCGTGCAGCAGATGTCGCCACAGGCTGCTCTCTGAGTGATTATGTCGTCTGCTTTAAAAAAAAAAAACAACTTTTTCATTCTCTAAAATTTTTATTTTTCTTATTGTTTTATTTCTCCTACCCCATCCCCCCCCCTTCCTACAATAAGTTGCAACCGTGTTTTGTTTGTTTATTTCGTTTCGTCGCCTAACCACAATTTAAAGACGAAGGATTTTTTTGTATTAGACGTTGGAAAATGAAACAGCTTCTCTTAAGCACTTCCTTGCAGACAGCAAGATTCTCTGGGACTCCTAAAAGTCCACGGACATATGGCCGCACATGTTTGGTTGTCTCCAATCTGAAAGTGTTGTTGATAGCATTAGGTTAACACTTGATTTGGGGGTAAACAGGAACACCATACAACACCATACAACACCATACAACACCATACAAGACCATATAACACCATACAACAAGTTTATTATTTTGTTTAATGTTTAACATAGTATAGAAACAATGTTGTTGTTGTTTGTGTGTGGTAAATATCCAGATATGTTTTCATAAAATGCATTCTTCTCCCCAAACGGTTAAATAGGAATAAAATTTCCACATATTTCAAGAGTAACTTGACAAAAATCCCTGATCTAAAACTCGAGGACCGCTCACATTATTTACAGCTTTATTTATAGTTTAAAAATAGGAATTTCGATGAGATATAAATATATATATATATATATATATATATATATATATATATAGAGAGAGAGAGAGAGAGAGAGAGATGTATATATATATAGAGAGAGATGTATAAATATATATATATATATAGAGAGAGAGAGAGATGTATATATAGATATATATAGAGAGAGAGATGTATATATATATATATATATATATATATATATATATATATATATATATATATATATATATATATATATATATAGAGAGAGAGAGAGAGAGAGAGAGAGAGAGAGAGAGAGAGAGATGTATATAGGCGGTGGCTTCTTACAATGTACCAAAAAATATTTATGATTGTGATACTGCATCAATTTCTTTTAACATCGCATGACTCTAAAGGTTTTGACGGAACCTTGTGTAATAAATTGCGAGAAGTTTTATTTACTCACACTTGAAAGCCACGAAAAGATATGTTTTCTTCGTGGCTTACTGTATACTGTATAGTTTCATGATATTGGACGTAACATATACGAATGATGTGTGCACTGAAGTTAGACTGGCGAGTGGCATGTACTCCACATGTACTCCACATGTACTCCACATGTACTCCGCTGCACACAAAATGAACAACAAACATTACGTCTACAATGTTCCAAGAAAAGAAAAAAAATTCGGGCCCCGGAGTGGGGTGGGGTGGGGGAGGGTGTAGGACGACAACCTCATCATGCCAAGGTCACGATGACCTGTATCGGGGGGGGGGGGGGAGGACCATCTGCTGCTTGTTGGTGACCGAAGCACATGTCAAATTTTGCTCGTCGATTTTTAAATATGAGTTTGACGTTCAATGACGGCATGTGACCAGCTTATAGCCCGATACAAACACCGCACGCATACGAAACACCACGCTCGTCACCATACGTTCGCATCAATGCATGGGGTATTTACCTTTTATGGTACGACCTGTGTATGTCTCACGGTGTGAAGATGGAGCTCAATTAATATAAATTTGAGCACCATTTTAGCGCAGGTCTGAACTGAACACATTCAAAAAGGTATTAATGATTTTTTGTTTTTAATTTCAGATATGTTGATTGTTATACACAGTCTTCTGTGAAACGAATGGCCTTATGCCTTATATTCACCTCAAGAAGAATGCTGTTTGTCCGTCAAAATCGACAAGGACCATCCGGTTATGAGTGGGGTGGGTCACGGTGAGTGCGTAGGTGTCTTGCTAGTCGGTGCTCGGAATAGTCTCTGGCACCGCGGGCAGGGGATAGTTGCTGTGGTCGGGTGTCTAAGAAGAAACACATTGTAAGACATCCCCTACTTTCAAATGTACACCAAAATCGATCAGCCCACACAGGATATATGGGCCATTCCAGCTTTGCGCCAGAGATGTCACACCTACAAATTTATTCGTCTGGCCGCAATTTCACGCATCCTCCCTCCAATACACCCATTCATCCACCATCCACACATTCGTCGATCGAATCCATCTATCCATGCATACATGCATGTATCCGAATAACCCTTTATCCCACTTCCTCTCTCCAACTCCACTTCATCCCATCCCCAAAGGCCTAATCCCTCCCCGCGGATAAATTATAGTATCAGGATACTAGTTTTATTATCTCTCTTCAACCGGCGTTGTAACAGATGGCGTATTCATTACACACTGCCGGCGCGGGCAGAAAAAGTGTACCGGGGTAAAAATGAATGCAAATGAAGCTTTTACCGTGAACAATGATAGGACTTTTTTTTTTAATGGGCACAAAAGGCGAGTTGTCACCGGCCACTCGGTGATGGCTGAAATAATTCAAGTGGTAATTGCCCGACCCTTTTAGTCTGTGACATTTATCAATTTTATGTGTTTATTTGATAAGATACCAATTTAATGTAGTGTTTGTGCGGCCTTGACATTTAAGAACCTGACTGAGTATTATGTTCGCATACGTTTTGTTTATTTATTTATTTTTTTATTTGGGGGGGGGGGGGGGCGGCGGCTTTATTAGGCGGTAAGGGAGGGGGTGGGAGGGGCTTATCCAAGTTATCCGAATAACTCCACCAAACAAATTCAGCGTAAATTCTCATTGAACAGTTGAGACTGTGGTCCTTCTCGGCTAAATTTGACAACTACTTAGATGGTAGATCATAGAATATCTAAATGTGTAACATCAATGTATATCCACTGCGAGACACGCGCGTTTTCATAGGACTGAGCAACGGTCTTGGGGGACTATTCGATGAAAGGAAGAGTGGGCGTGTGGGGCGGGGGGCGTGTGGGGTGGGGGCATGTGGGGTGGGGGCATGTGGGGTGGGGGCATGTGGGACGGGGGCGTGTGGGGTGGGGTGGGGGCGTTTGGGGTGGGGGTGGGATTCCTCATTAATAAACTTAAGAACGAAGCCGAACTAATAAATCCATGACCATTTTACGCTGGTGACAGATCTGTAAGGTATGAAGCTTGTACTTGGCTCACTGTAGGTTGACAGCCTGCAAATAAGTTCGCTGTAGGGGGCTAGACAGCCACTGAACCCCACCCGAGTAACGTACTACCCAGCCAGTACTCTCCCCGGAGTCTCGTGTTAGGGTGCTAAACCTGCCAATGTTCTCTCCGTCTTGATCAAAGTATATGTATGGATGTTAAAGGGTTTGACTCGTTTGGATAAATTGGATACATTGCTTGACTACGTCTTTTGAAATGGATGTAACCCAATATTGTGCCAACCAAACCCGAGTCAATGCTTAAGGTCTTCTTTTTTTTATATTTTAAATCATTTATATTAAATTCTCTTTTGTTCGTCTGTTTGTGGTAAAATCTTCGGACGACTTCCGGTCATCCTATCTAACGGAAACTTGGCCCATAGGCTCGTTGCTGATGACAACACATTCTTTAAAATTTTCAGCACCACTCCAAAAAAAAATAAATTGTTCCTGTTTTTCAATGGGAAGATGAATGGAATATGATTTGTTCATGGGTGCGTGCTTTGATGTGGAGATTAACTGTGTGGCTGTTGCTGTGCGCTTTGTATTTTTGAAGTAGTTTGGTTCAAATATATAATTAGTCTATTAGGTTGTACATGCACTAAGATGTATTTAAAAAAAACATTACTATTCAAAAAAATCAATCTACATAATCACATAATCCCACAATTACATAAATGATTATTCCTTTAAAATACATAAATGCAAATAAAAATAGAGAAATAACAAAAAACGATTTGTATGAAAAACTTCGTTTTTATGGGTGTTTAATTAAAGTCTAATTCCCATTGCCAAAATTAACTTTTAATGTGTGCTGAACCGAGATTAATTTTAACAATCACAAAGAACCCCCCACAATAGTGACAGGAGAAAATGTCTTTTGAAAATTTTTATGTAACATAAAAAAATGTGACTGTATTCTGGTCTTGGTTCTGGTTCTGGTTACCGTACGTTACTGCATCCAACGGTTGGGGAAGCGATGCTGCCATCCTAACGGCTCCTAGCATATCGTTACACTTACAAATCATCTTACAGCCCGGAAATTCGATTGAAAGCTGTGGTCCTTTGAAAACTTTCACTCGTTATAAAGATTAATTCGTTTCATCCTAAAAAAAACAAAACATTTTTATGTCGTGGAGCTCCGCGAAGATCTATCCCGAATCGAAAGCCAACTGCGATAAAACAAACCCGGAGAGAAAGATTTTTAAAAAAAAGAGAGAAAAGATTAACGATAAGTGAAACGAAACGGAACGAAGTGAATGACACCATGAGACGGGGCGAGAAGATAGCTGATATTTTTTAAGCTCGATAGGACGGACAACCGTGGAGCTATTGTGTTTGCGGCCGGCGATTCATTTCCGCGCTTGCAGTCATCCATAGCCAATTACGGGGCGAACTCTTGTTTCGGCCATGCTTTACAATTTTCATTAGCGCGACAAGGCGCGTGAATTTAATTGTGAGTTGTGGAAAACAAGAATGTTAGAATGGGAAAGAGGAGAAGGTGGGGGGTGTGGGGGTTCGCGAGTTGTGGTGGTGGGGGTGAGGGGTGAGAGCAGTGGTAAAGGCTTTTGATCACTAGAGGAAATGAAAGTGAATGGAATTTCTGGTCGTGGCCGGGGTGTGCATTGTTCGCGCGTAACTCTATTACTGATCATTGTGTTGGGGGGGGGGGGGGGGGCTCCGGTCGCTGCCATTACATTACGAGGATAGACCGGATGATTATAAATAATTAAAGGAAAGCAGTAATGCCCCCCATCCCCCCTGTCTTTGGATATAGTCAACAGAGTAGCGCGGCCTTGTTTGACAAGCACAGACCAGAGGCGTAACTAGGATGAAGAATTGGCGGTTTGTCTCTCTTAATTTGCAGGAGAAGTGCCATTTTTTAAAAATAAAAAAATTAAAATTAAATGTTTAAAGGTTCATTTCCCTACTTCCCTAAATATTTCTCAGTAAACTTTTCACAGTAAACATTTCACATTAAACATTTCACATTAAACATTTCACATTAAACATTTCACATTAAACATTTCAAAGCGGGCAGAAATTAATTCGTCACGTGTTTAAACGACTGAGCGGTAAATTGGTTAAGGTATTCAAAACTCAAATAAAATACGCCCGGATGTTTGTCTGGAACTAACGCGAAGGAGAAAAAGAAAAAAAAAAACTTTGTACAACGATGCATTTTTAGAATACTCAAAAGCGTTCCCTTTAACAAATTCTAAACATGTATGATGTTTACCCAAACTGGGTCAGTTTTCTTGTTTTTTTAACACTAGAGTGTCTTATTTCTTTGAGAATTATGCTTTTAGCTGGTAATCTAAAATAATCAATTGAGGAAAAGAACCAACTTTTTGACGTACGTAAGCTGTAGCAATTGAAATGAAAAATTTGGCTCCAAGTTCGTGTCATTTTATAATCGAAGGCCGCCGGTAGCTGATTAATTCCCAATTTTCGCAGAAATGTCTTGGTCAGATTCTTTGTTATGTCATCAGTCACGTTTTATCCCGACCGGGATGGGAACCTCTTAAGTTTATGTATATGGCAGGCCTCGCTACACTTCAGAGTGTGATTAAGGCAGGACAGTGTAAAGAACATTTAGCACAACATTGTACATTTCTATCTGTGATATATGTTGGTGCGGTATGGTGGTGCCGTATGGCATAATCACAAATGTTAAACCAGGATAATGCGCATATGGCTTAGCCAGAATAGTTTTTATCACCTTTCATCATTCCATTAGCATATTTATTGTAACATTTTCCCCAATGGCATCCACGCTTTGCAGTTTTTGCCTATGGAAACCCCCTGCCCCATGGAAGCCCCTGCCCCATGGAAGCCCCCTGCCCTATGCAAGCTCCCTGTCCTATGGAAGCTCCGGCCCTATGGAAGCTCCCTGCCCTATGTAAGCCCCCTGCTCTATGGAAGCTCCCTGTCCTATGGAAGCTCCCTGTCCCATGGAAGCCCCCTGTCCCATGGAAGCTCCCTGTCCTATGGAAGCCCCCTGCCCTATGGAAGCTCTCTGTCCTATGGAAGCTCCCTGTCCCATGGAAGCCCCCTGTCCCATGGAAGTTCCCGGCCCCATGGAAGCCCCCCCCCCTCCCAAACTCATTACCGCAAACGCAATGGCGTACAAAAATTTTGAAAAAAGCGTAAATTATCAAATTACAAAACATCGCAAATACCTAAAACTCGCGAGAGGTTTGATCATACGACCATCACGTTTAGATCATAAAAAAGAGTTACATGAATATTTAATTTAGACTTTCAGATTTCCACCGTTGATGTCATCGTATCTTCCTATGTGATCATATCCCCCACCCTCAACTGATGAAATCACCTTCCTCTCTCTCTCTCTCTCTCTCTCTCTCTCTCTCTCTATCTATCTCTCTCTCTCCCTCTCTCTCCGTTTTATCGCGCTTTCATTTCCACGCATCAAAAGTTGCGCAACCAATTTTATTGTTATATGGGACATCCAATTGATCCACGATAGCGCGATGTTTAATCATTGACGTATTTAAAAAAAAAGATGCAGAAATCAATGACACGTCGAGTTCATAGAATCGTCCGTCGGAACAACATTCTAGAAGATTGATGATTTTAAATCTCGCGTGCGTTTGGAGTATGAAAATGTACGGACCCCTTGTCGACACGGGCCTGACGTCAAGAGCGGGGGGACCTCATTTGCAGGACAAACTTCAGTGGCATTCATCTCCTCCGATGACAACCCCGGGCCAATGTCGATAACCAACGGGGGGGGGGGGGGGGGGGGGGGGGGGGCTATAACACTTAAAACTATATTTTTATAAAAAAATTTAAAGCCGCACCGAGTGGTCTCTCCTCTCTCTAGACGAGCGTATCGGATGTGGGTCCCGTCAATTATTCTGCCACAAACGGGACGATTCGACCCCTCTTCCCTCTTTCACTCACCCAAACTGAAACTTTTTTTTTTTAGATCCATTGGCATTGGCCGTGGGTGTTTTTCTTACGCCGTTTTTTTGCTTCTCTGACGAGAATCTGCTCTGTACTCACGCTAAACTCTCCATAAATCTTCCTCTACGCTCAGGACATGGTCCTCGGTAATTTCCTCGAACTCCCGAAAAAGCGAGTGGCCACTGCACCTCACCCCAAACCCTTTAGCCCGGCTTCCTACTCGCACTCAGTCACTTGTTATTATTTTCTCAGTGTCAACCATGCCCCCCCCCGTTCCCCCCACGTTCCCCTCCCCCCAAACCGACCCTGCACGTGACTCCGGGGAGACGCCGTGAGAAGAGACTTCGTTTGGACGTGAGTCAGGCACGGCTGACGCCAATTTAGCCCAGAAAACTTTTGCCAATTAATCATTCCTTCAAAAGAGAAGCGGTTTACACACACGGATGGCTCTCAAAGGCCCGGGCCTCTGATCCTTTGAAACACCGTCAATGCTTTCAAAGATCGATAGGGGCTCCCCTGGAAATCTTGATACTTAGGGGGGGGACCATCGATAGCAGCGGGTGGGTGGGTTTTTTAGGATTTACAATGTAATTGTCATAGCTGGATAGGCACGGACAAGGGGGGATCATTTGGAAAATTGCTGTTTTACACCAGGGGTTCTAAAACCACTTTTCTCAGTATACATATAATAGTCGAACTATATGATTGTTATTGTAAAGACTTTCGTGATGAACTGAAAACTGCTCAAAGCAAAATATTTAAATTCTTCGATGTGTTGCATTTTGATTGATGTGTCAGTTGTTGCGATTAACCGATTCAAAAAATTAGACACAACTTATCAAGGGAAGGGGCACGGTTGGTGACATATTTGTGTTGTATCTATATGGTCAAGATCCAGCAGAAATTAAAATAAATGATCATTGAGTCATCCCCACTTCACCCCTCCCAGGACTACACCAAGCCAACAATTAGAATAATTAATTACTCCATCGTAAAATGGATATTTCAGAGCTTTTTTTAAAAAATATTTTTTTTTTTTTTTTAAATTTTTTGACATTTTTATTAAGTTATTGAATTTCACTCCACAAAATTTTGTTCCTTTGAGAACCTTTCATCTCGAGAAATCAATGGGGTTGGCGTGGCATGTGAATAGTCGCTGATGACTGCCAAAGATTAGAACTTTAAAGCATACAGACCGGGAGGGGGGGGGGCTGTTTCTATTTGTGTCAAAAAATCTATACTGCGTAATATTGTTTATATACACCGACGTGCCCCGATGCTTTCAAGAGGTTCGGCTAAGCGACTGAAATTTATTAAGTTTTTATTTTGTTGTTGATTTTTTATTTCTTAAATAAAGTAATTTTTTTTCCTCTCAGCTTTAGATTCAATGCTTTTTATTGTTGAAATTTTGAAAAATCGATGTTCATCCGGCTTCTTCACCCCCATTCCCCATCCTCTCCCCCCCACCCCCACGACCAGTAATTGCTTCTTCAAACAGCACAGACTGCATTGGTGGAATTATTTTATTCTTTTAAAAACAAAAACAAAAAAACAACAAAAAACAAAAAACAAAGCCGTATTGAAATTAAGAACCCTGGCATAATAGAAACGCAGTGCAAATCTTTCATTTGCCAAGTTGTCCTTGCTGATTATTTACTTTGGATTAATCCCTTGTCACCGTTCGGGATTATTTTTAGAGTTAAGTAATTCTTGTAAATAAACAGTAATAAATCCCCCCCACACCACCCCCCCCCCCCCCCCCACATCCCAACACCACCCTTATCATACTCTGCACGAACATCCTAAGTAAGACATATAAAAACATCAATTTATTTCTCTATAATTATTATTATTTTTTTTTAAATTGAACATTAATGATGTGTACTCTCCTACAACCCATCCGCGTCCCCCCCCCCAACCCCCACTCCCCAAAAAAGCCTTTTAAGTAGTAGTGCAGATCCTGTCATTCCACTCACACGCGTCAATGCTCAAATGTCCAATATTTTTGCAGCCGCTATTTTCCGTAATGATCGCAAAACTCTTTTTTAACCGGGAGTGGGGGAGGGTAATTCCCCCACCCCCCACTCCCCCGGCCCAACGTGTTATTGTTTAATCCAACCTCCTGCTTCCATTCACACGGTCCGATGTTTGATGAAACACAGGATACAGCAGAAATCCGGATCCTGGGTCCAGAAGCTGTAAAACTCACGTCACGAAGGATGAAAGCAAAGACAACCCGGGACACAATGTTTTAGTAACGCCCCCCCCCCCTCCCCCCACAATTTAAAAAAAATGTAAAAGAAAGAAACAATGGGGGGGAGAGGGGATGTGAAGGTTGCATTGAGTCAAAGCCCGGGTCGAAATGAGATCTCGCTCTGTTATAAATCAGTTTTGGGTGGGACAATCACAACAGGCAGAAATCAAAGATCACGTTTGTTTTAAATGGCGGCCGGGAGTGAAAAGGGAAGACTAAAATGGAGAGTTATAGAGAGAGAGAGAGTGACAGAGATAGAGAGAGGGAGAGAGAGAGAAAGACAGAGGGGGTGGGAGGAGGGAATTGATTTTTTTAAAGTGTTTTTTTTTTATTCCAGCTTCGATAAAGTTTCAATCAGTGGATCTCAAAGTGAGATTTCAAAAAAAAAATAATTTCCATACATATATCATTGTTGAATTATTATTTTTACTTTACGTCCTTTAAAAAAGAATAGTTGGCTGATTTTGACGAGCGTACCCGTGACGTCATTTGCGATGTCAAAACCCTGTTAAGGAGAGGGTCAAAACCCTGTTAGGGAGAGGGTCAAAACCCTGTTAGGGAGAGGGTCAAAACCGGGTTAGGGAGGAATTTAGGGTTCAGGTTAGGGTGAGGGATAGATTTAGATCATTTTTTCATTTTTAAAAACTTTTTATTCGTCATTATATCAAAAACAACGACCAAGATGGCGGCCATGGTAAAAATCGCGGGTATCTTTCTAAAAATTTACCGAATAGTTAATTGCCTTTCACTTGAATGTAGAATTATCTGGAACATAAAAGACATTTTTATAGACTCCTCTGCTTATCGAATATTAACTATACTTTCTAAATTTTATCATAATACACTTTCATTGTATTTGATTTTTTTTAATTATTTGAAAATTAATTGTAAAACAGAAAAGGCGAATTTGGATTTAGAAATGTGTGTAAACTGAACGTAAATACTAATAACCAGTGGCGCATCCAGACTAAACAAAGGCGGACACACGTTAACTAAACATTTTTTTTTTTTTTTTTACTTTTTATTATGGTTTTCAATATACAATAAAATGTAACATAGATACGTTTTCATGAATATATTTATCTGAATAGAGAAACAACAATTTAAATTGTAAAATGACTTTAATAGACCGTGTCCACGTCAGGATTTGCTAGGGGGAAATGAACAAAATAAATCACTCCTTTTTGGGTTCGTCAACTATCTTTATGATCGTAACTGGTCATGCGAGTAGCATAGTCGGAGGACCACTACTCTAATGACACGGAAGGATTTGATTCACTCCCCCCCCCCCCCCCCACCCTTGGGGCTTTCAGTTAGTGTGCCACGGTGCCGTTAAATGATCAGATTTGCCAGACACAAAAAAAAAAAAAAAAAAAAAAACCGGAGAAGTTACCTGATGGCCTACGCAAGCGGGCAGCACTTTCCTGTGTCCATTCACATGATCACTTCACGTCGCCCGATGCCTTTTGTTTACGAAGGCAACGCGAGTGGAAGTCTTCGGAGAACGTCACTGCGCGGAATTAGTATCATACCTTTCATTAATCTTCTAGCTCCGTATGTACCGCCCCCACACACACTCACGCACAAAATGGGTCTTCTTTGGTGATTTTCGTTTTCCCTGACGCTGCGTCAAAAATTTCAATAAGTGACGTCACGGTTCTAAGATCATGACTACACACAAAAGGTGGGGTGGAGCCGGGGCTTATATCATGACATACTGTATACACATTTAAACGGGCTCTACAGGAGCTAAACATGGTGAATATGGAAAGACATGACAGTTCTATGAAAATGGAAACATGCCATTTCCATATCTAAAATTGACGGGATGCAAAATAAATATGATATTTAATCGTTTTAAAGAGAAAATTAGCACTCTAAATTTTAATAAAAAAATTTAATAAAGTAAAAAAAAAAATATATTGAAATTTAGTTTTCAAGCTCAATTGACATATAACAAATTCAGAATAAGGGTTTTATTATATTTTATATTTTTGTTGGGTTCGGGGGAGGGGTAGCTTATTATTCCAACTTAAAACCAAAGAGAAAATGGAGACCAAAAAAAAAAGGCAATTGTTAATGCTGATATGCCATGAGTACTGGGGCCATTGTTTATGCTGATATGCCATGAGTACTGGGGCCATTGTTATGCTGATATGCCATGAGTACTGGGGCCATTGTTTATGCTGATATGCCATGAGTACTGGGGCCATTGTTTATGCTGATATGCCATGAGTACTGGGGCCATTGTTATGCTGATATGCCATGAGTACTGGGGCCACTGTTTATGCTGATATGCCATGAGTACTGGGGCCATTGTTATGCTGATATGCCATGAGTACTGGGGCCATTGTTATGCTGATATGCCATGAGTACTGGGGCCATTGTTTATGCTGATATGCCATGAGTACTGGGGCCATTGTTTATGCTGATATGCCATGAGTACTGGGGCCATTGTTATGCTGATATGCCATGAGTACTGAGGCCATTGTTTATGATGATATGCCATGAGTACTGAGGCCACTGTTTATGCTGATATGCCATGAGTACTGAGGCCACTGTTTATGCTGATATGCCATGAGTACTGAGGCCATTGTTTATACTGATATGCCATGAGTACTGAGGCCACTGTTTATACTGATATGCCATGAGTACTGAGGCCACTGTTTATGCTGATATGCCATGAGTACTGAGGCCACTGTTTATGATGATATGCCAAGAGTACTGATTGTCACCAAGAGAAGAAAATAAATTACCCAGCAAAACCCACCGGAAGACAATATTGAATTTTGGTGAATTAAGATAACAAACGGGAATCACAATGGACCGTGGTCGATAAGTGACCGCGATGAGGATGTTTGGCGACTGTTGAAATGGCACTCATCCCTGCTCCTCCTCCTCTCTTTACCCCGCTGCCGCCATCCATTGATTGACGATAAAACCGTTGGTCGAACTGTCGCCTGACAGGTCATTGTTTGCTTAATTAGTGTGGACTCTGGAGACCAATCACTGACGACTTTGAGCGAGTCTCTCATTCTCAGCCGCTCTGTGAATTTTATTTAATATGAGACAGGAAGCCACGCGTGAAATGATGGGTTGCATTGGGGTTTTATTGGGGTTGCAGAGATATGGTGGCGGATTTGGGGGGTTAAGAGTTTAGGGGTTTACGGTGAAGGGTTGAAAATAGACTAATTGTCCAGAAGCTGTTTCTTTTTTTTTTTCTTTTTTTTTAAATCAAGCTCAGTAAATCTATTAGTAATGTAAAAACTAAAGGGAAACTACATAGGAGACCTCTAAATTTGTTTTTTTTACTGTCCTCTGTTATAAAACTTAGCATTCAGGATAATTTCTGTATTAGTACCTTCCTACAGGTGTCCCTTCCTACAGGTTTCCCTTCCTACAGGTTTCCCTTCCTACAGGTTTCCCTTCCTACAGGTTTCCCTTCCTAAAGGTTAACAAGAATCTATTTCGAGAATTTTATTCACCATTGCTTAAATGAAAATTACTTGAAACTAACTTTAGGATCTTTTCTTTTTTAATTTCTCGTAGGATCTTTGTATGCAGAAAGTGGATCATTTACTTCAGATTCGTATATGATTCCGCCTTAGCAGTGCTCATGTCTTAAACGGGATCTAAAATGGCACAGTTTTGACGTCTATATGCCAATTATTTCTTTCAGCCGAAGTCGAAAAAACAAAACCCACCAACAAATGGGTGACCCAGCGACTGAAGATTTAACGTTAGGCCTTTTTGCTATAAATATACATTGCCGTGAATTGCTTGTTTCCCGTTTTTAGCGAAATTTAATTATACTCACCATCGCGTAAAGTGTATGCGCATATGCCATTGAAGCTGTTCGTGAATGCAACTGCACACACTGCAGTGATCAATTACCTTGTTCGGTTGTGGAATATTTAATCTCCTTGCACTCAACATTCGAATTCTGGTACATCCTTCAGTTTAAGATTTCTGTTATTTCGTGAAAAAATGCCCTATTTCTAACACTGCTACTCACACAAAACACAACGGTGAATGCATCCAAAACAATACAATATGCGTCCCGTTAAGAAAAATTACAGCAGCCCAACTTGGATCAGCCAGAAGCCCCGTTATCGAGTAACCAGAAATTATTGAACCATCAGCTAAAAAAAGTGTAACGAGGGGAAGGGCGAATTCCGATGCACAGGAAGGGAAATTTGAAGCAGATGTTTGGACTGAGCGAGGGTTTCTGCGTGGTGGACGCCGGGATTGCGTCGAGGGTGAGGCTTGTAGGGTGACCTTGGCCATGGCACGTGCCGGCGATCGATTCACGGGATAGATTGCTGTGACGTAGATAATGACGTAAGAGATGCTATGGCCTTAAAAAATCTTGGCAAGTATGTTATTTCGGTGTAGTTTGGAACACGGTACTTTGGGATGACGTTTTTGGCTTTGTTCTAAAATATACTGGAGAGTAAATGTGACTAACACGTGATGTATGTCATGATGTGAAATAAAACAAAAGATGGAAGGGACTTTCGCGGAACATCCAGAAAGTGGGTATCCCCGATTTCTGGAAGTATTAACTAATACCATGCGAGCCAAAGGTTTCCTCGTACAAAGTGTTGTTCATTTTTGTTGCAATTACCCAATCATTTGGCTTCTTGGCAGATTGTCTATTTGTCCAGAAGACGATGCACCATTCTAAATTGTCTATTTGTCCAGAAGAAGATGCAAAATTCTGAAAATAATTCGTTCGTGACATTACCAAAGAAATTTAAAAAAAACAACTAAACATTAAGTTTATGTAATTGTACATCATTTATCATTTATTAACAAGCGGTTATGTGAATGGGTCAACTTCTGGCGAAAAATCGTTTCAAATTTCCTTCATTTTTCCCTTCAAAAAAACAATTTTTTTTTACTACATAACCAAATACGCTAGAGATACAAAGAACATAACAACAGCTACACATTTAGTCTCCACACCTAACGCAACCATTGCATTAAACAGGAAAAACTGATTTTTGGGGGGGGGGTGCGGGTTTGAAAATTTGATTAACTATGTGTTGTCATCGGCAGCGAGTCTCTGTGCCAAGTTTCAGCTCGATAGGATGAAGGTAAGTCGTTCGATTAGCATTCCGAAGATTTTGACACGAATAAAGAAAGAAAGAGAAAATAAAAACACAAAAAACGAATGCGATGTTTATATAAAGGATTTAACAATGGCCCAAAACTACATTATGATTTTGAAGAAAAAAAAATGTATCTATTATGTAGGTTTTGGATTTCGTTGAAAAAGAAAAAAAAAATATCTTTAAGTAAAGCGGCCCGGGAGATAATTCACTTTGCAGTGAGTTTGTTACTCGCTGCTACAGTTACAGCGATTACATTAAAAGTTCTACTGTTTTTACAGAACGAAGGGATGGGGATGGGGATGGGGATGGGGACGGGGACGGGGGGGGGGGGGTGGTAGGAACGTCACACATCCCTATGGTCGATATAAGAGTGCTTCTTCAAAATTAGCTCACGAATTCAAACACTTCATCAAAAGTGTGGAGGGTTTACCCCTGGGTAAATGAAATCAAATAATTAAAGATTTTGCCCCACTTTTGCGAAAAATAATGTTTGCCATCAAAAATCCATTTAAAAAAAAAAAAAAAAAAAAAAAGTAAATGTGGCTCGGTTGATAAATAAACTAACGAAAAAAAGTCTTTTCGTTCTACTCTGACAGGAAAACTACAGCAGAGCCTGAAGCTTTAAAAGCACTTTTTAAAAAAAAACTCTTCTACTAAGGATTGCTGGGACATCTACTTTAGAACATAAAAATCGGTAAAACAGAATCTGTCGTAAGGGGCAATCATGCTGGCCGTGAAGTGATAATACGTTTCACCATCCATTACCTCCAATGAACCCACGTCAACACTAATAACGATCCTAATCTCATAGATTTATATTTAAATGAGTTTCGCGGGGGCCCCCACTCACATTATTGATGACTAACGCCATTGAGTAATTCCAGGGGCGGACCCACAACCTTGAAAACATTGTGCGCCGCTAAAAACCAATCTCGTTTTGTCTTCTTTCCTCTTTGGCAACGCCTGATAAGATATCAGAAATGATCTCATTGGCAACGCCTGATAAGATATCAGAAATGATCTCATTGGCAACGCCTGATAAGATATCAGAAATGATCTCATTGGCAACGCCTGATAAGATATCAGAAATGATCTCATTGGCAACGCCTGATAAGATATCAGAAATGATTCCTGTCTGGTACGTGAACGCATATATTTTTTTTAAAAAAAATGTTGCTAATAAATTTAGTCCTTTGTTTTAGATGTACATACAAACTGTTTTTTTTTTCTGGTTCCGCCACCGAAAAATCAAAACAGCGACCACACAATCCGGCTCACCAATGCTGCAAGACACATTGTCAATGAGCACACGGATCCAACCCCACCCCCATTCTCCCTCACATCTATACACCTGAAATTCCCAGTTTTTTTTCTTCTCCATTTTGCGCGTAAAATTTTTCTATTACAAACTTTTGTATATTTAATATTATCTTCGATTTACCCCCCCCCCCCTTTTTTTTTTCCCCCTGCGCCCCCTACCACCAAATGCCGAGTGCATTTTAAACAGGGAATTAGCTAATACTTTCAGAAATCGGGAATTCCCAGCGGGCCTGATGAGCCGTGATGAAGTGCACTCTAGCCCGTGGCATTCATAGGGGCCCTTCATTAAAATTAATAGTTATTTGGACTTACCACTACCCGAGGACAATACAACTGGGGTTTCAGAAAATAAGATCGCGCGGAAACAAGGAAACGCTCTCTCATCGTCCGAGACTGCCTTCCAGTGAACGCGTGCAATTTTATTATAGTTTTATTTTATTTTTTTGTGCCCTGCCGATTTCATTTCAACAAACTTTGCATTAAGATGATTAAAATAATTGATTGCTACCGGGAGGAAATGCTCCATTCGTGTGGGGCAAAGGTTTGAATGTCAACACTCAAAACACATATTGTGTCTGTTGAGTCAATCGGGGGGGGGGGGGGGGGGAGAGACATGCAGCCCGTTAGAGAAGTATACAGATATCTGATTCTCAGGGCAATTGTCCATCACTTTTTATACCCAACGCCCCGCAGCTCAAACTGTTCTGGACATTACCCAACACAACGGCTCTGTGCAATCATCAGTAAAATAAATAGGGATGATGGTCTAATTATAATTGCGTACACTTGTTTGAACGCTAAAAAAAATATTGCAAGCAAAGAACTAGCGCAATTTAAGTAAGAAGATTAAAGTGTAGTTCTTCCGTCTATCTTCATATGTAAGAAGATTAAAGTGTAGTTCTTCCATCTATCTTCATAAGTTAGAAGATTAAAATATAGATCTCCCGTCTATCTTCAAATGTAAATAAACGGTGGAACAAGTCATGATTAGGCTTGAAAAAAAAAAGACAGAACAATTAAAGAAACGTTACGGCTAAATGCCTGCTTCAGCAGACGATACAAAAACAAGAAAAACAAATTATTCGAAATTGAAAACAATTGTGTTCTAAGCCCCCACCCCACCCCCCCCCCCACCCCCAAAAAAAAAAAAAAAAAAAAAAAAAAAAAAAAAAAAAAAAAAAAAAAAACACTTGCTCTACTCTTTATTTACTTCTCACGGTTTGAACCCAACCCGCCATATGTTGTGTTCAAATCTATTTTTTCCCCTGGTACAACTTCTCTTCAGATCTTCTTGTATCTTACGGCAATCTATCTTCTTCTATTATGGCAATTTCTTCATGCACATTTACCCTGAACTATCGCTCTAATTTCTTCAACATCATTTTCCACCAATTTCTCTATTATTATCACATCACTTCTCTCTTCTCTTAATCACTCACACTTCTGGATATATTGCCCCCCCCCCTTTTTCTGTTTTCTTTCCATTTGCTCCCCCCCCCCTCCCCTCACCCGAACCTGTCACGACCCATACTATCAGCCGTTAGCCAAATGCCATCATTGATTTTTTTGTCTTGATCAATTCGTTAGTTTTTTTGTCACGTCCCGTATGCCTGATAAATATCTCCGCTTCCATTAAGGCCCCCTTGTTTATGGCCGTCTATGATTACCAGGGACGGGAGAAATATAAGGCTTCGCGTCCCCGTGTGACCAGCGTCCCATGTCGCACCCGGATGAGAGAAGCGTACGCTTAAATCGGAAACTAAATGGATCACCTGGGATCTCGCCTTTCAAAGGAAGATGGGAGTGGGGCAAAGGATGGGGGAAAAAAATGGTGGTGGGTGAGTTTCAAGTTCACATAATTTTTTATACTTTGCTGCGTTAAGAGCTACTAATGCAGTTGTCACGTGAGGTCTATTTATAGAAACATACGATTTCAAAAGCAGCGTTTATTTCTGGGATCAATGTCTTTGGGCTTTCGTTGTTTGGACTTATTACAAAAAAAAAAAAAAAAACATTACGGTCTGAAAGGGTTTGTGGTTCATTCAAGAAAAGTACCGAGTACCAACTTAACCCCATGTCATTTAGTGGGAGCTGGTTTGTGGCTGATTCAAGGAAAGTACTGAGTACCAACTTAAACCCATGTCATTTAGTGGGAGCTGGTTTGTGGCTGATTCAAGGAAAGTACTGAGTACCAACGTAACCGCATGTCATTTAGTGGGAGCTGGTTTGTGGCTTATTCAAGGAAAGTACTGAATACCAACGTAACCGCATGTCATTTAGTGACAGCGTATAGGACGTGAATGGTTATCTTGTTGGTAAAGGATAATAAATAAATAGTGAAACAATATATGTTCAGGCTTGAAAAGAAAAGACAGGGCAGTTAAACGGGCGTTTCGGCCAGACGCCTTCTTCGGCAGATAACCCGAAACAAGAAGCAAACAGCAGATATTTTTTTTTTAAAAATAGAAATGAAAGCGTATGTTTTCGAGAATCTCTACAATGTCAATGTAGCCTCAGTGTTTAGAACGGGAAGCGCTCTATGTTATCGTTAGAAACGGAAGTTAAGTCTAAGTTGTTCAAAACCAAAACGTGCGTCCCAAATTATTCTGTAGTATCAAGGTATCTTTTGAACACTCAGAAATTCAGGATATAAATGGTTGGAAATTGTGGATTACGAGTAAGATAGTACTTGATGGATTCCATATGATAATAAAGTACCGAAAAAAACGAATTTAATTTGTTTTCATTCTTCACTCTCGCTGGTGTATAAGTGTTAGAATTTATAGCCGCGATGGATAGATCTGAAGTGTCCCTCTGTTCACCTCCGATGGAAAGGGATGAGACCGGGATGGTTTGTTTTGTTCAGTAGTTCTTGAACATATCAGAAAGCCTTCTTCCAGTCTCAGCTTTGTATCGGGAGCGGCATCTTTGGCAAACATTCACAATTTTGTAACTCGAACTAATATACTAAGATAATGAATTGAAGAAGACGAATAAAAGACAGTTTGATACTCCATCGCTCTTACATTTATCTTTCAAATCTAAAAATACATCATATCTTTTTTTTTTTAAATTAACGACTTTCCATCAAAGGTCTCTGTAGAAAATTCCAAGAACTCTTTACCTAGGCATAAAACTAAAATAGATCTGAGATCAACCAAACACTCGTTAACTCAGCCGCGAAGCAGACGCGGTCAACCACGAGAATTTGAGCGACAGTGTCAACCCGCCTCCGTCGACCCAGCTTTCCAGATGTTCACCAGGTGAACACCGCACAAGAAAGTCTTAAGATATCACGGTTGTAAACAAACAGATGTACGCTCCACAAGACGGAAATGCGAGAAGGGAGAAAGTCTTTAAAGGTTCCGAAACTACGGATTATTAACAGTTTTAAAATACATTTCTATTAATATATAGCATTCTTCAACTTTGTAATGGCTTGAAACCTCCCATGTGTACATGTATGTTCAATGAAATGTATTGATGTGTTGTTTTCTTTCTTCTATTTTTAAAAAAATCTGGCTAGCCATCATCAAAGTTCATTATCAGAGCAGCAATCAGAAAAATCCCATTACATTATTTGTCTAAAAACAGATTCTCAACGACCAATAATGGCCTTTCAGAAATTCAATTATGACTTGTAACCTGAAGCTATGTCGCCTTATCTCAGTCAACTATCAAATTGGAAACGACAGCAACAAAACAAGTCACACACACACACACACAAATGCACATGTTGCCCTTTGAGATATGAGATCACATCGATTAACTGCTGTTAAACCGGAAGTAGGTAAAGCGATGTTGCAGTTCATGGGAAGGACAACCGGAGCACTTTTGGAGATGGGATGGTCATCATTTTCCTTTAGGGGCATTTAACTTTTATGGGCCCTCACTCTTGTGCCCTCTGATTTATCACTCACATGGAAAGATTCGAATGCTTCCTGACACAATTGTCTGTGACAGTTTTCTAATACAGTTTTGGCTAAGGGTATTTGGGATGGATTGTATTTACCATTTCAGTTAGTAATAGTAAAAGAGATTTATTTCAAAAAAAAAAAAGAAATAATTTTGGTCAAAAGAGTTAATTTCCTTTCATCTGGTCAATTGATTATCTGTTTTGCGCATTAGGAAGTTAAAAATTGAATTAGCGTTTACTGAGACACGACTGATTCTGAATTCCTTATAACAAACAGATGGCATTGAAAAAGTACACGGGAATCACTTTTCACATCATTTTCAATTCTGAAAAGAGTATACTATAGCAAACCAAGAAGCACTGGAAACAAAACCACCCCCTCCCACCCAACACACACATACTTTAAAATAAAAAAAATATATTTTGCAGAGCAAATTGATGTCAGCAAATATTAGCCCCTCCCACTTTGCAACGCCCACATGAGGAACTGTGGACTCTGGCCATGAACAAACACGGTGTGAGAGTATTGATTGACTTTCCCCAAACAAAAAGGTAATCCGTACACGTGTTGATGTTGATGTCCCACCGGATTGACCTAATTTACATAATGGGTAATAAATAACTGAAAATCATTCTCGACACAGGAAACAGTTTTCCTGTCAATTCTTGTTTTTGTTTCGAGCCAATCCAATCGCGAGATTCGCATTACAAACGAAGCAGCCAATCCGGCGAATGGGATTGTGGAAAGTCCGACTGTGGACCTCCCTCCATATTAACATATTTGAAAAGCAACTTTTCTTTCTTAAAATCCAGTTGTCACCCCCATGAAGTTGAAAGGTTTGAAAAAAAAGAGGTGTGAGACGTGGATGTTATCGCGGTGGGACGCTTGGCATCAATCGATGCATTTGTTTAAAAAGATCCCAAACCATCCGACAAAACTCGCTTTGTTATCCTCGTCTTGTCATCATGGACGTGCACACGCCCTTCCAGCCATTCATGGTAGAACCCTGCCACTGAATCCCTGCCATTGACCCTCCCACCTAGTCAATCATAGTACAACCCTACCATTGACCCTCCCACTCAGTCAATCATATTTCAGCCCTACCATTGACCCTCCCACCTAGTCAATCATAGTACAACATTGCCATTGACCCTCCCACCCAGTCAATCATAGTACAATACCGCCATTGACCCTCCCACATAGTCAATCATAGTACAACACTGCCATTGACCCTCCCACATAGTCAATCATAGTACAACACTGCCATTGACCCTCCCACCTGGCAATTCACAGCTCTCACTAAAAATCACCCACTCAGCTTGTCATGGAAAGGAGCCATTAATAGACGATCTCAGTACCAAGTTATAACCGATCGCCCTCCAGCTTCTCACCCATTGCCATTCACCCTCCAACTTAGCCAGTCTCCGGCCCACCTTCGAGCCAATTTACCTTTCCACCATCCAACACACTTGTATAAGGTAACCATTAATGGTGTGCAGTATACATTCTCAACATTCACTTTTAAATATATTTTTTTCACTCCGGGAAAACCTTTCCGTCGTAAAAGTACATAATTTTCTACCTCTTTGCGCAACGTATTTTCTTATATTCTTATATACCTTCATAACGAAAGTAAGAAATAAATGGCGCATATTTGCACGTACACTGAATGGTCCAACGCACCTGATAAAGTTCTATTATTAATGAACATAGACCACAAAATGTTGAGTATAATTCCTAGCGACGGGAGAGACATGTGGAGTTGTAATGAAAGAGGAAGAGATATTGATTAGTACATGGATAAATGAAAACAGCAAATAGAGGGGCAGTCAGACAAACAAGGAGAAGATAGAAAGTTATACAGAGAAGGATAGGATGAGAGAGTCGGAAATTAGAGGGAAGTAAAGTATGAAAATTTAAAAAAACGAAAAAGAATCAGTCAATGAGAGAGTGAGAGAGTCGTAGCGAGAAACTCACCGAGAATGGTAAAGAAAGAGCGAGAGAGAAGACGGGGGAGGAGGAGATGGGGAGGAGAAGAGAGATTTAAGGGGAGAAAGGGGGGAAAAAGAGAGTGTGAGGGAAAGAGGAATGCAGAGTCAGGTAGAGAAAGTACCACTGTACTGAGGTACAACAACCTTTAGAGCAGCGGTTCTCAACCTTTCCGATACCGCGACCCTTTAACACAGTTCCTCGTGGTGTGGCGACTCCAGCCAGAAAATTATAATCGTTACTACTTCATGACTGTAGACTGTAGAGTATGTGAGTTTTTCAATGATCTTAGGTGACCCTGGGAAAGGATCATTCGACACCCAAAGGGGTTGCGACCCACATGTTGAGAACCGCTGCTTTAGAGAGACAGCGAAACTGGGTTAGCGTGATGATAATAAAAAGTATAAACAAAATATCTTATAAGGAAACAAGAATGCACAAATTTTGTTTTATTTTAGATGCACAAAAACATTAATGCACAGTATGAGAGATAGAAAAACTGTGTGTGTGTGTGTGTGTGTGCGCGCGCCCGTTGTGGGTGAGGGTGTGGGGTGGGGGAGAATAACAGGAGAGATCTGATAAGCGACATCAAACGCGAGGACATCAGCTGCGTCCTACCCGTGTACACATAAAATCAAATTGACTCACCCTTCTCCCCCCGAGGGCTAATGGCAAATCCGCTCAGTCTAATTAATTCAAATCGGGGCGTCCCGCTGAGGTCTCGTGTCAGCTGGGGAGTAGAAGAGAGTCTGTGTGTGAGTGGAGGCCTGGGGGTGCGAGGGTGAGGAGTGGGGAGTGTGAGAGGAGGGGGAGAAGGAGGAGAGGACAAGAGTTAGAGGGAGATAGAACATATGAGATGTTAGTATCGGGTATAAGAACGGATGAAAGATTCAGTGATGACGTGATGAAAGCAGGGGAGGTAATTTTGTTGCACGGGAGAGCACCAAAAAAAAAAGGTTGGGAGGAGGGGGGGGGAGTAAATTCATGTGCATTAAAAATGTATAACTCAGTGATAAGATGGAAGTGGGTTGAAAAACTGATGTGATGAGCAGCTCTGAGTGTGTGTGTGTGTGTGCGTGTGTGTGTGTAAATGTGTGTGTATGTGTGTGTGTGCATGTGTGTGTTATTACATTTTAATATGATGTGTCCTTAAAGAAAATACAGTTTGATCAAAAAAAAAATAGGCTGTGTATTCATAAGGTATAATGGAAACGGAGTCTGTATCTATGTCTCGTAACATTAAGATACACAAGAGTTTATAGCGTTAATTCTATCAGTTGATATCAGTTAGGAAAAAAAACCAGATAGCTGGATGTGCTTAGACTTGTGGATTGGTTGTGGGCTATATGTGAATTAGAGACCGGCCGAATGTGATTTTCTGATTTCGGCCGAAGCCGAAACCATACGCTTAACGAGACACTCGGCCGAAACCGAAAGAATTATATATTTCGAAACTCATTCGGGCATATGTTCTGCGTACCTCGAAAATTGATTATTGTGGGGGGGGGGGGGGGGAGATATATTATTTTTACTTTTAAAAATCGTTTTAGATTGTAATATATAATCATGTAATGAATACTTTGCATTTAACCCGTGTGAATTAAAAAGTATTTTAAAGTTGTTAAAAATTTACCTTTAAAGCAGTTTGGTAAGAAAATATTTTGACTTAGAAGTGATGCAAAATTCATGCAAACTAGACGATTTGGCACCCTTTGCTTATATAATATAATTACAACACCACCACCTAGACATATTCGGTATTGATCGAAGGATAAGCCTATGTATTTTTTTTTTATTGAAATGGCTCACTAAAATATCCTTACATAAGAATTGAAGGAACTCTTTGTTCCAGTAAAACCAGTAGTTCTCAATCTTCCTGATGTCGCGACCCTTTAATGCAGTTCCTCAAGTTGTGGCGACCCCCAAGCACAAAATTGTTTTCGCTGCTACTTCATAACTGTAGGGAATATGTGTTTTCCGATGGTCTTACGCGACCCCTGTGAAAGGGTTCATTCGACCCCCAAAGGGGTCGCGACCCACAGGTTGAGAAACGCTGCACTAAACCATTTATTTTCGTTGATGTGTGTGTGTGATCACACTTGCGTTATTATTGGTCGACATTTTAAAAAAAACAAAACATTGAACAGTATTAATCATTTATCGGCTAATTTTTATATTTGACCTATTTAACAAACGTTGAACAAAGGTTGAGCTGATAAATACAGTGGAACTACTACATAATTATTCGACGAAATGGTTGTTAACGCACACGTGTGTGTAGGCTTGTGATTCAAGATAGAATGCTACTTTACGCCTAATTATACAAAATTGAAATAAATAATCATATTTTTTTAAAAATATTACTAAAGGCTTCATTATTCTCTTTCCTTACTTTTGTGTTCTTTTTAAACTAGAACTTTTTTCCGCTAGAAGTTTCAGAAATTCGACACGTGACTAATTTTGTCAAATAGTTTTATTTCGTCAATGACAATGTTTCTCAACATGATAATGATGAATTTTAGTACTTAAATTAGTCTAAGTTTCTCTTACTTTTAATCAATTAATTTTTTTTTATTAAAATAACATTTAAATGTAAATGTACCATATCCGGGATGTTTTTTTCCACCATACTACTCCCTATTTTGATTATGAAGACATTATTTATGAGCACGATAATAACAAGAAATGAAAATGAATGCGACAAAAAGAATGAATCGAATAAACCCAAGGTTTCCTAAATTTTATCGTAAAAAAAAATTAAAACAAAGATAATACCAGTAATTTAAATATCAGCATTCCTTTTTTTCTTCACAAAACTACATACCTTTGCCTAAGCCTAGGAAACGCTGTTATGCTTCACAACCAGTTTTAACTCTAATAACTCCGCATCCTTCACCCCCCCCACCCCCATATATTATTTACTTGTCCTTTTTTTTATTATGAGAGTGTTGATGCGGGGGTGGGGGTGGCGGGAGTCGTTAAATAATTGGGTTTTAGTTATATACTTCAACCGTACTTGGAGTTGGAGGAAACGAAAAATGGCCATTTAAGCTAACTTAGATCAAAGATGTTATAGTATTATTAACTGGCACCTCCCGTACCATCATATTTTCTGGCTCCGACTCTGGTAAGGAGTATGAGGGGGTGGAGTCGAACGTTGCTTGAAAAATAGCCTCGTAATTAAAAGGGATGTTTTTTTTGAAAAAGGCTAAGCCATGAATTTATGCCATTACCGGTGTGGTTCTGACAATGCGAGACAGATTGGGGGTAGGCTTAGTGGCACGTAATGACATTATCATAACATTGAAAGGCAATAAACTCGTTAAAGGTGGGGGGGGGGCGCCAATGGAGGATTAACAAGTGGAGGGGGCAAAAGAAGGGGGGGCTACAAGCCCACGGTGACAATAAAATCACCTAACGATCACTGCTCACGGCATTGACCAGACCTACACCTGCACGAGCATGACCTGGTGGACGGTGGCAATGACAAGTTTTTTGGTGCGGGGCGGGGGGTGGGGAATAGGGCGCAGAAGGAAGGGGCTGTGGTTTATAAACATTGTGCTGTTTAACTGAGGGCGTATGCCATTGTTGTTAACGTGTGTCTGTATGGCCGTTGGGTTAATCTGGATAGATGGCAGGGGAGTTAAACAAGGCATCATGACAAGATGGATTGGTGGGGCTGTGTCACGTGACGTGAAGAGGCAGGTGCTGTTGGAGGCTGACATTGGCAGGCACACATCAGTGACGGGACCATGACTTTGTTTTGTCCAGATATGTTTTCCAAATTCATTTATTGGAATCTGCTGATGTTCTCTGAGAGATCCGTTGACCAATTTTCGGAAAGGTTAATTTTGGACACACTTTATTAAATGTGTAATTATATAATCAGGAATCGTACACGGACACACACTTTATTGGAATTTGTAATTGTACAGATTAGGAGTCATACATGGACGCACACTTTATTTGAATTTGTAATTTTATAGATCAGGAGTCATACATGGACACACACTTTATTTGAATTTGTAATTTTATAAACCATGAGTCATACATGGACACACACTTTATTTGAATTTGTAATTTTATAAACCAGGAGTCATACATGGACACACACTTTATTTGAATTTGTAATTATATATATATATAAGGAGTCATACATTATTTTCAAGAAACAACAAGTTTCTATTATTATTATTAGAGTAATTAGAGATGGAACTGAAAGCGATTATCTTATGCGAACCAACCCTGTGGCGTAATGAATAGGGGAATTTTGCCACTGAAATCACCCTGAGCATAATTGGTAGACAAATATAAGCCTAGTTGCTTTAAATACCAAAAGTAGCATTGGCACCGTCACAGGCCTGGGGCACCCTAACAGACCTGGAGCATATTAACAAGCCTGGGGCACCGTACAGGGCCTTGGCAACCCAAGGGCTTTTACGGCCCGGTTGTATCATAAATAGCCTATAGAGACCCCTAAAGGTATGTGCATTATGGTGCCTGGTGGTAACGTGAGTCTCTTGATAGAACTATTTTAGCCTGATTTACCATTAAGTACATATGAACTACTATAATTTGGTTAAATATTTATCCGAGTCTCAATATTGTTTTAGTCTTTTCATCATGTAAAAAAGGGGGGGGGGGGATTTGTATTTCAACACTTATCTATCCATACCGGTTACTTTCCTGCATATAATTCATATGTCCTTAATAGATGTCTAGTAGAATTGCTTTACACCTCGTGCTTCGAGTAAGTGTCGGACACTCGCAATCAGAGCCCTGGTTAAAACTGACTCAAGTTTGAGTTTGCTGAAAAAGCTGAACTCAAGTGCCATTCCCTCAAATGAGAACACCATCCTTTCGGATAGCCACTTTTCTTCAAGTGTCCAATGTACAAGGCGAAACTACTGAACACCGGCCCCAGGGTCGAAAACACCCCGATGGTGATCTCCAAGTTTAAGTACCGCGACCGTTGCTCAGGAGAAGATTGGTGAAGCAGTAGAGCTGCACCGGACGACCCTCGCGAGGCCATCGCGTGAGATCAAAGCAAATAGTGTGAGTGTGGTTCATGGGGGCTTCGTATTAACCCTGGCACGTGTTCGGTTGGGGTGGGGGGCCCGGAGGAGGGGGGTGAGACCCGCAACCACTCGGCATGGGGTCTTGAAATTTTATGGCTACACTGCACTTACTGGACTTCATGTGGATGAAATTAAGAGAAAATATGGCATGGCTTTCTGCTTGATGAATATTGGTTGATTGGCGGTTGGGGGCTTCGCATGACCTTGTATGCGTAAATTATCGAGGCATTATGGGTAACGGTTGTTGTCATGTTGTTATGTTTATTTGTTTGTTGTTTTTTTTTTTCGTTGTTTTTTTCTGAGGGGTGGGGGTGGAGAAGCGTGAAGTGGTTTGGGGTCGTGAATGATCTTGAAGGATCGTGATTATAAGCAATCTACTAATGGCTTTAGGCAAGTAACCCACCGGTAATTGTTAGCAAAATACACACCCCGAGTTTTCTAACTAAACATATGCATGTCTCGTGAAGGACTCGAGGACTTCAGCAGGCTTTCACTTATGTCAGAGGGGCAAAATTCTGGCTCTGTCCCCACTCTCCTTTTCCACCCGCGGTTTGTCTACGTCTTATTGTTTTTTATTTATGAGGATGTCACAAATAATTGAACTTCACGCATCCTTTCAATTAAGTTTAGTCATTTGCTCTGTGGAATGAAATGACAGGCGAACATTTGCTCTGTGGAATGAAATGACAGGCACACATATGCTCTGTGGAATGAAATGACAGGCACACATATGCTCTGGGGAATGAAATGACAGGCACACATATGCTATGGGGAATGAAATGACAGGCACACATATGCTCTGGGGAATGAAATGACAGGCACACATATGCTCTGGGGAATGAAATGACAGGCACACATATGCTCTGTGGAATGAAATGACCGGCACACATATGCTATGGGGAATGAAATGACAGGCACACATATGCTATGGGGAATGAAATGACAGGCACACATATGCTCTGGGGAATGAAATGACAGGCCAACATCGATATGAGTATTCAAAGAGTTTTTGGGGTAGTTGGTCTTTTTCCAAGTTCGTAAATGTTTATAATCCAGTGCAATGGTGTCTAATCCAGTGCAATTATGTGTATTCCAGTGTAGGTGTGTCGAATTCAGTGCAATAGTGTCTAATCCAGTGCCATTATGTGTATCCCAGTGCAGTGGTGTCGAATCCAGTGTAACGGTGTCGGTAAAAATTTTGACTTTTTTGTAAAATCTATCGACTACATATAGAATGATAAGGCCCCCAGGTGATCGCGCCAAGGTCACCAGGTGATCGCGCCAAGGTCACCAGGTGATCGCGCCAAGGTCACCAGGTGATCGCGCCAAGGTCACCCATTCTCTAAACTCTAAAATAAAAGAAATCGAAATCTGCCAGAGAATTGTGTTTACAGAGATAGAGAGATTTTTAACTCTTCCTGTTTGAATGCGCTCCAAGTTCACAAGTGTGAGGACCATACTACTCTTAATTTTGTTTGAGCACCCCTCAATTTCAATATTGCTGTTAATAGTCACAAACTATGTTTACAATTATTGAAAGACAAAAAAAAGGAGGTGGGTGGGGGAGTAGGGGTAAAAAAACTGGAAAAGTTGAAAGTCTTCGACAGGGCTGTGAAAACGTGTCCTTAACCACTGACCTAACATACCTCAATATAATTTTTCTATTTTAAAAAAAAAGGGTTGCCATGGCAACACCACGTTGTTGACAATAAGACGCTCGTGTTCCAAAACTCCATGTACGTAACTGCGACCTAATTATAGAACAGCTAACTCCCCCCCCCCCCCCCCAACCCACCCACCCAAACAACTCATGTTTCAATTAATGTTATCTGGAATGATGACACCAATGTTTACTGCGTCGTTCACAAGCAAAGGTCATGGTCTGAAGAAAGACGAACTTATCCGTTCTTGAAATGAAAATAATCGAAGTTGTATTACAAGATAAACGCCAGCATCTAATTTATGGGTTTGTGTTTTTATGTGTGTGCGTCCCTGGCAATCTTGTATACCATAGGTGCCTGGCATATGTTCCTGGTAATCGTGTATGGCATTGGTACCTGGCAATCTTGTATGGCAGTGGTGCCTGGAAATCTTATATGACATTGGTCACTGACAATCTTATATGACATTGGTCCCCGGCTAATCTTGTATGGCATTGGTCCCTGGCAATCTTGTATGGCATTGGTCCATGGCAATCTTGTATGGCATTGGTCCATGGCAATCTTGTATGGCATTGGTGCCTGGCAATCTTGTATGGCATTGGTGCCTGGCAATCTTATATGGCATTGGTCCATGGCAATCTTATATGGCATTGGTCGCTGGCAGTCTTATATGGCATTGGTCCATGGCAATCTTATATGGCATTGGTCCATGGCAATCTTATATGGCATTGGTCCATGGCAATCTTATATGGCATTGGTCCATGGCAATCTTATATGGTATGGCATTTGATTACCTTTTTTATTATTTTTCTTTATTTTGTTAATGGTACTTATTGTTTTAACGTTAAGTTGATAGGGCTGCTTTCTTTAGATGGTTTTTGATGGGTCTTGATCGGTTGTGACCGGTTTTGGTGAGTCTTGATTGATTTTGATCAATTTTGATTGATTTTGATGGGTTTTGATATACCTTCATTGGTTTTGATGCGGATCTTGATCGGTTTTGTTGGGTCCTTTCTTTATTTCGATTAATATTCCCAAGTGCAGCGGTCGTGCACATAGCATATTTTAAAATATAATTTTTGAAAGCAATAATGAATAAATAGATTTCTGCTTTGCAGCATTTGTAGCGAGTGTGTGCACTCTGGTCCTTTTAGTCTTTGTTTCTTACTTGAAATTGTTTTCCCCGTCTTCGCTTATAGAGTACATCCTCAACATAAATAGTTTTAATGCGCCGAACCTATCGACAAGCAATCATTCATAGAGCGTGTTTGTGCTCAAAGAGTCTATATTTACGTAAAGACTTCACGTTCTTCCAAAAATATGTCATTCGGGGGGGCGTACCAAAAAGAAGAGATATCTCATGATGTTATTTTCATTTTTTACATACTGTATTATTTTTTTAAATTTCTATTTTATTTGTTAGAAAACTTAGAAGATGATGAGGTTCGCACACAGGGGCGTTGCTAAGAGGGGGCAGATGTCGCCGGGTGCCAAATACTCTAGCTACGCCTCGGTTTGGACATGTTTATTTTTTTATAATATTTCTTGTAAGAGCGCATATTCTCGCCCTTGGCCTCTGGTGGGGCCTTTATCTACCAAAACCCCAGATGCCTGTACGAAACGTTTTGCTTTCTATTCCTTTATAGACTGTTTTATTTGTCATTGAATAATGATGTCAACATATTTTTTTATTAGCAAAACTATTTTGGCACAAAGAACAAATTTATCATTAAAATATCATGGTGGATTTGAGAAAAGAAGGACGGCACAACTAGCGAGACTTTTTTATAATCAAGGGCGGGATTTTCGGCAAACTGCAGAGTTCTCTTTGGTGGTGAGTGGACGTCAAACAATTTGGCCTGTCCATGGGGCATTGATCCTCAATACGCTAATGGCCACACTCATAACACAAAAATAGATCTACTTCCCATTAAAACAAATAATTTTTATTTAAAAATAAAATTCTACGCCTTTTGTTAAAAAAAAAGTCACTGTGGGTAAGTCGCAGGTTTCTTACCCCCGGTACAACTCCGACACTGTCATGTCAAAGTACGTCGCCGGCTGCTTACCCCCAGTACAACTCCGACACTGTCATGTCAAAGTACGTCGCCGGCTGCTTACCCCCGGTACAACTCCGACACTGTCATGTCAAAGTACGTCGCCGACTGCTTACCCCCGGTACAACTCCGACACTGTCATGTCAAAGTACGTCGCCGGCTGCTTACCCCCAGTACAACTCCGACACTGTCATGTCAAAGTACGTCGCCGGCTGCTTATCCCCAGTACAACTCCGACACTGTCATGTCAAAGTACGTCGCCGGCTGCTTACCCCCCCCCTTAAAACTCCGACACTGTCATGTCAAAGTACGTCGCCGGCTGCTTACCCCCCAGTCCAACACTATCATGTCAAAGTACGTCGCCGGCTGCTTACCCCCAGTACAACACCGCCACTGATACGTTAAACGCCCAGAAAGTTCATCATAACGCCCCTATGACAGACATGTTAAATCGATCTTGAGTAAATCCCTCTATCAAACTTCCCCTCCACCTAGCTGTTTACCTTCAATCTTACGATTTCCAGCAGACTGTCGTGTTGACCAACGTCTGATTCTCCACAGCGCAGTTGCTGATGTCACTTCCGCTTCACAAACACTGCCTCTTTTTTTTCCCCTTCCCCTTGTTTTGATTTAATACAAATAAGGTACTAAATCTAAAAGGGAAGTTATCCTGTCAGACCCACGCAAACTAATGGGCTGCTATTGCCTCACACCCGAGACTTTGCGTTTAATTTCCGTTCCAAATGAGACCAACACCCCACCCCCGACCCCACCCCTTACTCCTCTCGCTATCTTATTTTCCCTCTCCCATCTTTCATCATTCTTTTAAAAAAGTTGTTCAGAAAATTTGACTAGCGCGACTTAGCGATTTTGATAGCTGAAGGCAAGATGGAAACTGATAACAATGGCTCCGGAGAAGAGGGAAAAAAAACGCTGTCCAGACCGGGAGGGAAATCCTAATCGCAAGATTAATGACCCAATGATGAGCGTGGGGGGGGGGAGGGTGTACAATTTTTAAAAGGACGGGGCGCCACACGAAATGGACGCGCGAGCTCTCAATTCTTCATCGGGGAACTCAACCAGAAAATACCTTTTTTTTTTTTTAAAGCCCCCAGGACTTGGGCCCTATTAATTTCACTGCTTAAAAAAACTGTTATCTTATCCAGGTTGGAGTTATGTTGGAGATTTAAGTCGATGGTGTCAATATGCAGTGTGGATTAGAAGTTGGATAGGCACGCCATAGCATCCAGATGAGGCATTATAAATGTGGTTGATCAAAGGGTGGACAAAGGGTGGAGATTGCGTTTTTAAAGGGAGAGGCGGGTGGATTTGAACCTAACAGGTCTGTTGCAGTGAGGGCGCATTGACCTGCTTCTGAACTACAGTTGATCGAAAAACATGTATTTGGCGTCTTAAATTTATCTAGAGCCTCGTTTTTTTCAGAGATTCTTTTTTTTTTTAAAAAAGCTCTTCTAGTAATAAAATCAAATATGTTTCTGTTTATTGTTTTAAGGATAGACAAAAATGAAGAGAGGGTTTGAGCTTTTCTTCTTAGGCGGTCTTCAAATCAGACAACAACGACTATATCCACTACGTCACAGAATGAGATCTTCTAAGGTATGGCCCTTCGCGTACCAAGTAATGTTGGCGTTGATTAATGCGGGGCTGTACCTCTCTGTGAAAGTTCAGTATCCAGACGTTGAGGGTATTTAACGAAGTCAACACAGACGTTAATGAATAACCAAGGAATTCCTCATTAACTATTGTAAACAAGAGAATGTATTGATAGATTAATATAGTCTAGTAATGTTTCCTCAACTTTCAAACGCAACGTTAATCTCCATTAATCTCAACCTCCATAAGCTCTCTCTCTCAAAACATTCCTCACTTCCCCCGGAAATCGCACCCCAGCACGTTTATCATTAAATAAATGTGGTGCTACATATGGGGAAGTCCCGAACAAAACACATTATAAGTTATATGAATATCAATGGCGCGCCATATTTCAATCCCAACCCAGTCATTTGTGACACACTACGACTGACACAAATTCTACTACAGCTATGGCAGCCTCAGAGCCCCTTGTTTCCTTAGCCAGTTTCAAGTACGTACTTCAAATTTTAGATACAGGAATCGCAACATCTTGAATGATTTGATGCTGCTGGGGACCAACATCTTCAAAGATTTGATCCTGGTGACCAACATCTGCAATGATTTGATGCTCCTGGGGACCAACATCTTCAATGATTTGATCCTGGTGACCAAAATCTTCAATGATTTTATGCTTCTGGTTTCCAACATCTTCAAAGATTTGATGCTCCTTGTTACCAACATCTTCATTGATTTGATGCTCGTGATGACCAACATCTTCAAAGATGTGATGTCCCTAGTGACCAACATCTTCAAACATTTGATGTCCCCTGGTGACCAACATCTTCAAACATTTGATGTCCCCTGGTGACCAACATCTTCAAACATTTTATGTCCCCTGGTGACCAACATCTTCAAACATTTGATGTCCCCTGGTGACCAACATCTTCAAACATTTGATGTCCCCTGGTGACCAACATCTTCAAACATTTTATGTCCCCTGGTGACCAACATCTTCAAACATTTTATGTCCCCTGGTGACCAACATCTTCAAACATTTGATGTCCCCTGGTGACCAACATCTTCAAACATTTGATGTCCCCTGGTGACCAACATCTTCAAACATTTGATGTCCCCTGGTGACCAACATGGTTTTTTTGACTGCGTATATTAATGTCATTGAATTATAATACTTTATTGCCCACCATTAATGAATTAGATCTTAAAACTATGTTTTACTTTATATATATAGCTATAGTGTTTCATCCAAGGATAACAACTCTTCGGCCGGACATCTAATTGCAGCGTGGTTACTGTTCTTGAGTTGTTTGTCTAACTCCCAACTACACCCTTTCCCACGGGCCGCCCAGCAATAAGACGCCATTAAAGTCTTTCCTTTGGTTTAAAATCAATAAAGATTTCCAGCGTCTGCCCAGACAAAAGCAGTTAAGCCTGCTGTCCTTCCAGTCCCTGGGGAGGGAAAGGGGGGGGAAGGGGGGAAAGGGGGGGAGGGGGCGTCACCCGACTCGGATTTCGAGGAAACCGGAAACACCACAGCGCCGTACAGTGCACGCATGCACGCTCACGCATAAGACGAGTACGGAACTCACTCTATGAGCGTGTGCACGGGGGGATGAGAGGGCTCAGAGAGTAGGGTCGTAACCGGGCAGATCAGCGTCAAGGATCCCCCTTCAGGGTTAGGCTAGATTACAATCTCTGAGACCAGGGCATAGCGTGACATTTGACTCGGCGCGACCTGTCCGCTAGAAAAGATGTACTATTAGTCGGTGGCGTACTCGGACCAGGAACCTGACCATCGGTCTTAAAGTCTATAAAACTAAATACCTAGAACTTTGAAATTTCGCTCCAGTTCATACACAGCCTAATTACTTAATTTAAAATAAAAACATTTTTTTTATTCCAAAACTTTCTAAATCGCAGCCAGTGTCTAAATGGAATGGGCACAAACATGGGCACACATATAGGGCACACATGCGCACACCCATCCCATGGCTTAGATCGCTTAAAGAAATGGGCACACACATGGGCGCACACATCCCACAGGTTTATAGCTTAACGCAATGGACACACAGATGTGCACACACATGGGCGCACACATCCCACGGTGTAGATGGCCATAGTCAACTGGGCTTTAAATAACAACGACACTGTTTTATCCCATAATAGATGTCTACAAATTCATTGTAAGCCATAAAAGATCTCTACAAATTCATCGTAAGCCATAAAAGATGTCTAAACATTCACTATCTCTCAGCTGTAGAATAGTTGTCTTTTATTTTTGAGGATAGCGCGTTCATCTTAACAGCAAATAATGTTTTTAAATTGTATTACGGAACTATCTCAGTACGATAAAATATAGAGCAATTTTTGTTATAATAAACATTAAATAATTGGATTTAAAATTGTAACATGGTTGTGCTCTGAATTTCTTATTATTACACCAACGCTTCCCAGTTTAACATAGATGTGCCCTTGACTCCTGAAGATTACATCAACGCCACCTGGTGAGTTCTGAGAAATTCTTTCAACTTCCAAGTGGTTCCCCTGGCGTTACAATTCAGCTTTTGTCACAGCATCGTGTTACATTGTCACAGTATCATGTTACATCCGTTAGATTTTTGGGGAAAGATTACGAAAGTCTAAAATCTCGCTCCATTATTGTGGTTTTAAATGACCTATTTTTGATGTTTTATTAATATTATTATTATTATTATTATCACTAATGGTGTCTTCAAAACGTATCCAAAAAGGGTGTGGTTGGGGGGTGCGTGTTGAAGTTTTGTCATAAAGTTAAGTTAAGTAATGAATTTTAATAGCATAAAAGCTACGATTGTAACAACGGTCCTGAATTTTTAGTGGTTAAACAAATTCAATGTCGCAATGACTAGAAAGAAGAAACAAAATAAATTATCCTCCTTATAAGGATTCATGTTTTTTATATCTTAGAATGGTTGGGGTAAATTCTAGGAAATATTTTGTGATCTCAATAAAAAAAAATATTTCATTCCCTTTATTTCATATTCCACGAAACACTTGAAGTATCATCAGAAATGCTCAAATTAAAAGGCTCGAACAGCCGGAAGCTCTGTTATCAGTGCGTAACATGACCAGGGGCTAAAGAGGGTGACTAGCTTCAGAGACTGGCGGTGGGTCATGACTTATCCACGGTGTCAATCAGTTGACATGTGTCACTTTAATTTTCATTGTCATCTCGTGAGCTGTAATGCCACATTTGTGTCTCTCTCTTCCGCGGGAAAGAGACATGTCATATAAGATAAGATAAGGTGTTTAGATGTGATAGATAAGATACGATTATATGATATGATACGACGATAAGACGGATAAGATAGATAGGGTTGTCTGTGGTACTGTCTGTAGGACTGTCTCTAGGGCTGTCTGTAGGGCGGTCTATAGGGCTGTCTGTAGTGCTGTCTGTAGGACTGTCTGTAAGGCTTCTGTAGGGCTGTCTGTAGGGCTGGCTGTTGGGCTGTCTGTAGGGCTGTCTGTAGGGCTGTCTGTAGGGGTGTCTGTAGGACTGTCTGTAGGACTGTCTGTAGGACTGTCTGTAGGGCGGTCTGTAGGGCTGTCTGTAGGGCTGTCTGTAGGGCAGTTAGTAGGGATGTATGTAGGACTGTCTCTAGGGTTGTCTGTAGGGCTGTCTGTAGGGCTGTCTGTAGGGATGTCTGTAGGGTTGTCTGTAGGACTGTCTGTAGGGCGGTCTGTAGGGCTGTCTGTAGGGCTATCTGTAGGACTGTATGTAGGGCTGTCTGTATGGCTGTCTGTAGGGCGGTCTGTAGGGCTGTCTGTAGGACTGTCTCTAGGGTTGTCTGTAGGACTGTCTGTAGGGCTGTCTGTAGGGCTGTCTGTAGGGCTGTCTGTAGGACTGTCTCTAGGGTTGTCTGTAGGACTGTCTGTAGGGCTATCTGTAGGACTGTATGTAGGGCTGTCTGTATGGCTGTCTGTAGGGCGGTCTGTAGGGCTGTCTGTAGGACTGTCTCTAGGGTTGTCTGTAGGACTGTCTGTAGGGCTGTCTGTAGGGCTGTCTGTAGGACTGTCTCTAGGGTTGTCTGTAGGACTGTCTGTAGGGCTGTCTGTAGGGCTGTCTGTAGGGCTGTCTATAGGGCTATCTGTAGGACTGTATTTAGGGCTGTCTGTATGGCTGTCTGTAGGGCGGTCTGTAGGGCTGTCTGTAGGACTGTCTCTAGGGTTGTCTGTAGGACTGTCTGTAGGGCTGTCTGTAGGGCTGTCTGTAGGACTGTCTCTAGGGTTGTCTGTAGGACTGTCTGTAGGGCTGTCTGTAGGGCTGTCTGTAGGGCTGTCTGTAGGGCTGTCTGTAGGGCTGTCTGTATGGCTGTCTGTAGGGCTGTCTGTAGGGCTGTCTGTAGGATTATTGTATAGGCCGGCAGGTAGGGCGTAGGACTGCCTGTAAGCCTATTGTTTAAAGACGGCATATATTATAGAAAATGAGAAGTTAACTATTCCATTGGTTCCCCAACACTTGGACCCACAGGGTATTCACAAAGTACACGGTCCTGGTAAAAAAAAATTTTTTTTAAGTGCACCCGCTTAAACCCTAGTAAATACATATTTTAACCAAGACAACATTTACAATAATAACAATTTAAACACAAGACATCGAAAGTAGTTTCTCATAGCGTAGAAATCGGCCATCAATGAAATCCTTTAGTGACGATTATGACTTTATTAGTATCATTTAGATTTGGTTATGGCCGGCGAAGCACGCTGGGAAATGCGTACAAAGTGGGGAAAATTTTTTTTTTTATATCTTTCAGTCCTACTTTAAGTTAAAGGATTCGCCCTAATCAAGCTGATCTTAAGTATTTGTGATGAAGTGGGAAGAATGTAATATAACGGATGAATGTAATATAACGGATGAATGTTACATAACGGATGAATGTAATATAACCGATGAATGTAAAATAACGGATGAATGTAATATAACGGATGAATGTAATATAACAGATGAATGTTATATAACTGATGAATGTAATATAACGGATGAATGTAATACAACGGAAGAATGTAATATAACGGATGAATGTAATATAACGGATGAATGTAACATAACGGATGAATGTGATATAACGGATGAATGTAATATAACGGACGAGATTTAACACTGCTAGCGAAGCTTTTTGCGACTCTAGGCGCACTAAATCTAAATTCGTCCTCCAGTAACACCAACGCTGATCTCATAGATTCAACTTTTTACCGACAAATGTAAATGTTCAACTTGTGTTACTACGTTAAGATCATTGCTTACTGGTAATACGGACAAGAATGCATTCTGATACCAGTTACTACTAGATTAATTAGTTCCAAATCATGAAACAGATCTCCTAAACTCTCTTTCCCGATTGTTACGACCTGGATCGTTAATTAATTCTGGTCTGGCGGATGGCGACTGTGAGATGTTGTGTTAGGGCAAGATTGTGGGGTCAGAGGTGAAATTGGTTCGTGTTGAGCAATTAGTGTAGCTGGGTGGGGGGTGAACAGACGGAGGGGATAAGAGCTGTGAGCTGGGTAGTTGGGTTAGTTAACAAGAGGTAGACCCAGGAGGTAGTTGACAAGAGTAGAGCCAGAGCCAGTAGTAGAGCCAGGAGTAGTAGAGCCAGAGTAGATCGTTAGAGTTAGTCTAGTCGAGAGTAGTTAGAGAGAATAGAGTTATTATTATCTACATTGATAAATTGACATTGGCTGCGATTAAATCATATAATAAAAGTACTATCATTTTATCTTCATTGGATGCTGTTGTATTGTTCTTTATTGTGAACCTTTGAGTATATTCGTTAACCCTAGACAGCAACGGATTAAACAGTAACAGTAACAGATATGAAGTTGTAACATTTGGGGGCTCGTCTAAAACTGATGTGTTTCATGTAAAAACCTGTTGGAGTCAGTATACAGTTCTGTTTTTGCACCGGAGTTTGCAGCCTGCATTCAAGTACGCCAGAACTTATGTCATTGCTGTGTGGTATCCAGATAGGACTGTGTACGTGCCTGTACGTTGTTGCTGATATGTCACCGTACCCTATTGAGTGCTGTACCCTGCTGCTGACGTCTCGTTGTTGATGTACTCCACTGCGATGTAATTCACTACTTTTCAGGTATCCGAATACTGTGAGATGTTTTACTGCTGTCCCCGTATTCGATTCCTGTGACATGTTTCTCTACTGCCGTACCCCGTTGCTTTGTCGTGAAGTCCTCGTAGTAGACGTTATTCAAATTGTCGTGCTGTGACCTTTTACATACTGATGTTCCTGTACCCGAGTCCTGTCACGTGTTCCACTGCTGTTCTTGTACCCGAATCCCGTGTTGTATCCCGTTGTTGCCGTACCCTGCTGGTTGCTGTACCCGGCTGCGGATGTCTCGCTGTTGGTGTACCCCGCTGCTGATGTGTTCCACTGCTACTGTACCCGTGTCTCGCTGTTGCTGTACCCCGCTGCTGATGTGTCCCACTGCTGCTGTACCCGTGATAAGTGTACCTCACTGCTGATGTGTCCTCCTATTGCTGTGCCCGCTGTTGCTGGACACAACCACTACTGTCTTGCTGTCCATTGCAAGCTGGTGCCAGAGACCAAGAACAAGACCGGGTAATTAGTACGAATTATATATAATGTTGTATGGTACCTATTAGTTCTTTTGAATTGGTTAGAATTCTTTTATAGGTACGAGTAATAATTTATATTTATAGCTCTATTATTGAACAGTATTCATCCAATTTTATATTCATATAATTACATTATTTCATTAATAATGGAAACAAGGAGTGGGAAAAATCTATCAGTTCTAGAGTTCAGGGAGGAGGCAGTGGCGATAGGTTTAAAAGATGAAGCTATCGGTCAGTGGGTAGTAAAAAGACTAAGACAGAGAGAAGAACGGGAACGCGAGAGAGAGAAAGAGGAGAGAGAAGAACGGGAACGGGAACGTGATAGACAGCGAGCCCAAGAACTAGAACAGGTAATGAGAGCGAGGGAAGAACGGGAACGCGTTAGAGAGATGGAAGAACGGGAAATGCTATATAAGTGGAAAAGGGATCTAATAAAAAAACATGAGGATGATGTTGCGAGATTGAGAATGGAGGAACAAAGAAGTAAGAGTCGGGAGGTTCGGGAAAGGGGGTATAACGTTGTTAAGGAAAAGGGGAGACCATTAGTGGAAGTAAAGGGGAATAGACTTAAATGGTGCCGAAATAGCAAGTCATGGGTAAAGCTGTCAGAGAACAAAAATCAAAATGAAAAAGGGGACGAAACTAGGAGGAGGAATGATGAATGTAAATTTTTTCAGTTAGGTATTAGTGAGGATTATTTTAAAGACACAGGGGCAGATAAGCAGGATTTTGTTCAGTTGGATCAATTAGAAACTGGGGAATTGGTTAATGAACCTGGGAGTGTAGTAATAGAAGTTGAGAAGCGTAAAGTTATTTTTTCAGCACGGGAAAATGAGGTTAAGGGGGATGTTAGCGAGCACGTGGAAGAGATGAAGTATCCCGAGGAATGTCAGGCTATTGTTACTGAACATATGGACAATGAGTTTTGTTTGGCTAGTTGTGCGGAGGTAAATGTACTGGAACATATAGTACATACGGATTTTTTTAATGTACATGTTAATCTTCATGGTGTACCAGAATGTAATGTTGATGAACAGGATAATGCTTCCTGTGTGGCCTTTGGTGATAAAAATGGGTTTTGTAATCTTGAGCTGGGCATTCATGTTGATGGGTCACAAGTTGTTGCTTATGAAAGTGTACGGGGATATGTGAATTTTTTACTGGAGAACAATTTTGATTATGTGCATGAGTCACATTTTGATTTTGTGAGGCATGAGGATTTGAGTTTTGTGGAGGAAGAAGGTGTGTGTTTTGATTTTGAAGGTGTTAGAACCTTGGCAAGCCACGGTTGTCACGATGTAGAGGTCGTAAACTTGTCAGGTGCAGTCCCACGACTGGGACGTAATGTCAACAAAGTGGAAGTCAATGGAGACGACTTCACGTGGAGCTACGAGGGTAGTAGTCCACGCGCTGAAAGGAGTAGTGGTTTAGAAGTCACGGGTTGCTCAAGGCTTGAGAACCGTGTTTGTGTTGGGTCTGGTTTGGACTCAGTCGGTTTAGGTGAGAACAGAGGGGCTGGCTTTTATGGAGTCTCTGTGGAGGAGGTGATTTTTTTCCCTGACGTGCAGTTAGGTCAGAATAGAGGGGTTATTTTTTATGGAGTTTCCGTGGAGGAGGTGAGCTTTTTCCCTGCAGTGGGGTTAGGTGAGAGCAGTTTTGGTTTGTTTATGATGTGTAATGATTTGTTTTGTAATGTATTATTATGGTATGCATATGACAAAGTACTTTTAGGAGTTGTTTTGGTGTTAAGCCTTGGAAAAGTATTGTTGTTTGAGCAGGACATGTTTAGATGGATGAAAGATTTGCACGCTTTTTGGAAAGCGACTGACGGGAGAAATATCCAGCCATCTTAAAATCATATCAACGGACTGGACAGTTGATGGCTGTCGATATGGATGATGACATTTTTTTTCTCTCTAGCAGTCAAGAGTTTTTTTTTCCTCCCTGTTTCATTTATTAATTTTTGAATGTGTCCTGTTTTGAATATTATTAAAATCACCTGGACTTGTTGGTAATATAGATGGTGATTATGTACATTTAGTGAGATGTTTTGTTAGGGTTATAGTTCTACATTAACTAATAATAGTATTGTAATGTTGTGAACTGGATTGTTTACATTTGGCATTTGAACTTAGATTTGAGGAGTGAGGCTGATGTTTATAATTGTGTATTGCAATTTTGTCATGCCATTTGATTGATATTGATATGACTTTGTTCATTTACTGTAATATGATTTGACCAGGGAATGTTAGGAACGGGATTTACATATGATACTTGATCTTAGATTTTAGTGGTAAGACTATTGTTGTGAATTGTGTTTTGCAATGTTCTGATGTCATTTTTGTGTGACATCACTATTGTAAGTGATGTCAACGAAAGGGGGGAGGAATGTTACGACCTGGATCGTTAATTAATTCTGGTCTGGCGGATGGCGACTGTGAGATGTTGTGTTAGGGCAAGATTGTGGGGTCAGAGGTGAAATTGGTTCGTGTTGAGCAATTAGTGTAGCTGGGTGGGGGGTGAACAGACGGAGGGGATAAGAGCTGTGAGCTGGGTAGTTGGGTTAGTTAACAAGAGGTAGACCCAGGAGGTAGTTGACAAGAGTAGAGCCAGAGCCAGTAGTAGAGCCAGGAGTAGTAGAGCCAGAGTAGATCGTTAGAGTTAGTCTAGTCGAGAGTAGTTAGAGAGAATAGAGTTATTATTATCTACATTGATAAATTGACATTGGCTGCGATTAAATCATATAATAAAAGTACTATCATTTTATCTTCATTGGATGCTGTTGTATTGTTCTTTATTGTGAACCTTTGAGTATATTCGTTAACCCTAGACAGCAACGGATTAAACAGTAACAGTAACAGATATGAAGTTGTAACACCGATAAGGAAGATTTGATCTTGTAGTTTTGTAGTAATACCAACTACTGATACGTCGTTGTGCACCTGGTACGTCTTGTGTGCAAGAGCTACACGAGAAAGATCAAATAGCCGCAGGATTCCGACCCCCTGGTCAAGATGGAAACAAGTTTATAGAAATCGAACCTTTTGTCTAGAATGGACGCGAGGAACATCCATCTCTATTTAAAACGGCGGATCTAAACCTGTGGGTCCGCGAAACCTTTAGGAGTTGAATGACCCTTGCACAGGAGTCGCCTAAGACCATCGGTAAACACATATACTCTACAGTGTTGAAGTACCAACGAAAATAATTTTGTGGTCGGGGGTCGCCACAACATCAGCAATTGCATTAAAGGGTCGCGGCATAAGGGAGGTTGAGAAACACTGATTAAAAACCTTCTACTAAGTTCAAGAGAAGCTGCCTTTGGGCGATGACCCGCCAACCCAAGGACAAGCCCGTAAGTGTTGGCAAGTTATGAAAACGAGGGAGAGATGGCTCTACTAAGCAACTCCGCGTTTGAACCGAGATTGAGGTCGTTAAAGTACTACACGCGGGGCTGGGCTATACAAATCAACAAAATATAAAATAAATTAATCAATGAGATATTTAAAATAAATTGCAATTTTAACAAATCGATCAGTCATTTGACATCTTCAGACAAACCTCCAAGTCATTGTTAACGGGTGAACACGGCTAGTTTTAAATAAGACTTAACTCCATTTTAACCCTAAACCATCCCACCCATTAACACCAAGAGAGAATATGGCTAATTTTTTTTTTAAATATATATATATATTTTTTTTTTTTTACAGTTAAACAATATTTTAGCACTATCCATTATTACAGATGGCGTTTTTGTTCACTTTACGGTGGGGACTTTTTCATCCGTGGATTAGCTGGCTTACTGCATCTCTCCCAGTCGATCGTTCATCAGTGTTTGAACGTGCGTAATTTGGTGCGGATGTCACACTTGGGCGAACTGTCCCACCTACATTCATTCCTCAGTCGGTAATGTATTGGATATCGGGGGGGGGGGGGGGGGGGCGGGGGCTGTGATGAGGGCGGGGGAAGGGAGGGTGGAGTGGGGCGCTGTAAGGGTAATGATGGCATCGGGTGAAAACATGAAGTACAAAATCAACGCTGAAAAAAATGGAGACACAAAAACTTGTGATCTTAGACAGTTGAGTGCAGTAACTGCTATGACACGTTGTGATCTTAGACAGTTGAGTGCAGTGACGGTTAGGACACCTTGTGATCTCAGACAGTGGAGTGCAGTACCTGCTATGACACCATGTGATCTCAGACAGTGGAGTGCAGTAACTTTTATGGCACTGCTTCGGTTAAAGTTAGTCGTCAAACTAGCGGCTGCGGCTGTGGGCAAAACTCCAATAATTTAGACTCAAATTAAAACGATCCTTATAAAACTCTGTGTAAATCAGAAGCTCTGGAGTAGCACCTGTGTTTATGAGACTCCGCCCTGAAGAATGCTGCGGAATAACTCAACGGCTTCTTTTCAACTTAAAAAAAAAAAGTTTCCGTTTAGTTTTTATCTTTATACGATGGCAATAAGAGTCGAAAATTGCGATCCGCTGTCAAGTTCTTTTAAAGCGATTGGAGCTCAACCCAGCGACAGTGTATTTGCTATGTCGAAGGTCTTAAAGGAAGTCCTCCATCCTTCATGGCGATGTGAAATCCCCCTTGTCTGATACTTAAATTGGCCCCGTACGACCAAATCGCAATCTCCGCTTACGGGCTTACAACGGTGCAGTGAATGATTAAAATGCCGGATTATTTTTATTACAGTTACACAAGCCTGATTAAATTCTTTTCTCATATTTTTTTTTCTCTTGGCATAATCTCGTAATTTTCTTTCACGATATTTCAACATATTATTTTTTTCTTTTTCTTCTCTTTCTAAATCCTCCGGTAAAAGTTAATAACCTCTACCTATCTCTCACGTCATGTCGGGCACGGATTCAGCCAGCACTGATTATCTCTTCAGGTCCGAAAATCCAACCGTTTCATTACGACCTGATATTTGCAAGTCTTGGCGGTACCACGCCCCTGCTGCGTGCACTGTATTTTCCTCAGGGGCGTCGCGCTGAAGGATTTGAAGACATCGGCTGTCGACTTCAAAAGCCCCGAGAAATTGAAAAGCGCCCAAGGTCGTGTTACCGCTGACAGCCGAGCCGATGAATCAATACTCCCGTGAAACGCGGGCGGCCATTGCCGAGGAAGACAATTACCGACGATATAACGAAGTTGTGCAATGACAAAGACGCTTTTAAACCCCCCTCCCGGCCATTATGCGAGTGCCCGGATAGAGGCATAAGGGCCGGTAATTAGATGGTGCACGGAAATGCAGAAGGACTGGCTGCAGTTCGAAGATTCAGAAGGAAGACGAGTGGCGGGGGGGGGGGGGGGGGGGGGGCGGTTGGGGGGCATTGGTTGGTGGGGTTGAAGGAAGAATGGAATAGCCTCCCCTTTGCATCTAATTACAGAATTAGCGTAGACGCATGGTCTCCCCTGACGTTGTTGTTATAACTAATGTTATTCTGATTGTGATTTATTTGTTCGTATACCCCTCTCCCCCCACCTTTTCTCTAGATCCCTCACCTAACAAACATGCGCAAGCTTACACACACACACACACACACAAACACACACACGCCCTTATCCGAGGCTTAGTACAGCTGAATGTTAATACAAATGTAGTTTTAATCATCCCTGCTAAGTCCTTATTATTTCATGCTTCAAGTTTCAAAAATATATTTTTCGATCGTATTCTTTTCCTTTCCAAGTCTAACGTTTTAACGGTTTTTTTTTCTTCGAAGTATTCACAATGTTCAAATGTTAATATAAGATAAATAAATTAAATAAAAGTATTATTGTTTGATGAAACTCCCTTATCAGGGCGGGCCTTACCGATTTCGGCGGTCCGAGAGAGTTCTAAATATTTTTCCGGCCTTACCTTATACAATTTTTCAGGTTTGTTATCCACTTTTAACATTATTCAGTTTGAAATACCAAGACGTATTAGGACTATTCTTTAGATCAAAGCATCACTAGATTTAAACTTCTAAGTCAGCGGTTCTCACCCCCCCCCCTAATGCCGCGACCCTTTAATACAGTTCCTCATGGCCTGGTGACCTCCAAACAATTCAATTATTTTAGTTGCTACTTACTAAATATGTGTTTTCCGATGGTCTTAGGCGACACCCTGTGTAAGGATCGTTCCACCAGCAAAGGGTTCGCCACCCCCCAGGTTAAGACCCGCTGATCTGAATGATCCTGATCATATAAAATCGTTTGATTCAAATCATTCAGACCAGAGAAATAGAGGACATTTTCCAAAGGCCGCAACACGCCTTGTTTGCATTTGTTGATACGTAAGCAAGAAAATATTTAGAGTGATCTCCCTCATAATTTTTAACTTCTTGGAGATTTAAGATTATAAATGTTTTGCTAAAGTAGATCGATCAGCCATTGACGACGTCCGTACTAAGAACATTCTAAAAATACTGGAAATATTCCGACGTTCAGCTTGCAGCAGTTTGATTTTTCTAAATAAATATGTTTACAACTTAATAGTTATCATAACTATGACAATTTGCTGCAAGCAAACGTGTCTGGATTCTGAAGGATGAGATGTTTTGACTCAATCCTAGTTAGGAAGAAAACCTCTTTATCCAGTTGCAAAACTTACTGGATTATTCAACTAAATTCTTTATCCAGTTGCCAAACTTACTGGATTATTCAACTAAATTCTTTATCCAGTTGCCAAACTTACTGGATTATTCAACTAAATTCTTTATCCAGTTGCCAAACTTACTGGATTATTCAACTAAATTCTTTATCCAGTTGCAAAACTTACTGGATTATTCAACTAAATTCTTTATCCAGTTGCCAAACTTACTGGATTATTCAACTAAATTCTTTATCCAGTTGCCAAACTTACTGGATTATTCAACTAAATTCTTTATCCAGTTGCCAAACTTACTGGATTATTCAACTAAATTCTTTCTCCAGTTGCCAAACTTACTGGATTATTCAACTAAATTCGAAAAGAAATTCTATAGACAAGGTTTTGAGGGTAAAATGTAAGAAAATACAGTTACGCTTTTTTTGCATGGCAGCATATTATGTACACAAGAAAGTATTTTTTACATCAATTTCTGAGATGTTCTGAGCTGTTTGCAAATTTTATAAATTTGCACATTTTGTTTGTTCATTGCCTAACGACATGTTTGGCTATAAGTTTTGGCTATAATATGCTGTATCATTAGGACAAAACGTTATGTCAAAGAATTAATAGCACAATAGCAGTATCAACTATGAGAGTATCAACTATGACAGCATCAACTGTGACAGCATCAACTATGACATCATCAACTATGACAGTATAAAGTATGACTGCATCAAATGTGACAGCATCAAGTATTACAGCATCAACCGTGACAGCAGTAACTATGATAGCATCAACTATGACAGCATCAACTATGACAGCATCAAGTATTACAGCATCAACCGTGACAGCAGTAACTATGATAGCATCAACTATGACAGCATCAACTATGACAGCATCACGTATTACAGCATCAACCGTGACAGCAGTAACTATGACAGCATCAACTATGACAGCATCACGTATTACAGCATCAACCGTGACAGCAGTAACTATGATAGCATCAACTATGACAGCATCAACTATGACAGCATCACGTATTACAGCATCAACCGTGACAGCAGTAACTATGATAGCATCAACTATGACAGCATCAACTATGACAGCATCAAGTATTACAGCATCAACCGTGACAGCAGTAACTATGATTGCATCAACTATGACAGCATCAGCTATGAAAGCATCAACTATGACAGCATCAACTATGACAGAATCAACTATGACAGCATCAGCTATGAAAGCATCAACTATGACAGCATCAACTATGTCATTTAAATGTTCATAACGTTAACATGCATCGGGATCTTCAATAGATAAGATTCATATTCAAAATAGCTTTTGTTGCGAACAACTCTTAGTTTTTGGTTGTAGTTTGAAGAGTTTGTTCCAATCACTCTAGTTCAGCGGCTCTCAACCTGTGGGTCGCGACCCCTTTGGGGTCGAACGACCCTTTCACAAGGGTCGCCTAAGACCATAGGAAAACAAATATATTCTACTGTTATGAAGTAGCAACGAAAATAATTTTGTGTTTGGGGGTCGCCACGACACGAAGGACTGCATCACAGGGTCGCCTCATTAGGAAGGTTAAGAACCGCTGCTCTAGTTCATCAGGTTCAGTGGCTGTAATTTTGTAATCTTCAAGGCCTGATAAGAATCGTCTCTGGATTTCTTTAAAAAACGTTCATTGTGCTATTTCGAAAATGACGTCATCATTTCCAAATATTTTATTTTTGTTACAACTATCTTCATTCCTAATCGTTGTAGTCACGCCTCCTCCAACATTTTCTAAATTATATTTGAAAATGATTTCATCAATGAATGTAATAGTACATGTATAATAGTTTGCCCTTATTTCCCCCCCCCCCCCCCACACACTAATTTGACAGTAAGCAATAAATGCATGTACACTTAGCAGAACTGTTACTGCCTATGGGAATATAAAGGAAAGACTGTCTTTTAAGTTTTGTAATAAACTATTTGGAATGGGTTTAATTTTCTAAATAGTAGAGAAATAAAAGCTGGAATCTTAGTTTGGTAGAAGGGAAAAAAAAGGTGTGGCCATTGTAAATTAACGTTCCAAAATAATGTAGGCCTAATGACAATCTCGTGAGGTCACGTGCACATTACAAGGTCATTAGGGTCGCCGTCCTGTGCAGAAAATTTCATTATGACGGAAAAAAGAGGTGGTGTTGGGTGGGGTGGCAGGGGGGGGGGGTAATGTCACGATGACAATGTCAACGATGTCAGGGCCGTGACGATAAATAGATGAAGGAATAGCACTGATTAAATGGCGTTATTAAAACATCAATGATCCTTAATTTACATTTAAATATTGAAGGACAAGTCTGGTCAAAGAAATTTTAAAAAAATATAATAAAAGTAAAATAACAAAAAAAATAACAAAATGAGAACAACAATCTGTCCCCTATAATTGTTTTCAATTTCGAATTGTTTTTTTTTTTGTTTTTCAAAAAGAAAAAAAAAGCTATTTGTGTATAGGGCCTCTGTGGACAAATGTAAAACAACAGCACGCGTGATATGTAACATCAGTCAAGCTTAATAATAATGCCCCCAAAAAAAACCTTCAACATTTGATTTTTTTGTGTGTGTTAAAAACGTTTAAATTAAAGATAAATATTGACTGTCCTTGTTAAAGCTTTAAGTCCTACATTGCCGTCTGCAGTTCTCATCGACGATTGCGATGTTGCTCTTGTTCAGCTTTACATGACGCACGCCTGTTATCGACGATGAAGAATGGTCATGGGCACTGGGTTTATTTGGCGGAATCAACGGGCGGGGTACTCAAGGCAATAGGGATATTTATAATTTACCGTAACACAGCAGATGCAGAACGAATCGTAGTCATTCATACAAGATATCATACACATTGCAATGGCGGTCGAGGGTTATTTGAATGGTGCTCTGGAGGCCTTATTTCTGGGGGTGAGAACCTATTTGAATGTTGATGGATCTTGAAAGCACTCGGTTACGCCATCAAATATGCGAGGATCAGAAGTCAGCACCATGTCCCCTTACTCTCATTAAAGAAACCATGATATATATCAAACTTTACGTTACGCCATCAAATATGCAATGTTCGGAGGTCAACACCATGTCCCCTTACTCTCATTAAAGAAACCATGATATATATTCAAACTTTACGATACGCCATCAAATATGCGAGGTTCAGAGGTCAACACCATTTTAAAATGGTGGGATATCTTCAGGCTCCTATATAATATTCCCCATTATATATCCTATGACATATTAATTTTTGTTTCCACCCAAACAAGCCCATGATTAATTGCCTAATTCTTCTAAAAAAGCTATATAAGCTACCACCCTTTTAAAAAAGTCCCATAAACTAGTCAACGACATAGTTCCAAACTCGCATAAAATAATTCATAACATGTATCATAGCTCCCACAATAAAATAGTTCATAACATGTATCATAACTCCCACAATAAAATAGTCCATGACATTTAGCCTAAACCCTTTAAAGTAGTCGTTGGCCTCGAAATATATCCTTCCCCCATAAAATAGTCCCACACCTATAATTACATCGTCCCGTACGATACCCCGCCCTGTTTAACCATTTAAATCAGGCTGAGTTTCATTACCATTTGGAAACCTACCCCAAGAGTGCTCGCTCTGTTAATCATGCAACAGTTGGTGCGTAATATCACACTGCCATATATCTGTATATTCATTATAATAACATTTACAAAGGGCGTAGGCGTACAGTTTAGCCGCCGTGACGAAGCTATTTTAGCCACAGCTTTTATCCTCGACGCCCCCCCCCCCCAAAAAAAACACCTAAATACCCTCTCTGCATGTCGAGCCCATCTTAAAAACTATGTTAAATTTTGTAGAAATACATCATTTATAACATACAAATTGGTCGGTTTTCTGTTCATTTGAGGTCAGCTCCTGACAATCCCTTGTCCATAATTCTGGTCTACTGGTGTCTACAATCCCTTATCCATATATTCTGGTCTACTGGTGTCTACAATCCCTTATCCATATATTCTGGTCTACTGGTGTCTACAATCCCTTATCCATATATTCTGGTCTACTTGTGTCTACAACCCCTTATCCATATAGTATGGTCTACTGGTGTCTACAATCCCTTGTCCATACATTCTGGTCTACTTGTGTCTACAACCCTTTATCCATATATTCTGGTCTACTAGTATCTACAACCCCTTATCCATATATTCTGGTCTACTAGTGTCTACAACCCCTTATCCATATATTCTGGTCAACTAGGGTCTACCACGCCATGCTGGATGCGGTGTTAAAACTTTGGCATTAGTACTATTATTTTCTAAACGTTTTTCAGTCCACGGTTTCCCCTTTGAAATAAGGAAATTCGGTAAACGCAAATGCTCTTCTCTGCATAAAATGTTTATTAAATACTCAAATATATTTCTCGTACTGACTAGGAGCGCATTGTTGATACCCCTTGAAACACATCTTTTTTTAAACAACAGATGCTACGCAAAATGTCTTAACGGTATTTATACTTAGGGTATATATAAATTTTTAAAAAAATACAAAGCTATAAATATAACAGCATTCAGTAATTATACTGAATCGTTCAGCTATCACACAGCTATCGTTCAGCTATCACACAGCTATCGTTCAGCTATCATTCAGTTATCATTCAGGTATCATTTCTGTTATCATTCAGTTATCATTCATGTATCATTCAGTTATCATTCAGGTATCATTCAGGTATCATTCAGGTATCATTCAGTTATCATTCAGGTATCATTCAGGTATCATTCAGGTATCATTCAGGTATCATTCAGGTATCATTCAGGTATCATTCAGCTTTCATTGAGGTATCATTCAGTTATTCAGTTGTGATGAAATCTCACAGGAAACACTTTAACCGTCTTTCACTGATATAAAACATCCCGTGAAGGGATCCACTCCAATAATTACTTTCTCACCGACACACCAACACTGACCCACGTTATAGCCACGTGAAGGGATCCACTAAAATAATTACTTTCTCACCGAGACACCCCCCCTCGCCCCAACACTGACCCGCGTTATAACCAAATATGGGTAGCCCCCCCCCCCACCAACCCACCAAACCCTCCCGTAGCCCCCCTTTTGATGATGTTATTGTTTGCGTAATCCGTCCACGGGTTGAAAAATCATTGCTGTAATAGTGACAACTTGTATCTCCCCACGTCCAGACCGTGTCATTGCTGTAATAGTGACACCTTGTGTCTCCCCACATCCAGACCGTGTCATTGCTGTTATAGTGACAACTTGTGTCTCCCCACGTTCAGATCGCGTCATTGCTGTAATACTGACAACTTGTGTCTCCCCACGTCCAGACCGTGTCATTGCTGTAATACTGACAACTTGTGTCTCCCCACGTTCAGACCGTGTCATTGCTGTTATAGTGACAACTTGTGTCTCCCCACGTTCAGACCGCGTCATTGCTGTAATACTGACAACTTGTGTCTCCCCACGTTCAGACCGTGTCATTGCTGTAATACCGACAACTTGTGTCTCCCCACGTTCACACCGTGTCATTGCTGTAATACTGACAACTTGTGTCTCCCCACGTTCAGACCGTGTCATTGCTGTAATACTGACAACTTGTGTCTCCCCAAGTTCAGACCGTGTCATTGCTGTAATACTGACAACTTGTGTCTCCCCACGTTCACACCGTGTCATTGCTGTAATACTGACAACTTGTGTCTCCCCACGTCCAGACCGCGTCATTGCTGTAATAGTGACAACTTGTATCTCCCCACGTCCAGACCGCGTGTTTCAAAACAATACCAAAAAAATACAACCAAAAAAAAAGACAAAAACTTACATGAACAAACAAAACAAAAACACATATTTTAAAAAAATATGTATAAAACAGGTCATGTTTTTTGCAGGGGATGGGGAGGAAGGGTGGAGAGGTACACTGTTTTCATAACTACACGATTCTGTTTGTACGCTAGATCAGACTTATTAGAACTAGACATTGGCCATGCAACAGCTGACGCTTAGTAATGACTATGTAAGATGAGATGGGGTTTTTAAATGGCCCAAGTCACACTGAGCTCAGTGGTTCTTATAATTCGTTAAGGGACGCCCCATGTGTCGAGTGGGTGATTCTTAAGTAAAGTATGCTTTAACCGGGACGCCCCGTGTGTCGCCCCGTGTGTCGCCCCGTGTGTCGCGCCGTGTGTCACCCGTGTGTCGCCCCGTGTGTCGCCCCGCGTGTCGCCCCGTGTGTCGAGTGGATGATTATTAAGTAAAGTTTGCTTTAACCGGTTTAGGTTATTTCATTACATTTTTTAAACGTTTCATTTTTAATTGATAACTTGTGGAAGTTGTTGTGGTGGTGTGGTTCATTGGTTGTGAGGTGGTGTGGTTTGGTGGTCGTATGGTGGTGTGGTTGTGTGGTTTTGTGGTGGTGTGGTTTTGTGGTGGAGTGGTTTTGTGGTGGTGTGGTTTTGTGGTGGTGTGGTTTTGTGGTGGGTAGTTTTGTGGTGGTGTGATTTTGTGGTAGTGTGGTTGTGTGATGGTGAGGTGGTGTGGTGACCTTCGGTACTACAACACACCTTCCTCTTAATATCCACCAGAGAAGAACTATTTTGATATATAAATAATATATACAGTTGTTAACTCAGCGATATATAGCACATGTATATACACATAATGACTTCCACTTCTGACGATGCGACTTCTCTATTTTCATTTCTGATTTTTACAGAAATGATTTTTAACCCAGTTTCTGTTTTGTGACATATTCAGAACCGCTTTATTAGAAAAAAAAAAGATCTTTTCGTGCCGAGTCTCAGTGGTCCAATGATTGTTGGAATGTTAATTGGAAATATGATCTGGGCTTTTTACCATTGCACACCACATTTGTGATTGAATTTGTTAGTTCTCGCACGGCTGTGCATTTGTAATGTTCAATTATTGATTCTCTGGAAAAAGGTGACAGTGCTTCGTGTGTAAAAATGATGGTATACATTTATCATTATTGTATGCCGTGCGACGACGCCTGAGCTATTGCTGGTGTCTGAAAAGTAAATGTTGATTTTCCGTTGAAATAAATACTTTTCCTGATTTTTTAGATGGACATGTTGGTCTACAAACCCGATTCAATAACGGAACAGATGTCCCCACCACACACCTTTGCTTCAGCTGTTAGATACAACTCATTGTATACCACCATTACTATAACACATTTACTAAAAAAAGGCGTTAGTTTACAATTATCATTTAAAAAAAAAAGAAAATAGTAATAAAATAAAACTTAATTGAAACTCTAAAACAACGGTTCTCAACATGTGTGTCGCAACCTCTTTGTCGGGGGGGGGGGGGGGGGTCGAACGACCCTTACACAGGCGTCGCCTAAGACCAACGGAAAACACATATTTATGAATTAGCAATGAAAATAATTTTATGGTTCGGGGTCACCACAACACGAGATTCTGCATTAAGGGGTCGCGGCTTTAAGAAGGTTGAGACCCACTGCTCTAGAAAGAAAAGAAAAAATATTAGGCGCGGATTAAAGCATCGGCAGATGAATCAGCCATTTCATTAACTTGACGGTAACGAAACAATACAAGAACGCTTTTCATACGGGGGGAAAGAAGTTGGGTGAGCTGGTGTGGGGGCGGGCGGGGGGGGGGCGACAAGAAAGTCGAGTATTCCCTCCAGACTCTCAATTCTGTGGCAAGCATAACGGCTAAGCCGGGCATATTTCCCCGGGGATATGTTAATGCCAGGGGCGGCATGAAAATCAGTTTGTCTTCTAATACAAGTGTATGCTCTCACAGAGAAGAAAAAAAAAAACCTTTGCCCGATTGCAATTTTTTAATGAAAGTCTGGCCGCGGAGCAGGGGCAGAGATCGGCAGAGGCCGTAAAAGAACGAAAGTAAAATTTCGTTTTTTGTGTGCTCACTCAAGCGTGGAAATGATAGGATTGGATCGTCAGGCCCCATTCTTTCATCCGGTGGATATTTTATTAGTAACAAAGACATACGGTCACCTAAAAAAAAAGGCCGTGGAACAAAAACTAGTATGAAGCGGGGAGATTATTTCAACTCTGTAGAGTTCGGTCCATAGATTTATTGATATATATCAGGATAATTTTTTTTTAAAAAGTATTTCTTTGTTTGCCAAACTGGGTAATTTGAGTTGAAGCTTTGATCGCACTTTGGCACCAGAAACACTTTTGTCATGAATATATGTGCCAGTGAAACAAGGTTATGTGGAAGCTTGAAATAGAAAGACAGGACCAACAGAAAGAGAACGTTTGGACCAAAAGCCTTCTTCGGGGAGTAGATAAAGTTGGAGTTGCTGATTTTACGTCATTTCCTCCTCTGCTCTCCCCCCCAACGCAGCCCCCCCCCCCAACCCTCCACACACACAACCGTAGCCTTTTAAAATTAACCAAAAAGAGATATCAAATATAAGAACGGTATTTGTCCTACAGCAAATATACAGTCTATATAACTTGGTAATAAGAGGGAGAGACATTTCTCTTGCTGTCCCCTCGGAGACTGTATTGCATCTGTCTATTTTTACTTCATGGTACTTTTACTGTTGTTTGTTCGCTGAAGAAGGCTTCTTGCCGACACGTTCGTTGTTTTTCTGAGTCCTTTCTTTTCTGGGTTTCCATTACTTTGTTTCGCTCATTTCCTTCCAGTCTAAAAAAGGTGATATGCGGAATCTTGAAATGGTTGTTCTCACTCTTCCTTGCAATAAATGTTTAGATGCTTTTCTGCCGAAGGTCTAATGTCCAGCGACGATAAGATACATTAACCCATTCGTCATTGGTCTTGGCTACGGGTGTATATCTTGTGCAGCAACCTGGTCGTGGCTATGGATGTACATCCTGTGCAGCAACCTGGTCGTGGCTATGGATGTACATCCTGCGCTGCAATCTGGTCGTGGCTATGGACGTACATCCTGTGCAGCAACCTGGTCGTGGCTATGGATGTACATCCTGTGCAGCAACCTGGTCGTGGCTACGCTTGAAATCTGGCCAGTTTATCTTGGGATTCAATTGATTTATTTTTATGATTTTGAAATGTAAAGAAAGAAAAGGGTTATAGAGACATGTGCCAACCCACAGGACAACCCACAGGACAACAACCCACGGGAAAACACAAAGGAAACCCCAAAGGACAACCCACAGGACAACCCAAAGGAAAACCCTCATGACAACCCACGGGTCAACCCGCCTGAGGTCACTCTCCCATTTCTAATCAGTTATAGATCGTGTCTTTTTATTTGATAATAAAAAATAAAAAAATATTCACCTTTAACACCATCTTTGCTTTCAACAATTGTGTCGCTCAGAGAAATTGAGAGGGTATGAGAGTGATGCATGCTGAAATGGATGTTTCTGGTTGCAGCATCTCAGAAAGAAAGAATGTGTAGCGCTGTATGATCAGATTAGGTAAAAATGTCTCCGACACAACTATAATAAGGGTGTCGGGGGGGGGGGGGGGAGACTGCAATCAGGTTAGCAAAAAAGAAAATGAGTAAAAAAAAATTAGGGGAAAACCTGAAGAAAAAAAAAGAACGCAAAAAAGCAACGAACGTGTCGACAGGAAGCCTTCGTCAGCGAACAAACAACAGCAAAAAAAAAAAAAGGAAACAGAATTAAATTTTTTTTAAAAGCACTTAGCTGAAAACTATTACCCGAGAGGGCATCGAAAGATTTGTGGGTACACAATTGCGAGAGGGCATCGAAAGATTTGTGGGTGCACAATTGCGAGAGGGCATCGAAAGATTTGTGGGTACACAATTGCGAGAGGGCATCGAAAGATTTGTGGGTACACAATTGCGAGAGGGCATCGAAAGATTTGTGGGTACACAATTGCGAGAGGGCATCGAAAGATTTGTGGGTGCACACTTGCGAGAGGGCATTGAAAGATTTGTGGGTGCACAATTGCGAGAGGGCATCGAAAGATTTGTGGGTGCACACTTGCGAGAGGGCATCGAAAGATTTGTGGGTGCACACTTGCGAGAGGACATCGAAAGATTTGTGGGTACACAATTGCGAGAGGGCATCGAAAGATTTGTGGGTACACAATTGCGAGAGGGCATCGAAAGATTTGTGGGTACACAATTGCGAGAGGGCATCGAAAGATTTGTGGGTGCACACTTGCTCATATCTGCTCATTCCAAATTATATCTGATTAAAAGATTATATAGTGAGCTCAAGACTCACGAGTTTTAATATGTTTACAAACTCCAACATCCTGGTCTTCAACCCGACTCTTGTGAAACAAAGTAACAAAATAACGTCATTTTTTAATTTAGGATTCATTTTTATTTGTTGGCATCCGTCCGTCACAAGGTGACGATGGTGTGGAATTTGCAGGACGAAATCCACAGGGCCTGGGATTATTCTTCTAGGATTATAAGCTGGTTCCAAACAGCAAATCGCCTCTCTCCACGCCGCTGAATAACCCCAAAGGGAACACCATGTTGATGATACAGCTTGGCACCAGTGGCGTCGCAGGAGTTGTCGGAATGTTTCATTGAGCCAATGTTATCTGCCTTTCGGGACTCCATCTCCGGGTTTGAATTCAGAGTTGCCTTCTCTTAGATGAGTTGCCGTCCAAGGTTAACGAGTCCCATCCACACGGGGTGCCATCCAAGGTTAACGGGTCCCATCCACCCGGGGTCCCATCCACCCGTGTTAGGATTTATAACAATCAGCAAAATGGGTAAAATAAGTCTCCGTCACCTTTGAAAAAGAAAAAAAAGGTGTGTGTGTGTGGGGGGGGGGGGGTATGACTTTTACAAAAATTCCGCGTCATTACACCAAACGGTTTGTTCGTGTTATTAACTCACCTTTCACGTTTAACTCTGCTTCCCCCCCCCCCATCCCTTCTCGTTACCCGGTTTTCACGTTACTAACACGCCTAGATAACGCAGGGACCTGTTTCCCATCGTGTGACCATGCCGGGGTCAACAGAGCTGTTGTTATCGTGGGGGCCCTCACACCCCAGGGCGAAATCCGCCCCTGAACATACCGTGGGGTGCTATGGGGGGGGGGGTTATATTCCTCGCTTGATCTTAATTAGAGTCAGACGGCGAGAAAAGGGTGATCCATCATCGCCACGAGCAAGACAGTGGCGTGTGCTGGAGAATTGTGGGGAGGGAAGTGGGTGGGGGGGGGGGGGTTAGGGTGAGAGTTCGTATTCCAGAAAGGGAATACATTTATTTTATTTTTTTAAAAACCAAAATCGGCCCATATCGGGAGATTAAATGTCACAGTTGTCATGGTGATTTGGTGACAATTATGTCATTTCGGGTGACATATCTGAGTCGCCGCGGCGATTAGGTGGGTCTCCATTGTCAGAAAGGATTAGCAGATGTCTAAGGTGTTTTAGTGATAATCCATCAAAATTATCACAGTGATAAAGGTGTCACAACTGGGTTCTGTACAACAGTGGGTGGGTGTGTGTGTGTGTGTGTGTGTGTGTGTGTGGTGGGGTGATGGTTGTAAGGCAACTGTTATAATACTGATAAAGACACTTGACAATGTGCGCTCGTAGGGCAAGGCTGTGAAATGACAGCCAACGGGGGTCCGGAAAAGAAATGTTTGACATTGTTTCAACCGAAAAACCGCTTCCGGTTGTCATCTATCCAAAAAAAAAATTAATTTAAAAAAAGAAGTTTATCACATGTTTGCTCACATTTAATTTAAACATTCACTCATTTAAAATCAGGTGCTCATTTTTTTAAAAAATAAATCCAATTGTTAATGGCTGTTATCAATATGGAGAATTTAATCTCTTATTTAAGTGTATGGCTCGTTCTAAAACAGTACATAACAAAAGACGATGCCAAATGATAAATACGCTAACAAAGAATGCGATACTCAAACCAGGGCTAATTACAATTAATATGTTTTAATGTGTTAATTATAATAAATAACAAAAATCAAAAGAAATATAATTAAACTATTGACTTGCAGTATACTGTTTTGGCTGGTACCGGTACTATGTCAATAAAAATACAACTGGCAAAAGTGGTACAATGGTGAAATGAAATCTACACACACACAGTAAACAAAGCACTGTCTAGTAGCACAAATATAACACACGCTCCAAGTCTCGTGATAAATAATCTGCCTCTCTTTTCATTCAATCTATCGGCCTTTTTATAGTCATTTCCTACTGATGTCGCTAGAACCGCCTTACGCATTGTACTCGCTTCTGGCTTTTTCTAACAATCTTCTACAATATTCGAATTATGAAAGAGACCATAGATTTAATTTAGCCAAGGTCAAAGGGAGACTATTTTTAGCTACCCACACCATAAGAATAACGCCTTACACCTAATTGGGTCAAACAGAGTTCACAACACGTGGAAAGAATGGAGCAAACACGTCACCTACATAACACCAATACAAACCAGTGTCCACTTGGTAAACACTATCGGAAAAAAGGGTAGATAACTCGGTATTGTAAATCGGGGGATTTCGTAGCGATTGTAATCGGATCGGCGCTATAACCCTAATCACAGTGATATCTAACGTCAGCGCCTTCGTGCTCATCCGAGACATGTGTTACAGCCGTGTGGAAACTTATATTTTGATTCTAGCGATGTAGGGAGTCATAGAAGAGTAGACTGTCGGTGCTGTGTACAGTGTGGGGATTTCAAATATACATTTTAACACCATTCTTTTTCGTTCTTTTTTATTTAAGATGTTTACTACTACGAACAGGTAGACAGAACTATCTGAAATATTTGGAAACACGTCGAATGAAGAGGTCAGACTATAACTGACTCAACTCGGGGTCAGACTATAACTGACCCAACTTGGCATCAAACTATAACTGACCCAACTTGGCGTCAGACTATAACTGACCCAACTTGGGGCCAGACCATAACTGACTCAACTCTAATCTGACCAGGTTTACAAATGTCGCTTTGATCAAATGCTGCTTTAGAGATAGTGCTTAACTGCACTATATATTATAAAGCTAGAAGAGAGATGGACGGAAATAATAGAACTATAAACACACACACACACACACACTTACATACATACACACACATACATACACACACCGGCATTTTAGATTATGCACAAAAACATACGGTGAAAGATCTTTCTCTTTCTGTGCCCCCAACAATGGAATTCTCCTCCCCTACCAATCCGCAATATACCGACCATCACATCCTTCAAAACTGCACTCAAAACTCATCTCTTTAAACTCTACTATCCTGACTGATTCCCCCCTCTGACCGATAGACGATACTGCTGGGTGCCGTCCATGGCTTGACATGTAAAAATGTTATGTACTGTTTGGGCGAATACACATTTGTTTTGTTTTATTTAATTAATGTATGTTAATTTTTAAGTTCATGATTATGTTTGTTAAGTTTTATGTACAGCGTGGTGAGCCCAGCCCTAGGTTGGGGTACTGCGCTATAAAAAAACTTCTTATAATAATAATAATAAATAAAATACATGATATGGAGACTTTTGCAAAAGAAGAGAAATAAAGTTCTGTTAGTCGGCCTTTCAAATCCCATCATAAATAGTGTATATTATGGTGCATGTATACAAATGGTGCATGTTACACAAATGGTGCATGTTATACAAACGGAGCATACTATACTAATTCCAAAGATTTCCACACAAATATACTGTATTGTGTGGTTCATGTTATACACATGATGCTTGTATAAAAATCGTGCATGTTAACCAAATGGTGCATGTTATACAAAAGGTACATGCTATACAAACTCTACAGATTACAATTCCAAGGAGTTCGGAAACCAATTCGTGCTCAAGGGGGAATAACCGCGGTATTTGTTTTCCTAACCTCGGATAGAACCTCCATAGCTCCCAGGGCGGAAAAGAAAGCGACGAATGGTGTTTGACTTGAATGTCACATGAACAGCACTGCATCCACCCAAACATGAACAGCACTGCATCCACCAAAACATGAACAGCACTGCATCCACCCAAACATGAACAGCACTGCATCCACCCAAACATGAACAGCACTGCATCCACCCAAACATGAACAGCACTGCATCCACCAAAACATGAACAGCACTGCATCCACCCAAGATGATCAAAGATTTGACCTGAGTGTCACATGAACAGCACTGCATCCACCCAAGATGATCAAAGATTTGACCTGAGTGTCACATGAACAGCACTGCATCCACACAAGATGGTCAAAGATTTTTTTTCAAAAAAGACTGTGACTTGAAATGCTGGCGGGTTTGCTTATTTAATCATTTTCCGGAGAGGTGAATGGGGCCACGCCAGATATTTGACAGACATTTCAGGCCAAATCAAAATGCCAGAGAAGTTAGGAAGAAATTAAAATTCGAGTTGGGTGACAATTATTTTTTTTTAATTTTAAAATGAAAGGCAAGCAAAATGATTGGTGGACACGGGTCTCCGAAACTAAACAATTATCCGCGGTTAACCGGAGAACTCGTATGTCTTTGAGGCGTTATTGTGACGCCAATTTCGTGGATTTATAAATAGTTTTAGATTAGTTATCCCTGGATACCATATGAACTCGGCTATTTGAGCTCTACAATATGAACCAGACCATTTGAACTAGACCATATAAACTAGACCAAATGAACTGGACCATATGAACTCGGTCATTTGAAGTCAGCCTTTTGAAATCAGCCAATTCAAATCAGCCATTTGAAATCAGCCATTTGAAATCAGCCATTTGAAATCAGCCATTTGAAATCAGCCAATTCAAATCAGCCATTTGAAATCAGCCATTTGAAATCGGCCATTTGAAAGCAGCCATAAAAACTCAGACATATGAACTCAGACATCTGTTCATAAATTAATTTTTTTTAAAAATTGTTTTGCAGTATTTAATTGTACTAGTTATTGGTTACAGATCACGACTAATCAGCGCCAGTCTCCAAGAACGCAGTATCGCACTGGTTTAAGTAATGCAAATGATCACCTTAAATTTGTACCTTGTTTATTTACAACCAGTAGCAGATTCCCTACGCAATGTTCCGGAGCAACGTTATCGTGTAGACCAGGCCTGCGCAACTCAAAATGTAGGGCGGGCCTTAATACTTTATGAAAAACTTGTGCGGGCCAAAGAAAATAGGCAGGGGTTGGGGTGTGGAGCTATTAAAAATAATACTAATAAAGAATATTTCGTTACTTCGCAGGCCTCAAAGTGGGTGCTGGTGGGCCGTATATTGTGCAGACCTGGTGTATACAATGAGTAGAAATCCACTATTCCGACTTCGCATCATATTAATAACGTAATTCATTTGATGGCCCCAATATTCAATATGTGAGGCCCTCTGCACGACAGCCAACCCCCCCCCCCCCGTGACATTATTTTCTATACATCAATAATTGCCGCCCATAACGTGTGTGAATGTCTATTTTTAATATTGTCTTATTAATTAAACATGAGATCAATTTGGCCCCATGGGTAGGGTGGTCAAAGGGACTTTCATTGGAGAATGGGCACACAAGACAGATTTAACACTAAACGCCAGACTTATGAAAATAACGCCGGGGGTTGGGGGGGGGGGACAAGGAACGCCGATATCGAATTTTCAACCCGGCACGCGACTATATGGAGCATACGTGACGAAGATATAGTGGGGTGGGGGGGGGAGAGAAGAGGAAGAGATCGTACAGAGGTGCAATAATGGGGAGTGGGGGTGGATACACTGGGAGTGGGGGGGGGAAATAACATCTGTCGTATACAGTGTCACCGTGCCTCCGCCACTCAACCCCCTTCTCCCAGCAGTGTATTTTTAAATTGCTTAAATTGTCTTGAAACTGTGTTGAACTAATCCAGGTTTGACATTTGTCATCAAGGATACTTGTGTGGATGTGTGTGTGTGGGGGGGGTTGAGTGGATGGGGCTGAGTGTGGGGGTCAGTGGGGGGGTTGAGTGGGGCGAGTGGGGGTGAGTGGGGGCTTGTGTGGATTTGAGTGGGGCGAGTAGGGGTGAGTGGGGGCTTGTGTGGAGTTGAGTAAGGGTGGTGAGTGGAATGGGTGGGGTGGGTGGGGGTGAGTGGGGAGATGAGTGGGGGTGATGAGTGGGGGTGATGAGTGGGGGGCGAGTGAGAAGGAACGAACGAGACCTAAAGGTACTTGTGTGTGTGTGGGGGAGGGGGTGAGATAGAGACATGGTGAGCTTGTTTTATAGAAGGGTATTTTATGAGGTTTTAAATCAAGAATATGAATAATAAATCAGCATTTGATGAGCTGGGTTGTTGTGCCCTGGCGGCGCCTGGTTGGGTTGTTGTACCCTGTCGGCGCCTTGTTGGGCTGTTGTGCCCTGTCGGCGCCTGGCTGGGTTCTTGCGTCCTGTCGGCGCCTCGCTGGTTTGTTGTATCCTGTCGGTGCTGGTTGGCATATTCTGTGTCCTGTTGGTTGGGTTATTGTGTCCTGTCGGTGCTTGTTGGGTTATTGTGTCCTGTAAGTGCTGAAATGGATGTTGTGCCATGTCGGAGCCTGGTTGGGTTGTTGTGCCCTTTTGGCGCTGATTTGGGTTGTTGTGTCCTGTTGGAACTATTTGTGTTCGGAGATGGATGGTGATGTTATTTACTTGAAAAACCCATCTCTTTGGAGATTTGTTGTACTTCCCCCACCCCCAAACAATAGACGAGATAGCTGTCTACCGAGTATTGCGTAGTGTATGAGCAAACAAGACTCAGCTTTAGGACTATACGCTAGATATAGAGGTACGTTTCTTCCACCGACCATTCTACTGTGACCACTGTGACCACTTTGACCACTGTGACCACTGTGACCACTTTGACCACTGTGACCACTGTGACCACTGTGACCACTGTGACCACTGTGACCACTTTGACCACTGTGACCACTGTGACCATTGTGACCACTGTGACCACTGTGACCACTGTGACCACTTTGACCACTGTGACCACTTTGACCACTGTGACCACTGTGAACACTGTGACCACTGTGACCACTTTGACCACTGTGACCACTTTGACCACTTTGACCACTGTGACCACTGTGACCACTGTGACCACTTTGACCACTTTGACCACTGTGACCACTGTGACCACTTTGACCACTGTGACCACTTTGACCACTGTGACCACTGTGGCCATTGAGATGGAAAATGCCTTGAAAGACATGTCAAATTTGGTTCAAAATACTTTTGACACACTCAAGTGTTTACAGTAGCAGCGTTTTGTTGTTATATCGACAACGCGAAATAGTAACATAGAGGACACTATGGAAACCTTTTTTTTTATATAGATGACAACTAAACAGTTAAAGAGTCGTAAGAATGTGTTCCCCTCCCCCCCCCCCCCCCCCCGTAACCCCCTTATATTTCCGAAGGCTCCCTCCAGAGCCCCTATTTTATCAATGCCATTTATAATCGTATAACCATTGCAAAGATGAAATGGAAACATGTCAACAAAATAGGGGGGGGGGGGGTGAAAACGTTTGACAGTTTTGACAAGGGGTGTGGGGGGGTTAGATTAATTGACGTCAAAAATCATGTTTTCTCTATTCAAGTTTTAATCTTAAAAATTGACTGGTTATTTCATTATTTCAAAAAATATATAACTGTAAATTAATGTAAATAGTCATATACGTTTTAGGCTTTTAACAATATAAGATTTATTTAATGTGTGTCTGTCTGTACACTGCAGATGGCTGGTCGGATGTTAGCACACTTTGTTAGTGTAAGAGGATTCAAAAGTTGGCCTCTCTTCACCTGTAGATTCTGTTTGTCGCAAATGACTAGGGCGGTATGTTTGCGATCATGTTGCAGGTATGGAACCGGGACAAGGTTCAAGTGTCATGTGCAGTCAAGAAAAATGATATTGATAGAGTGGAATACGATATTTTGAGAATTAGGGGAAAGAAAAGAGAGTAACAATAATAATATCGCTGCTTGAACGGATTTTCTTAATATTAATCTATAGCATCTATTTTGCATCACAAGTCCTGTTGAAAAAGCATGTTCAACATCACCGACAATGTCCTCTTGGGCATAAGAAATTAGCACCTGCTCCTCAACAATAAAGGATTCGAACAATGCGAGTAGCTACAAGGAGATAGAGACAGCTTATGGCAATTATTGCTCACACCGACAATGTCCTCTTGGGCATAAGAAATTAGCACCTGCTCCTCAACAATAAAGGATTCGAACAATGCGAATAGCTGCAAGGAGATAGAGACAGCTTATGGCAATTATTGCTCACACCGACAATGTCCTCTTGGGCATAAGAAATTAGCACCTGCTCCTCAACAATAAAGAATTCGAACAATGCGAGTAGCTGCAAGGAGATAGAGACAGCTTATGGCAATTATTGCTCACACCGACAATGCTTCAATTTTAAATGCTCAATGGTTAGGTGAGGATGATGTTGACTTTTCTGGTATATCAGTTCCGCAAGATGAAAATGATAAATCATCTACTATAGACTATGCCCACCAGGGGCGTCTTTTCAGGGGGTTTTCCAGCGAGGGGGCAAAACCAAAACCTAGTCGGCTTGTTAAATTGTTTTTTTACTGGAGGCGCCACAGTACATGGCAATTTAAATAAATACCTGCACATTCAGGGTGGGGGAATGCCCCCTGCCCTACCCAAATGACGTCCCTGATACCTATTGTTATCATAGAGCAACACCTGGCTACTCCATGGGAAGATGATAGCAGCTAGAAACTATACTATAATTGTCAGCTTTACTGACAAAAATTATATTTATACCACAAACAATGATATTTAGTCTTTAACGACGTTATAAATTGACTCTGCATTATAAAAGTTAACTGTAAAAACATTTAAACTGGTTAATTAACAAGCTAAAGATGTAATAAAATGTTTTTCCTACAATTTTGTGACATTGAAATAGATCAGCACAAAGTAATGTATGTATACATTTATTTGTAGTATAATTCTTTTTATTTTTGGAGGGGGGATGTACAGAATGTTGACATAATTAAATAGGGGGGGGGGCATTGAATGTATGACAGTTGATGACACGGGGTGGGGGTCATTAAAAGTATGACAGTTGATGACACGGGGGTGGGGATCATTGAATGTATGACAGTTGATGACAAGGGGGTGGGGTCATTGAATGTATGACAGTTGATGACACAGGGGAGGGGTCATTGAATGTATGACAGTTGATGACACGGGGGTGGGGGTCATTGAATGTATGACAGTTGATGAAAATGGGGTGGGGTCATTGAAAGTATGACAGTTGATGACAAGGGGGTGGGGGTCATTGAAAGTATGACAGTTGATGACAAGGGGGTGGGGGTCATTGAAAGTATGACAGTTGATGACAAGGGGGTGGGGGTCATTGAAAGTATGACAGTTGATGACACGGGGGTGGGGGTCATTGAAAGTTTGACAGTTGATGACAAGGAGGTGGGGGTCATTGAAAGTTTGACAGATGATGACAAGGGGGTGGGGGTCATTGAAAGTATGACAGTTGATGACAAGGGGGTGGGGGTCATTGAAAGTTTGACAGTTGATGACAAGGGGGGAGAGGGGTAAAAATAGTGTTAAAATTGTTGACGTCTTTATGGACGATTCCAGAGATTAGTTGAACGACTCCATCGTTATCATAACTATCGGATTCAACAACATGCACTCCTTGTATGTGATGCACTCCTTGTATGTGATGTACTCCTTGTATGTGATGCACTCCTTGTATATGATGCACTCCTTGTATAGGATGCACTCCTTGTATGTAATGCACTCCTTGTATGTGATGCACTCCTTGTATGTGATGCACTCCTTGTATGTGATGCACTCCTTGTATGTGATGCACTCCTTGTATGTGATGCACTCCTTGTACGTGATGCACTCCTTGTACGTGATGCACTCCTTGTATGTGATGCACTCCTTGTATGTAATGCACTCCTTGTATGTGATGCACTCCTTGTATGTAATGCACTCCTTATATGTAATGCACTCATTGTATGTAATGCACTCCTTGTATGTAATGCACTCATTGTATGTGATGCACTCCTTGTATGTCATGCACTTCTTGTATGTGATGCACTCCTTGTATGTAATGCACTCCTTGTATGTAATGCACTCCTTGTATGTAATGCACTCCTTGTATGTGATGCACTCCTTGTATGTGATGCACTCCTTGTATGTAATGCACTCCTTGTATGTAATGCACTCCTTGTATGTAATGCACTCCTTGTATGTAATGCACTCCTTGTATGTAATGCACTCCTTGTACGTGATGCACTCCTTGTACGTGATGTACTCCTTGTACGTGATGTACTCCTTGTACGTGATGTACTCCTTGTACGTGATGTACTCCTTGTATATGATGCACTCCTTGTATAGGATGCACTCCTTGTATGTAATGCACTCCTTGTATGTGATGCACTCCTTGTATGTGATGCACTCCTTGTATGTGATGCACTCCTTGTATGTGATGCATTCCTTGTATGTGATGCACTCCTTGTATGTGATGCACTCCTTGTATGTGATGTACTCCTTGTATGTGATGCACTCCTTGTATGTAATGCACTCCTTGTATGTAATGCACTCATTGTATGTGATGCACTCCTTGTATGTGATGCACTTCTTGTATGTAATGCACTCCTTGTATGTAATGCACTCCTTGTATGTAATGCACTCCTTGTATGTAATGCACTCCTTGTATGTGATGCACTTCTTGTATGTAATGCACTCCTTGTATGTAATGCACTCCTTGTATGTAATGCACTCCTTGTATGTAATGCACTCCTTGTATGTAATGCACTCCTTGTATGTAATGCACTCCTTGTATGTGATGCACTTCTTGTATGTGATGCACTCCTTGTATGTAATGCACTCCTTGTATGTAATGCACTCCTTGTATGTAATGCACTCCTTGTATGTAATGCACTCCTTGTATGTGATGCACTCCTTGTATGTAATGCACTCCTTGTATGTGATGCACTTCTTGTATGTGATGCACTCCTTGTATGTAATGCACTCCTTGTATGTGATGCACTCCTTGTATGTAATGCACTCCTTGTGTGTAATGCACTCCTTGTATGTGATGCACTCCTTGTATGTAATGCACTCCTTGTATGTGATGCACTCCTTGTATGTCATGCACACCTTGTATGTGATGCACTCCTTGTACTCCTTGTACGTGATGCACTCCTTGTATGTGATGCACTCCTTGTACGTGATGCACTCCTTGTACGTGATGCACTCCTTGTACGTGATGCACTCCTTGTATGGGATGCACTCCTTGTATGTGATGCACATCTTGTAGTTGTTGATTAAGACAGCTATCTGTGTGCCAGATAGAGTTACTCTTATCACATTTTTAATAGTAGTAATAATCTATTCGATGAACGAGATTGTTGTCGTGACCATGATGTTATAGATGCAGTGGCAGCAGCTGTTACAAAGTCCACTGGGAATAAGTGCAGTGTGTGGGTGAATGTGTGTGTGGGGGGGTAGAGGTGGGGTCGTTGTTAAGCCACTATTTCTTACCGGGAATTAAGTACATGGAAAAGTGCGCCGCCATTTGGACCCGGGTCCTATTAGACTCAATGCTATTCGGATGTCATTTGCGGTAGTTTATTTTAGTTAAACTGAAGAAGTAAGTCTACAAACGTATATTCCATTCAATTATCTTTCATTTGATACTAAATTTTGTCTTACAAACCCAACAATAATGTTTTAAATAGTTTTTTTTAATATCAACCTCTCACTTCTGGTACCCGAGTCCGAATAGTCGCAGCCTTATTAAACAGTGGCAATCACATTGAATCTGTTATGATGTATGTCAACGAAAAACTGAAAAAAATGTATTGAAAGCATACCTCAGATTTGTTATTTTAAAATATTTCTAAACGGGTTTAGTGTAGATAAAACATTAAGAAAATATCATTGGCTCCTAGAGCGCAAAACTCATTATGGGGGTGTTGTATGCATAGCGATATGAAATGGGAAGTAAGAAACAAAAAGTGTGTGTGTGGGGGGGGGGGAGAGGGGTGATAGAAGGAAAAGGCAACTTATTTAAACCCAAGGTTCACGAAGTGAGATCCACTGGTTTCAAGTCATGACAAACTCCATACATTTCATTTAAAAAAAAACAAAAAAAACAACAACATTAGGATCTTTGGCCACAGCTGTGGGTGCATTTTCTGAGTTAGAATTTTTACCCTTTCTTTATCATTATATTATTAGAGTTCTAGTATTGATCAAACAAACACATATTGCGTCTGGCTTTAGCTTGGTGGATACGGGACACACACACACACATACATACACACAAACCGGTGCTTTGGGGGGAGGCAGGTGCGTCCTACTAATCTGTAAGTCCCAAAAAAAAAAGGGGGGTGGGGGAGCTGTTCCCCTGTTTTTGTTGATAGTAGCATGCATCTAAGATTTGGGGACACCTGATTGGGTGGTTTTCTGCTTCCTGCCCGATGGTCGGAGTCAAAATAGTGTGAGACTCCGAGTGTACGATTTTTTTTTTATGTTTAGTATTTGCATTTATGTTTTAAGTTGTTATAAACAATCATGGATATAAAAAAAAAAAAGAAAAACTATATTCCTAAGATGCTATTGATATTGAAAAAAGGTTAACATTTTAATACGAACATTCCCATGGGTCTATTCCGGGTAAATAAATTGCGAAACATACAAAAAATTCATGTTTTCTTTACAGTGATATAAAAATCAAAATTCCATGTGTCAATGGCGGGTTAATTAATGACCAAAGATCAACTATTCAATGTGTACATTACGGGTAAATAAATTACGAAATATACAATTTTCAATGTGTACACTATGGGGATAAATAAATGACAACACATCAACATCTCCCTGTGTACAATGCGGATTGGGGGAGGGGGTGAAGAGGGGGGGGGGGGAGAAAACGCAGGTCACTAGGCGGCTTGCTTCACATCGCCAAAATCTTTTGGCCAACACCGCCAGATGGCGTGACAGAAGTTATACCATCCAATCAGATTAGCCTCATTTGCATAATTTCTATCTCTTTTAATCAGACTGGATGTTGGCCTTTTCCCCCCTTTGAGTGTGTCTGTGTGTGTGTGCGTGTGTTTTTTTTTTGTTTGTGTGTGTGTGTGTTGTAAATATGACCTAATCGTTCAGTGTACAACCAAGACATTGTGGACAGCGTAACACAAGTCGCCGTCTTAACCCAATTTTGGTTAGTTTTATAATTCTGTTTTAATATTTCAAACATTTTAAACGTCTTAATAAAAAAATAAATAAAGAATTTGTTTCGGGGGGGGGGGGGGGGGGGGGGGGGAAAGGGCGATAATGTTGAAATGATGTGTAAATAATTTGAGAGTGCTCTACTGCATTGTGGCGTTAACTATTCAGCGTAGTAATCAAGTGCTAGGGGCAGAGGTGTGGGGCCCGTAAGGGGCACTCAGCCCCTGGGCGCACCTTTTTTTTTTATTTATATGGAGGGGCTGCATTTTCGGCCAACTGAAGCGTCTTTTTCTTTGTGGATTATTACAAATGTATGCATGTATGGCTGCAACGATGCATGGAAGGTTTTTAAAAAATACCACCCACTATTTTTTCACATACATCCCTAGACATAATGTAATATAACGTAACATATCACAACGACTATATGCTTTTACCCTTAATCCCCAAATTGGGATGAAAAACTAACTGTTCTTCTTTTGAACACAGAACCCAGCAGTATACCCCTACCACTGGGTGAACGAAACCAAGCAATATACCCGACCACCGGGTGAACGAAACCAAGCAATATACCCGACCACCGGGTGAACGAAACCAAGCAATATACCCGACCACCGGGTGAACGAAACCAAGCAATATACCCGACCACTGGGCGACGACAATACCGTATCCTAAAGGGTGATGAGAAGGTTAATTACAATGATGACGATATTAACACGCCAATGTGTGCGCGTGTGTGTTCTTGCTCGCGTGTGTGTGAGTGAACGTGCGTGTGTGTGTGACCACGAGGTGAGGGGGAGGGAATGAGGAGGAAGCTGTCCTCTTCGCCCGAAACGACGTCCATGAATCATCTACCGACGTCGAGTGTTTGGCCAGGATAAATACACGGAAATGAACACGGGAAGATGAGACCGCTACTCCTTGGCCAGAGGACGCCATCCTTGGGGTCAGCAGACGGCGTCCACTGGGGACACATCAATTTGGGCGTCTTTTGTGCCTTTTTTTGACGCAACCTGGAGATTGAGGGAGACGATGAGGGTAGAACAAATGGAGAAATGGGAGTAATAAGGGAAAGGGGGGGGGGGGGACTAAATCAAACTTGCATCACTTTGCGCTACCCCCATCCCACCCCCATACCCCACCCGCCACCCGCCACAAAAAAGAAACCTCCTCCAAAACGCATTGGAAGTGCAACACGAAACCAGATAACGCTATCTGCTCATATTGTCTCCGCGATGAGAAAAAAAGCTACGCTTGGGGTGAGCGCGATAAGGCACGAGCCATCTCGAGATTACAGCTTTGGGTTTCCCATCTTCCAGTTTGTCTCGTTTTTTTTTCTCTCTCTCTCTCCGTGTTGTTGTACAATGATTTTTATATAACAAATTTTCTCTCTTTTTTTTACTGTTGTTTTTGGTGTTTGTATGCTTATGTCGAAAAACTGCTTGTTTGGTCTCCGATACTTCGAGGTGGTTGGGGGGGGGGGGGGTGGGGGAGCTACAACTCACCAGACGCGTTGATGTTCATAAAATAGGTCATTTAAAAAAAACAAGCACTGATGTGTGTTTAAAGATGGGTTTTTTTTGTTTCAACCTCAGTAACTGGAAACATGGCAAAGGAGTCGGAACATAATCGTTTGAGTGTTTTTATTTTTGGAGTCGTGCCGATTGACGATATAAGAAGGTAAAAAAAAAATTATCGAATACCTACGAGACGCCAATTTTGAATTAGATCAAAACTGTTCTAGGGAAATATGACGTCATTTATGTTCATTATATCCGGATTAGATAGTTCGTGGAGTCCCAGAAATAATCGAATTCAAAATGTAAAGGAAAGATTACGTGCTTTTTGTTGGGTTTTTTTGTTTGTTTTTTTATTTTGAGACCACTACAGAGCCGGTTTGAAACTTGATACTCCAAGCTGACTCGACCATTGGAGGTTTCTGTCTGGGTTTGCAGACTCACGTCGGGACGGGCTCGGTAATATTGCAAAGAATACATGTCTCATTACCATACACATGTCTCACTTCCAAAAACATGTTTCACCTCGGAATTTTCAAAAGACTACTTGGATTAATAAATGGAAACGAGAGTTAGGGGCTGTCCATTAATTATGTCAATAAATTTTTGGCAATTTTTACCCCCCCCCCCCTTCCCCATTGTCAACAACTTGTCAAACTTCCAGAGACCCCCCCCCCTATAAAATTACGTCAACATTTGATTACCCCCCCCCCCCTCAAAATAAAGATAAAATGGGGGAAAAAAAACAATATTTTAAATAGACTAGTTTACAACTACAACAAAAAAGTGAATAAAAGTAAAATGTTTAGGAAAAAAAAGTTTAATAAATTTTAAATTATGAAATTAAAGTCATTAAAAAAAAGTAACATTGTTGACGTCAACTTTTCTTGACCTCCCCCCCCCTCCCCCTTGTCAATAATTGTCAAAAAATTTCAGACCCCCCTCCCCCCTATTTTGTTGACATAATTTATGGACAGCCCCTTATGAAGAGTTGTGTTGAATAGCGAATCTATGTTTTGAGAATCCCTGATAGATTTTATTTTATAAATAGATGCGGGAAGTGAAAAAAAACGGATAATATTGGAAGTGCTCTGTCGTATTTATCCATTGGTGATAATGTTGAATTTAACAAATGTCAACACATATTTCAAACCAAATGCCGTGTCAGTATCGCACTGCATAAACAGGTGTCATGGTAAGGGTCTTGAGGGGTTGAGAAATAACACACCAGGGAGTCTCAGCCTGTATAAACCATTTATGCTTTTCATGCTTCCCCCCAAAACAGCTAGCTTGTATAATGCGCATCTGAACTGCGTTAGAAGTTAGTGCAGAAAAAGCTTGAGTCTCGATTAAGAAGCTGTAATAGAGAAACCACCGAAACAAGGAGTGCGCTGCTCTTATGTGTTCATTCACCACTGACAGCTTTCGAGACACACACACAGAAGCTAAAATAAGAAAAGTTCTTCGTATACATCCTTTATAAATTATAAAATGTAATATCCAGCAATGGAGGGTGGTGCTGCAAACTTGACAAAACTTGCATACAAGTTACGGACTCTATAAGAATTGAAATAAGTGTTCCCCCCGCCCTTACCCCCCCCCCCCCGCCCCCAATCTCCAAAGGTCGCAACCACACATTCTAGTCACGCCACTGAACTATATTATTAATATAATGACCCACCCGCTTTTACACCGCGGATTTATTTCACCGAATATTTCAGAAAAAAAAAATATACACACAAAATTAAGTACGCACCGAACGCACTTGAGATATTTTTTGTTAAAAGAATCTCATTTAGCGCAGTTATCGGGAATCTCATATAGCGCAGTTATCGGGAATCTCATTTAGCGCAGTTATCGGGAATTTCATTTAGCGCAGTTATCGGGAATCTCATTTAGCGCAGTTATCGGGAATCTCATTTAGCGCAGTTATCGGGAATCTCATTTAGCGCAGTCATCGGGAATCTCATTTAGCGCAGTTATCGGGAATTTCATTTAGCGCAGTTATCGGGAATCTCATTTAGCGCAGTCATCGGGAATCTCATTTAGCGCAGTCATCGGGAATCTCATTTAGCTCAGTCATCGGGAATCTCATTTAGCGCAGTTATCGGGAATTTCATTTAGCGCAGTTATCGGGAATCTCATTTAGCGCAGTCATCGGGAATCTCATTTAGCGCAGTCATCGGGAATCTCATTTAGCGCAGTCATCGGGAATCTCATTTAGCGCAGTTATCGGGAATTTCATTTAGCGCAGTTATCGGGAATCTCATTTAGCGCAGTTATCGGGAATTTCATTTAGCGCAGTTATCGGGAATCTCATTTAGCGCAGTCATCGGGAATCTCATTTAGCGCAGTCATCGGGAATCTCATTTAGCGCAGTCATCGGGAATCTCATTTAGCGCAGTTATCGGGAATTTCATTTAGCGCAGTTATCGGGAATCTCATTTAGCGCAGTTATCGGGAATTTCAGTTCGTGAAATCAATGGCGTCATATTTCTTACCGTTGGAAAACAGGAAAAACTTATTTTTGGGGTTTGGTGCTAGGAGGTGGGGCTGAACATTTGAAAGAATATGTTGTCACCGGCAACGTGTCCATGGGCTGACTTGTAAATAGTTATGGAATGGTTGGTGGGAATTCCCTTTTGTTTTGTTTTATATAGTTAATGTATGCTAATTTTTAAGCTTTTTTTTTTTTTTTTTTTTTTTTTTTTTGGGTTAAATTTTATGTACAGCGTGGTAAGCCCAGCCCTATGCTGGGGTAAAACACTTTATAAAACTACTACTACTAGATTGACGGAAAGTGGGTCAATACGCCGTTGCAATATTTAGGCAGCCACGAACAATAGCGAAGTTTATAATAAAGGATTAAACTAACTATACTCCCCCTTACATAAAAAAAAAATTAATAATAATCTATGTAATAATGTCACTAGATTCTAACGCTACCAGATTGCGCTGATTTCACTAAATAAATATTTTTAAAAGTCCCGATAACTGTGCTAAATGAGATTCTTAAAAATCCCGAAAGTTCTTTTGGTGTGTAATATTTTCTTTTGTTTCACGGAAAAAGTCTCAATTTAAACATAAATATGCGATGTTAAGAGGGGGGTTGAGACATTATATTATTAATACAGTTTAAGGGCGGTGGCGCACTGGGGGGGGGGGGTTAGCACTAATTGGGAATCTTATAAAGTGCGTTACTTGCATGCATGTTTCTTTTCAAGTAACTTAAGTCGATGGGAAGTCTACGCATTGCGGCCACCATTGTTTGGCGGACTATAGCTAGTACATATAATAACACCGAAACGTCCATTTAAGATCTGTGGTACAAATACGTCACATATGGGAGCAAGGGACGTGGTACAAATACGTCACATATAGGAGCAAGGAGCGTGGTACAAATATATCACAGATATGAGCAAGGGAAATGACCAATGTTAAATTTTGTTTAAATATTTTTTTCTCCATTAAAATAAAAACGTATATTTTATTGTAATACCATACTGTGTGCTTTTAATTTTAAAAAAATCAGCTGCCGCATTTTATTAACCGAAATGTGTTTAATTTTGTAAAGAGATAATATATATATATATATATATATATATATATATATATATATATATATAAAATGGTGAAGATTAAATGTATTGTAAAAAGAAATACAAACGAAAACCAACAAGTAAATGTACATGACCGAGTACAGCCGCCATGGCGTTCAGCCAAGTAAGAAAGTCATGGTAGATATCGGGAAACAATCCCAGAGAAGTCAGTGTTGGTTTTTCCTTCCCTTTTAAAATTTGCCCACAGTTTTTGTAAAATGTTCATGTTTGTAAATGATCTTAAGAGCGAGCTTCTAAAAAAAAAAATACGAAGAAAACTTTGTTATATATTTGGCAATATGTTGGTTAAGTTGTTTTTTTTTTGTATCTCAAAACTGAGTTCAAAGTCTAAAAGTTGAAATGCAGCTTTGTGACTTTATAGGTAAGGTCGTGGGGTGGGGGGGGGGGGGGGGTTTGCGCGTGTGCTGTGGAATATTCTTCTCCTTCTATATTTTGAGGGCCCGCGATCAATGTATTGATCTTTCTGGCTCCTATGTTTCAGAGGGGTTCGCGATGTTAATGTGCGTGGTATTCAAGGGGGCAATTCACTGGTTGTAAGGGTAATTTTATAGCAATGGTTGTTATGAACGGGGGGTCGGAAGACAGGAGGCAATAGACGCAATATTACAAACGTTCTCAACGACTTGATCCAAACGCTATCTCAAAGACGCATTTTCTGATGACTCCATATTAACTCAAGGCACGCCTTCCAAAGATTTTGAACTGACTCAAGACGAACCTTCCAATGACTCCATACTGACTCAGCTCCCCCCCCCTCCAGCCCCCCCCCCCTTAATCCCGGCAGAACCCCACGCCCCAACCTGCCGCCATCTCTCGACCTTCAAGGTCTTGGCCAAACACAAGTGTTTCCTTTCATTTCCCTCCGGGGCTGGCCGGCCCTGGTTTCCCTTTTATCCCCGTGTATTAATTATTAATGTGGCGCGCACACTCACCAAATGCTTCACTGTTCGGTGCTCATTCGCTCATCTTCGATAGAAATACGATTGCTCACGCATGTCGTGAGGGGGGTGGAAGAGGGGTGAATGGGTCTGGGAGGTGCAGGGGTGTCTCCAAGCCGTGCAGGATTTCAGTAGCTCTACTGCATTTTTAACGGATCATTATGGCGTTTTTTGGTTTGTTCGGACCCGGCGTGAGCGGAGGGGTGGTGGGGCTGGCTTCTGTACAAACCTCGTTGTAATATTTATGTGTTTATGTCATCGCCATACATAAACAGTTTGTTTTTCAGAAGTAGTTATTCTACAAGACGTATTCTTTCCTTTTTGTCAATTCATTGTAGAAATTATCGACTTTTCAGATAATACACAACAGCGTTATTTATGGACAATGGCTTGGATGACATGGATCATTAGGGATTCCGCGATCCGAAAGTTTGATGAGCTTTACCGTCTTGCCTGGCCCTGTTATAGAAATAACTAAGAAGAAGACATTCAATTGCTGATTCAAACGTATATGAATTTACGTATGGTTACATGTTTTGATAATACACAAAATTAGCGTCCATCATCTCTAAATAATGTTTTGTTATTTTTTTGGTTTTTGTTTTTGGTGTTGTTGTTTGTTTGTTGGTTGTTTTTTTGTTGTTGTTGTTGTTGCTTTGTTTTTGTTTTTTGTTTTGTTTTTTGTTTTTTGCCCTTGTTAGCCAAAAGCATTTGCTATGGTAGTAAGGTCTGTCCAAATATTTCAAGATACTGCCATCTCTCTTTAATCTCTGGCATTGAAATCTCCGACGTCGGGTTAATCAGACGCTCTCGGAGAACCTTGATTCGAAGTATTAGAGATTACGTTTAGAGATTACGTTTAGAGATAGCGTTTAGAGATTACGTTTAGAGATTACGTTTAGAGGTTACGTTTAGAGATTACGCTTAGAGATTACGTTTAGGGATTACGTTTAGAGATTACGTGAAGTATATTTTAAATGTTAAAAAGGGCCTCTCGGATATCTACATTTCAGCTGTGTGTTATTTTGTTAATTTACTTCTGTTTTTTTAGTCTTGTTTGTTCGCTGATGAAGGCTTTGTGCCGACACCTCCGTTGTTTTGTTGCGCTCTTGTTTTCAGCTTTTCCCATGCTTTCTTTCATTATAAATTATGGGATTTTGCAGTGTGAATTTTTTATTTTTGATACTATAAATAGTGAGCTACACCACGATGTCATGCTACAATTGTGGTAACAAGAATTGCGGTAACAATTGTACAATGCTCTGAAATAAAATATATACGAAAACAAAACAAGACTGCTTTTCTCCATGTTCTAGGATAATTTCTAGGATAATGTACAAACAACCCATCAATGACATCTTTACATACGCCAAAAACGTTGGTCAGACGACACAAACAGACTCAGTCGAGAGTTGCCTTGACACTCAACAATTATCACGTACTCCGTGGACTTTTCTTAACGTTCCCAGAGTCACCACCCCCCCCCCCCCCAAACCAAACCACCCGGGGGACCCCAGTCGTCGCCGTACATCTGTCCAACAAAAGTACCGGGTTATTGTTAGCAGGTATTTATTCCTTCATAACACTGAATCCTTTTCAAGAGCCCCCAAGCGGTGTAACTAGTCGTGGTCTTAATTAGAAAGCGAGAGTGAATGCCCCTCGCTCCCGGTGACCGCCGGTTAGCACTAAACAAGGTGAAAATTGCGAGCAAACTTCTTCACGTCGTGTTCAATGGTCCCGAGAGTTTTCTCAAGAGCTTTTCTCATTTTACTTTCCCCACATTAAGGGCGGGTTAGAGAAATGTCAATCAACAAAAAATGTAATATAACAATATGAAATAATGTTTGGCCAAACACATTTTAAAAGACTGCCTAGAAATATCACATCATCTAGCCCAGTGGTTCTCAACTTTCCTAATGCCGCTACCTTTTAATAGAGTTCCTCGTAAAATTATTTTCGTTTCTTCTTCATAAATATGTGTTTTTTCCGATGGTCTTATGCGACCCATGTATAAGGGTCGTTTTACCCCCCCCCCCCAACCAAACGGGTCGTGACCCACAGATTGAGGATCGCTGAGCTAACCAGTCGGCAAAGCTGTGCTGGTGTTCATCGTTCAGTTTTCAAAGCTTAGATTTTAAATTGAAAATCTCTGCGAACCTGAAGAGGTTCTTCTGAAAAATATAGATAAATATTGAAATAAGTTTAAGAAGTGTACAATAGGTCATAGTTTCTACATTACATACATATACGTGAACATCAAAGATGGCCAGGGCCAGCCTTAGGCCACTGCAACCTATGCGGTTGCAGTGGGCCCCGCACTTTCATAGGACCCGCCCCGAATTTATTTTCTAATACAAAATATTAATTTTCACTTATTATCCTTATTCCTACCCAGACTGGGCCCCGCGCAATCCGTTTCGCATAGGGCCCCGCAATTGTTAGGGTCGCCCCGAAGATGGCGGAACAAAAATCAAACTTTGTCACGAAATTTTGTAATTTTTTAATTTGATAAAAACAAACACTTTTGAACATATTTATAATGTTAACTGTCACAAAGTTGAACCTCGTGGACGTACTCTCAAACGCTGGAAGTAAGTAAAAGGCAAAACAGATTAAAAACGAGTTTCTAAAATTTAATAAGAACATTTCCCTCAGCAGGGGTAATCACCTTGTTACTATGTGGATTGATATCAGACTGTATATACATCTTTCAACGACAGATCTCAGATTAATATTAATCAGTTAATTAAAATATGAAGAAAAGTAATTTTTTGCTTTGCTAACTAAAGCGGAAACAACAATATACTATTTAGACATTTTCTTGATGACTTCTCTGAGTCAGTTTTTGTGTAAAATGTCCTTTGAGAAGTCAGTGAAAGGAAGAAAAAGAAATAATTTTATGGAAAATCAAGAACTGGCAAACAATAGCAGGTTTCAACAGTCTTTATAATTATCTTTTTTTAAAAACGTAACTGTTAAGTCAAAAACGAATCCTGATTAGCAGAGTATACATGCTCAGTAACATACAGTAACGCACAGTAACACACAGAAACATACAGTAACATACGGTAAAATGCAGGCAAGACTTTCAGATTCAAATTCATAAAGCTCCTGAATTACTTTTTGTAACAGAGTTTGAATAGCATAAACCTGATGATAAATAGCAAACCACAGGATGAATAGGACACCAGAGGATGAATGGCAAACCATACCATTAATAGCAAACCGGAGGACGAATAGCAAATCATAGGATTAGACCCTTTTAACTTTGATTAGACTCCACGGTCCTGTTAAACGCCATCTCCCAGTTGAGTGAAACACCCCCGAGATGGCCCGCCGCTCTTGTCGAAACTCTGGCATGTACGGCTTCCAAGGTCATCCGTCACGACACGTGTCGGAGTGTGGTATGTACAGATAAGGGCGGCAATAAACGCGAGGTGCTCCCCCCCCCCCCTTTCCAATCCGCTCGACGCGGTCGTAACGTGGTCGTTACGTGGTCGTAATGAAGACATGTTTGGCATGTGACGTCATGGTGTCCACGGGCGCACTGGGTCAACGGACGGGATTTTGGATGTGCATAGCTATATCCGGCTGAGTGTTCTAGGTTGCCCTGTCGTAAAGTAAAGTGGATTGGGAAGTTTTTGGACATTACATCAGAGACGGGACCCGCCATCAAAGGACATCAGAGACGGGGCCCCACAACAAAGAACATCAGAGACGGGACCCGCCAACAATGAACATCAGAGACGGGACCCCACAACAAAGGACATCAGAGACGGTACCCGCCAACAAAGAACATCAGAGACGGGGCCCCCAACAAAGAACATCAGAGACGGAGCCCCCCAACAAAGAACGTCAGAGACGTGGCCCCCCAACAAAGAACTTCAGAGACGGGACCCGCCAACAAAGAACATCAGAGACGCGACCCGCCAACAAAGAACATCAGAGACGGGGCCCCCCAACAAAGAACAGCAGAGACGGGGCCCCCCAACAAAGAACGTCAGAGACGGGACCCCCCAACAAAGAACGTCAGAGACCGGGCCCCCCAACAAATAACATCAGAGACGGGACCCCCCAACAAAGAACAGCAGAGACGGGGCCCCCCAACAAAGAACGTCAGAGACGGGACCCCCCAACAAAGAACGTCAGAGACCGGGCCCCCAACAAAGAACGTCAGAGACCGGGCCCCCCAACAAATAACATCAGAGACGGGACCCCCCAACAAAGAATATCAGAGACGGGGCCCCCAACAAAGAACATCAGAGACGGAGCCCTTCAACAAAGAACTTCAGAGACGGAGCCCCCCAACAAAGAACGTCAGAGACGGGACCCGCCAACAAAGAACGTCAGAGACGGGACCCCCTAACAAAGAATATCAGAGACGGGGCCCCCAACAAAGAACATCAGAGACGGAGCCCCCCAACAAAGAACGTCAGAGACTGGGCCCCCAACAAAGAACGTCAGAGACGGGGCTTCCAACAAAGAACATCATAGACGGGGCCCCCCAACAAAGGACACCAGAGACAGGGCCCCCCAACAAAGAACGTCAGAGACCGGGCCCCCCAACAAAGAACATCAGAGACGGGCCCCCCAACAAAGAACATCAGAGGCGGGGCCCCCCAACAAAGAACATCAGAGACGGGCCCCCAACAAAGAACATCAGAGAAGTGGCCCCCAACAAAGAACATCAGAGACGGGGCCCCCAACAAAGAACATCAGAGACGGGGCCCGCCAACAAAGAACGTCAGAGACGGGGCCCGCCAACAAAGAATGTCTTTTATTGTAAAAGTTGTAACGCTTCAGATGAATATTGACCCAAGATTTGCACCAAAGTTAACAAATCACATAGATCTTCTGTATTTTTATTTTAACCTAAACTATTTTGTAAATCATTAAAACTTGTAATCATACGTAAATTAACATGCGCTTTAATCAGCAATTGAATGTCTTCTCATTATTTCTTTCTTTAAAAGGGCCAGGCAAAACGGTAAAGCTCATAAATGTGTGGCTACGCTCCTGGATAAAATTCAACCACAGAAAAATGCGGCTCGCATTGTTCTTCGTAAACGCAAATTCGACCATGCTAAAACACTTCTGAGAGAACTGCATTGGCTGCTGGTCCGCGCTCGCATAGAGTACAAAACTGCAACTCTGTGCTACCGCTGCTAGCATGACCTGGGGCCGTCCTATCTCAAAGTGCTCATGACGCATCATGTACCCACTAGACAACACCGCTCATCCCATAGTGGCAAACTCTCGCTACCGCGTGTTTGCCTTGAGACTTACTGAAAGCGCACTTTCGCATTTGCTGGCCCAATTTGGAACACCCTTCCTGTCGCTCTCAGAAACAGCCATGCATTGGAGCCCTTCAAAACCGATTTGAAAACATATCTTTATTTCGCAAACACCTGCTGGGGTGATGTTGTCTACCATTTTTTCCAGCTAGCTATTATCTCCTAGATGTATATTGGCTTGTGTTGTTCATGGTTGCAAGGGATGAAAGACTTTGAATGGGTATGCTCGAATGTAGTTTTTGTAATGTGGCGTTTTGTATGTCAATGTGGTAAAATATGGATTGTTTTCATTTCTCTTTTAATATGGTTAACTTTGTACCACGCTTCGAGCCTTTGGGATCAAGCGTGATTTTCAAATATACTTATTATTATTATGATTATTATTATTATTATTAGTTGGTGTCGTCATACATCTTAGTCGGTGTCGTCATACACCAAAGGTGTTGTCGGCCCACACTGAAGTTGGTGTCCTCATACATTGAAGTTGGAGTCGAACATTCGGTGTCAGAGTTCCTGTTTCCATTCAACTCCCCAAAACTCGGCTGCCACAGTTTTTAATTTCATTCTCTCATCTAATATTTCAGATACAATAACATGGTGAATGTTGTCAATTTATAGTGGGTGAACGTCTGGCAATGAATCACATATAATGTTTGCTATTAGTCCTATTGGTATTCTATAGCGCTGCAGTCTTGTTATCTGTGACAACGAAAAAAATAATTCTTACATAAACGAAGAATTTATAATTTAAATTTTAGAGGTATTTTATGAGGAGTTAGATTTTAATAGATTATAGTTACGGTAGGGGCTTGCCTTGTTTACATTGTGTTCCCATCATGTTGTTTCGTGCATCTCGTGCAAATTGTGTGACTTTTTCCCGCTTATCGTTTAACTAACCCATGTCCTGTATTCAAATCGTCATATCTATAACGATGTGTCACCGCGGGCACGCCCCTGACAGTTTTCAAAATGTATAACTGTATGGAAAGTAATTTGGAATTGCAAATATATGGATCTCAGTTGTTTCCGCCAGTAAAAAATCCAAATGAATTACATCGTGCAATTTCCGTTAATTCACCAGTTGAAACTCAATCAAAATACCACGCATGTTTTGACTGGGCCGGGAAACAAAAGCTCGCTGCGTTAAGTTGAGTCGTCTGCATTAGACCAGCGTCACTGGACCGCTGTCAGATCGCTGCCACTCGGGGCTGGAACATTTTGACACGTTAGCTCAACACGAGAGTAAACAAGTGGGCCAACTCCTGGGCCCCCGGTGTTTACAGCCAACATCCAGACATCCTCAATTGTAGTACTCACGTTAGTGGGGTCGGGTTTTGTTGACGGAGCTTTCGTGGAGAGAGGGTGTGGGGGGGTTGATTGAGGGGGTGGGGGGGTCGGGTCTGAGGTTACTAAACACGAATGAGAAATGATGCGTGAATTGGTCAGTGTGATGGTATGGTTGAATAGTTTGGGTTTGGGACTACTTTTCGTGCTCGATGGAAAGGATCAAATCTCCCCCCCCCCCCTCTTTTTTTTCCCCCAACTCCGTCTCCCTTTTATTGAATTTTTTAAATATCCGCACATCATAGAGATTTAAATTCTGTGAAGTCATTATAGAGATGTGAATTCTGGGAAGTCATAATAGAGATTTGAATTCTGGGAAGTCATCATAGAGATTTGAATTCTGGGAAGTCATTATACAGATTTGAATTCTGGGAAGTCATAATAGAGATTTGAATTCTGGGAAGTCATTATAGAGATTTGAATTCTAGGAAGTCATTATAGAGATTTGAATTCTGGGAAGCCGTCATAGAGATTTCAATTCTGGGAAGTCATCATAGAGATTTGAATTCTGGGAAGTCATGATAGAGATTTGAATTCTGGGAGGTCATTATAGTGATTTTAATTCTGGGAAGCCGTCATAGAGATTTTAATTCTGGGAAGCCGTCATAGAGATTTGAATTCTGGGAAGCCGTCACAGAGATTTGGTCAACCATAATATCAAAACTACTTAACCTTAACACATATAGAAAGATATGGTCTATAAAATATCGACCCCCCCCCCCCCCCAGCATTAGGCTAAAACAGTGGTTATCAACCTTCCTAATGCCGCAACCCTTTAATACAGTTCCTCGTGTTGTGGCGACCCCCCAACAGCAACAACTTTTTCGTTGCTACTTCATAACTGTTAAGTATATGTGTTTTCCGATGGTCTTCGGCTACCCCTGGGAAAGAGCCGTGCCACCCCCCAAAGGGGTCGCCACCCACAGGTTGAGAATCGCTGGGCTAAAACAACGTGCAGGGATTTCACTCTTATTCATAATCAGCTTATATATTTCCAACACTTTAAACCTGATTTTGTCTCTTATGGTTGTAAATAATATGAACGATTGAATGGTGCGCCTTCCTCTAAAGTTGTCATGTGGCGCCGACACATCAACTTTCCATCACTTTATTTTACAGTGACAAGAGTAACGTTTAGCCGGTGCCCCACGTGGAGTTAATCGCCACCGGCTTTGATTCATTTTTCCTCAAGTGACCGCTGGGAGATGAATGGGGCTGAAATGAAAGGATGTGGGTTGGCAGGTGTGCCAGGCGTTGTTACGGTTGGCTGGTCACAGGTAGTAATCACGATATCGGAACAAGAAAAGCTGCAACGACAAAAAAAACAACACGTTTCCTTATTGTAAAAATTACACTCATCTAATATCACAGACTACTCTATCAGAATTCGTCTTGCGTAATATGAATCTGGAATAGTTGTTAAATTACTAAGAGTCAGTGGCGTAGCTAGGGGAGTAGGGGGACAGATATCCCTGTTCTATCAGAATTCGTCTTGCGTAATGTGAATCTGGAATAGTTGTTAAATTACTAAGAGTCAGTGGCGTAGCTAGGGGAGTAGGGGGACAGATATCCCTGGGCACTAGACTAATTAGGGGCGCACAAATGTGATTTGATATTATTTTATTGATGAAAATAATGGGTTTGAGAGTTGAAAAAGAAGGGGGTGGGGCGCTTTAAATGAATCTTATCCCCAGTCTTAGGCGCCAAACACTCTACCTACGCCTCTGTTTAGAGGTAAATTACTTTGCAATAGTCGCACCTCTTCATTGAGTCTGCTATGTCGCGGTATAGAGAAAGAACATTAAATTATAACTACTTTTATATTGTGAAATCGTTATATTGAGAATCTTCGATAGGTGAAATAATATATGGCAAGTCTTGTGCACAGCCATGGTATAAAAGGGTGAGGGTGGGGACTATGGGACATTTTTGGTGGAGACATTTCCAAACACGACAAGTGATTTAAAAAACAAACAAACACATCTTATGTCAATTGTAATAAAACTTATTCCATCGCCGGATAAACTACTCTTTATGACGTAGTAAACTCATGCTTACTAACCTTCACACACTTAAATCTAAACTGAGGAGGTACTAGAGAGTGACCCCCCAGGCGCCGAAACAGCGGGCAATGATCGGTGTGAGTGTGCGTGGAGGGAGGGTGGGGGAAGGATCGGTGGAATCCGGTGTACCGATCATCATCTTCGGTTGCGTGATCACAGGTTGGGCCGGTCAAGCGTATCGCTTACAGCGCCAAGAGTAACGTTGTATAAATCTGACAGGACAGAGCAATCTGCTGACCATTAAATCCTGCCACTCTCCCACACACATTTACACACAAACCCTAGAGGGTGGGGTGGGGGGTGAGAGTGCAAGGTGAAACGCTAGGAGTGACATGAGGTCCCCGATGCTTGGTTCTTTGAATGGGACGCCCCTGTCGGGGGACGGGGGGGGACGGGGGGTGTGCCAGTTTTGCTTCAAGTCATTCATTGATTTGTTATATGCGTGTTACGTTGCCGGTCCCCACAACATGACTATGTTCAAATAAAAATAAACCAGGCACCGGTCCCTGGTAACATTGTTGAACCTTCTTCACCGGTCCGCCAAACCGGTGCGTTCATCATGTCATGAAAGTGTGCTCATCATGGCAATAAAGTGCGTTCATCATGTCAATAAAGTGCGTTCATCATGTCAAGAAAGTGCGTTCATCATGTCAAGAAAGTGTGTTCATCATATCAAGAAATTGCGTTCATCATGTCAAGAAAGTGCGTTCATCATGCCATAAAAGTGCGTTCATCATGCCATAAAAGTGCGTTCATCATGCCATAAAAATTCGTTCATCATGCCATAAAAGTGCGTTCATCACATCCTCGGGCACATCTAAAAAAGAAAACGACATTTGACCAAAGAGACTTTGATTAATCCTTGTTCCTGGTTGGGGACTGGATGATTAGAACATGGACTTTTGACAACTTTCTGAAATCTTTAACCCTTCACGTTTCCAATCACGTAATTGCAGAGCACCTCCCTCCCCCACACACCCCACCCCAAGCCTTCCCTTGATCCCCTGACGCACACCTTAATTAATATAATCTCTTTTCAGACTTTTTCTCCATCCGTCCCTTCAGGGCATGTACACTATTCTTGTGTCATTATGCCCCCCCCCCCAAACCACACACACGCACACACACAGTTTTCAAATCTGCCTTTATCTGACACTGAATAATCCTTCGTCCCCTTCCCCCGAAGCCCTTGTCTAGGGTGTATGACGTCATTGAGTTGACAGTGAAGCGTGCAGCCATCAAGCCCAGGAGCCCCTGCTGAGCTGTGATGAGAAGATGTCAGATACCGTAATGGTTACAAATGTAATGCCCCCCTCCCCTCTCACCAGCCCCACCCCATAACTCACTTGATTCTAATTTTTTTTTTTTTAAGTTCTTTTAAGCTCCTACGGCTTCGCGTACCGCCCCATCTTTCTGCCCCTTCACTTGCACGACCAAATGGAATGCATTATGAGGATGTCAAGCTGACGGTATTCTTAGTGAGTTGTGTTTTGAGTCAAGTTTCTGTAATGATCAAATAAACTTAATTGAGATGGGGACAAAAGAACTGCATTGAAAAATTGTGGTGTGTGTGTTTGTGAGTGTGTGCGTGTGGGTGGGTGGAGTAGGGGGTTAGGGGGCTGGATGTAAGGGAAGAAAAATGATCGCAGTATGAAAGAGATTTTACGCAATTTTACTCTCAAGTTCAGGTTTTGTCAATATTAATTACAAACCGTTTTCACCCGTCAAAAAATGAAGAGAATGGGAGCAGGGAATCAAAACTGAAGAGAACGAAAGCAGAGGGTCAAAAATAAAGAGAAAGGAAGTAGAGAGTAAAAAATGAGGAGAACGGGAGCAGAAAGTCAACTAATGAAGAGAACGGCAGCAGAGAGTCAACTAATGAAGAGAACGGGAGCAGAGAGTCAACTAATTAAGAGAACGGGAGCAGAGAGTCAACTAATGAAGAGAACGGGAGCAGAGAGTCAACTAATGAAGAGAACGGGAGCAGAGAGTCAACTAATGAAGAGAGCGGGAGCAGAGTGTCAACTAATGAAGAGAACAGGAGCAGAGAGTCAACTAATGAAGAGAACGGGAGCAGAGAGTCAACTAATGAAGAGAACGGGAGCATTTGGATTTGTTGTTGTATGTTACAAGTTCGATACATTGCACACGGACATGACCATTTCAATATCTTCACTAATTGGCAACGATTGTATTTACTTGTTTCTTTTCCTTTTTATCTTCTTCATTACTGCTGTGAAAGAGGATTTTAAAAAAAAACATATTATCATTATTTTATCATGTAAACTATTATTAATTTTTATCATATTTTAAAATGTTATTATAAATATTTTTGGGGGCTTCTCTTTTTAAATAACTGAACTGGAAGTCAAGAGAGGAGAGGTGGGGTGGGGACTCTAGATGAATCAAGTATTTGGTCTAGTGGCTCTAGTCCAAACGAGTATTAGGTCTAGTCGATCCAGTCAAATCAAGAATTTGATCTAGTGACTCTAGTCCAATAGAATATTTGGTCTAGTGACTCCAGTCCAATCACGTATTTGGTCAAATGACTCTAGTTCAATCAAGTATTTGGTCTAGTGGCTCGAGTTCAATCAAGTATGTGGTCTATTGCTGCTAGCCCAATCGACTATTTGGTGTAGTGACTCTAGTCCAATCGACTATTTGGTGTAGTGACTCTAGCCCAATCGACTATTTGGTGTAGTGACTCTAGTCCAATCGACTATTTGGTGTAGTGACTCTAGTCCAATCGACTATTTGGTGTAGTGACTCTAGCTCAATCGACTATTTGGTGTAGTGACTCTAGCTCAATCGACTATTTGGTGTAGTGACTCTAGCTCAATCGACTATTTGATGTAGTGACTCTAGCTCAATCGACTATTTGGTGTAGTGACTCTAGCTCAATCGACTATTTGGTGTAGTGACTCTAGCTCAATCGACTATTTGGTGTAGTGACTCTAGTCCAATCAAGTGATTAAAGAAAACAAAATTCGCCATGACCATGATTAGCGATATTAACACAATTTTATCTGCACTTGTTTCTCTCCCACTAAGGGCGCCGTTAATAAACTATAATACTTCACCATCTTAAGAGGGGTCTAATGAGTGTGACACGGGGTAGGGGTCAAGATCATGTGTGACAGATCATTTTTTATATCCAATCAATAAAACTTGAAAACGCAATTGATGTCCAACTCTCTGTCACGAAAGGTGTACTCTGACAGAAGATTTCACCTCTATACATTTACTAGTTTAACAGAATGTGTGCTTCAGATTACATTTTTATTACTTGTTAATTTTTCAAAAATTTTTAGTTGGAAAGTGTGACGTAATTTTATTTTCATTTTTTCAAAGGGTGAGGTGAAGGTGTTATGACATTTGTGACAGATTGTGACGGGGAAAGCGAGGAGGTATTTTTTCCCCTCCAAAATTATTGAAACGTAACGTATGGACGGCCCCTTAATGGAAAATACCATTCAACTAACTGGAAATGTGTGTAGCAAACTCTGCTGTGATTGCAGTTGCTACACTTTAAACACTCAGTCGATGTCTTGAAGGGGCCAGGCGGGCATACAGTTTTTATACTGCTAACAGCATGTTCATAGAGAAAAGGTGGAGGTGGATAGGGCATACTTTCCGAAAACCCCCAGATAGCACCACCAGACAATCCCTAACATGGAATCCACAAGGAAAAAGAAAGAGAGGAAGACCTAAGAATACATGGAGACGCGAGCTAGAGGCAGACAAGCAAAATATGGGATACACCTGGAAGCAACTGGAAAGGAAAGAACAGGACCAGGATGAGTGGAAAACTCTTGTGGACGGCTTATGCCCCAGACGGGGTTATAAAGGCACAAGAAGAAGAACATCATGTTGGCCTAACAAAGCTTATGAACGACGTTGTGGGAAGACTTATGAGTCTATAGGCGAGGGACATAGCCCTAAAAAAAAAGTATTACATAATTAATATTTACTCGTCGAAACTCAGTAAGCCGTTTTCTTCAATAAAAATTCGTTTAAGAACAATTTTTCATTTTTTTTTTAAAAAGTCATTTTAAAACATTAGTCATTATGTTGTTCCAGTTTATTACTTTAAATATGTATTATGAGTTGTTGTCTCTTAACATTTAGACTGATTTCTATTTTTAAAATAACATTTTGTATTGTCTGATCGTAACATTGTAATCGTTGATCTGAAATGTTTTGTTAGAAGCAGATCCAATTGTGAAAATGTAGTCAAATGAGCATCAAAGGGAAATAAACAATTATTTTATAGAAATTGTTTAAGTTCCTTTCTCTGTGTAAATTATTCCCCCTGACACACTAAAGTTTTAATAGTCTTTTACGTCATTAAAGAAAAACACTTTAAATTAAAAATAGTTCGAATAAAAGTTCTGAATAATAAATAACATTAAATGAACAAGAGGTAATCTTTTTAAAAAATTATTCTTTAAGAGAAATCTCTTTTCATAATCAACTTTTATAAAATATTACACGAAATAGCAAAAATGTCTGTTTGAAATCTGATAAGGAATATTTTTTTAAAATTTCCGTTAACATTTTTTCGAGTTCAACGTCTCCTTTATTTTTTTACAAATAAAAAAAAATGGGCGGGGACCAATGTACCTTTTACATAAAATATTTAATGCAATTTTAAGAATTAAAAAAAAACATTTTAAAGGGAATTAATACAGTCCCTAAAGTCATAAAATAGTAAATATGAGCTATTTCCCTTTGACTGCAATGGATTTGTAAAATTTGTGATAACGGAATGGTGTTTTATCAATGTTTATTTAATAAATTGTTAAGAACGGCACATATTTTAACTTAAAAATTCATATCACTCCGCCAAATGATTCTTATTTTTTAATGATTTTCATTCTAAAATGATATATTTCTAAATTTTAAATTCTGCTGCTTATCCTAACTTCAGTTATATAATGTTACTTATTACATAGAATTACGCAAAAATTTGACGGCTTTCTTAAAGAGGAATATTTATATTACATGTAACTTTACAACATATTTATATTCCAATGGTTGCCTACCAATTAAAAATAGCCGTCGCCTATGTCCTGCAAACCCTGTGGCTGCAGGAGGCCTCGGGAATTTAAGGGGCCCAGAGTGGTGATGAGGGGAAAAATTAAAATATATATTTTTTAAAAACATTAAGAGAAGGGAGCCTCAAAAAGTCACTTAACGGCTTGCAGCACGTTTGTAAAGGGATTTAAAGCATACAAGAATGTAAATATAATTTCACCTGAGTACATAACCTTTATAAGATAAGATAAGATAAGATTCTTTTATTGATCCAAACGAATGGAAATGTTTTTTTTTTATTGCAGTATACATTGTCCGCACATAAATAAAACAATTTTATTTAAACACAAGACATTTATATTAAGTTATTTCACTAGTGTTTTGCGTGTGTGCAACCCCTGTATGTATATATTCATAGCTTGAATACGCTGACTGCTGCAAACGTAACAAGGAAAACAGCCATAATATTTCTAAAATTAGGTTCATTAATATCATCCGGTTTTTCAGTTGCTTACTGATTTTGAAATTATTTAAACAAATTTATCTAGCTTTGACAAGATTTGTAAATTTCTGTATGAATTTAGCGCTTTAAGAAATATATATATATATATATATATATATATAAGTTTAATTAAAACAAATTAATTAAATGTATTTAAATGAACTGATTGTTGCCTTTTAAATTCGTCATACAAGAAAAAAAACAATTAAAGATGTTTAACTCTCAGAAAACGATGCATTGAAAATTATCCCTGAGTTATTTCTCTTAGGTTGAATCGCCCATTCTTTTTAATTTTTTTTTTTTTAAATAACGGATGTGAAACAAATATTTATAAATTAAATTGATAATTTTGATTTCTTGAATTGTAAAAAAATAATTTACACGCGTCAAAATCCCACGTTGACATCCAAAGTAGAAAGCATGGTACCTAGTAATCTAGTTAGTTATTTATTATTTTAATTCAAAGTATATTCATGTTAGGTCCGTGGAGATTTGGTCAAAAATAAAAATAACCTCTGACTTGATAAGATTTTTATTGTAAAAACAAAATAGTTTTAAAATGCAGAATTTTAAAATCAGTGAGTCGCAACCCCTTGGGAATCGTTGAAAAAAAAATGCCAGTGGTTGCTTGAAAACAAAAAAATATCTTTTGCCTAATTTTTACCCTTTTTTTTTTAATTTAAAAACTTTTTTTTTTGTAATTATGTTACTTTATTATTGTGACTACACTGTGACTACACTGTGACTACACTGTGACTACACTGTGACTACACTGTGACTACACCGTGACTACACCGTGACTACACCGTGACTACACCGTGACTACACCGTGACTACACCGTGACTACACCGTGACTACACCGTGACTACACCGTGACTACACCGTGACTACACCGTGACTACACCGTGACTACACCGTGACTACACCGTGACTACACCGTGACTACACCGTGACTACACCGTGACTACACCGTGACTACACCGTGACTACACCGTGACTACACCGTGACTACACCGTGACTACACCGTGACTACACCGTGACTACACCGTGACTACACCGTGACTACACCGTGACTACACCGTGACTACACCGTGACTACACCGTGACTACACCGTGACTACACCGTGACTACACCGTGACTACACCGTGACTACACCGTGACTACACCGTGACTACACCGTGACTACACCGTGACTACACCGTGACTACACCGTGACTACACCGTGACTACACCGTGACTACACCGTGACTACACCGTGACTACACCGTGACTACACCGTGACTACACCGTGACTACACCGTGACTACACCGTGACTACACCGTGACTACACCGTGACTACACTGTGACTACACTGTGACTACACTACAGCTACATAACATATGTTATTAGTTCGGTAGAATAGTGTTAATTGAAACATTTTGACAAATTGTTGTAATTTTTATAATAATTAATAAATTGCGTTTTACATTTTGCTGGGGGGAATATAATATTCAATTTGATTTAACCTTTTCTTTGTATTTCATTGTAAACTGCATCCATCATATTTTTTATTTTAAAAATCAATTTAAATACACTTTTTAAAAAAAAAAAAATTATTAATGAACATATTTCTTAACAACAAGAAATGGTTGACTTGATGTGTATTTATGTGAATGCGCCCTTGACAGCATGCAGTCTTGCACAGAGAAACGGGGAGAGGGACGAGAACTCTTGTCCAGTTTGATAATTTTTTTATATATTTTAATCTGTGAATGAACCTGGGGGGGAGGGAAGCGTTTGGTTGAAGAGTTGTGTGCGTGTGTGTGAAGGGGGGAAAAAAGATGGTGGTTGGGGGGAATGAATTGTTATCAGAAGATGTGTTAAAAAGAACTGTCAAATTATTTTCTGGTATTCATAATACGTGACACTGGGAGGAAGGGGGGTGGGGGGCGGATGTTGTTGTTTGTTTTTTTTTTAGTGGGGTGGGGGAATATACCTGCAATGATATAAACCGCTTTTGTACACTTACAATTACTTAACCATATATATCCAAGGAAGCGTAACAAGTAAATTACATTTGTTAAAAGCACTTTTTAAAAATAATCTAGTAGTAGATGACGTCAACAACGGAATACTTCAGGTCAATGACCTTGTCCTCAACATTCAAAGAATGAAAGAAAAAAAAAGAAAAAAAAAAAATAATAATAAAATAAATAAAAAAGGGGTTTCCTATAAATCCTTGATATGTATATTTTTGTTGGCATGTATGTAACTGTATGTGATTTATCATTTAGGGGGGGGTCCATTCATTATGTCAAAAATTATCGGGGGGGGGGGTGGAAACGTTTGACAGTTGTTGGCAAGGGGGAGGAGGGGTAGATTAGTTGACGTCAACAATCATGATTTTTATATCAAAATTTAAAAAACTGACTTGTTCTTACATTATTTTAAACAATTTAATAAGTATAAATAGTCATATATTTTAAGGCTTTTAGCAATATAAGGTTTATTTTCATATGTGTCTGTCTGTGCACTGCAGATGGTTGGTCAGAATGTTAGCATACTTTGCTAGTGCAAGAGAAGTCAAACGTTTGCCTCTCTTCACCTGTAGATTCTGTTTGTCACAAAGGACTAGGGCGGTATATGTGCGATCATGTTGCAGGCATGGAAAGACATGTTCAACAGCACCAACAACGCCCTCTTGAGCATACGAAATCACCACATGCTCCTCAACAAAAAGGAATTCGACCAATGCGAATTCGACCAGGAGATAGAGAAAGCTTACTGCAATTATTTGCTCACCTCGACAATGCTTCTATTTTAAGTGCTGAAGGGTTAGATAAGGATGATGTGGACTTGTCTGGTATATCAGTTAGATAAGGATGATGTTGACGTGTCTGGTATATCAGTTAGATAAGGATGATGTTGACTTGTCTGGTATATCAGTTAGATAAGGATGATGTTGACGTGTCTGGTATATCAGTTAGATAAGGATGATGTTGACGTGTCTGGTATATCAGTTCCGCAAGATGAAAATGATAAATCAGCTACTGTAGACTATGCCCATCAGGGGTGTCATTTCATGTTTTTTTTTAAAAGAAGGGGGGGGGGGGGGTCAAAACCTAATCTTCGTCGGCTCGTTAAGTTGTTTATTACTGGAGGCGCCACAGTACATACCATTTGAAATAAAACCTGCAAAATCGAGAGGGGTGGGGGACATGCCCCCCCCCTGGCCTACCCAAATGATGTCCCTGATGCCCATTGTTACAATAGAGCAACACCTGGCTACTCCATGGGAAGATAATAGCAGCTAGACACTATACTATAATTTCAGCTGTATTGACAATAATCATATTTATATTTATACTTTAGTCTTTAAAAACATTTTAATTGATTCTGCATTATAAAATTTAATTGAAATTTTTTTTTAACTTGTTGATTAACAAGCTAAAGATGTAATAAAATGTTTTTCCTACAATTTTGTAAGTAAAATGTATTTATCAATTTATTTCTATTTTAATTCGTTTTTGTTTTTGTTTTTTAGGGGGGGGGGGGGGATAAAAAATGTTGATATAATTAAATAGGGGGTCATCGAAATTTTGAAAGTTGTTGACAAGTTGGGGGAGGGGGTTGTGTACAAATTGTTGACGTAATTAATGGGCGACCCTTTTTTTAAAAAAATACCATTTAATTAATTTTTTTTTTTTTAAATCAAACTATCAAATCCAACATTTCAAAGCACGAGACACATCAAACATTCCAGAGATTTAAAATTGTAACTTTCGCTGTCATTATTGAGCGATAATTAATTCAAGAGATAATTACAAATGATGAAAACTCAGTTTTCGATATCGTTGCACTCGATAGTGTGGTACTCGATATCGTTGCACTCGATAGTGTGGTACTCGATAGTGTGGTACTCGATATCGTTGCACTCGATAGTGTGGTACTCGATATCGTTGCACTCGATAGTGTGGTACTCGATAGTGTGGTACTCGATATCGTTGCACTCGATAGTGTGGTACTCGATAGTGTGGTACTCGATATCGTTGCACTCGATAGTGTGGTACTCGATATCGTTGCACTCGATAGTGTGGTACTCGATAGTGTGGTACTCGATATCGTTGCACTCGATAGTGTGGTACTCGATAGTGTGGTACTCGATATCGTTGCACTCGATAGTGTGGTACTCGATAGTGTGGTACTCGATATCGTTGCACTCGATAGTGTGGTACTCGATATCTTTGCACTCGATAGTGTGGTACTCGATAGTGTGGTACTCGATATCGTTGCACTCGATAGTGTGGTACTCGATATCGTTGTACTCGATAGTGTGGTACTCGATAGTGTGGTATTCGATATCGTTGTACTCGATAGTGTGGTACTCGATAGTGTGGTACTCGATATCGTTGTACTCGATAGTGTGGTGCTCGATAGTGTGGTACTCGATATCGTTGTACTCGATAGTGTTGTGCTCGATAGTGTGGTACTCGATATCGTTGTACTCGATAGTATGGTGCTCGATAGTGTGGTACTCGATATCGTTGTACTCGATAGTGTTGTGCTCGATAGTGTGGTACTCGATATCGTTGTACTCGATAGTGTGGTACTCGATAGTGTGGTACTCGATATCGTTGTACTCGATATTGTACCGACTCTATTTACTCTTTGTTGCTGCTTGGCTATTTATTTATGTTGTTTTGGGGGGGGGGGGGAAGGGGGGGTAAAAATGGAGAAAAAAACATGGGAAATTATTTGTATGATAATAAAATCAGAGAGTAAAATAAAAAAAGTAGCACTATGTTGTTAGGACGTTCTGCTATACACATGTGTATGTCAAACGGGCAATTCAAAGGAATGCGTACGACATAATACACAAAAGTTGCTTATTCTCATATGACAGTCCTGTTGCTCCACTCGCTAATCCTTTAAAAAAATCTGCCTAAGTCGTTCAGTGTGATGGGTCTAATTTCTCGTACGTCGCACCACGGCCTTGACTTGGTGAGATGATTGTCCTGGCGCCAAATTTTATTGACGCCCGGTTGATGACAAAGAAGGGAAAAGGGGGTGGGGGTTAACGGAGGTATAAACAAATCGAAGGTCACGTTCACCCACGAAAGACACTCCCCCACCCCACCCCCCGGCCCCTCCCTAACTCGTTCATCCTTTCCTTGTCCCCCCCTCCCCCACTCATCGCTTCGGCTGGTAGATGCTCATGGCCATGGTTCGGGTCTTTTTGTTGGATATTTCCTGTACAACTTTACATGTTGAACACAATCAACACACAAGCACGTGACATTGGTTCAATGAGTTCAATACATTGTAGTCATAAAAATAAGTTGTTTTTTTTTTATTGATTATAATAATCAATTATTTCAGCAAAATTGTGAGTAAACTGTGGTTTGTGGAGAGATGTGGGGATGTGGGGTTGGTGTAGAGGAGGGCGTGGAGAGATGTGGGGATGTGGGGTTGGTGTACTGGAGAGTGTGGAGAGAAGCAAAAAATATGTTAAAAGTTTTCGTTCAATATCGTTGTCCCGAGTTTGGTAAAATTAAGGGATTATTTTAGTGATTATTTTTGTGATTATTTTACTTTTAATTTCAATTTACGTCCAGGAAACACGTATTTGTAATGAAAATTTTTTTTTTTTTTATATATTCACTCGGTCTAGACAAACAAAGTGTACTCATTCTTAAAGTTTAAGAAAAAGCCAAGCTTTTAACGCACTTACATTTTTAAATAGAAATTAGCACGGTTTTATCATTATGTTCGACTTTCTTTATTTGCGTTATTTTTTAGGGGTAGTACAATACAATGCGAAAAAAAATAAAGTTTTTAAAAAACGTAACTTTCTTTAAAACTTTAATTAAGCTGACCGATCACTGATCAAATTGAGCCATTAAAAATATATTTTAATTGGATGGGGTTATCGAAATTATATATTGAAATAAATCGTTGTTTTTTTTAAATGATACCGCACACAGGCGTGAGAAGGGGGTCTGGAGGCGTAGGAAAGGGGGCGGTCCTTTTTTTCTTTTATAGGAGGGTGGCATTTTCGGACAACCACAGAGTTTTTTCGTGGAAGGGGGTCGGCACAATTATTGGCACCTCCCGAGCGTCACTAAACCTTGCTACGCCACTGATGCCACAATAAATTAAGAGAGCCATCCGGCTACGACGTTGTTTCAAATGACCCGCAGCAACACACCCCCTGTTCCTCGACTAAAGGTAGGCGTGTACATTTGTCCTGAAGTGACCCACACGTGGTCCCCAGGGTCTACCTCACCCCTTCTTTATCCCCGACAGCCCACCCTAAGACAAAGGGACTCACGGCGTCTCCCCCCACCCCCACCCCCACCCCGGGGGCCGAACAAAGATAGCAAATAAAACGTGCGCTCACGGTGAGCGCCAAATAAAGCCGAAACGTTTCTCACGATGCTAAAAATAGCATGGGAAACACGAGGGAATCCCTGACCTAGTTTCTGTTTTTTAACTTGCGGCAAACTCCCCAAAATTTCTTTTTTTTCTCCTAAATAACGGCACCCAAAATTATAAGAATTCTACTTTCTATCTCGTAAAACGTCTTTCTTGGATTTATTTATTTTATTTCGCTTATTAGCAGCCAACACGTTAAATAAAAAGAGGGGGGAAATGAAGAGGAAAAAAAAAAAACTCCGCAAATTCAAAATTCTCTCATTTCTTTCTTCGTTGCCATGACGAGATTTCTTTGTTGTTTGCTGGCGGTAGAACGCGTGCCGACTTTTTCTTGCACAGTCTTCCCCCCCCCCCCCCCACTTTTTTTTTTTTTCTTTCTTTTTCACCATTTCATTAATTGATATTGGTCAAACCTCCCCACTGTTTTAAAAGTTACTATTAGTTTGAGCATGCTGTTGAATTTCTCTTTCAATCGTTAAGAATCCTTTCATAATTATTACATTTCGCCTTTTTTTTTTTTTTTACATTAGCAAAAACCAACATTCTTACCTGTAGGAGACATTCCGGCAGTTTCAGGCGATTCTTTAAAAATGCGTCTTTGTTGTTTATATCCCAAAGATTTGTGTGTAATCCAATACATCCACTTAAAACGAACTTGTCTGCGCGAGAGTAATCCAATAAGAAATTTGTTTATGAAATCAGACAACGTGCATAGCTTAGAATTATTCGTATTATTTTAATTTCACTTTCTAATTTTTTTTTTTGAGTTGAGAAAATATCACTCCCTTTCCTGATTAAAAAAATTTAAATAAATAAGAAAAACATCGCCTTATCCCAATATAAACAACCTTATTCCAATATAAACAAAGACTAACTATTAAAAAAATCGTTTTTTAATCAAAATAACATGGTGTGGGGAGAAGAAAAAACTACACACTCAAATTTATACACATCGAATCACGGAATAGTTGAGAAAAATCGTGGATCTTCACTTTTTCACTTTGAACACAAATCCAACATTAGAAGCACTCCCTCATGCACCGGTAGTAATCCAGTGAGAAACAACGACAGAGCAACCCCGTGAGACGTTAAGTCTATTTTTACTGCCCGAAACCTCCAAACATCATGGTGGGGGGAGAGAGGAAAAGCACGTGTGTTCGAGAGTACACCAGGTAGCCCCGCCCTCGCTCTGCCTCACAAAGGATAGCTGGAGGAAAATCCCAAACTGAGTAGTAGAAACTTCGATAGTAACGTAGTACTGTCGGCCATCACGGCTAAATATAGCTCAGGGGGTTTAAAGGAAAGGATGAGGGGTGGTGGGGAGAGATGATTTCCGCCATTCTTTGTCGAAGTGGGCCTGGGTCTTGGACGCCATTTGTTACGGCGGGAATTTTCATACACGATTTGCCCTCTTAGCCTTTTTATTCCTTTGAACGAATACAACTTCAAATTAATTTGTCTTCTGGTTCAAGCCCTGTTTTCCATTTTTCTTTTCTTCTTTCTTTCTTTCTTTTTGTCTTTTTCTGTCTTTCTTTTTCTGTCTAAAGTTATACATTCATGGGCACTTTGCTTTTACAAATATTATTATGTTGCCACCACCCACATAACAACAGCAACAATTGAAGTAAAAAAAAAACACGTTTACACTGGTTTATAAATACCTTATTTTTACCCTAAGACTAAGATGTTTCCATAAGTCATGATGAGTATTAGATCACAATTAATGTTTTAATGAGTAATTACACATAAGTGGAATCGGTTTTTTAAAAAAATGTTTGTTTTTTTTTTTGTTTGTTTTTTTGTGTTTATTTATTCCTTTACAAAGCTATAATGGATTACTTTTTTTCAAAACAGAATGGAAGATAAAAAGAAAGAGATAAAATGAGAAAAGGACAATGCAAGAAACGAATGCATTCAACTACAGAAACAAAAAACTCCCATATAGAAAATGCGAGGTTTAAATCAAAGCTCTTAGAATATAAGGGTGAGTAAATTTTATGTGAGGCATTACCTTGGCTTACCTCTTAGAATATAAGGGTGAGTAAATTTTATGTGAGGCATTACCTTGGCTTACCTCTTAGAATATAAGGGTGAGTAAATTTTATGTGAGGAATTACCTTGGCTTACCTCTTAGAATATAAAGGTGAGCAAAATTTTATGTGTGGCATTACCTTGGCTTACCTCTTAGAATATAAAGGTGAGCAAAATTTTATGTGTGGCATTACCTTGGCTTACTTCCCAAGTCCGATGTTAACTTTCATTCACTTTACTAGCTGTTTTACTTTCGGCGGTCACTTCCATTTTAACACCCCTATTAGAGTAAATACCCCCTCCCTCCCCAACAGTAGGCCAATTACTTTAACAGTAGGCCAATTAATTTAACAGTAGGCCAATTACTTTAACAGTAGGCCAATTACTTTAACAGTAGGCCAATTACTTTTACAGTAGGCCAATTACTTTAACAGTAGGCCAATTACTTTAACAGTAGGCCAATTACTTTAACAGTAGGCCAAGTACTTTATTTGTACAAGTTGGGATACTTTTATAAAGCATTTTTTTTATCCCGCTTGCTCTATATTCTTTGGGGCATGTAGTCCTACATTAGTTTCTTGTTTCAAACAATTCTCTTTTCATGACATTCTTCTACGTGTAGGCATTTTATATTTTCAAAACTCGATATATTTACATTGAGCCTATTTCAATGACAACTTTAATTCCTGCTTCAAGTGTGTCATCCATCACATGCAGTTGTTGTTCTTGCACATAATTGTATTACATCCTTTCTCTCCCCCCCCCCCCCCCCCCCCCCACAAAACCCCTCCAACAAAAATAGTATGTATCACCTTTTCTAAAAAACACAAATAACTCCGCAGTGAATATTGAATAGAATAGTTGATAGCTGACATGATAATCCAAGTTATTCTCTTGCTACGCGGAATGTTGTGTTAAGACAGTCAACAACTAGGAGATATCTAAAATACAACAACGTAGCCTCCAACAAAAACGCCAAGGGAAAACGTCAAAAAACATTTTTTTTTTTTTTAAAATTCGAGAAGAATTTTAATTGAGAGAGATTTGTAACCATCGTCAACCTTTCTTTTGTTTTCATGTAAAGAAATTGTCATAAATTGCGCGAAATTCGCATAAACGTTTCCACTTAATGACGTATACGACTCGGGAGCTGTTAGTTTTCCCACGTGGTGCCGGGTTGTACTAGAACACAACACATTGCCCGCAGCTCAGGTGTGGCGCTTGCTATACATCTCTTGACATTGTCATTATCATTCAAACATGCGAGTATTTTGGGTGTTGAGGATATATTTAAGATATACAGTGAAGCTCAATACCCCTTGATGTTTCCTTGATTCCTGCTGTTTCCACAACGCCTCTTATATAATGACTTGATTCCTACTGTGTCTGTGATGTAATGACGTGCCTCCTGCTGTTTCCACTACGCCTGTAATATAATGACTTGCCTTCTGCTGTTTCCACTACACCTGTGATATAATACTTGCCCCTTGCTGTTTCCACTACGCCTGTGATATAATGACTTGCCCCTTGCTGTTTCCACTACGCCTGTGATATAATACTTGCCCCTTGCTGTTTCCACTACGCCTGTGATATAATGACTTGCCTCCTGCTGTTTCCACTACGCCTGTGATATAATGACTTGCCTCCTGCTGTTTCCACTACGCCTGTGATATAATGACTTGCCCCTTGCTGTTTCCACTACGCCTGTGATATAATGACTTGCCCCGTGCTGTTTCCACTACGCCTGTGATATAATGACTTGCCTCCTGCTGTTTCCACTACGCCTGTGATATAATGACTTAAAAATAGATTTGTTCATTATTTACATTAATATACTCACTGGTACAGAATTTAAACATCATCACCTTTCGAAAAATATTCAAAAGGCAATATTTTTGGCAATGTCAATACCGTTAGCAATATCAATATCTTTGGCAATTTCAATAACTTTACCAAAATCAATATCTTTGGCAAATTCGATATCTTTGAAATTATTCAATCCGATTTTGATTGGATATATTTGAACATTTCACTTAGAGGTATTCGAAGTACTTTTATAAGGTCCGCTATCTTGAGATAAGTAAACGTGCTCCTTATGTGACTGGATTACACCGGGGAATGGGATCCCACAAGTGAATGGTACCCCACAGAGGAACTGGATCCCTTAGGGGAACGGGACCCCATCGGAGACTGGGATCTCAGCGTTGAACGCGATCCCTTTTGGGAAACGGGATACCTCATGGGATCGGGATCCCTTTAGGGAACCGGATCCCATCGGGGACCGGGACACCATCGTCAAACGGGATCCCTTTGGATAATGGAATGCTTTGGGAACAGTATCCCATTTCATGGAATGGGATCCCACGGGGATCCTACTTAATTAAATCTTTTAAATTAACTTCGCTTTTGTCTGTGACTGGTTGGCAAAATCTTCGGACGGCTAATTGACCTACTTCCCGTCAACCTGTCGAGCGGAAACTTGGCACATACACTCAGTGTCAACGTATTCTATCAAATTGTCCACCACAACCCCCAAAATCCCTATTTTTTTCCTATTTTTCAAGGGGAAGATTAAGGAAATATGATGTTACGGTTTTTACGAGATAAAATTTCCGATAACTGCGCTAAATGAGATTCTTTTTTTTTTTTTTTTTAAATATCGCCATTGCGTTTAGTGCGTAATATTTTCTTTTGTTTTTCTGAAACAGTTAGTACATGGCGTTATTTGTATGCATGTTTTGTCAAATTTTCAGCTCCAACCAAATCGCTCCATATTAAATTTTATAAACAACTAGCGAGTAACCGGCATGCGTTGCAATGCCACTCATCGAAATAAAGTGTTTGTGTTTTAATAATGTTTTTAGTAAGTACTTTTAATATACACATTTTTTTTTACCGTCTGGTGCGTATTCGAAGTAATTAGAAGGTTTTTCGAAGCGTGAGCAGACCACGCGCAGCTGTCCGTGTTGGAAGCATGGATTTTCCAAATTTAGTACCCAAACTTGTAGCGATTGATCCCCTCATGCAATAGCTATGTTTGAAATTGTATTTATATGGCTCATTTATTACATTTAAACAAATTTAGGGCCCCCGGCCCCAAAAGGAATATTGTGAAATATTCAGAAACCTATTTATTAAGTCACATATATTTAATTTATTTCCACCCACCTATGCAATAGCTGTTTGACATTATATTTACATAGCTCATATAAGAAAAAAAAAGAATTTAAGGCCCCCGGCCAAAAGCGGAATATTGTAAAATGGTTGTGCTTATTTAGAAACCTAATGCGGGCGTGCACACAACAACTCACTGAAGGTTTATCGCATTCAGATGAATGGTATTCAAACGCATACGGAAATTATATTTAAATAGCTCATATTAGGAAAAAAACTACTATAGGACCCCCGGTCCAAAACTGGTTATTTTTTGTAAAATGAATGGGTTTTGATATCCATGGGTATACTTTTTTAAATGTACATACGTTTTGTTAACGTCATAGATTTTCTTAATTGGTAAAAGGAGAATATTGTATCTATTTTTCACAACTGTAATATCATTGGATTTAAAGAAATTGTCATCCACATAAAATTGTACACACCCTATTTCCTAACCCCCATATATATGTACCTAAGAAGGTTAATTATTTGTCAAATTCATTCTGAGACGTATAGTATGCTGCCTTGCGCAAATGAAACTATCGTATTACAACTTCCCCCTCCCCCAAACTGAGTTTTAAAGAAATTAATAAAATCCTCCACGGGACTGTAATCCCCTTACTTACGCAAAAACAATTTTTTTGCATTTCAAATGCTGTGTTCTTATTTCGATTAGTGATAAAATGCATTATTGAATGCTATTTGGGTATGTAGTTTCGCTGCACTGATTGCATTAAACGGCATTTTCGTATTAAAAGTATATTTAAAAGGTGAGTTTTTTACTACTTAATAAATTTCATAAAAGTATATTTTCTGAAAGAATAAAAGTAAAAACTTATTCAATGTTAAAAATAAAAAGCTAAAGCTGTATTTAATTTAAAAAAAATTCAGCAATTTAAAAAGCAATCTATTATATTTATTCATTTTACTTTTAGGAAGGGGGAAATACATTATCAATTTTATAACGCGCGCTTTTTAAATCAGAGAACTTTTTGCATTAAATAAATAGGCAATTTACGAAATGACGTCATTTGCGTGATTATTTAGAAAAAATTAATTTAAATTTTATTACGCAATATTAAGAACGTACTAAAAACGCACTAAAAAAACAGATGTTTTGGTTTTCCCAATAAATGTGATTACAGTGTAATTCTTTGATCATAATTTTTTTTATTAATTTTCATAACTTTCAAACACATATTAAATGCTTAAAATAGTACCTTAGTTGTTACTCTAAATTTATTTGTAATTTATATTATTAATGCTTAAAATTTTATTAAAATTAAAGCGAATATATAATATATTTTGAGCATTACCAGTTATTCGATTTCCGTAAAATAATAGAAAATAACTATGATTGTTTTTAAAAATGGGAACGTATTTAAATCGTATCGGTTCTTTGGAGTTACGATCAGCATAGATGATTCTTATATAATAGATATATTACTACATCATTGCTATTCAAAATCACAAAACGTTTACAAAGTTATATCAAATTCTAAAAAATGTCACAAAATTCAAGATTATTATTTTGATAAAGTTTATTTAAGAAAACAAAACGAATTTAAGGACATCGGCCAAAGCGAAATTTTGTAAAATGTTGTTCTAATTTAGAAATTTAAAAAAAAAAGTAACATCTTACTAAAGTTTTATCGCATTCAGATGAATGTTATAGGAGCGCATACGGAAATTACTTTTTACAAAGCTCATATAAGAAAAAAACGATGTTGGGGCCAACGGCCAAAAACGGGATATTTTAAAAGTGTTGTAATTACTTCAGAAACCTACTTATTATATGTCACACACACAATTTAATGTTGTTATTGGTATTTGATTAAAAATATATCCATCCATGCATTAGCTCTGTTTGAAATTTTATTGGTATAGCTCATATTGGAAAAATAGAACTTAGGGCCCCTGGCTCAAAACGGAATATTTTTAACGGTTTTAATAATTCAAAAAGCTTTGCTGGCATTAGAAAACCATCTTACTAAAGTTTTATCGCATTCAGATGAATGGTATAGGAGCGCATACCGAAATTATTTTTTACAAAGCTCAAATAAGAAAACGAAAGATTTGGGGCCAACGGCCGGAAACGGAATATTTGAAAAATTGGGTAATGACTCATTAAAATGCGCTAACTTATGATCAACAATTCACCAAAGTTTTGTCGCAATCGCATGAACGGTGTAGGAGCGCATACGGTTTGAAATTATTTTTATATAGCTCCTATAATAAGAAAAAACGAACATGGGGCCCCTGGCTCAAAACGGAATATTTTAAAGCGGTTATAATTATTTCCAAACCTTTGCGGGCGTGCTGGCAACATCTCACCAAAGTTTTATTGCATTCGAATAAATGGTGTAGGAGCCAGACAGAAATTATTTTAACAAAGCTCATATAAGAAAAAAAAACGAATTTAGGGCCAACGGCCCAACCAACGGCCCAAAACGGAATATTTTAAAAGTTGTGTAATGACCCAATTAATGCCCGGGTAGGTGGCCAACAAATAACCAAAGCTTTGGAGCAATCGCATGAATGGTGTGGGAGCGCATACGAGACATACATACATACAGACATACATTCATTTATATATATATAGATTTATAAGAAAAACTCTTCAAAAGACTAGATAAGCATCAATAGCTTTGGAGCTGGTGTATAATTTTACAATGGCAAATTTTCAAAGTTAGCTGTGTCTTTAAATCGTGGCTTTCGACCGTGCCCATGAGCTTGAATATGAAATAAGTCTAATTGGGCCACAAACCTTTGACAAAACATATCAATAAATGGCTTTTTAATGAAAAAAAAGTAACATAAAATTGTGATTGGTTCTTTAATCGCGTGTTTTTATCTTCCATGAACCTTAATGTCATTGTTGGCTGACATATGAGGACCGACACGACCCTTAATGTCATTGTTGGCTGACATACGGGGACCGACACGACCCTTAATGTCATTGTTGGCTGACATGCGGGGACCGACATGACCCTTAATGTCATTGTTGGCTGACATGCGGGGACCGACATGACCCTTAATGTCATTGTTGGCTGACATACGGGGACCGACACGACCCTTAATGTCATTGTTGGCTGACATACGGGGATCGGGCGTACCGGTTTACACGGGGCAGCCTATATTTTAGCACCACCCGTCCCGGCGCCTCCGAAAGGTTAGGAACTGTCCCGGCCTGTGGCGTTCTTTGACGACCTGCGTATTTCTTGGTAGACGTGGACGAATGCTCCCATTGAGAATTTTCCCTTATTAAAATAAAACATGGACACCATATAAATTGCAAATGAAATTCGATACAATGAAACATATGCTGGTTGTCAAACGCAATTTCACTGATTCTTTGACTAATTGTATAAAAATAAAAAATATTTTTTAAAATGCCATGGGAGATATCCCCTCATCTAAGAAATATTATAGTGTGTTGTGATTTTTTGAAATTAATAATTACAATTTACTTGTTGGTGCTTCATATTTCTGACATACTTCAGTTGCGACAAATTCTTTTTCATTTTTTTAACACCATGTCAATTGTCAGTAGTTAGTAACACTATGTCAATCGTCAGTAGTTAGTAACACTATGTCAATTGTCAGCAGTTAGTAACACCATGTCAATCGTCAGTAGTTAGTAACACTATTTCAATTGTCAGTAGTTAGTTACTCACTGACAAGCTGTACTTAATTTTATGAACATTGAAAAAGTGATGTGTTCCATCTCAGACTCAGAAAGTAATAATAAATTCTTCACAAAACATTTCTGGTACTCTTCTTCTTTATTATTCACATATATTTCACCCGTTATTCTTGATTAATACTATGTAAGGTTTCACTACGTCCAAAGCATACAGTACCGGTATACTATATAATGTACACTTGTGAAGTTGTTTTTGGCCCTTCGTTCACGTAAGCGTATCTTTCAGTCAATTTTCACCTACCATTTTTGGCTTGGAAGTCTAGGGGGGGGGGGCGGCAGGTTACCTCGAAGACAAATCTGGTCACCGTAGAGGACAAGGCTGCAGAAGTGACTTTTCTCCGCATGTCATGGCCGGGCAACGCCGGGTATATTTGCTAGTAATCTCTAGATTAATATTTTCTCTAACCCAAAGCGTTGAAAACGCGAATTTCCTGGCACCTTCTCCGTGAATCCAGCTTATCACTTTAATGGTCGTGATAAGTAGAGATACTTCGGATTTAACTTTACGCGAGTTATCGGCGAGTCACTGCAAATAGCAAGGGCTGTAGCGTCAGAACACATTGGAAGAATGGGAGTGCCATAGAAGATAAGACAATGATAGGGTTGGAGTGTGTGTGTGTGGGGGGGGGGGGTGGAGGGAATAATTCTTTTGCACGTTGAAAAATGAATTTCTTGATGACGTGTATAACTTGTGGCGCTAACCTGTAGGCATTGGGGCGGGAAGGAGGGAGGGGGGAAGGGGGGCAGGGTGGAGGACCGTAAATGTGTAAGAATTCGTGTAAATAGTTACGACGGAATCAGAGTTGGACGCTACTGGATTTAACCAATATGAATCTTGTTTTTGTCGATAAACTGCAGTTATATTATCCATCCCCACTATTGTTATTATTTTGCTTAAAAAAACTCTATTGAGCCACGACTGTTCAGTAGGAGGAAGGTTGTTAGTAGCAGAGGTTAAGTCCTGAGCAAACAAAAAATGTTGTAATTCATCTAAGACCCCCCCCCCCCCACACACACACACACACACACACACAAGCGTTACAAAAAATATGTATTTATTTCTTAGCCAATGAAGTGCAACATTTATTAATTTGGAAAAAGTACAAGGATGCCGTTCCCATGCTTTCCTGCACGACACGAGCCGTGGGAAAAATAATGGGGATCTTTTGAAGGCTTTCTTTTAAAGAACAATTACGGAACCCTCACCTATCTCCAGTGGCGTAGCGAGCTTAACTCGCGCCCGGGGCACAATACCTTTTTACCGCCCTCCCTATTCGAAAACCATACAATGTTATAGTAAAATATACCATTTGGCGCCCCTTTGGGAGTAGCGCCCGGAGCATGATGCCCCCTTTCCCCCCCCCTCACTACGCCACTGCCCATCCCCCACACACTTCTCCCCAACACACATTTTCTTTCCCCTTTAAAACAACAACCTGCAATAAATACATTGAAATGAAAATTTAATCTAATTAAATAATACATTATAGTCTACATACAATATATCAATTATTAAATAGTAACTGAAAAGCCCTTTACCATGACTGTCGTATACAGAGGCGTAGGGTAGGGAAGGGGCAGGGGGGTACAGATGTACCCGGGCGCCAGCTAGTTTGGGGCGCCAAAATGTGCTTTGCTATTATTTTATTGATGAAAATAATGGGTTTGAGAGTTGAAAAAAGGAAAAGAGGGCGCTTTAAAATGAATCTTGTCCCCGGGCGCGAATCTTGTCCCCGGGCGCCAAACACTCTAGCTACGCCACTAGTCGTATAGCATTTTCAGTGCAGATTTAACCACTAACATAGCTGGATTTCCTGCATTACCTCCCCTTAATATCGCACAGCGTCACACCTGCTGGGACACCTTCAACATCCGGGTCCCGGCGACCTGCCCCCCCCCCACCCCACCCCCTCCCTCCTGTGTTCTGTGTGTTCATTCATGGCGGCTTACCTGTGTGTGTTGGATACTCCATCGGGACATATGATGAAACATTTCTAGCTGGGCCGCGGTGATGACCATTTCGCGAACTGACCTACTGACCTAAACACTGAGACGACAATGTTGTGAGGTAAGTTGTTGACCTCCTACTCGTATCGTTCTCTTAGTCTTGGTCTTAGAAATGATCAATCGGAGGCTACGTCATGTCGTGTGATGTGTCGCCAACCAGACTAGATCCAGGGGACAGTTCGGCTTCAGGCCTGTGTTAGCTGTGCTCGGAATTTTCTGTGGGATATTTTCTGTTGCCTGCCGAAATCGCAAATCGACTAAAATGTATGACTATAGGATAGCCGATTGTTAAATTTGCTATACTGTATTAAATTTTAAGGCTAATGAATTTATTATTTTATGAAACGTCTTCCAAACATTGTTGATAATACTATTATTTTAGACTATGAGTGACTATATATAAGTATACTAACTGTATAAGTATACGCATAATTTATAATTCATATTATCATACATCTTTAATCTTTATGTATGGATACTTTAGCCTTTGATTAAGTCTGTTAAATATGTTACTTTCAACTATGAATGGAGTTATATTTTTTAAATACTAGGCCTAAATTTAAATTAGTTAGGTCTACACTACAGACCTGAGTTTACTCTTGACTCTTACGATTTTGGCGTACAATATACGATTTTGCGTATCCGTAAATTTGATCGAAAGAAATTTGGTCGACGGAAAATTGATCGACGGAAATTTGATCGAACGGAAATTTGGTCGAATCGTTTTTTTTAATTTATACGTTAAAATTTTCGTCAAATTTCTTTCTGAACGCATTATTTTGTTTTACTATATAGTATAGTGCGTTCAAAAAGAAATTTGACGAAAATTTTAACGTGTTAACTGAAAAAAAGATTCGACCAAATTTCCGTTCGATCAAATTACCGTCGATCAATTTTCCGTCGACCAAATTTCTTTCGATCAAATTTCCGGTAACCACGATTTTGAGGTGTATGCAGCGGTGGTTTGGAGCCGGTTCGGTCAGGTTCGTGCGAACCGTTAGTTCAAAATAATAAATTTGATTGACTGTGACGGTGACCGATATGGCATAAGGGGACATACTAACTGCGAACCCTTTGTTACGAATTTGGCAATCCGCTGGGTGTATGCAGTATACATTTATATACACTCTATGTAGTATGTTTATTTTTTACTATTAAGATAATGTATTGAACGATTTTGTGTTGATATTGTACGATTTTAGGAGTTTGAGGGTAAACAGTTCTGACAGTACATCAACTTCATTGAAGTAATATAACATGCCTACATTAATAAAGTAAAAATATAGCTTCTTTTTTATTATTTAGTTAGAGATAATAAAATGCAATAGCACCCTTTTGCTCTTTTACTTTTTAACATTGGATTGGCCCAATTTTGTACACGTGACTGTTGGATAATATGAGCGACACTTACTTTTTATTATGTTACTAGGCCCACACAACACTGTCAACAGAACACTTACTTTTATTATGTTACTAGGCCCACACAGCACTGTCAACAGAGCAACACTTACTTTTAGTTCATCTTTAGCCAGTCATTTATATTAAATTTAAAATTGAATGATTGCTCATTCAGCTCATAATCTTTTTTTCGCCACACGAATTTCCACCTTCCAGTTACCAATTCCAACTTGCACCCCTTTAAATTCAAATCTTACATCTCCTTAAATTCCACCTTGCATATCCTTAAATTCCACCTTACATACCCCAAAATTCCACCTTGCAACCCTTGAAATTCCACCTACCAGACCCCTGGGGGTACAAAGGTTGGGAAACCCTGCTCTACTCTATTTTCTTCTGTTTTATGTGTGGGATATGCCGTCCTTGACCTTAGACCTTTAGCTAAGCAGGTCAGGTCATTGAATGTAACAGTTTTTATAAAAAAATAATGATGTCGTAATTTAATAATTTTGTTTGTGCATGAACATTTACAGCTGTAGTGCTGCGCACTTTTCAGTATAGGCTACTTCACTGTTATGTCCTGTTGACTGTGCAGTGTTACTTGACCATAGTACCCTGCTAAATGTACATCGATACTTCATTGTAGTCTTCCTTCCAGTGGCGTAGTGAGGGGGGAGGGCAAGGGGGGCATCATGCCCCGGGCGCTACTCACAAAGGGGGCGCCAAATGGTATATTTTACTATAATATTGTATGGTTTTCGAATGGGGGGGCGCTAAAAAGGTATTGGGGGGCGCTAAAAAGGTATTGTGCCACAGGCGCGAGTTATGCTCGCTACGCCACTGCTTCCTTCAGCTACATAAAATATCAATACTAAAGTTTGAACCTGGAAAAGTGGTTGTCCAAGAAATAAGTAGCGCTGGAGTTTGCTTAGAGATATTCCTATTGGTTTACAACATAAAAGTTATGATTCTTTAAAAAAAATTTGTAAATTGTGCATTTGATGGTATTTATAATTACGCCCCATTCTCCCTAAAGTAATAATGTTACCCCAAAATTTTATTTGTAAAAAAATACAAAAAGAATGAAGGGATTGATTCAACAATCTTAAAACTCTTCAGAATGCCCCCCCCCCCCCCACTTTCCCCCCCCCCCCCCCCCCCAAAAAAAATCAGTAGCAGCCAGTACAGACTCTTCACCTCTGCTACACTAACCATCCACACCAGGCCTGATCTACACAATAGTTGAACATTTTCTCCCACTGGTGATCTGATGCCCTATCAACAGTTTGAGACTGTATTCCCTTCTTTTTTTTTTTTAGAAACATGAGAATTTTACACCAATAAAGAGCGGCGGCAATGCGTGAACTTCTCATCTACTTAAGTTACTCAACAAAACATTCTTTCAAGTAACGCACTTTATAAGAATCTCGATTAGTGCTAAATTAAAGGAATGCTACTTTGCGCACATATTGAACACAGAGTTACAGGCTTAAATACGTAGAGCAGTGGTTCTCAACCTTTCTAATGCCGCGACCCTTTAATACCGTTCCTACTTCATAACCATAGACCACATGCGGTTTCCGATGGTCTTAGGCGACCCCCGTTGAAATGGTGATTCGATCCCCAAATGGTCGTGACCCACAGGTTGAGAACCGCTTACTTAAAAGGATTTGTGGTTATAATTCAAAAAGAGAAGAATAGAAGCACTCTGAAAATGAAAACAATAATAATAATTCTAGTAGTTCTAGTACCTATAATATGATACAGCAAGATTCATAAAAAAACAACAACATATCTAAGTCCTTATCAGAGTCAACTGACGACATGTTTGAGTAGGTATCATTTTTTTAGATAACTTGACTTTCCCCAGATCTTCTTGTATTTGCGCTGTCATAATCTTAGCATTATATATGTATGTATGTATGGGGGGGGGGGGGGGGAATGTGTTTGCTTTCTGCTGTGGCACACCCTGAGCCAACATCGTGTATTCTTAATCTGTTTTCCCTTATCCTCGCATCTAACATTTTGTGTCAGAGACATATTTCCCTAAAGTATGAATTATTATATCAGGTTTGTAAGGCGTAAATCAATGTCATTTAACTTAATTGTTTGCTGGAATTCTTCATTAGTGAATCTGACAACGTTCATGATTATAAACAATATTTTGGTCGCAATGTTCATCTAAGATGCCCATTGTCAGCAGTTTTAGAATATGTGCTAAAAATAAATAAATATTTTTTTTTAAATTGTGAATTATTCAGTTATTTGTAATTTCCCCAACAATTTTTTTTATATAAAATGTTTTATACAAAATAATACGTCACTGTTTATGATTGGTTGGGGGGGGGGGAAGAGATAGGTGTAGGGGTTCGCACACTTTTCTAATACTGTATAACCAGGGGCGTCATTTCAGGTTTTTTTTCATGTGGGGGGGGGGAGGAGCAAAACCAAAGATTGGTCGGCTTGTTAAGTTGTTTATTACTGGAGGCGCCACAGTACATAACGATTTAAATAAAACCTGCAAATTCAGAGGGCTGGGGGCAAATGCCCCACCCTGTCCTACCCAAATGAAGTCCCTGGTTTATAACTTAAATAAGTTGCTAAAAATAATTTATCATCATATGAACATTTTGTAAATTGGACTGGGAATGTGTATGTTTCTTTGTTGTGTTGTTCAGAATAGATTGTTTGGATCTGTTGTGTTCTTCAGAATAGAGTGTTTGGATCTGTTGTGTTGTTCAGAATAGAGTGTTTGGATCTGTTGTGTTGATCAGAATAGATTGTTTGGATCTGTTGTGTTGTTCAGAATAGAGTGTTTGGATCTGTTGTGTTGTTCAGAATAGAGTGTTTGGATCTGTTGTGTTGTTCAGAATAGATTGTTTGGATCTGTTGTGTTGTTCAGAATAGATTGTTTGAATCTGTTGTGTTGTTCAGAATAGAGTGTTTGGATCTGTTGTGTTGTTCAGAATAGAGTGTTTGGATCTTTTGTGTTGTTCAGAATATATTGTTTGGATCTGTTGTGTTGTTCAGAATAGAGTGTTTGGATCTGTTGTGTTGTTCAGAATAGAGTGTTTGGATCTGTTGTGTTGTTCAGAATAGATTGTTTGGATCTGTTGTGTTGTTCAGAATAGATTGTTTGAATCTGTTGTGTTGTTCAGAATAGAGTGTTTGGATCTGTCTTATCGCGAGAAACCCATTTTAGTTTGGACGTCAACAAAATGAATCATTAATAAAGACGCTCAATATATGAGCATTTTCGTAACAACATAGTCTTAATATAGTCTTAATATAGTTATAGTTATGTGTTGTCAAACCAAAATATTATATTCTTATTGCATTCGACAGTTTTTACGAATTTTTGTGAACGACTGCGTTGTAAAGTAGCCCTGTTCTCTTTACACCAGGTCTCACACCCCCCCCTTCCCCCCCCCCCCCCCCGGTCCACCATGACATCCCAGTTGGGTACCCATGTAAGGACTTGCTGAGTCGGTCTACCCTCCCACTCGGAGGCCTCGTTAAATATCGGATGTTTATCTAAGCTCTCGTTAAATGACGTCGCCCCCAGCTTGGAATAAAAACATACCCAGCACCAGCCGGGGCCGTTGAGTCAGCAGGTGAGAGAAACGCAAGCGGTGACCTGTCGCTGAAACAAAAAGATACTCAGCTGCAGACGACCAAAGCCCATAACGATGGTTGGGGGAGGGGGGCGCGCATCTCCTTTTGCCTGTTTAATAACTTTATATCGATGAATAGGAACCGGTCAAAAACTCAGGGGAGTGGGGGAGGGCTTCTTTATCTTAAGTTTTTAATGATTTTGTCTGGTTTCATTGAGTTCTGTTGAGGAGGGCATTAAGCTTTTAATGATTTTGTTTGGTTTCATTGAGTTCTGTGGAGGAGGGCATTAAGTTTTTAATGATTTTGTCTGGTTTCATTGAGTTCTGTGGAGGAGGGCATTAACTTTTTAATGATTTTGTTTGGTTTCATTGAGTTCTGTGGAGGAGGGCATTCATTAACTTTTTAATGATTTTGTTTGATTTCATTGAGTTCTGTGGAGGAGGGCATTAAGTTTTTAATGATTTTGTCTGGTTTCATTGAGTTCTGTGGAGACGGGCATTCATTAACTTTTTAATGATTTTGTTTGATTTCATTGAGTTCTGTGGAGGAGGGCATTAAGTTTTTAATGATTTTATCTGGTTTCATTGAGTTCTGTGGAGGAGGGCATGTTCGCGCTAACATATATTTTGAGTAAGTTCAGCCCTATACATATTTCATTTTAGGGTGTCCTGCGGGGCGTTCAAGTTACAGCAATCACTTAACACACAAATAGGTATTGGAGCCAGTGAGTGATATGGGGCATTACAAAGTAACTTTTTTAAAAATAAGAATTTACTTTTAAACAATTCATTTTGTGCTTATCAATTTTTTTTTTTTTTTTTTTTTTTTTTTTTTTTTTTTTTTTTAATTTTTCGTTGAATAAAAACTAATTAACCCTTCATTTAAAAAAAAATTTCAGTGTGTAAGCAGCCCAGGTGGGGTGGGAGGGGGGGGGTTCAAATTCGTATTTTCTTTCTTTGTCTGAGTTCTGCTTGTCGTTACTATTTATATTATTATTTATTTATTTCCTTTTTACACTTAGGAATGCTTGCAAAATATCAGAGTTTATGTTTGTAGAATCACCCGTGTCCAACTTTAACAAGCCGTTCTTACATTCAAATTAGTGCTTAGTGATATTGGAATAAGAAGTCGGGTATGCGATTCGACAGTGGTTTGAGAGTAAGCGGCGCTTAGTTGTTGGGTTAAAATAAGCAGATTAATTACGTCATCGGTTACGCCCATCCAGAAAATCAAGCAGAACTTATTATTCCTTACAATATATTTTATTTTCTTTACCTGAAACCCCCCCCCCCCCCCGGGACGAATTAGTTTTTGGTCGACCCAGTCGGTCCGATGCAGCGACTCGGCAACACAGACAATCTGGCATGCTCTGCTCACCACCCTCCCCCGAAAAACCACTCTTATGAACGAGCCTCGAATGTTTGCGTAACGAGACCCTTGCGTATGTCAGCGAACAAGTATGGTGACCGACCACGAGTGCCGAGCTGCCAAGCGATGGTTTGCCAAAGACTCAAGAGAGCGCCAATCAATCAGTTTTGTGTGTGTGTGTTTGTGTTGAGTCCTTACAACAACAACGGTTTGATGGGACCTTGCGTAAATCTTTCCGTATCCGGAAATTTGATCGAAAGAAATTTGGTCGATGGAAAATTGATCGACGGAAATTTGATCGAATGGAAATTTGGTCGAATCGTTTTTTTAATTTATACGTTAAAATTTTGCGTCAAATTTCTTTCTGAACGCATTATTTTGTTTTACTATATAGTATAGTGCGTTCAAAAAGAAATTTGACGATAATTTTAACGAGTGAACTGAAAAAAAGATTCGACCAAATTTCCGTTCGATCAAATTACCGTCGATCAATTTTCCGTCGACGAAATTTCTTTCGATCAAATTTCCGGTAACCAAATCTTTCACACTAGACAGAAAGAATAGATGGTAATGTAAAATAATATAGAATAAGTAATGTAATATTCGACAGTTTCTTGTAGTTGTAATTGTTGATTCATAAATGGCATCCCTGCTCCTAGTAAACGGTTTTCCCTTTAGATCAGCGGTTCTCAACCTGTGGGTCGCGACCCCTTTGGGGGGCATCGAACGACCCTTTCAGAGGGGTCGCCTAAGACCATCGGAGAACACACATACTCTACTGTCATGAAGCAGCGACGATAAAGCGAGGAACTGTGTTAAAGGGTCGCTGCGATAGGAATTTTGAGAACCACTGCTTTAGATAATAGCCAGTGTGTGTAGTGAAACGTTACATAATGTGTTATGTACCAAATTGAGTTTTATTCACCATTGAAACACACGAAAAGCAACCCCAACAAAAAGCAGCAAGTTCAAGAACTTGATAGCAACATCGCACACCCCCCCCCCCTTTTTTCCCCCTCAACCTTTCTGTTTCACCACTTACGCCCACTTTAATCTAGAAACGGGGCTTAAAAAAGAAAACCAAAAGTAATAGCAACGTCCCGAAGAATGTTGTGTCCTCGAAAACAAGTTGCCACCTTGGCCATGTGTGGGCGAACTAGTTTTACCGGAGCTGGTGAAGCAGGAACGGGCCACAGTCCTCCGATGCGTACACCTTATAATAAGAAGCCCCCCCCCCCCCCACCAGCACCACCCCAAAGCTTCGCAATCTTATGAGACGGCGTGCTTCAGAGTTAAACGAGGTTACGTGTTATTTATTTCGGTAGATTTTAACTCATTTCGATTCGGTACTTTTTAAAATAATGTCCTGTAGTGATATTTACATTTTATTCAACGAGGAAACGAGTGGTAAACAGGGGACTCGCCTATGTTGCGCCCCCCCCCCAAACCACAGCGCCTCCCCCCCCCCCACAGCGCCTCCCCTCCATTGCACCTCCCCTTCATTGCACCCACACCTCCCGGTCACAGATCTAAAATTTAGGGTTTCTACTCTTTTAAAATTGGGTTGACATTTGCAGTATTAATGTGTGTGTATTAAAACTTGAATCGGTCACCGGAAAAAAAAGAAGAAAATTGCGTCATTTCCGTAAAAGCAGATAGCGATCAACAACAGTGTAGCAGTGGGTTAAAAAAATAATGAAAATAACATTCCCTACTTTAGCGTATACAATTATTCTCTACTTTTGATTTTTAAATTAATGAACACAGTAGATGGTCATTGCGCAGAAACTTAAAATAATGGCAACTACTCATTTTATATCTAAGTTATTTAGATTTCTTTCACGGTATTGACTAAAACTAAAATTTACGCACCAGACCAGATCGCTATTTTAATGCAACGTTACTGTAAGTGTAGCAGATACGGGCGTGTATCGCCACCTTGCATAATCAGGCAGGCGACGACAAAGTTATAAATAGCTCAAATGCTTTAGGAAAGTCACCGACTTTTTTTTTTATCCCCCTCTATCAAAATCCAGAACGAATAGTTGACACCGCCTACGGTTGCAGCTAGGAGTAATGTCACGGTTTCACTCTCAGGGACGAGTCGATTATCCGCGTTATGCCACGCGCCCCGTAATAAAGAGGTCGCTTCTGAATGTCAGCCTGGCCGTGAAGCCTGTTTCGTGTCCATGATTGACAATGTTGGTATCTTTCGCTCTCCGGAAATGAGGGATTTTTTGGGGAGGTAGAGGATGGTACGCGGGTAACCGAGGAACCTCAACGTTATCACCAGTTCCCAATCTGACCCCCCTTATATGATTTATAGGATGATTGCGGCCCGGGGTCAACCCAAAAATTGCGGGTTGCCGATGCCAACCACAATGCAGAAGGGGGTATGCTTGGCCCTCCTGGGCAGGAATAATTTTGGGCCTTCAAATGTTACTATTCCGAACTTAATAGCTTGCTTAAATTTCAAAAAACATGCAACAAGGTTTGATAAACATTGCATGTCGAAGCCTGCTTGCTGTTACTTGTCTGTATGTTTTTTTTTTAAACTAGTGATATGTTTAGAAAAAACGTTAAAAGGAAGGATATGGGTCTTGGTGTTAAAATGGTGTGTGGGGTGGGGGGGGGGCGTATAGCAGTTTTCTACAAATCCAACTCTAATTAAGGCTTAGTAAATTTTTAGAAATTGATCTTTTCCTATGATTTCTTAGATATTTTTTTAGAATGGGGAGTGTAAACGATTTATTTGCATTGATGATCAAACTGTAGGGTGGGCACCAAACTGTAGGGTAGGCACCAAACTGTAGGGTAGGCACCAAACAGTAAGGGAGGCTCAAATAGTACGGTAGGAACCAAACAGTATGGTAGCCACCAAACAGTACGGTAGACACCAAGCGGTACGGTAGGCACCAAACAAACGGTAGGCACGAAACAGTACGGTACGCACCAAACAGTACGGTACGCACCAAAAAATACGGTAGGCACCAAACAGTACGGTAGGCACCTAACTTGGCTAGAAAACAAACTGACGTAAAGGCTAGTATTGGAAAAGCTAGATCAGCATTTGTGCTTTTAAAGAAAATATGGGAGTCGAAGCAGCTGAAACAGCAAGCCAAAGTCAGAACCTTTAACACAAATGGCAAAACAGTCCTACTATATGGAGCATAAACTTGGAAAACAACAGCGAGCATTACACAGAAAGTGCAGACATTCATAAACACATGCCTTAGAAAGTTTCTGAACATCAAATGGCCAAATACCATCACCAACAAAGATCTACTAGAAAGGACATACCAGGTGCCCATTGATGAAGATATCATAAAGAAAAGATGGAGGTGGATTGGGCATACTCTCTGAAAACCCTTAGATAGCACCACCAGACAATGCCTAACATGAAATCCACAGGGAAAAAGGAAGAGAGGAAGAACCTAAGAATACACGGAGACGCGAGCTAGAGGCAGACACGCACAATATGGGATACACCTGGAAGCAATTGGAAAGGAAAGCACAGGACCGTGATGATTGGAAAATTCTTGTAGATGGCCCATGCCCCAGATGGGGTAAAAAGGCATAAGAAGAAGAGGCATCAAATCACACCTCTCATAAACAAGGATAAGACTTGTCTCTCATCAACAAGATTGTGTTTAAATTTACAGAGAAATCAGCGGTTACAAAAACAGACAATACAAGTTGTACGGTACACTTTAAAACAAAGGAAACTTAATGAGACTATCAGTCCTAAAGATCAACAGAACTGGCTACCGTTCCCATCAACAAATAAACAAATCCTGCGGTGCACTCATCGCGTGGGGTGCGTATAAAATACATGGAATGTATCACCCCGATAAGAGAGCATTTGCTTTTCTGTAAGATAATGGTGCCTGCCATCGTTTGCCTTGCCACAGTGGGTCTCGACCTTTTGAAATTGCAGGCACACCACGAAACTGACGTGTATTCTGTTCTGCGTTTTTTTTTTTTCGTCCACTTTTCAATATATAAAATTATTCAGACCAAATATGTTATTATGTTTTGGACATAGTGTGTCCATTATTAGACTTAAAATGTTACAAAAAGTTTTTGTTTCGAAATAAATTTATACAAATTGAATATACAACAACTAAACAGAGCAAAAAATTGAATAATTTAAAAAGAAACAAAAGTGCCGGAAACAAATTGAATGCAACTTATTTTTAAAAAATCATTTAACCCCAGCCCCCTCTATTCCCACCACTCACACTCTCTTGGAGTGTATACCTCACACTCTCTTCGAGTGTATACCTCACACTCTCTTCGAGTGTATACCTCACACTCTCTTGGAGTGTATACCACACACTCTCTTGGAGTGTATACCTCACACTGATATGGGCAGTGACAACGCTCCCGCCCGAGAACCGTCAAAGCAATAATTCCGCTCAGTCTGGAATAGCTTAACAATGCGAGCTCCATAAATGTCTCATCGGGCCAAAGATGTATGGCCGTTTCTCACGGATCGCTTATCGCATCTTGCCTGCGTGCCAGTACACCTCATCGCTTATCTCACTCGAATGGAAACAAACATTAATATCTATCCGGGACAGATGCTTGAGAGCTTCACCTGGAGCCGTGGAAGTAATCTCGCAATCAAATTGCTTATAATTATTTGTTTATTTACAAGACAGAGAGAGAGAGAGACAGAGAATCGCTTTTAAAAATTAAAACACAAAATATGCCACAGTATGGGTTGGCGTATTTTACACGTATAAACTAATAACGTGTTTAACCTTCTTCCAAAACACATTTCAGGTTGTTGTTTTGTTATGTTGTTTTTGTTGTTTTTTTACTTTTTTTTGGGGGGGGGAGGGGGGGCAGTACCGGATTTACCTATAAGCTACAGCTTAGGGCCTCATAATCTGCCAGCTATATATTTTAAATTTTGCTTCGACCACCTCATGTAATTTCAAACGGTAGGGGGACCTCTGGACTTTGTATAGCTTAGGGCCTCATAATCTGCCAGCTATATATTTTAATTTTTTCTTTGACCACCTCCTGTAATTTCAAACGGTAGGGGGACCTCTGTACTTTGTATAGCTTAGATCCTCAGCGGGTCTGAATTAGGCCCTGGAGAGGAGTTACATTTTCATGTGACTGTCTATATGGAGAGGAGTTACATTTTTATGTGACTGTCTATATCTCCAATTCCAAGGATGTTACTGTCGTGATTTCTGTGTTATCTCACCGTCGGTAAACACATTTCAAAGGCGTTGACACATTGTGGGTACAGTTACATAAGGATACACTTACCTCAAAAATCAATGACAACGTTTGCGTCTATTGCCTCAGGCCTTCCAGTTCCTCATACCTGAGCTGAGTAGCCATTGCAACCAGTGAAATATCCTCTTCAACACCAGGCACAGAAACCTTGTTAATCCCCTCTACATACATAGGATCCAGAATGATCAATACATTGATCGTGGGACCTTTGTATATAGAAGAAGAGAAGAAGAGAAGAAGTTGAAAAGTGGAAAATTGTCGATACGATTGTCTTGGAAACTAAGAACATCGAGATGTTTCCATTTTTATAAATGTACATTACAGGGGCAAGGATGGAAAGGTTGTTCTACATAAATGATGATAACAATATGTTTATATTAAGAAATGTATGTTAACATTTCGTAAAGGTGGGCATTTTTATGCGGATTATAATATCTCAAAACCCATTAATTTTTTTAGACATAAAATTTAATATTAAAAAATGGATTTTTAAAATTTTCATTTTCCTGAAATACAGTTCAGGGGAAAGGGCGGGTAAGATTTTATGATATGAATTATATTTCTTTGAAGGAAAAAAACACGACTGTTGAAGGCGTAACAATTGGTTAAGAGATTATTGTTCCCGGGAATTTTAAAAACAATTTTCCGCAAAGATAGTTCAGACGCGAGGCAAACAGTTGAGTAATTTTCTAAGGAAGATACCACATATGACCATATTTTTTAAATGGTACATATGTATTATAAATATTTGTATATAAAGGTTTATATGTGTTAACTTATTTTTTATTTGTTTATTTTTAAACATATTTTTTTCGTAGTTCAAGGACGGGGAAATAGGTTAGGTATCTCTATATTATAAATAAGATAAACATTTCTTGAAATATAAATGATGGAAACGGAAACATCTATTCAGTGATGCTTCTTTAAAAATAGGGAATCTCCGATTTAATCAGTTCCTAATTATATATTTTAATTGCTTGGAAGAGTGTCTTAGTTTTTAAAGGTTACAATACGACAAAACCGATCAGTTATATACGTAAACATGGAGTTTTAGGTGTTGAGACTTCCCAATATTACCCAAGTACGACCGGGTCATTTCTTCTAGTTTTACTCTAGTCAACTACATCTTTTATCATGGTGAAAATAGACCCCAAATTTTTTTTTTTTTATGACAACAACAAAAACGAAACAAAATAACAACAGTGGTATGCTATGGCTATTGATAGACATAAGTTATGAATAAAAAAGGTTGGTTTTTTTTTTGATCCGTGGACGTGTTGGAAATCCATGCGTATATATTCCAAAGAAGGTAATAATGGGGGAGACTGCAATCAGGTTAGCACAATAGGAAACTAGTAACACACAGTAAGGTTAAACCAGATAAAAGGAACGCAACAAAACATTGCATTCCAAAGAACTTGTATTCTTCACACATTTTCATTCTTTAGTGTAATAAATCAGAACCCTTGACTTCAGAACCCTTGACTTCAGAACCTTGACTTCAGAACCCTTGACTTCAGAACCCTTGACTTCAGAACCCTTGACTTCAGAACCCTTGACTTCAGAACCCTTGACTTCAGAACCCTTGACTATAATATAAGTTTCTAATCACTCCAAATACGAAGGTGTCCATACTAGTTCAGAAATAGGAGGGATCTCATGATATGAACGTTTATAAAATTACTGATTATAACTTTATTTAGTTTCATTACTATTTATTAATTTTTATTTAGCTTTGCCAGGCCCGACGCATACATTTTTTAAGAATCTTAGACATATTTCTTTGACACATCATTTTATAATCAAGTGCCACTCACCCATGTTACATTCACTGACACCCCCTACATCCGCCTCTGTTACTACGCTTGCACATTGTTAATTAAATGCCCCACTTATTACTTTACATTCCACCCTGTGGCACATCATCGGAGAATGCCATTATCTGAAGTCACCATTCTTTGGCACATTTCACAAGTCTTTTACTAAAATTACATTTGCCCTTAACCCGCCTCCCTATTACAGAATGTCGCATTTCACGTGACTCATCATCAACCTCCTAACAATGCCAACGTTTCATGTCTCCCAACCAACCTCCTAACAATGCCAACGTTTCATGTCTCACAACCAACCTCCCATACAATGCCAACGTTTCATGTCTCACAACCAACCTCCCATACAATGCCAACGTTTCATGTCTCCCAACCAACCTCCTAACAATGCCAACGTTTCATGTCTCCCAACCAACCTCCCATACAATGCCAACGTTTCATGTCTCCCAACCAACCTCCTAACAATGCCAACGTTTCATGTCTCCCAACCAACCTCCTAACAATGCCAACGTTTCATGTCTCCCAACCAACCTCCTAACAATGCCAACGTTTCATGTCTCCCAACCAACCTCCCATACAATGCCAACGTTTCATGTCTCCCAACCAACCTCCTAACAATGCCAACGTTTCATGTCTGCCAACCAACCTCCTAACAATGCCAACGTTTCATGTCTCCCAACCAACCTCCCATACAATGCCAACGTTTCATGTCTCCCAACCAACCTCCTAACAATGCCAACGTTTCATGTCTCCCAACCAACCTCCCATACAATACCAACGTTTCATGTCTCCCAACCAACCTCCCATACAATACCAACGTTTCATGTCTCCCAACCAACCTCCTAACAATGCCAACGTTTCATGTCTCCCAACCAACCTCCTAACAATGCCAACGTTTCATGTCTCCCAACCAACCTCCTAACAATGCCAACGTTTCATGTCTCACAACCAACCTCGCATACAATACCAACGTTTCATGTCTCACAACCAACCTCCTAACAATGCCAACGTTTCATGTCTCACAACCAACCTCCCATACAATGCCAACATTTCATGTCTCACAACCAACCTCCCATACAATACCAACGTTTCATGTCTCCCAACCAACCTCCTAACAATGCCAACGTTTCATGTCTCCCAACCAACCTCCTAACAATGCCAACGTTTCATGTCTCACAACCAACCTCCCATACAATACCAACGTTTCATGTCTCACAACCAACCTCCTAACAATGCCAACGTTTCATGTCTCACAACCAACCTCCCATACAATGCCAACATTTCATGTCTCACAACCAACCTCCCATACAATACCAACGTTTCATGTCTCCCAAACAACCTCCTAACAATGCCAACGTTTCATGTCTCCCAACCAACCTCCTAACAATGCCAACGTTTCATGTCTCACAACCAACCTCGCATACAATACCAACGTTTCATGTCTCACAACCAACCTCCTAACAATGCCAACGTTTCATGTCTCACAACCAACCTCCCATACAATGCCAACATTTCATGTCTCACAACCAACCTCCCATACAATACCAACGTTTCATGTCTCACAACCAACCTCATAACAATGCCAACGTTTCATGTCTCACAACCAACCTCCCATACAATGCCACCGCTTCACTTCTCTGTCTAAAATGCACTCCATTCACCAATCATATCCTCTTGGTGAAACCAACTTTGCTATTGTTTGTCAACTAACCTATTTTATGGTGGTTTTATATAAATATATATATGTTTCTTAAAATTATTATTCAAACATTGTAGCATAGCTATTATTGATTACAGCCAGTATTGGACTAGTGCACTAGAATTAACAAACACGAAGAAAGCCTGTCACAGTCTCAATTCCACTACCCATTAAGTTTCATGATGATTATTTTATTTCAAATTTGGAGACATAATTACGAAGTCCGTTTCAATATAACAGTAGCAACGACGCCAATTTAACAACGTACAATCCCGGCCACTATGGGTTCTGGTAACTAACAATTTATATAGTGGTCACGGCTAAGCTACTCGGACCTTAAGATAAAATTCAAATAATAGGATGCGTACATTGCTGTGACAAGACAAGTGTAGATGCGAATAAACAGTTGGCATGTATTACATTTCACTGTCGGATTGGGACAACTGATGGCTTAGTCTTCTAAAACAAAATAGAAAAGCAGTAATAAAGAAACTTATTTTTAATGACAATGTTTCCATCACGGCACTGATATCCTGCACCAACACACCAGTAAGAGTTAGAAAGGAAAGAAAATATTTCAGTTTTTCGGCACAATATCACCATATGGAATTAATCGAAATCTCTCCTACTAACGATCCTCAATTTTCCTGTATTTCTTTTCGTGTTTCTTTTGTTTTACATATTTCCAAAATATTTTTATTCGTTAAAATCTTATTTTTCATAGTAATACATTCATTATTTTACTTCCTGTAGTCTTGTTTTTTTGCAAAAGACAACTTCCGGCAATAACATGAATATGGCGAACACTTTAAATACTTTACAAAATACTTTCTAATATTTGCTGTTATCTCTTCACTGGTCCTGTCTGCTGAGGAAGGCAAAATGTTCTCCTTTTATGGTCCCGTCTTTCTATCTCAAACTTCCGAATACCTTGTCCTTCTATTTCCTTCCCACAGCTTATGGGCGCAGTCCTTCATGTATTTACCTACAATTATCATGTACCTCCCTAGTATATATATTTTTTTTTAAATTAGCAGCTGGTGTCGTATTTATGGCTTTAAAATTTAAAAGATGCACACTGTAACCTTTCTAATAATAATAACCCGTCATGGAACAGTTTCTAATTAATACGCACATTTTTACATATCACTGTTTGTTCGTCAGTTATCACGTCCCGTTATAAATCCATGAAACAGCAGTATAAATAGCACCTTAATAATTCAGTGTCACTTTATAATATTCTCAATCATCAATTTTTTTTTTCAATGTGTACAATTTATAAAGCCATTAACAAAAAGGAGGCCACAACACACCAGAATGGTCGCAGATAGTGATTTGTTTGACAAAATGTCGGTCTGCAGTGTTGTCTAGTTCATAGGCATGAAACTAGTGGGCCTTGAACAATCTGTCACGTTAAAAGATTCTTGGCAACTAGCGGGCCTTTAACAATCTGTCACGTTAATGACGGTGGTAGCATAGTGTGTAATGGCGGCGGTGGCATATTGTGTAATGGCGGCGGTGGCAGAGTGTGTAATAGCGGTGGTGGCATAGTGTGTAATGGCGGTGGTGGCAGAGTGTGTAATGGCGGCGGTGTCATAATGTGTAATGGCGGCGGTGGCATAGTGTGTAATGGCGGTGGTGGCAGAGTGTGTAATGGCGGCGGTGGCATAGTGTGTAATGGCGGTGGTGACATAGTGTGTAATGGCGGCGGTGGCATAGTGTGTAATGGTGATGGGGACATAGTGTGTAATGGCGGCGGTGGCAGAGTGTGTAATGGCGGTGGTGGCAGAGTGTGTAATGGTGATGGTGGCAGATGAGAGTAATGTTGGCGGTGGTAGAGTTTATAATGGCGGGCGGTGGTGGCAAATGGTGTAACTGCTTAGGGCAATGACGAACTGGGGTCTCCCAACTGTAAAAATGGCATCTACTTTACAAACCAACCCGCACTTCCTACGTCATGTGTGCTATTGATTGTTCTAACACAACGGGCACACACCATCTCTGCCCCTTCCCCCATCACATCCAGTCTGTATTCTCAAACCTAGCTACCATGCCAGTGCATGCAGCTATGGACTAATACACTTGTGGTTGATTTCTCGTGGAGCATCATGACTAAAGTTTGATTACTGGAGTTAGTTCCATGTGAGTTATTGTGACGTTTGGATGCTATTTCTATACAAATAGGGTAAATATAAACAAATAAACACAACTTTGAGTGAAATGATAAAAATAATGTTCCCGCTCACGTGGTTTCGTGCTTGCTATGCGCTGTGAAAACGTAGACAATCGTGTTAGTGAGTCAGTGGTGTCAGTGGACTTCTTGAGAAGAAACACATTTTTCAAAAATGTAATTGAAATATTAAGTTTCGTCTGCATTCAGTTCGAATCCTTCGGGGCACATAGAGTACACAGGGTGCTCATCTTCACAGTCATTTGCGTGGATTTTAAGAAATTACTTTCTTCATTTTAGTGGGTTTTATTAAAGAAAGTCTTGTTTTTTTTAAATTAAATTTTTTTAAAATAAATTTTTATTTAGACTTCTATGACCTCCATGCTCATCATGCTCCAAGACTACCTACTCCACCTCCCGCCCAACCCCATCTCCCTACCACCCCTCACCCCCATCTCCACCTCCCGCCCCTCCTCCAAACCTTTCACTGCACAGCGAGCCGTCCATGGATACATTGGCTGAACCAGATGACAAAGACGACGTCTCAGTCCAATATGCCCACAGCCGGTGCACGCATGTTTGTCAACCCCCACCCCCACCCCTCTCCATTGCCGTCCTTCCACCGATGCCCTCCTCCTCGACGTTTGATCGCTGTGTCCAATCAGAGTTCCTATGACTGTCATTTGTGGATATAAAATACCACATTGATCAGTCTTTGACCAGTCTCGTCCTCTTATTTGCTTTTTAATTTTTTTTTTGTATTTATTTAAATGATGATAATTTGTTTTAGAGTTCTCCCCCATTCTTTCTTTTAGTCCGCTACTTCCCTTTTATGGGATGATGTCATACTCTCCCTTGACCTCCATTTGCGTGTACTTCTACGGGAGTGTATTATGCGTAGCGAGTACTTAAACACTTAAAAGAGTTTTTTTTCATTCATCGCGGGATGTCCGCCAACTGAGAAAATTTCCTCCCCTGATTGGATATGTTATGATTTTCTAGTGGCACGCGGCGGGACTTGGCGGATAACGACGCTATGTAAGTAACAGGCTATAAGTAGAAAATAGTACACTATAAAACTAGCTCAGTCATATGAGCACTGAAAGAAAACCATTATTTCTTACATAATATAAATTTATGTTTTGCTGGACCAAACATTGGTAACGAAACATTTATTTTAATTAAAGAATTTTATAGAATATATTTTTTTCCAGTTTTTCCCCGGAAGAAAAAAAAGGGAGGTGGGGGTTGCATGGCTAATTAACAAGAAACACCATCAGTGCTGAACTTACCCAACAACTTTATTCCGAGATATTATCCTCTTTGCGAAGAAATGTCGTTTGTAGAGAAGTTAACATCGCATTCCTTTTAGGTTCGCTCTGAAAGATGTCACGTGTCATAATAATGCAATCTTGGTTCCAGTTTGTTTGTTTTTTTAAAAAGGTGTCCACAATGGTTCATGTAATAAGACGCAATTAGCGACCTGCGCCTTAACATCTTGGCAAAGATAGCTAAACCTGTCTGGATACCATCAACACGACCCGTTTAATGGCGCATTACCTCTTAATAGGGGGGGGGGGGATCTATTTATTTGACTACTATTCTTTTTTACGCTCGAGCACTTGACGATCCGTAGATCTATGCACAGAAAGAAATAGGGTTTTTTGCACTGCGTGGCGTAAGAAATCGGTGTATACATGTGTGTAGTGGGGGAAGCGCAGTTATTGTCAAATTTTTATTCACCTACACTTTTTGTTTGAGTTGTACCCACCTCCTATCGTCCTATTGTGGTCTTTGCCTTATCTCGTTGGTTTCCGCTGCTGACTTTTGGCTCTTTCTTGACTGAGTTTGCCGACCACTGTCTTTCAGCTACGTCTCTGACATCTTTGCCACCACATCTACTGTGTACCGTCCACACGAAACTCCTCTTTCAGCTGCCTTTTAATTGTTATTCTTGTTAACCAACGGTTCGTGATGCACATATGCACATAATATATACTGCAGTCATCTGTGGCGCTTGTGACAGCTGAGTAATGCCTGTACTAGCCCTTGGCACGAGAGGAGGAGGTGCCCCCCCCCCCCCCCCAACCACAACCTCGTCTACCTTTGTCATCTGATGAAGCCCGAGGAAAGAAAGGGGATTGCGAAGACCTAATGACGTCACTTGATGTCCAATAATTTACATTACGTAAACACGCCGTAATCGTTGACCTTGAAGCGCGCGGCGAAATGTCAGCTATAATGTTTCTGTCAATCGGATTTTAAATCAGATCCGATCTGTCAGCTAAGTTGCTAGCCAATCTCAAATTGTTTTTTGTACCGGGGTTGATGGTAAGTTAATATTGTACGAATTGCACGACTTCGCTTTCAACTAAGCAATTTGAAAACGCCACAACATCAGTCAGTTTATTTCTAGTTTGTATACACCCTCCTCTCTGTCTCGGGTGATTCTCACAAATAAGCACTTGAGTACTGTTGGTAATTACAGGCCCTTGCGTTATCCCCGGCTAGTGCTACAGCTGCTTGTTTTCCTGACCACGACACGGCCTCATTGTACCTATTAATAACCTGTGCAACGTGGCATCATCCCACGGGTTCTCAACCCGGCAGACGACAAGGGATATATATTTATTGTCAATCCATATTATGTATCCAGATTGTTTTGGTACACGTTACCACTGGAGTCGACAGGAATATGATACGTTGATTGGGCAATGGAGACAAGAGCAAAGTAACAAAACAAAAAAAAACAACGCACAAAAATAAGTCAGCATTTCCATTGTATGTTTTATTATATGTCTCATCGAACAACTTTACTCTAAAATGATGTCCGTGGCATTCATTGACTGACAGAGGGGGGGGGGGGGGGGGGCATGGACGAAACAAGTTTTAAGAACCCCTTTTGTAATACAGTGGACTGTCCCACTTCTGGAATGGTCCGTTACGGAAACAATGGGTTATTGTTATCCACGCATGCCCATCACGTGACTTCCACCGGTGATATTAACTTCTCTGTCCTATATATATTTTTTTTCTCACTATATATATATATATGTATATATATATATACTCCTTTTAAAACACAATATCCTGCCTGTAGACATAAACACAGAGTGAGCCGAATTTTGTGATACGCGACAGGATGTTTCGTTAACGGGTTGGTGACTATACTTTAAATTTAAGTAAATGACATACTTCCTTCACACGTGCAGGTACTTGGTGACCTAGTTTTATTTTTTGACAGTTCATGTGTCAATTGATCTCTTGACATCGATACCAATCATTGGACATCTTATAGACAAGGATGTGGGACAACGGGATTTCCCACAAACAAGTCGTATTTCAGTCAATAAAGTGGGAAGATTGCGTTTAACATTAGTGTGGTCTTGCGTAAAAAAAAAAGAGTTTGCTCTCTTTACTTCTCCTTCTTCTCCTATATACTAAGGGCCCACTATCAAAGTATTGATCATTCTGGCTCCAGTAGGCCCGAACAAATTGTTCAACAAAGTCCTGTCAAGAAATTACACACTTGAACACGATTGAGTTTGTTATGAGTGGAAAAATGTTCAGCTTCCAAATAGTCCAAGAAACTTTGATATCCAAAAATATCCAACTATCCAGGAATAGAATTTGAAGAAAAACATTCCAAAAATGGGACAGTGTGCGAGTGTTACGTACTGTTATCGGTATGTAGAAATTAATCTCTTAATTAAGTATGGCTCGTTCTAAAACAGTACACAAGAAAAGACTATACCATATGTTAAATACAATAACAAAGAATACGATACTGAAACCAGGGCCGATTACAATTATTAAATGTTATTATGTTAATTATAAAATTACAAAAGAAAAAAAAAAGAAATATAATTAAAGCTATTGACTTACAGTATCGTGGCTTGTACCGGTACAATGTTGAAAAAGATGTTGTAAAAAGGTACAATGATGAAAAGGAATCTACACACACAAAGTAAACAAGTCTCTGTCTCCTAGCAAAGCTCTATAGCCAAAATAGCACACGCTAAAAATATCTCTCGTCTCATCTTCCTCCTCTCTCTCTCTAGACGTTTATATAGCATGTTTCATAGATACTTCTAGAACGGACTTACGCATTGTATTCCGTTCTCAATATTTCTACACAATTCTACAGAATTCTAATAATAATAATACAGACCATAGATTTTATTTTTTTGTAATCGAGGTCCAGGGAGGCTATTTTAAAATAAGCCACGCCCTAATAGCGCTGCCGAACTTAAGGTCAGCTTACGTTCATTCACCAGAAAAGATGAATGAAAAGTAAACGAGACGCCTATAACAACGAGAAATTGCACTGCTGCCTTTTAGGCGCTCGTGAACTCTCATCACTGCTATAGTACGCAACTCTCATCACCTTTATAGTACGCAACTCTCATCACTGTTATAGTACGCAACTCTCATCACTGTTGTAGTACGCAACAAGACGGGTTGGCGGTACATTAGGTATAGAGGAGCCAATTATCAAGAGAACTGGGTATAATGTCAGTAGAAGAAGCCGGTTATCTTCATTTTATTATCTCACGAAAGGAAAAATACGTATCCGAAGACATATATTCTGATTTTGGCCAAGTCTTTACTGTATTTTCCACAGATTTGACTATTCATTCCAATTAAATTATTAATTTTTGTCGACATTTCATATTCCCTTCTTTTTTTTTCTCTTGTTGTTTTTATTCCACCATCTTGTTGCGGTCGGAAGTTGTATGTTAACTGATATTAAAATTGTATAATTAGAGAACTTTGTCAATTTATATTTTTTGTGAAACTAGACCAGTGGTGTAAAACTATACCAGTGGTGTAAAACTAGACCAGTGGTGTGAAACTAGACCAGTGGTGTGAAACTAGACCAGTGGTGTGAAACTAGACCAGTGGTGTGAAACTAGACCAGTGATGTGAAACTAGACCAGTGGTGTGAAACTAGACCAGTAGTGTGAAATCCTCGCTTTGACAATTTCGAAAATTCACATGGGACCCTCTCTTACTTCATCTATAGTCTATTTTACTATAGCATAAACCTGTTATACTAAAGCAACGATTCTCAACCTTTTTAAGGGTCGCCTAAGGCCATCTGAAAACTCATATTCTCTACAGTTATAAAGTAGAAACAAAAATATGTTTGTTGCTGGGGGTCGCCACCACATGAGGAACTGTATTAAATGGTCGTGGCATTAAGAAGGTTAGAACCACTGTACTAAAGGATCGGACATCTTACAAGAGTCTCGTTAAAAAAAATACATGGCTTGTAATATATAGCTTTGTGCTAGCCCCAGGGTCTTCAGGGGATTTTATGACATCTAATTGACACGTGTCCGTCAAACCGTCTGCGGCTTAGAATTATCACAAATCAAAACAACTACTTTTCACCCCCATTCCCCCAAACTACCCCCCCCCCCCGAAAAACTAAATCACCCCGCACACTAAATCACCCCGCACACTAAATCCTCCACATTCAAACTACCCCCCCCCCCCCACACACACACTAAATTGTAAATGACTGTATTTCCCAATGAATGAGAGGCGTGTTGCAACGCCATGTCACAATTTGAAATAATAGACTTCAAATAACAATTCCTCTAAAGCTCGGCCTTGAAGCCGTGTTTTTGTTTTTTTCATAGATAAGTTATTAAACTTACTTGGATGCTATAACATGTGCCCACCATTACATATTGACCAGTGCTTTTTTTTTTTTTTTAGAATGGTGCCCGCGGCACTACTAGTACGAACAACTTGTGCCCCAATGCGATAAACGGTTAGAGAATCACTGCTCTTAAACAACACCGTAAAAATATAGCCGTTGCTGTAGATTTATTTAACAACATCATTTACAAAGATTCAAAAGGCTTCTCTCTCGCAGAGCCTAAAGGCAACATAACTGTAGTCTGGGGGAAAAAAAAAAGGTGGGGGTGAAATAGTTCCCTTAGTAAGATCTGGTCATTTGAATGTCTAATGTTAAGTGTTTGTTTGAACATTTGTGGACCTTTTTTAACGAATCCTAGGGGGACTTAGGGGCGGTGGGGGGGGGGGTGTTAACTATATTTAACGGGGAAAGATCTGGATGTTGAGTAATTTTTAAACCACACGAGTTGTACTTCGTGTTGTACTTCGGGTTGTACTTTGGGTTGTACTTTGGGTTGTACTTCGGGTCTTTCTCTCCTCAATTCTCAAGAAGAATTTTTGAATAGTGGAAGTAGAAGAGACACTGTTTGCCGCACCCCCTTTGTGCATTGTGTTAATTCTGCAGTGGCGGGACACACGTAAACACGTTTTTCCAGTATACTGAAGATTTCCCGGCAGACGATAGTTTAGGACTTTGGGCTTTTGCGGGCAGTATGACATGGACAAAGCTAAAAGAGGAAAAAGTGTGTGTGGGGTTGGGGTGGGGGCGGGGAGAAGATGACCGAACAATATATCGAAAAAAGGTAAGGTATAAAATTTAAAAAATAGATCAACAGCAATTGCACTAGAAGAAATGGAAAGTCGAACAAATTAAAATTAAAAGGGTGGCCACCATGAATAGTGCTTAATGTAACTGTGCTACCGCTGTATATTTTAATATTTTTTTTTTAAACCAACTGTTTCGCTGCCAGCGGTGTCCATAAGTCAGGGTCAGCCTCTCCACGTGGGTTAGCGTTAAGCCGCGCTCAGCACTGCGAGATCATCTGGCTATCGGGGTATTTCTCAGTTTATTCCAATTGAGATCGATACCAGAACGTAAGCTTAATGAGATTGCTCATTACCCCATCGTTTGCAAGAAGATACCCATGTTGTGTTATGACTACCTCTGAACCGGTCGTTTCACTTTGAGGTTTGAATTGTATTCAGATTTTTGGGCCAGATCTTCTACGCAAGATAATGGCTACCGCTTACAGTACTCCTGGTGATACGCCATGTTTTCTCCCTCTTTCTTTCTTTTTTACTATCTCTCTCTCTCTCTCTCTTTATTTGACTAGTAATCTTACAGAGAACGCAGAGTTTAACCCCCGACCCCGACACCCTTTAACCCAGACGCCCCCAATGCGGATTGCTATTAAAACTACAAAGAACGCCATACACAAAGACCTATTGTTATACAAATAATTTGTAATTCCATAAAAACCACACACAGTGTTTATCAGCGGAGGGATTTTTTAAAATATACATTATTATATATATATGTATATTATTTTTTTTTTGAGAGGGGAAGGGTGGAATTCTTGTCTCACAATAGCTTAGAGACTGCCTATAAAAGTCATGGAGGACTTTTTTTTCTTTGGGGGGGGGGGGGGGGGAAGGGGGGGGCTGGTTGGGTAGAGGGGTAAGTTCCATGAAGTGGAAGTAAGGTTTTTTCAAAATAAAATATATAAATCTTTGCTTCTGCCTATTATTTTTTGCTTACATTGCTTTTCTAGGCCGCCACAGCTACTACGCAGCCTTACGAAATGTAGTTGTTGTTTCCCCTGACTAGTGGCTGATCAAGGTAACCCATCAAAGTATATAGATGCCTGTTGCGACCATCTACCTGTATGCCCCATGGCCTCACATCATCCGCGCTAAATGTCGAAATGGTCCTGGGTTAATATCGATGTCGGAATCCCCTGGGGGTGAAACAATGGAATGGCTTGCACCTATCTGCAGGTGGGGACGAATGGTGGGATAGACAAGTAAGAAGCTTTGAGATGCTTTACTTTTGTTTGAGATATTTGACTCGGCGTCATCGCGAGTGAGAGGTTCGCTTCTTTTCATTTGTCGGACGGATTTTTACGCGTAGACAAAACATTTTCAGTGTGACGTACACTCGACTGTGCTTATCAGCTGACGACTGGTGTTCACAGTGTGCGTACACTCGACTGTGCTTCTCAGCTGACGACTGGTGTTCACAGTGTGACGTACACTCGACTTTGCTTCTCAGCTGACGACTGGTGTTCACAGTGTGACGTACACTCGACTGTGCTTCTCAGCTGACGACTGGTGTTCACAGTGTGACGTACACTCGACTGTGCTTCTCAGCTGACGACTGGTGTTCACAGTGTGACGTACACTCGACTGTGCTTCTAAGCTGACGACTGGTGTTCACAGTGTGACGTACACTCGACTGTGCTTCTCAGCTGACGACTGGTGTTCACAGTGTGACGTACACTCGACTGTGCTTCTCAGCTGACGACTGGTGTTCACAGTGTGACGTAAACTCGACTGTGCTTCTCAGCTGACGACTGGTGTTCACAGTGTGACGTACACTCGACTGTGCTTCTCAGCTGACGACTGGTGTTCACAGTGTGACGTACACTCGACTGTGCTTCTCAGCTGACGACTGGTGTTCACAGTGTGACGTACACTCGACTGTGCTTCTCAGCTGACGACTGGTGTTCACAGTGTGCGTACACTCGACTGTGCTTCTCATCGGACGACTGGTGTTCACAGTGTGCGTACACTCGACTGTGCTTCTCAGCGGACGACTGGTGTTCACAGTGTGACGCTATAGCTAGGATTTGTTGTTTTTCTTCCTTTGCGTGCGTGCAGAATCTTGGCTTGGTGCAAATGTTTATTTGTTCAGGAAGTTGCAGCGAAAGATGCACCAGCCTCCGAGTCGATACGCCTTTTATCTTATTTAAATGGTGGCACGGTGGTCTCAAGTAATATCGGTAATATAGTGTTCGTCTGTTTGGCTGGTCCATTAAAAGGTAGGCCGCGATTGACGTGTAAGTTTTTTGTTAGGCATTATTAGGTTCCCTCAACTATGTATAATTAACGTGATTCACGTTTAGTTATTTCATGGTTCATATCCTATTTGCAGAGTCTATAAAGATCAGGTGTCCTGTTGTTAATGTATTGAACCAAGCAGTAATTAAACAGCCCCTTAAAAACAAAGTTTTTTGGTATAAATCCTTTATAAGCATTTTTTTATTATTTCATATTAATATATTCTAATGTCCCACCCACTTTTACACGGCAGATTTATTTCACCAACTATTTCAGAAAAAAAAAATATGGTACGCACCAAACGCACTTGCGATATTTTTAAAAAATAATGTCATTTAGCGCAGGTATCGGGAATTTTATTTCGTGAAGCCAGTGACGTCATATTTCCTGCATCTGCCCCTTTGAAAAAAAAGGAAAAACTTATTTTTGGAGGTTGGGTTTGGGGGATGGGGTTAAAATTTGTCAAAATGTGTAGTCTGGTAACGAGCATGTACCAAGTTTCACGCTTAAGAGATTGACGAGAAGTGGGTCGGTTAGCCGACCGAAGATTTTGCCCTCACCACACAAAAGCGAGGTTAATATAAAGTATTTCTTAAATAAATATATATATATATATATATATATATATAAAAGCAACAACGCTTATTTGAAACTCTTTCAAGAGAACGACTATTTACATATATATATCGGGACATGCACGAGAGACTGCCATTCAAGGATCGGTCTCATTAGCCACATGAAGAGCTGCAACCAGACAAGATAATCTATCGTCTCTCGTAGACGGAAAGATACCATACCATACCATCGTATAAATATATACATATTAATGCGACGGAAGGGTAGCGAAACGCATCTGATGGTTCCGGCCAATTATTATCAGTGCATGCCACCTGAACCCTTGACTGTACCCAACAACACTACAAATCACACAATTTCCAGCTGTGAGCCGCTGTTTCTGGTGAGAATCGTCAATGAATCCCGACTCGCTTTGCCGTCGTCTGTGGTGGTCGTGTGGGGAGTAATCATTACCTACAATGAAATCCTATGAACATGGATTCCCCCCCCCCCCCCAGCCCCAACATAACGCACATCACATTAACTGCGTCACAGAGCACATGTTCGTGTGCTGGATGCAATTATTCGCTATCTCGTGTTACCCCAGTACCTTCGGCGGCCTAATTGCTCCTCATCTAACAATAGCCATGCTACGTCCGCTAAAAACATCGTATATCATATAATATATGACAAGCACAATATAATGGCAAACAAAACAAGCTTTGATCTTCACGAAGACACCAAAGTTTGTCCTCTCTGTCATTGTTTGAAGAATAAGTGTTTTTTTTTAAACACACTCTTTATTAACTCCGCTTTGTCCTTGTGTTTGCTTAATGCAAAATCTTCGGACGGCTAATAGACCCAATTCCCATAATCCTTTCGAGCTGAAACTTGGCCCATATACTCGTTGCCGATGACAACACATTCTCTCAAATTTTCTGCCCCACACAACCCCCCCCCCTACCCAAACAAAAAAAAAATCAGTTTTAACGCTCACAGATGACACTGATTTCACGAAATAAAATTTTCGTTAGTTGCGCTAAATGAGATTCTAAAAATATCGCAAGTGGGTTTTCTATTTGTAAATGAAATATTTTCTTTTGTTTTACATAAAGATTTGGTGTAATAAATCGGGGTTGTAAAGCGGGTTGGTCATTAGATTATTAATATAGTTCAGGGGCGTGAAAACAATGTGCGGTTGGGAGCCTTGGGGGAGGGGGGGGGGCACATTTTGGGGGGAGGGGTGAACTATTTGGGATTCTTTAAGTGTGTTACTTGACTGCATTTGTTTTCCTCCAAATATTCAGCCCTATCCCCATTGTTCAATATTACATTTTATAAAGAATTTATACCAAAACAAAACACTTTGTTATTAGGAGTTGTTTCATTAAAATTAATACGTTCAACATCTGGGTTGGAAAACAGCATATTCCTCTAACTCTTTAGATGTAGAAAAACAAACGACTTTGACTTTTAAATACAAACAGCTGCCTTAAATAAAGAAAAGGCTTTTTAGTTTCTCAATTTTTAAAATATATTTCTTATTTTAATTACACATTGTATTAAATAAGCTATCCGGTCTTCCATATCGGGGTGGGGGCCCCATTCACCTAATTGCCTCCCTTCGCTCAGGTCCGTCGTCCGTCCTTAATTAATTATCGTCCCAATGTCTGGGTCGCGTCGTAACAGACGACGATTAACGATTCCGTCCACCGTGTCCCCATATTACACTGACAGTTAATTATCGTTACACGAATGACCCATTACCGCCACAAACCCTGCCGCCCACGGGCCGCATCTTCCTTGCCATTCTGCCCGTCTACCACCTACCTTCCTTCTCACGCCTGGCCTGTTCAGTGAGAGGGCGGACCGGCCATGTCTCGCTCTAGTGCTACCTCTCTGTTGTTCACTTTGTGCTGGCCAAACCCTGGTACAGTAGAGGTTTAGGAGACACATAAGTTTGGGTTTCTTTTGCTTGGAGACAGCAACTTGTTGAACAAGCCCACCACCCCCCTGGATTTCAATACGGGGGACAAACCTGTTGGTTTGTTGACATGGATCAAACAAATGTGTGTGATCTAAACTCAGGTATGTCTTACAAACGAGTCCATAAATTGTGAATATACGTGGATGCAGTTAGTTCTTAAAATCTTTCTGTTATAGTTATGGCGTTCGGTGGTCTTTTTTTTTTTTTTTTTTTACATTAAGGTGTGGTGTTTGTGTGTGGGCGGGGGGGGGGGGGGGGGGTTGTTCCAGATTTATAAATAATAGTTCACAGGGAACTTATTCGAATTGACAGAAAACGTTACAGTTGAGGACTTTGTTATGCACTGGTGACTTTTTGTAACTAGGTCACAATGCGTGTATTTTTTAGCAGCGGTCCTCAAAATACACCCGCGGGCCTATTCCGCCCCGCCTTGCCGCCGTAAGGTTATCTATCAGGGACAAATATGGAAGAGGACATTCATCTTCTCACTAGACTAACTTTCCTATGGAATACTATTAAGTTTATTTTCGATTTATGGTTTCCTCATTTGAAATATGTTATTGTTTTTTTTTCAAGTTATTTGTTTCAATACAATTGAAATATGTGCAGTGTGCATAGAAGTGTTCATATTTTTTTTCCATACAAATGAGATGTGTGCATAGAAAAGAGATATGTGCACTGTACATGGAAGGCGTTCGTGTGTTGTTTTTTTTCAAGCTATAGTCCGTCCCCCCCCCCGGTCAGTGTCTGAGGGACACTGATCCGGCCCCTGACAGTGTCACTGAACCGGCACTAGTTTAAAAAGTTTGAGGATATCTGATTTATAGCTTGTTAATTTTTATTGCATTTTTCCTGTGCGGCTTTGTAACGTAGGGTTGCGAACGTGTTATTGGGACAGTTAGTGGGGATTAGTTATAAATATGGGAATAATTGGTCTTGTGCTGGTCCTGTAGTGCAACAAATTGGCGCTAGTTCGAAATATCAGCCATCTGGGTAGCCTGACTTGAACGGCCACGGTAACTCAAGTCAACTTTTCCACGTTTAGCGTATCTGGGTAACATGGCGAACCAAGCTGTAAATAAGGAAATATTTAGCACATGTGTATCTTTGGTGTACGCTGAAAAAAACAACAAAGTAACAAAATAACGAACTGTTACACTGGTGCCTGCTGTTGTCATATATTTACATAGCTTAATAACAGAGAGTGTGCTGCACTTATCACTTACGATAGCTTTATAACAGAGAGTCGGGATCAGTGTTTCTTTCAGAAATTTTCCCCCGAGGGGGCACTTTTGACGTTCGGGGGGGGGGGGGGGCAGTGCCAGTTTTTCAGTGGCCAGAGGCGTAGCTAAGGGGTGGCAGATGGGACATATGTCCCCGGGCGCCAGACTAAAGGGGGCATCTAATGGGCATAGTGTTAATGGATGAAAATAATAGGTTTCAGAGTTTAGCGGGGGGGGGGGGGGAGGGAGGGGGGGTGTAAAAATGAATCTTGTCCCCTGTCATCAAAGACTCACGTCAGTGACGTAGCAGTGTGGGGGGCGAACATTTGGTCTTCCCAGTTGTCATTTTTTCTTTAGATAGAGCGGCGGGATTTTACGGACATCTGCAGAGTTTCTATCGAGAAAGGTAGCGTAGCAAAAAAGTTAACCCACCTAGGGTGGCGCTAACACTAGGCACGCCGCTGGGCAGTATATATCAGCAGCAAATTTGGCTGTCAGGGCAAGTAATTTTTATCGGGAAGTAGGGCAGCAGAAAATGTGTGATTGTTTAACAATCACAAGGTGCATTTTGGAGTATACATGATTCGAATGTTTTGATAAGACTTTCATTTGATCGGGGGAAATAATTTTTCAAGCGTCGTGGGGGCATTATGGCGACCAGTGCCAGACACAAACTAAATTTCTTCTTCTTTTTCTGTCTATTAAGGGCCCACGATCAATTTATTGATCATTATGGCTCCTATGAATGTAGATGGGATTTGCAATGTTTCTGTGCCTGGTGTTGATGCGGATATTTCACTGGTAACAAGAGTTACCTAGTGAGGGTATCATGCACTGTATTCAATGTATCTTTAAGACAATGTGTGAAGGGGCATTTCAAACGTTCATATATTTACTGTTAGATGTCTCGTAGAAAAATGCTAAGAATACATCAACATACACCAACTATATCTGGACTACAAATCATGTTATGATAGCATAGACAGGAAATACATGAACGATTTTTTTTATTCGTTGTTTAAATATATATTATATTCTTTCTACTGGATTATCATCTTAAAATAATTTTTTTTAAATAGTTCAAACAGCTGGGGAAGATTGTTTATTATTATTATATTAACAGAGAAAAGTCATTGGGGATTTAATAAATAAAGACTATTTTTTAAAATCATTTTACTCTGTTCCCGAAACTGTGTTAAAAAATTAGAAACACTCGATTTAATAATTATGATGAAATGTCCACTATTTGTATGTAACCGTTAAATTCCTAATTTTTTGTTTTAAAATTATTATTATTATTATTTTTAAATTTTCATTTGATCTATGTCAGCATACATCTATGGAATCTACTACATTAAAATGTTTGCTAAAAATGATTTTTTAAAGCATGATGCTATTATACAATATCATTTGAAAACAGATTGCACATGTTTATTTCTTAGCAGGAACTACCGGTATATTTAATTTACAGACATTTATATTGATGAAAAGGTAGTTTAATACAGGGTTATTAAAAAGTCTTTCAACTTTTGCAGCTGCAAAATGTAATTAAATAAAAGATACCGATATCTGCGAATCAGAAAAAGTAAGATTTAGCTTATGATCAGGAGCGGCCAATTTTCAAAACAATACCATATTTATAATCGATTTCTGCGAGCCTTTAACAAGATTAACCTGAACGCTATGGATCATCAATATATATCGAACAAAGCGACATTTCAATAACTTTTAAAAATTTTATAAAAATTAAATTTAGAGTAGTTTTTTTTTTATTTTTTTTTATTTTTTCTTACACATTTTCCCCCGGGGTGGCACTTGACTTGCGGAGGTATGCCTGAAAGAAACTCGGGATGTGCTGCAGAGTTTTTGTTGAGTAGTTGCCATCCAAGTTAAATGATAGAAGACAAGATAGGTTGATCAAGCATCTTCTCAGGTCTTGATGATAAGTGGTTCTCAGACCAATTTTTTAAAAATATATTGCCTGAGGAGTCAAAAAGCCTAACGAGGACAACATTTTTTATTTTAAATTATTATTCATTTTAAATGCGCAATCTATTTTGTCACATGCCAATCAATCGTAAATCTCAAGGACGTTACAGATAATATTTTCATATGAATTAGAGGCGTGTTACAAACACATGTCAGAAGTTGTCATTACAGACGTCATGTGTATGAATCAGAGGCGTGTTACAAACACATGTCAGAGGTTTTAATAATAGACTTCATGTGTATGAATTAGAGGCGTGTTACAAATACATGTCAGAAGTTTTAATAATATACTTCATGTCTATGAATGAGAGGCGTGTTACAAACACATGTCAAAAGTTGTCATAATAGACGCCATGTGTAGGAATGAGAGGCGTGTTACAAACTTTGTGACAGAATTCAATAGACGAGGACAAGCAACATTGACTGGCGCGCGCCATTGACACCAGACTCGTAAACATGACACAGTGACAGGGAGGGGGGCGTAATGGTATAGAGACAAAAATATCAGGGTGACCAATTGTGAGAGAGGGAGAGAGAATAGGGAGAGTGACAGGGAGAGAGAGATGATGAGAGAGATAAAGAGAGAGCGATAAAGATTTGCCAAAGTTATGCGAAGCAGGACTTCGTAACAATGGTGTCCATTAGTAGAAACAACCCCGAAAAGTCGTGGCTGTGCGCATCCCATAACACCTCTAATCATTGAGTGATGTTTCAGTGGTGTCATTTGTGTAATGTTATCTAGAGATGGCACCTCTAATCACACTAATCACTCAGGGATGTTTCAGTTGTTAAGTCATTTAACCTAAGGCAAGGATCAAAGTACATTATTTTTGCCAGCTGCCTACAAAAAATCAATTAAAATTTCTCTCGAAATTCTCCCCTCGAGAGCCCCTGGCGAGCAAGTCGCATACTGGAGAGTCAGTGCAGTCATAAAAACACACACCTACTTTTGTCTCTGTTATATGTCCACATGTGTAGATACCTCTGTTTACGTTATGTGTGTTATGATTCCCACGCTTTCAAACCTCGGCCATTGCTGGAACCCACCCAGACCGCGTATTCAATAGTTGCACTACTAAATGCTGCCTATACTTCATTAGAGGTTGCACTAATAAATGCTGCCTATACTTCATTAGAGGTTGCACTACTAAACGCTGCCTATACTACATCAGAGGTTGCACTACTAAATGCTGCTTATACTTCATTAGAGGTTGCACTACTAAACGCTGCCTATACTTCATTAGAGGTTGCACTACTAAACGCTGCCTATACTAAATCAGAGGTTGCACTACTAAATGCTGCCTATACTTCATTAGAGGTTGCACTACTAAACGCTGCCTACACTTCATTAGAGGCATTCGTGTTTGGTGGATTCAAAGTCGGTCTTAAAAATATACGTCTCACCACAAATGGTCTTAACGCTGTGAAGGGTAAAAGTATTTCCCCAGTGCCCAATTCGTATGCAGGGGCGGTACTGACTCAGGCGCTCAACCGACGCTCTGGCTGTAGAGCAGTGGTTCTCAACCTGTAGGTCGCGACCTCTTGAGGGGAGGGGGTGTGTCGAACCATACAAGACCATCGGAAAACACATATTTAGGAAATAGCAACGAAAGTAATTTTATGGTTGGTGGTCACCACAACATGAGGAGCTGTATTAAAGGGCCGTGGCTTTAGGAAGGTTGAGAACCACTGCTGTGGAGGAAGGGATGATTTAGCCCAGCTGAAGAGGAATCGAACAGCACACCCCCACCCCCACAAGCACACGTTCTTAATGCCTTACACTGATACATTACTAAGCAAGTTTTATATCATAAAATGTTCCGAGATTGTATTATACGAAGGAGATTTATAAATTGAGCTTAACACTTTGCCATTAACGTATGCATGAATCTTTCAATTTAAAAATTTTTTTAAATTATTTTTTTGGCAGCTTCGGGACAGTCTAACATAACATTGCCAACAATTAATTAACAATTCCATTTGGAGCATAACAAGGGCATTACCTCCCCTGACGAGCTGTGCAGGCATACATCCTTATATTTTTATCTATCCTTAACACGTGCGACGGACGACTTTTGTTTCGCCGTAGTGTCTCCTCAAAAAAATGGCGCACCGCAGCGAAAAGCTATCAGTCTTATCTGAGTATCGTATGACAAGTTGGTGGTGCGTTGGCCTGACTTAAGGTTTTCAGTGGTGGGGTGCACTTGGGTTAAAGGGATGAGGGCGGAAATGGGGCGCAATTACTTTTTTGAGCTTCTCTGTCATTGATGAAGAAATTTGTCTGGTCACTATCACACACAGCTACGTTTACACCCCCCCCCCCCCCCCCCCAAAAAAAAAAAAAGACTTGTTTATTGTGTTCAGGATCCGACACTGAAATATTAAAATCAACTTTTGTTTCTGGTGTTGCCCCCTTTCCACAACCCCATCACCCCACACCCAAGAACACCACAACCACACCCAAACTGCACACCACCCAATCCAAAAACACACCACCACATCAACCCCACCCCACCAACCAACAAACACCCACCACACGCCCACCTAAACGCCCGCCCACCACACGCCAGCCACATCCCACCTCAACCCAACCACATCACCACCCTTTGAATGTTGCATCGTGACATACTGAAATGGTCGTTTATTCGAATATTGTCTTATCGGGAATATACCGCCTCGCCCCCCACTCCCATTTCCACTCTTAACATTTCATCACATGACAGGGTGTCCTATTGCCAACATTAATGTCATTCTTCTCATGATCCCTCCTATTACATTACCGGTACAAGTTAGTAGTTTACCCAGATCCTAACATTCTGGGTAGACACAAGAGTTACAGTTGTGGTGGCTCTATATATAAGGTAACTCATCATAAGGTAACTCATCATAAGGCAACTCATCATAAGGTAACTCATCATAAGGTAACTCATCATAAGGTAACTCATCATAAGGTAACTCATCATAAGGTAACTCATCATAAGGTAACTCATCATAAGGTAACTCATCATAAGGTAACTCATCATAAGGTAACTGATCAACACACCCCCGATCTTTTTTTGTTTACCACGCTCTCCCCTTTGCACTAAATGATCAATTAATCTTGAATTTGTATTTTCTTGATAAAACTATCAGCTGTTTGCTGGTACGTCCCGGGAGTGGTTCACTTTTCTCTGTGTCAGCATTTCACTGGAGTTAGTGGAGCGCGGCGACAGTCCTTGTGGGGCACTGAGACGAAAGTCACTTGGCCTATGTTGAAACGATCAAGCAGGACTTTTCACCAGGTGTGACGGGTTTCACAATCTCTTGCAGTGCCCGTAAAACTGCTCTTGTCATGCCAAAACTGCGCTTGTCAGGCCAAAACTGCACTTTTCAGGCCAAATATGCGCTTGCTGGCCCAAACTGAGGCCAAAACTGCTATTGTCTGGCCAAAGCGGCTCCTTTCAGGCCAAAACTGCACTTTCATGCCAAAACTGCGCTTGTCAGGCCAAAACGCATGCAGTTTAAAATTTTGTTCTTGTGTTTTTTTCCTTTCTTCGGAGGGCTAATTGACCCACGGCCCACCATCCTATCGAGCTGAATATTGGCACATGGACTCGTTGACCATGACAACACATTCTAACAAATTTTCAGCCCCACACCAAATTCAGTTTTTCCATTTTTTCAAGGGCGAAGGAATGATACTGATTTGTTCAATGGGTGCTTGTTTGGGTTCGGAGATTAATTGTGTTGCTGTTGCTGTGTGCTTTGTATTAGTGACGTAATATCTTTGAACACAACAAATTCTTATTTCAAATACATCTTTTGGCTATTCGGTTTTTCGTGCACTAAGTTTGATAAAAACCATTCACATACCATACATCAGTTGCTACAATCACATAAATGATCAATCACGTACAATCACATAAATTTAAACAAAAATGAATTAAAATATTTGTTTACAAAGTTGTCTATTTGTGGGGGGGGGGGGGGGGGAGGGGTTTCCTTGGTCAAATCTGGTAACTCAATTTTCGACCTGTTTCCTTCGTCCGATTTATTTGAAATTTTACATTGCTACTCAATCAATGTGACAATACTAACCTACCTGATCAAAAGGTCAGCAGTGACCTCCACTGACCCTAAAGTGACCTCTGCGGGTCAAATCTTGCATCTTTTTTTTTACTCAATTCCTGATCTACAACTGAGCTGAAACTTTGTACTCTTACCCACCGCCAATTACAATACAAACCTTAATGATCAACAGTATAGGTCACCAATGACCCCCAATAACCACTGCGGGTCAAATCTTGCGTCTCATTTTATTACCCACTTCCTGATCTCCAACTGATCTGAAACTTTGTACTCTTACCCACCGCCAATGACAATACAAACCTTAATGATCAACAGTATAGGTCACCAATGACCCCCAATAACCACTGCGGGTCAAATCTTGCGTCTCATTTTATTACCCACTTCCTGATCTCCAACTGAGCTGAAACTTTGTACTCTTACCCACCGCCAATGACAATACAAACCTTAATGATCAACAGTATAGGTCACCAATGACCCCCAATAACCACTGCGGGTCAAATCTTGCGTCTCATTTTATTACCCACTTCCTGATCTCCAACTGAGCTGAAACTTTGTACTCTTACCCACCGCCAATGACAATACAAACCTTAATGATCAACAGTATAGGTCACCAATGACCCCCAATAACCACTGCGGGTCAAATCTTGCGTCTCATTTTATTACCCACTTCCTGATCTCCAACTGAGCTGAAACTTTGTACTCTTACCCACCGCCAATGACAATACAACGCTTTATGATCATTAGATCGCTTTTATTTTGGTAGACATGATTAAATGTAAGAAAATCGTGGTGCGTCCCCAAACATTATGTTTTACATTTTAGTGCATTTTAATACAGGCGTGTTTTGTTTTTAATGCTTTAAAAATATTTTTGTGCTAGTTATTATCCACCCTCCCCAACCCAAATAATGGCGGAGGCCGTCTGCGAGTCCCGCATCTACTAAAATTATTTGACAAAACATGGATTGTCCTGTATAAAAGAATCACAATTAGTGCTATGCCACCCACACCCCCCCCCTTTTTCTTTTTACTGGTACGCCACGGCACACTATATTCACGCCCCCGAACTATATTAATATTTTAATGTCTTACCCCCATGAACACCAAAATATGTATTGTATCACTAGATATAGCCAGCCAAACATTGGCGACAGCAATGCGTTCACTTCTCATTTCCTAAAGTTACTTGACAAAACATAAACTGAAGTCACGCAGATTTAAGAAACCCAATTTTCGCTACACACCTTTCCCCCCCCCCCCCCCCCCCTTTTTTTTCCATGAAATGTCCCTGGAGACTTTTTATTTCACGCCCATGAACTATATTAAATATTCTTATGTCCCAACCACTGTTAAACCAAATATTCTTACACCATACTTAAATTGAGACGATTTCATTTTCCGAAAAGAAAATATTACGCGCCAAACGCAGTTGTGTTATATAAACAAAAATCATTTAGCGTAGTTATCGGGAATCATATTTTGCGCGCGATTGAACTCATTATTGAAACATAATTTCTTTCAAACATTTAGAACTAATTGTAATATACTCTCATTACCAAATTCGCTGAATTGTTATGATGCAATCCACGAATCACACCAGAAGCGTATGTATAAATAAGATATATACATTTGCTTTATTCAATTCTTTGATTACTACTTTAAAAAAGAAAAGAAAAAACATCTAAATGGACGTAAATCATTCATTAGTTCTAAAAGAACACAAGAATACACCAGTAGTCACGTGAGGAAAAAAATCACAAACTTCAAATTAACAACTATGCTAATCATTGGTACTCAAACTTTTTCCGGCCACCACGCCTGGGGCCATAAACTCACCTACAGCGCCGCGACTCAAACCCCCCCCCCCCCCCCGGTTCTTACCCATTGTAAACATACGCAGAAGAAGAATTTCCAAGGAAGATATTCACACAATAAAATGTAATAGTGCAACATGCATCATGGCATTTAATCAAAACACAAATATACGCGTTTACTGTAATACATTCGATAAATCAGCTGATTATTTTGATAAAGCGATGCCCCCAGCTCGTGTTAGACATCTAACGTCTTCACTTGTCAGTTATTCCTAAGAAATTTTTGGGACTGGTACAGTGGTAGAAGTTGATCAAATACACCGTATTGTTGTGCCATTTCTTTGCTTGGAGCAAAGCTAGACAACCACACAAAAGTACTATGTTACAATCAATGCATTACTACAATCAATGCAGTGTTACAATCAAGGCGATGTTACAAAAAATGCAATGTTACTATCAAGGCGATGTTACAAAAAAATGCAATGTTACTATCAAGGCGATGTTACAAAAAATGCAATGTTAAAATCAAGTCGATGTTACAAAAAATACAATGTTACTATCAAGGCGATGTTACAAAAAAATGCAATGTTACTATCAAGGCGATGTTACAAAAAATGCAATGTTACTATCAAGGCGATGTTACAAAAAATACAATGTTACTATCAAGGCGATGTTACAAAAAAATACAATGTTACTATCGAGGCGATGTTACAAAAAAATGCAATGTTACTATCAAGGCGATGTTACAAAAAATGCAATGTTAAAATCAAGGCGATGTTACAAAAAATGCAATGTTACGATCAATTCAATATTATAATAAAGACAATGCACTTTCCAATACAATGTTGCAATATATTAAGGATATTCCTAACCACCTTCCTACTTGCAGGATAGGGCATCATTTCCCCTCTAATCTGCAGCTGAAAACCAATGACCTTACCTTACGCCAGCGGTTCTTAACCTGTGTGTCACGACCCCTTAAGGGGTCGAACGACCCTTTCATAGGCGTCGCCTAAGACCATGGAGAACATATTTACTCTACAGTTATGAAGTAGCAACGATAATAATTTTGTGGTTGGGGGTCGCCACAACATGAGGAACTGTAAAAAGGGTTGTGGCATTAGGATGGTTGAGAACCACTGCCTTACGCTGAATATTACGTCATGCCACTTAGACTTTTAAAACTTCACCCAACTGCCCCAATAATGTAACTGATTGATCGGCAGATCAGCAAATGAAAATCCCCCGATTCGCTCAGACCGTAATATGTAACGTATGAAAATGGTCGCAACAATACTTGCATCTCACCTTTCTCTCCAACTTCTAACAAGTTAGAAATTCTCTTTACCCGTGACGGCTAACGCAGTGCGTCAATACAGAGTGAAATTTTTTTTTATTAATACCAATTTTCATTTTTATTGCATTAAGATAATATTTCTAAAAAAAAAAATATAAACGATGACCAAAGGAAGCCTTTGTGTCTTCAAAAATGTCCACAACATTGTCAAACAGCTTAAAAAAAAAAAAAAAATTTAAAAAAAGCAATCAGTGCTGAAATTGTACTTTGTCTCTTTATCATCGACTCTAATTTGTTACCGACAATCAAAACAGGGTATTGTTGGTTTTTTTTAAAGTAAATATTTAATTTTAACAAGCGTCCCCTTTGATGGTTCCTAAATTCCCTCAAAATTTCAGCTCCACCTCCCGGGACATCCAGGGAGGCCAAAACCTCCCACTCTGAGAACCATTGCGATACATTATTGTTTAGCTCAAAGGTATATTTACTACTTCTATTATTAAAGGACACCCGGTTAATATATTTTACTCCACTACTCGTAGGAAGTGGGAGAGGACTCTGCGTACTTGGCCTCTCTCCCCGGTCTTCCTCAATAGTTTCTCGGGAGAGAGGAAAAAAAGTTCACTTTTAAGTGACATCTGGCTACTTTAATTGATTTCGGAATCATTTTTGTGTGTCTGTATGTGTGTATGTGCAGGCCCATCCGTCTGTCTGTCATGATGTATTCGGTTATCCCCTGTCATTCTGAGTACATGCACTTGAAACTAGACATCTTTCCACAGATTAAAATTCCCCACTGACAGCTTGAATGAACCCACTCACCCGTGACAAAACAAACAACAGGGATGACGATGTTGTGTTATCTGAGGCAGCTTACCCAAGCAACAGGGATGACGATGTTGTGTTATCTGAGGCAGCTTACCCAAGCATGTGCAGAGACTGGTTTCCCCAACTTGTGACGTTTCTTTAAAAAATGAAAATGTCGTAAACTGTGGGTCGATGATATTTAGCAAGCTGCATCTTTTGTTAAGTGCACAGGCCTTGAACTTGGCGTTTGTCCACGTTTGCCACCGCCCCCCCCCCCCCTCCAGGTGTCAACACGAGACGTTTGGTCCGCTCCGTAGCTGTGACCCTGAGAGCCGGGTGTTTGGACCAGCTGTTGTGTCTGGGGAGGTGATGCTGAATTGAGCTCTTAAAGTAAAATCTTAAACAACGGATTGAGTCGCAACAAGCGGTTGCTGGTGGAACGCGAGCCTTAAACGGAATGAATTTAAATCGATAATTTAGAAAAGCTCAATCCAGCATTTGAGTTAACTTAGCGTTAACTAATGCAACCCAGCACACCTTCCAAACATTTAACTTAAATGGCAGAACACGCACTAAAACATATTGTGGACTACATTTCTCTTTCTGTGCCCCCAAACAATGGAATTCTCTCACATTACACAGTCCCAATATACCGACCATCACAGCCTCCAAAACTGCCCACAAGACCCATCTCTTCAAATTCTACTGTACCGACTCATTCTCACCCCGCCTCTAACTGATAAACAACGATCGATTGTGTTAGGTGCTGTCCATTGCTGGACAGGGTAGATAGTACTTGGGTGGGTGAGGTCAAGCTTTTTACCAATAGTTGTTTTTAAATGTATAATTTTCTGTAATTGCTAATTTTTATGTGAAGCGTAGTGAGCCTAGCGCTAGGTTGGGGTACTGCTCTATATAAAACCACCTAATAATAATAATAATAACAATAATAATAATCTTTGGGAAAATGTTGAATGAAAAAAAAAAGAAGAAAAACCCAGCAACATGGGAGTAAAATGTTTTGTTCTTTTTAAAAATTATCTATGACTGATTTATAATAATGCGAAAGAGCGGAGAGGTGGTAAACATTTTTTTTTAAATTATCTATGACTGATTTATAATAATGCGAAAGAGCGGAGAGGTGGTAAACATTTTTTTAAAAATTATCTATGACTGATTTATAATAATGCGAAAGAGCGGAGAGGTGGTAAACATTTTTTTTAAAATTATCTATGACTGATTTATAATAATGCGAAAGAGCGGAGAGGTGGTAAACATTTTTTTAAAAATTATCTATGACTGATTTATAATAATGCGAAAGAGCGGAGAGGTGGTAAACATTTTTTTTAAAATTATCTATGACTGATTTATAATAATGCGAAAGAGCGGAGAGGTGGTAAACATTTTTTTAAAAAAAGATCTTTTTCATGTTACATGTATTGTCATGCATTTTAAAAGGATCATATATCACTTGAAAGATACGAGACTCTGAATTTTGCATTGGACACAATATTAATATCCAACTTTGTTATTACGATGGTGTTCTGATCCTTTGAAGGTCAGCACTGTCCAGTCGGGAACTTGTAATCTTTTTTCTTTCACCTGGCACTAACAAACTTGTATTTAAAGTCACAGTAACTTGTGACTTCGACATTGCTGTGATTTTTAACGAATGGCCTCCGCACCCTCTCCCGCCCCTCCATACCAACACCTTTCCTTGGCGCCCATTGGCACCGCTGTTGGTGGGTGAGAACAGGGAACACACGGCTGTCGGCTGCCGCGGCTTGACATTTAACTGACTCAGGTGCAAAATGTGTTGGTAGTTAAAAGTGTTTCTTGTCTACCTGATCGCACCCAGCGTTGCTGCACACCTAATATTGGATCAAAGGGCTGTCTGAACTATAGGGGAATCTCTTCACCCCTCTGCTTCTCAAATATTTGTTTTTAAAATTAGTATTTCTATATCGCATATTAAAAGGCTTCCATTTTATTAAATTGTTGATGATTTTGAACGAGTATGGCGTCAAACTCCACAGATATTTGATTAGCTTAATTCACCATATTCTTCACACGCTCATACATCCTATTCACCGAATTAAATACAAGTCGCTTTCCAAAATTAATGCAATTTTGAAATATCAATTTATCTAAAAGACTATACATTTCATCACCACATGCATAGCGCAGCTCCCTCTATAAGAGAGAATGATACACAAACATCTCCTAAAACGTTCTTTCTACTACTACTGCTGACGAATAAACACCATGCCACAAAACAGACACTAGACAAATACGTCATAATTACCATAAAAATACGTCACCAATTTAAATGCGGGGAGGCGTTAATTAATTAATAAATCTCTTCAACACACCGCGCACAGTAAACACAATAACCAGTGCGCAACAATTATTAGTGAACTGCCGTACTCGACATGTGGTTTCTTACGACTGTCTAAATGATAGCTGACGACAGCAACCACCTAAAGGGCTACGGGCATTTTATTTCAAAAGTAGGGGGAACCGTTGAGGTTTTAGTTAATAAACCTACATAGTTGCTTTTTTTTTTTAACAAGAAATTATTTGTATGTGTATCTCTTTATCTTACTAATTAATACCCTAAGTGTTTAAACATGTTCGTTCAATCGATCAATTTCCCCAGAAAGAATCAAACAACGATCCACATTGAATGGTTGTCCCCCCTACAAATCAGTGTGATTTGTTACCTTTATTCACAGTTCACTGGATCAAATTCCCCCTCAAATTTTATTCATATTTTCGCCAAATTTGCGTCAAATCTTTGTTTTTGTTTTACTAAATAGTGCGTTCAAAAAAAAAATTTGACGAAAATTTGGAGAAAATTTTACGGAAATTTGATCGTGAGAACTGAGCATAATGGGCAAAGTTGGTCGCTGTTTGGAAGTGTTAGCTTATCATTTTATCACTTATAATTGTTATTACTTATAATTGTTATCAGCCCTCATTGTTATCAGCCTTCATTGTTATCAGTTACCTATTCTTTCCATCCACAGAAATGTCAGGTCACTATGTTCCGACCACGCCATCGGGGTCACCATCGTCACCTTGACCGCTAGAGCCCTGGTTGTTTTAACTTGATTGCTCCACAATTGACGTGCGTCAACTGGTCAAACACACACTTGGAATACGTTATAGGCTCGACGTCCCCGGGCCAGCATGGCGTCCACTAAAGTGACTTTCGTTACCGGAACTGCCGAGGTCAAGAGAAGAGGTCAGTTTGCTCAATAAAGGATAGGGCGATGGGGCAGTGGCGTAGAGCTTAACTCGCGCCCGGGGCACAATACCTTTTTAGCGCCCCCCATACCTTTTTAGCGCCCCCCCTTTATTCGAAAACCATACAATATATAGTAAAATATACCATTTGGCGCCCCTTTGTGAGTAGCGCCTGGGGCATGATGCCCCCCTTGCCCCCCCCTCACTACGCCACTGGGATGGGGCAATTCTAATATCCGTAGTCACCTACCACAACTCCACTGAACAACGCACAAAGTTTTTATTGTTACGTTACGCGCATGCAAATGTAATCATAAAGAATGTCAATGTTATGCCAAACACATTCAACATTGATCGTGTCTGGTGATGATATTTGTCCTATTCATTGTATAATCAGGAAATGCTAATAACGTATCATAATATATACATTATAAACACATATATAAGTGGTTCCTTAACTTTCCAAAGTCTTGGTCATACCCTTTCAATGACAACATTGTAATGGAACCACCCTTTTTTTAATACCCTTTCAATGCCAACATTGTAATGGAACCACCCATGGTTTAATTATATAGGTCAGATGTCCTGGCATCTATAGAAAATTCTTTCCCATGAAAACTGTTGGCATTTAGGTTTTATATGATTTAAAAACAGCTGTAGAAAATCTGTGAATGACCTCCGTGTGTTATCAAACTTTCCAAAATGAGCACCCATGATACGAATAATGATTTCTTTTGTAACGGCCCTTAAATTCTCCCCCCTCCCCTTCCGACCGCCCCCCTCCCCAATCTTTTCACACATGAAACCACCAACACTTTTCCTACACATTATATAAAATTAAAATTTAAAAAAAAAACGCGAAAGTTGTATACAGCCAAGCTTATTCCGCACTGTAATCATTAGATTCATTTGGTAGAGCGGGTGGATATAGTTGAAGATGACAGTAGTTGTGTTGGATATAGTTGAAGATGACAGTAGTTGTGTTGGATATAGTTGAAGATGACAGTAGTTGTGTTGGATATAGTTGAAGATGATAGTAGTTGTGTTGGATATAGTTGAAGATGACAGTAGTTGTGTTGGATATAGTTGAAGATGACAGTAGTTGTGTTGGATATAGTTGAAGATGACAGTAGTTTTGTTGGATATAGTTGAAGATGACAGTAGTTGTGTTGGATATAGTTGAAGATGACAGTAGTTTTGTTGGATATAGTTGAAGATGACAGTAGTTGTGTTGGATATAGTTGAAGATGACAGTAGTTGTGTTGGATATTGTTGAAGATGACAGTAGTTGTGTTGGATATAGTTGAAGATGACAGTAGTTGTGTTGGATATTGTTGAAGATGACAGTAGTTGTGTTGGATATAGTTGAAGATGACAGTAGTTTTGTTGGATATAGTTGAAGATGACAGTAGTTGTGTTGGATATAGTTGAAGATGACAGTAGTTGTGTTGGATATAGTTGAAGATGACAGTAGTTGTGTTGGATATTGTTGAAGATGACAGTAGTTGTGTTGTACGTGGTTTTACACAGGACAAAAAGAACAAGAAACCAAACACTGATTCAATATTGAGAGTCACCCCAGGGCTACAGCATGGATACGGTGACCAAATAATGGGGCTAACTTTATCAACTGGCAGGGTCAACAATGATCAGGATTAACTATGATCAGGGTCAGCTGTGATCAGGGTCAGCTGTGATCAGGGTCAGCTGTGATCAGGGTCAGCTGTGATCAGGGTCAGCTGTGATCAGGGTCAGCTATGATCAGGGTCAGCTGTGATCAGGGTCAGCTGTGATCAGGGTCAGCTGTGATCAGGTTCAGCTGCGATCAGGGTCAGCTGCGATCAGGGTCAGCTGCGATCAGGGTCAGCTGTGATCAGGGTCAGCTGTGATCAGGGTCAGATATGATCAGGGTCAGCTATGATTTAGCCGACCATCTCGCTGATAAGTGCTTTATATGTCAGGGTGTATCTCTTCTCTTCTTATATATATTTTTGCTTCTGGTGCGTCTTGCTTAGTTTTTCCAAACACCCCCCTCCCCCAAATTCCACATTTTTTATATTAATAGTACTGAGTGAAAAACAGCTGTCAGCCGTGGCGTGTGGACTAATGTATTTTTTTTTCTTAAGTGACTATTACATTAGTAAATTTAATAAAAAGAGCCACTGGTGTTATTAGGACTGTCTGTAGGACTATTGTTTAAAGGCCGGCAGGTAGGATGTAGGACTGTCTGTAAGACTATTGTTTAAAGGCCGGCAGGTAGGGTGTAGGACTGTCTGTAGGACTATTGTTTAAAGGCCGGCAGGTAGGATGTAGGACTGTCTGTAGGACTATTGTTTAAAGGCCGGCAGGTAGGGTGTAGGACTGTCTGTAGGACTATTCATTAAAGGCCGGCAGGTAAGGTGTAGGGCTGTATGTAGGACTATTGTTTAAAGGCCGGCAGGTAGGATGTAGGACTGTCTGTAGAGCTATTGTTTAAAGGCCGGCAGGTAGGATGTAGGACTGTCTGTAGGACTATTGTTTAAAGGCCGGCAGGTAGGATGTAGGACTGTCTGTAGGACTATTGTTTAAAGGCCGGCAGGTAGGGTGTAGGGCTGTCTGTAGGACTATTGTTTAAAGGCCGGCAGGTATGGTGTAGGACTGTCTGTAGGACTATTGTTTAAAGGCCGGCAGGTAGGATGTAGGACTGTTTGTAGGACTGTTGTTTAAAGGCTGGCAGGTAGGATGTAAGACTGTCTGTAGGACTATTGTTTAAAGGCCGGCAGGTAGGGCGTAGGACTGTCTGTATGACTATTGTTTAAAGGCTGGCAGGTAGGATGTAGGACTGTCTGTAGGACTATTGTTTAAACGCTGGCAGGTAGGGTGTAGGACTGTCTCTAGGACTCTTGTTTAAAGGCCGACAGGTAGGGCGTAGGACTGTCTGTAGGACTATTCTTTAAAGGCTGGCAGGTAGGATGTAGGACTGTCTCTAGGACTCTTGTTTAAAGGCCGACAGGTAGGGTCTAGGACTGTCTCTAGGACTCTTGTTTAAAGGTCGACAGGTAGGGCGTAGGACTGTCTGTTAGACTATTGTTCAAAGGCCGGCAGGTAAGGTGTAGGACTGTCTGACTATTGTTTAAAGGTCGGCAGGTAGGGTGTAGGACTGTCTGTATGACTCTTGTTTAAAGGCCGACAGGTAGGGTGTAGGTAGAACATCGGTGAATATTCTCGGTTTAAGTATTAAGACAAAACTGCACCCAGCTAAGCCTTAGTTTTTGATAATTTCTGTTTGAATCAGTGAGAAAGGACCTTGTACATACAAACCCACCTTTACCTCATTGACTCTGTGAGAAGTGACCTTGTACATACAAACCCACCTTTACCTCATTGACTCGATGAGAAGGGACCTTGTCCATACAAACTCACCTTTACCTCATTGACTCGATGAGAAGGCACCTTGTCCATACAAACCCACCTTTACCTCAGAAACACTAGAGAAGATTGTATGTTATGACTTAACCCTGAACTTGCAGAACAAGACGATTGAATTACAATTTGATTAGCCGCGCACTTTTTCAGAAGCGCGCATCTTGACGGTCAAGGGCGAATATCTTCTCCCTCAGAGGCATGTACCTACACACCCCACAAACTCCCACCTTCACGCCCCCACAACCCCCCCCCCCCCCATGTGATCCGCCCAATAGCTCTACGCCCGAAAATCAAAGTTTAAGTCAACATACATTGTTCTAACTCTTGACAAGAACTAACGTAGCATAGGAAACACGGCTTCCGCATTACGACAAGAGATACACTCATCAGCGAGTGGTTCCTTATTCCTGACACGACAGACCCCTGTTCATGAGTATCTTACAATTTGGTGTAGTGAAATCCTGACGAATCAAGCTTTCGGGTTAGACAAATCTAAATGCTGATATTTTGACAAAGAAAGAAAGAAATTAACAATAAAAACAAAACTGAAATTTCCAAGTGCACACATCACAGTGTTGATCGAACAGGCCCCCCCCCCCCCCTTTTTCGCCTTCAATTGTATTTGAGTTATTAACTATACGACAGTGATTGCAGATTTCTCCACCCCTCCCTTCTCTCTCTGCCTCGCCTATCTTTCCCTGCCCCGATCACAGCCCCCCCCCCTCTCTCTCTCTTTCTCCACCAGTAATTCACCTTGTTTTTTTCAATTTTAGGCTCACTAAAAAGTGTGTGGGGGGGGGGGGGGGTGCGTGTTATATAATTATTTTTATTATCATTGTGGGGTTCGTTTGTAGCAAATTAGTATAATCTTGTAATCAAGTGCAACCTCTCAACGTGAGAACCCCTTCTCAACGTGAGAATTCCTTCTCAGCGTGAGAACCCTTTCTCAACGTGAGAACCCCTTGCCCTATCATCGGATGGATGTGTGAGCGATTATATGACGTGAAATTGAGGGTGAGGTCGGCACGTGTTGGGTCTGTCAGCCATATCGCCGACCGTGGTACAACTGCACGGATGGGTGCTGGGCCCCGGGGGGATTCAGTGACATTAAATAAACCTGTTGGAGGAATAACCGACCACTAAAGATGCCTCAAATCCGTGTTTGTGACAAGGTGATTCAATTTATTTTGTGTAAAAATGAATGTAAGTGTAAAGCTGTGATTTCAGTGCTGACATGTCAGATATCTTTATTGTTTGGATACTGATGTCAATTGAATTCTAGCGTCGTGCGTTGGTATTTAAAGAAAGCCTCGATATTGGGTCTCAGTTTTAAAGATTCGATTCTCGTGTGTGTCCGGGGGGGGGGGGGGGGGGGGGCGGGGTTGAGTGTGGCGTGAAATGGTTTAAGACACTCGTTTTCTTAAAATATAAATATGATGTGAAATCCCGTGTTCCCGTCGGTGTTCTCCATATCGCGGTTGTTATTATTGTTTCGGTGAGATGTGTTAAACTGTGCTTCTGACACACGCGAAGGTGGGGGGAAAAGGGGGGGGGGGCAAGGTATTGTATTTGGACATTGTGCACGATTTTAATCTGTCAGGTTTTCACTGATGCATTCCTCCAACTATTCTGATTATGAAAAGGTCATCGTGACATTTAGTTATTTTTTTTTTTAACATTTCCACCCGCACCGATTTTTCTCTTTCGCAAGTGACATGAAGGATTTATATGTGTTAGCCGGAGTTATGGTGCATGCTTGTAAATATTCTGTACGTTCTAGTAACCCGAAAAGTAAGATCACTAATTCAATTTTTTTTTTTTTTTTTTTTTTAAAAGGAAATGACTCATGTAAATGAGGTTACTTTCGGTGTACATCAAGTTATTTTTGGCACCTCATTTAGCGTGGATTATACTGAACGCGTTTCATTGTCACACTTTAGATTGTCACATTTTCGATTGTCACACTTTCGATTGTCACACTTTCGTGAGAAAATTTAAATATGTATTATTATTAATTTTTTATGCTTGACCGAGGTCACATTTCATCGCTGATAAATTGAAAAGAAAAAGGGAAAGGTGTGTGTGTAGTTGGACCTAAACCCTTTCTGTCCAGACTGAGGACATCGGAAGACTTTTCGTCTGATTTCTTGATAAAGCCAATCACGTGCTTATCGTGCGAGTTAAAAAAAATAATAATTTAAAAACACATTTCATTGTTTTATCATTATCTGCGTGCCGCGTTGGCGTTAATAAATGTTGCAGCTTTACAAGTGAATGTGCCAAGTAAGTTGGTTAGTCGCTACATAAACGTCTCTTAAGCAGTTGTTTCCGTATCCGGAAATTTGATCGAAAGAAATTTGGTCGACGGAAAATTGATCGACGGAAATTTGGTCGAATCGTTTTTTTTATTTATACGTTAAAATTTTGCGTCAAATTTCTTTCTGAACGCATTATTATGTTTTACGATATAGTATAGTGCGTTCAAAAGGAAATTTGACGAAAATTTTAACGTCTCGACTGAAAAAAAGATTCGACCAAATTTCCGTTCGATCAAATTACTGTCGATCAATTTTCCGTCGACGAAATTTCTTTCGATCAAATTTCCGGTAACCAATTGTTTCATTTGAATCTTTTAATAGTTTGTGTTTGCAGTTTTAAAGAAACGTTTCCCTCATGACTTCCGCTGTGCTATTGATATTCCAGCTTAAATTGTGAAAAACATTTTCCTACCAATTTAACGGGCTACTTGCTTTAGTTTAACTTCACGTCTAAAAGAATTTTTTTAAAATAATAAATGTTGATACATGTAAATAACAAGTAAATCAGCTGCTCTTTTCTCCCTTCGAGTTATAATATCGGGGTGCCGCGGAAATCTTGGCGGGGCATAAGTGTGCCGCGGAAATATGTGAGGGACTATGTGTGCCGTGAGTGTGAGAAGATTGCAGGGCACTGTACCAAAGGACGTATGAGATAAAAGCGTTATTATACACATATGACATCGCTGCAACCGTACAAAGACTTATATTTATTTATGTCACAGTACACGTACACAGTTTATATTTTACAAGTGGTGTGAAATTTGTCGGTAAAGTGGGCTAAGCCTTTATTTCATTGGATATTCGTTACTAATCCTTATATTTAATATACATATATATTTATAAATAGGCATTCATCTGGTGTCTGATTCATATAAATAAAAATTAAGCGATGTGGAGGGGAAGGTCTTTGTGATATATATAATAAAATCACCGATTAGTCGCACAACGGTAACACTAGCGTTAAACAGAATAAAAAAATTTTTTTTTTTTTTTTTGGTTTCTACACACAGCAGTGGGCGCATTCCCCGGGTACCCTTCACCAGATCCGCCCCCCTCACCTTTTGGTGAGATAACTTTTTCAGCGTTACGAGCCGGTTATGATAATCCCACAGGCGTGTCATTTCCAGTATCTGGTCTTGATGCGTAGACACAGATTTAAACAGATACGCTCCAATATTCATGCTATTGATATCCGCTGAAAGATTTTCTTTATGACATCAGTCCTTTCAAATAAATAGACATATTTTCTCCGGCAACAAAACCTGCATACCCCAGCGCCCCCTTCCTCACCAGGCTCACCTGTCTACAGGAAGTCGTTGGGACTGGAGGACCGAACAGCTCGGGGATTTCAAAAGTGATTGTGAGAGGGATGTCCGAGATGGTGGACATTAGAGGGATGACCGAGAAGGTGGACATTAGAGGGATGTCCGAGAGGGTGGATATTAGAGGGATGTCCCGAGAGGGTAGATATTAGAGGGATGTCCCGAGAGGGTGGATATTAGAGGGATGTCCGAGAGGGTGGACATTAGACATTAGAGGGATGTTCCGAGATGGTGGATATTAGAGGGATGTCCGAGAGGGTGGACATTAGAGGGATGTCCGAAAGGGTGGATATTAGAGGGATGTCCCGAGAGGGTAGATATTAGAGGGATGTCCCGAGAGGGTGGATATTAGAGGGATGTCCGAGTGGGTGGACATTAGACATTAGAGGGATGTTCCGAATGGGTGGATATTAGAGGGATGTCCGAGAGGGTGGACATTAGAGGGATGTCCGAGAGGGTGGACATTAGAAATTAGAGGGATGTTCCGAGAGGGTGGATATTAGAGGGATGTCCGAGAGGGTGGACATTAGAGGGATGACCGAGAAGGTGGACATTAGAGGGATGTCCGAGATGGTGGATATTAGAGGGATGTCCGAGAGGATGGATATTAGAGGGATGTCTGAGAGGATGGATATTAGAGGGATGTCCGAGAGGGTGGATATTAGAGGGATGTCCGAGATGGTGGATATTAGAGGGATGTCCGAGATGGTGGACATTAGAGGGATGCCCGAGAGGGTGGACATTAGAGGGATGTCCAAGAGGGTGGACATTAGACATTAGAGGGATGTTCCAAGAGGGTGGATTTTAGAGGGATGTCCGAGAGGATGGACATTAGAGGGATGTCCGAGAGGGTGGACATTAGACATTAGAGGGATGTTCCGAGAGGGTGGATATTAGAGGGATGTCCGAGAGGGTGGACATTGGAAGGATGTCCGAGATGTCCGAGAGGGTGGACATTAGAGGGATGTCCGAGAGGGTGGATATTAGAGGGATGTCCGAGAGGGTCAATATTAGAGGGATGTCCGAGAGGGTGGACATTAGAGGGATGTCCGAGAGGGTGGACATTAGAGGGATGTCCGAGAGGGTTGTCATTAGAGGGATGTCCGAGAGGGTGGACATTAGAGGGATTCCGAGATGGTGGACATTAGAGGGATGTCCGAGATGGTGGGCATCAGAGGGATGTCCGAGATGGTGGGCATTAGAGGGATGTCCGAGAGGGTGGATATTAGAGGAATGTCGAGAGTGTGGATATTACAGGGATGTCTGAGAGGGTAGACATTAGAGAGTCAGAGCTGAGATACTAGCGGCTAAATAACATTGCGTTTTCTTGCAGTCTTCCTTTCACGTGCCAAGTCAATTTAATGATATAATGATGACAGTGCAAAAAGTTCCCTTTATTTAGAATTGAGCAGTTGTTTTCATTGGCTTTGATAGTCTACCTTTGGGAAATCCCGTTTGTCTTCTAATGCGTAATTAGAAACCAAGGTACAACTTAGAAACCATTCGCTATTAATAGATTGTACTTATATAGCAGTTCCTTACTTGTCTACTGAGGTCACACTGAACTAGTTCAATGCGAGTTTTAAGCAATGAAACATGTATTAATTCATTAACTTTCCTTTTTGTTTGTAAATAGATGTTTGTTAAGTACAAACCAAACTTAAGATGAAAAGTAGGCATTATTTTGCACACTTTGTTAGGTGCAGTTTTGTTAAAAACGACTCTATTTAAACTGAATGTTATGACTACACTATTTATTTTCAATATGGAATTTAATGGAGGAATTTTTTTTTTTAAATATAGGCTTACGTACCGTTACATACGTTTATTATAATGATAAAGAGAAGAAGCACAAAGTTTTGATAGATTAAAAGTCCCACAATGGCTAAGGTGTTTAGCAATTTTGAGCCCTGTATGTTTTTCCTGGACCTCTGAGAGATAAGCATTTGAAAGTAGATGCCTTATCGTTGATGTATCTTTCTCTCTGTGACTCCCTCTTTGACAGCTTAAAATACCAGCGTTCCTGTGCTAATATGATAAGTTATCTGGTTGATGCATCTGTAAAACCTTGCTGAGTGTAATTACCAAAGTTCGTATTTTTTATTGAAATTTATTTTATTTTGTTACTATTTTAAAAAAAAATATTTTTGTTTTGTTTTTTGTATGTAGAAGAAAAGCATTTTGTAAGAGTACAACAATAAGTAGAGTCGGCAGCGTTTCTGAATCTTTAAAGAAACTTTTTCTCAAAATTGTAAATATCAGTTTGATAAAAACCTGTTATAAAAAATATATATTTATCAAGCAACGATTTTTACTGGCCGCTAATGAACTCTAAAAGTACGGAGAGACGCGTTATTGGAAATAAATGGTATTTATGAGAACTGATGTATTGGAAAAATTTGTTTCCTCTTTTCCCCATTTTCACAAAACATAAAAAAAAACATAAAATCTTCACATTTATAACGCAGATTTATTAACGCATTTATATATTTAGATGTATAGATATTTGGTGTATTCGGCTCCTAATTGTGCGTGGCCCACCACGCGATATCGCGGTATCGGTTTGAAAAAGTTGAATACGATACATGGTGTTGCATAGTATTGGTAACTTTAATCAGACCAATGGTAACATACGCAAGTGAAACTTGGACATTAACAAAAACGGTAGAAAACTTATGAAACACATGGGAGAGAAAAGTTCTCTGGAAAATATACGGACCAACAAAAGATTAATATGAATGGAGAGGTTACCGGAAATTTGATCGAACGGAAATTTGGTCGAATCTTTTTTTCAGTCCAGACGTTAACATTTTCGTCAAATTTCTTTTTGAACGCACTATACTATATCGTAAAACATAATAATGCGTTAAAAAAGAAATTTGACGCAATATTTTAACGTATAAATTTAAAAAACGATTCGACCAAATTTCCGTTCAATCAAATTTCCGTCGATCAATTTTCCATCGACCAAATTTCTTTCGATCAAATTTCCGCATACGGAATGGAGAATACGAACCAACCAGGAATTGTATAGTCTATATCAGGACCCCACACTGGTAGCAGAAATAAAATAGGACAGCCTACTTGGGCTGTAGTGCCACATGGATGGATGGACAAGGTATTGGTAGATATTTTTGTTTCAGGTAGTGCAGATAATTATCATTGCTTCCTTTTTATGCGGCGTCCTTAAAAGCATCGGCGTCCCCAAAAGCCTCGGCGTCCCCAAAAGCCTCGGCGCCCCCAAAAGCCTCGGCGTCCCCAAAAGCCTCGGCGTCCCCAAAAGCCTCGGCGCCCCCAAAAGCCTCGGCGTCCCTAAAAGCCTCGGCGCCCCCAAAAGCCTCTCCGGATTATTTAGAATTCCAGTACTTGAGCCATGAAAAAAGACGTTTAAATTATATTAACAATATCGAAATTGTGTCCTTTTTATTTGCACCTTCTCCCTCCGAATCACCAAGCTGACGAAGATGTGCGAACAGATACGCACATTTAAGAACATTCAACTCAAGCATCCACAACACATGAAAGAGGACATCAAAGAAGTCATCGAAATTTTAAAGTGCCTTTAGTTATATTCCGGGTGTCATTCTGTCAAATTTAATAAGCAATAGTGTATTTCAAAACGAGTCTCTGATAACCCTCTTTGATTTCGCCCCTGGTTCTTGCTCTGTGTTCGTATTGCTATTATTCTAAACGCGTGCCCACCTCAAGGACACTGGCGCATTGTTTATAAAGTACACACGATTCACTGACAAGTCTGATAATTTTGAGGATGCTTGCTTCCGATTGTGAAACAATGGCACTTTTGTGACGTAGCCCCTAGTGAGTGAGTGTAGGGTTTTTTAAGAGTTGCTCCCCTCTGCGATATGTAGACTGCAGGCTATGAATCATCACGGCGAACCTGTCAAACCAGCGGTTCTCGTTTCATTAATGGATTACCTGTTCCCGTTTCCGCCTAGGTCTTTGCATAACCAGTCGAAAATGATACTTCTTGCGTGTTGTGGTTACAGTGCGTACAGGAACTTTGGTACCACGCCTTGATTGCACGCCCTGTTGATTATTTTGGTCATAAATTTATTTCCAATACTTTAGATAGTAAAAGAAACTTTTTTTTTCTATTTCTTTTTTACTTTATTTTTTATTGTTCATTCTAGAGACTACCCTTTGCTTGTTTCCATGTCGTAAAATGAAAATTGTATCTTAATCATAGCTAAGCTGGATTTCTTGCTATTGTAAGTTGACATAATATAACTTATGGATAGGCCTATACCAATTTATCTTCCTGTAGTATGACAAGTCACAATTAAAATGGTAAGATTGAGAATTAGGATAAACATTTCCAAGATTTTAAAAAAAATTTCGATTAAGCATTAAAATAAACAATTGTAAAGTGAAGAATAGAGATTATAGTATTTATAGCCACCGTAAGTTCCAGAATTTAGATAAACGATGGGATGATAAAATTATAAGATAAAATAGAGCGTATTTATTTTTTAGAGCGCAATTTGTGGATTTGACTTAAGTTACTACAAAAAATGGCCACAAACAAAAAATTGCTGTCTTCGTGTATCAGGAGGGAAACGTGGCGAATTAACCCCTGAATATTTCAAAGCCATGGCGCCTACCGCCATTTTGGACCCACAATCTTAAAGGCTGGCTTTATAATATCACATGGCCATAACATTTTCACATGACTATTAATACCTAGGACACAAAACTGATGTGACATAATGATTCTAACGCCATTATGTATGATACTTTACCATGAACTCTGAGTGAAAGCTGAAAGCATTATATTCTGAATTCACTGACCTTGTTCCGAACGGTTGTTTACTGGTGTACATGATAAAGGTCCATTAGCGAACCAACAAGTGCATTGATATAAACAAGTGGATATATCTTTGTAAGGCGCTTATATGACGTCAAATAAAGGGGAAAGTGCCAAAATACCACTATCCCCACCACTTTCCTAATCCACACCTGTGCATTTATAGTGTCTTAAATGTATGGTCGATCGTGAGGAAAAAAAACACATTTTTTGGGAACCGCTGGTGCAGACAAATGACTTAAAAGGGCAAGTAATCCGATCTCACCAATGGGAGATAAATGCTCCATTTGTGAAGATGGCACAATGTAGCAGTTTGTATGGGGAAAAGATGCGCGAATGCATACACGGGTTCTTAATTTGGTAACTAACATTTTCCCTCCGGTTCGTAGAGGTGTATTCCAATAAATTTCCAACAATGGGATGTTTGTTTACGGATGAATAAAAACGAGACCACACAATATTCTAATGACACTTTATAACGAGACACAGGAAACAAGACTTTTAATTCTTAAATATCCAATGTTGTTACAATTATATCTAGTACCGTAAGTTCTGTAGGAAGGCAGCTTGAACACAGATGATTGCAACCAACACGTCACCTCTCTTCCCAAAAACTTCACCGATACAAACTACGCAGCAACAGCTATACAGTTAATCTCAACACCAAATACGCTCACTTACAAATCGTTAACAACGCTAACATTGGTAACAACCGTCCATACTAACACAGGGATTCTCATAGCCTTGACCGTGATCAACTTCTATATTGTCTAGACCAGGGGGTCGGGAACCTGCTGCCAGCAAGGCGCATTTTTGCACCTTGAGCTGTCTCATGTAGCTCTTTATTGATACTACTAGTTACCAGTTCAAAGTTTAATATTAGGCTTTCTGCCAGGAAAAGTTTCCCGAACCCTGTTCACGCACGAAGCATTAAATATTTTACTTACAACACTGTTACTTCTCGTTGGTTTGTAGGGGGCGAGGCATCAGCGTGTGTGTGTGGGTGGGGGAGGGGGGGGTTCAAATAAAATTGTGATATGGATGCCACGGTATGATCATTATCTCAGTATAAGTCACTTCGACTCAGCGCCTACAAAAGCTAGTTCTTTTACGTGTAGGTGTTTAAAGCAATTTCCCTCAATATATGTTTACGTACGCCAGCCGTCATTCATATTCGTAATCCATTTCGAAATTTAATCAGATATATTTAGTAACAGGTAAATGCAGGGAAACTCGAAAAAAATCTGTCGAATTTTAATCCTATCACCTGTGTTGTTGAACATATTATGTTGTTCCTATCACCTGTGTTGTTGAACATCTTATGTTGGGATGTAAATTATCATATTCCTGATTTATTTATTTATTATTTTTATTTTGAAATCGCATTCTCTGTTTTTATCTGTTGTCGTTTTTTTTCTATACCTGATACTATTACTTTGTCCAATGCCCATATTACTTTATCCAATGCACATATTACTTTATCCAATGCACATATTACTATATCCAATGCACATATTACTTTATCCAATGCACATATTACTCTGTCCAATGCACGTATTACTTTATCCAATGCACATATTACTTTATCCAATGCACATATTACTTTATCCAATGCACATATTACTTTGTCCACTGCACATATTACTTTATCCAATACACATATTACTTTATCCAATGCACATATTACTTTATCCAATGCACATATTACTTTATCCAATGCACATATTACTTTGTCCAATGCACATATTACTTTATCCAATACACATATTACTTTATCCAATGCACATATTACTTTATCCAATGCACATATTACTTTATCCAATGCACATATTACTTTATCCAATGCACATATTACTTTGTCCAATGCACATATTACTTTGTCCAATGCACATATTACTTTATCCAATGCACATATTACTTTATCCAATGCACATATTACTTTATCCAATGCACATATTACTTTATCCAATGCACATATTACTTTATCCAATGCACATATTACTTTATCCAATTCACATATTACTTTATCCAATGCACATATTACTTTATCCAATGCACATATTACTTTATCCAATGCACATATTACTTTATCCAATGCACATATTACTTTATCCATGCACATATCACTTTATCCAATGCACATATTACTTTATCCAATGCACATATTACTTTATCCAATGCACATATTACTTTATCCAATGCACATATTACTGTATCCAATGCACATATTACTTTATCCAATGCACATATTACTTTATCCATGCACATATTACTTTGTCCAATGCACATATTACTCTATCCAATGCACATATTACTTTATCCAATGCACATATTACTTTATCCAATGCACATATTACTTTATCCAATGCACATATTACTTTATCCAATGCACATATTACTTTGTCCAATGCACATATTACTTTGTCCAATGCACATATTACTTTGTCCAATGCACATATTACTTTGTCCAATTCACATATTACTTTATCCAATGCACATATTACTTTATCCAATGCACATATTACTTTATCCAATTCACATATTACTTTATCCAATGCACATATTACTTTATCCAATGCACATATTACTTTATCCAATGCACATATTACTGTATCCAATGCACATATTACTTTATCCATGCACATATTACTTTATCCAATGCACATATTACTTTATCCATGCACATATTACTTTATCCAATGCACATATTACTTTATCCAATGCACATATTAATGTACCCAATGCACATATTACTTTATCCATGCACATATTACTTTATCCATGCACATATTACTTTGTCCAATGCACATATTACTCTATCCAATGCACATATTACTTTATCCAATGCACATATTACTTTATCCAATGCACATATTACTGTATCCAATGCACATATTACTTTATCCAATGCACATATTACTTTGTCCAATGCACATATTACTTTGTCCAATGCACATATTACTGTATCCAATGCACATATTACTTTATCCATGCACATATTACTTTATCCAATGCACATATTACTTTATCCATGCACATATTACTTTATCCAATGCACATATTACTTTATCCAATGCACATATTAATGTATCCAATGCACATATTACTTTATCCAATGCACATATTACTTTATCCATGCACATATTACTTTGTCCAATGCACATATTACTCTATCCAATGCACATATTACTTTATCCAATGCACATATTACTTTATCCAATGCACATATTACTTTATCCAATGCACATATTACTTTATCCAATGCACATATTACTTTGTCCAATGCACATATTACTTTGTCCAATGCACATATTACTTTGTCCAATGCACATACACAGCTCCCAAGTTGTTTCTACATTTGTCCTGTCTTCTAACGAGGATCTTAACCGACACATTCTTCTATTATTGTCCTGTCTATGTTAAGCTACCGTAATAAGTTTGCTGAATCGTACACGTGACCACGCCTTGGTACTGAGTTAAATTTAAAGAGCTTGCCAGTATTATGTTCTCTGTTATAAAGAAGACGAGGTTGTTTTTTTTTTGGTTTTTTTTAATAATTGAAGCTGTGATTATCAAGCTAAAGAAACGTTATCACTAGAATCGTAATCGGACTTATCAAGCTAAAGAAACGTTATCACTAGAATCGTAATCGGACTTATCAAGCTAAAGGAACGTTATCACTAGAATCGTAATCGGGCTTATCAAGCTAAAGAAACGTTATCACTAGAATCGTAATCGGACTTATCAAGCTAAAGAAACGTTATCACTAGAATCGTAATCGGACTTATCAAGCTAAAGAAACGTTATCGCTAGAATCGTAATCCGACTTATCAAGCTAAAGAAACGTTATCGCCAGACTCGTAATCGGACTTATCAAGCTAAAGAAACGTTATCACCAGAATCGTAATCGGACTTATCAAGCTAAAGAAACGTTATCACTAGAATCGTAATCGGACTTATCAAGCTAAAGAAACGTTATCACTAGAATCGTAATCGGACTTATCAAGCTAAAGAAACGTTATCACTAGAACCGTAATCGGACTTATCAAGCTAAAGAAACGTTATCACTAGAACCGTAATCGGACTTATCAAGCTTAAGAAACGTTATCACTAGAATCGTAATCGGACTTACCAAGCTAAAGAAACGTTATCGCTAGACTCGTAATCGGACTTAAAAAGCTAAAGAAACGTTATCGCTAGACTCGTAATCGGACTTATCAAGCTAAAGAAACGTTATCGCTAGACTCATAATCGGACTTATCAAGCTAAAGAAACGTTATCACTAGAATCGTAATAGGACTTATCAAGCTAAAGAAGCGTTATCATTAGAATCGTAATCGGACTTATCAAGCTAAAGAAACGTTATCGCTAGACTCGTAATCAGACTTATCAAGCTAAAGAAACGTTATCGCCAGACTCGTAATCGGACTTATCAAGCTAAAGAAACGTTATCACCAGAATCGTAATCGGACTTATCAAGGTAAAGAATCGTTATCACTAGAATCGTAATCGGACTTATCAAGCTAAGGAAACGTTATCGCTAGAATCGTAATCGGACTTATTAAGCTAAAGAAACATTATCACTAGAATCGTAATCGGAATTATCAAGCTAAAGAAACGTTATCACTAGAATCGTAATCGGACTTATCAAGCTAAAGAAACGTTATCACTAGAATCGTAATCGGACTTATCAAGCTAAAGAAACGTTATCCCTAGAATCATAATCGGACTTATCAAGCTAAAGAAATGTTATCGCTAGACTCGTAATCGGACTTATCAAGCTAAAGAAACGTTATCATTAGAATCGTAATCGGACTTATCCAGCTAAAGAAACGTTATCACTAGAATCGTAATCGGACTTATCAAGCTAAAGAAACGTTATCGCTAGACTCGTAATCGGACTTATCAAGCTAAAGAAACGTTATCGCTAGACTCGTAATCGGACTTATCAAGCTAAACAAATGTTATCGCTAGACTCGTAATCGGACTTATCAAGCTAAAGAAACGTTATCATTAGAATCGTAATCGGACTTATCCAGCTAAAGAAACGTTATCACTAGAATCGTAATCGGACTTATCAAGCTAAAGAAACGTTATCGCTAGACTCGTAATCGGACTTATCAAGCTAAAGAAATGTTATCGCTAGACTCGTAATCGGACTTATCAAGCTAAACAAATGTTATCGCTAGACTCGTAATCGGACTTCACTTTTATTGTTAAGTGTGTTAAAGAACACTTTTTTTTTTTGTTACCAAACATTATAAATGACTACGCTATAAAAATGAAGACATGCATTAGCTATAAACGTAACTAGTGGCACCAACAAGCGAATGGACTTCTCAGAGTGAATACGAATTGGGGTCAGAGGGGGGATATGGAGTGAGGGTGGAGAGAGAGGGAGAGGAGGGAGGGAGAGTGAGAGAGAGGGGGATAGGGAGATAGAGAGAGACAGGGGAGAGAGAGGAGAGGGAGTCAGTGGGAGGGAGAGAGAGGGGGGGAGATATATGGGAGAAAACTGGGAGACTGCCGTAAAAGCTCATCTGACTTAAGTATTTAAGACCGTTGAGATTTATTTGATTAGAGATAGATTCAAGAGTCTGCCAGCCTGGCACGGGTTGCAGATTTATGGCGCTAATAATTTGGGAGAATCTGGACACGGGAAGCTTTGAAACGCGGTGAAAGGCGTGGTCCAGGAACTGAGAAGCCAGGTCTGTCTCTAACTATGGAGGGTCAGTTTCAATGATAAATGCCATGTTTGTAAACATACCAATGTCATGGTTTACCTTTAGGAGACATTTTGGTTTGGCTATATAGATGTAATGTTTGTTTCACACATATGTCATGTTTGTAATCGTATCTATGTAATGTTTAACTGGTGGACGTCATGTTTGTAAGCATACCCATTCCATCTTTTACCTGTGGATGTCATTTTGATTTACCTGTGTGTGTCATTTTGGTTTTCCTGTGGGTGTCATTTTGGTTTACTGTGGGTGTCATTTTGGTTTACCTGTGGGTGTCATTTTGGTTTACCTGTGGTGTCATTTTGGTTTACCTGTTGATGTCATTTTGGTTTACCTGTGGGTGTCATTTTGGTTTACCTGTGGGTGTCATTTTGGTTTACCTGTGGGTGTCATTTTGGTTTACCTGTGGATGTCATTTTGGTTTACCTGTGGGTGTCATTTTGTTTACCTGTGGGTGTCATTTTGGTTTACTTGTGTGTGTCATATTTCCTTTTTTTAAAGTGACCGAACACCACGCATCTGCCGTCACCGCACCTTATCATCCAGCCAATTGTAACATCGGCCAAACACCACACATCTGACGTCACCGCACCTTATCATCCAGCCAATTGTAACATCGGCCAAACACCACACATCTGACATCACCGCACCTTATCATCCAGCCAATTTTAACATCGGCCAAACACCAGGCATCTGCCACGCATACGCCCACGCACCAATTTAGCGCAAAGAACATAAAGAAGCCGCGTGTTCATACATAAATAAGAAATTGGCACCGCTCGGATTCCACGCCTGCCCGCGACTCCTACCGCCCACTTTAGTATGACGTCACGTATGATCAGTTTCCAGTGTGATGTAAAGCAACGGATAGTTATACGTCGTCTTGAATTGTATCTTTCACGACCTCGAAATATGGAATTTGACATATTTGGTTAACGTGGTCAAAGAGATGCGCAACTGGAGAGCTGAGTCTTTTGTTTTAAACAGATTTGCATTGAACTGGAGAGGGCTTTGTTTGTTTGTTTGTTTATCGTGGTCGCACGGCGGCGGCACTTCGTTATGAGACGGGGTTTTGCTAATGTTACTGATAATGAAATGATTTAGAACTTTTAAAAAATAAAGTGAGAAATTTTAATGTTTAGCGGCAGTTAGTCAGTCGTGTTAAGAGCCTTTCAGAGTAAGTTGAACTCAGTTACAGAGGAGACGTTATGAACAATAGAAATATTAAATAAAACCAAATTAGTGTGTGTTTGGGGGGGGGGTTCATTTACTTGTTTATTTTGACCAACTTTCCACCGGACGTATACAGAAATACGTGTTTGCCAGAAATACGCGTTGGCCAGAAATACGTGTTGGCCAGAAATACGTTTTGGCCAAAAATACGTGTTGGCCAGAAATACGTTTTGGCCAAAAATACGTGTTGGCCAGAAATACGTGTTGGCCAGAAATACGTGTAGGCCAGAAATACGTTTTGGCCAAAAATACGTGTTGGCCAGAAATACGTGTTGGCCAGAAATACATGTAGGCCAGAAATACGTGTAGACCAGAAATCCGCGCAGGCGTCACATAATTTGAGAATATGTTTTGTGTTGATATTTCGTTGGATTTAGTGTCAGATAAAAGGGAATAAACTAAATTTACTCGCCTTGAAACCTGTGATATGGGGTGGGGGGATGAGTCAAAAAAGTTAAAGCGTCAAGGCTCCCATGGTAACGGACAGATATCGGGTTCAGGTAAGGCCGGGGTGGGGGTTATCTGGCCAGAAATCTCAACATTTTCTCCCTGGAGCCAGTGGATATAACATCACGGACTGGAGGGCTCAGGAGCAAAATATATTACTGGATCTTGATGCAGTTTAAAGTGTTGGAGAGTGTAGAAAGCTTGGTCTTAGTTTCGAGGATTTCTTTCGTGATCAGGTGGTGTTCGTTGTATTTTTTAGCGTAAGTTGAATTCGTAATGATTATAAAATGTAATATTTATTTTAATTTTAATATCTTGGACTAGTTTGGCTAGACTTATAGAAGTTCCATCTAGTTGCGACCTTTCGTGTTGAGAACTTCTTGCAATTGGAAGGATTTTCAGTAACTTCAATCATTTATCAGTTAATATTTTGTAAAGCCTTGGTCTTTTAAAATGTGTTGTTTCTATCCGGGTAACAGAGCCAAGGTTTTTCTGTACAGCATGCACCTAAAGTAACTGTACTGAAACTGCCGCATCTTAAACGCGTACTTTCGTATGTCAGCAGTGCATAGCTCCAGCCGCCACGTTCCTTGGGGTGTCCAGAAAGTTGTGTTGGCCAGCTGGAAATCGGTCACTCTACGGAGGGAAGAATTGTCATACTACTAGAGATTTAAGAGGAGGCACTAAGTAACAGGGTTGTGTTGTCTATTATGAAGAAAAATCCACAATCCTGAAGTGTATTCAGTGGAAGTGAGTTGTCTCGATGGAAGTGTACTGTCTCAATGGAAGTTTTCTGTCTCGACGGAATAGTACTGACTCAACGGAAGTGTACTGTCTCAATGGAAGTGTACTGTCACAATGGAAGTGCACTGTCTCATTAGAAGTGTACTGTCTCAATGGAAGTGTACTGTCTCAACGAAAGGATAAGACTTGTCGCCCAGTAACTTTTTCGACAATTAAGATTCACGCATGTGCTGTGCAGCAGATACCTTACTGAATTCGCTCCTACGAAGTCTACGACAAACGTCTTTGAAACTGAACATCAGCGATATGTAAGATCGTCATTTGTATAAGGACATGTGTACAATTTTTTATCGGATACATGTTGGACAACTCTAGACAGAGCCAGATATGCCAGTTAGGGGCGTATATTTTGGGGCATTTTTGCCAACGTCTACTAGGAATGTGTTGTTCTCGCATGAAAGTCACATACATTTAGACGGCCACATCAATCGTTAAGACAGAGCTTCCTTGGTTTTGATTGGTCAGATGTTACAAAGTGCACGTGTGACGATATGCAGTGCTGGTTTCAGCATGTATCAGGCCCTACCCCATGGAGGATGAGTAATGGCAATGCACTTACGGCCAGCCAAGAATTCTACAGGGGGAGTGGTGATTGAACCTTTTCGTTTGGATTTTAGAAGGTTCTCTCTTGCAAGGAACCTTCGCGTGTATAGACAGTGGTTCGACAGGACGGGATGACCAGCCATGCCGCTCAAGAATGTATTGACATGTTGCAAACAAACTTTCCTGGATGAATTATTTGACACGTCATTGACTTGAAATACCCGTCTGACTCGCCTGATCATGCCCCCCCCCCCCTGATGCCCACTTGTGGGTAATGTTAAAGGAGAGTGTGTTCAACTGCTTGAAGATCCGCCAAGAACTGTGCGCCTGCATTACACGAGAAAATAGTCTCCTTTTGCAGGAGTCTGAATCAACCATTGCTCATGTTTGAAAATCTACACGAGTGACTATTTACGTTACGCTTATGTTACATGTAAATCAACACGCATAGGGTGTCAGTTTCTTTCATCGGTAATGTACCGATGACAGCAAGGAAATAATGTTCCTATTTTCTCTTAAGTACTGTTACTTTAGGCGCATGCTGCCTTTAACTGGTTTCCTTTCAGAAATGAAAATTAAAAAACTCGATAGTGTAACGTCATAACATGCCTTGCGTGACGTTGCATTGCGGAGTATTTGTGTCGTTGTTTTTTGGGGGTCTTATGCCTTTGGAACAGCTTAAGCATATAAGGTTAAAGCCATTAAGTATCATTAAGTTGCATAGAGAATGCTTGTGTGCCTGGCGCTATTGTTGACGATTGAGGTTGTTGTGTTTTTTCCTGAGGGCTAAGGAACGTGTCGTCAACAAAATAACAACATCGGTTTGTCCGAAAAACAACAGCCGTTGGTCTGAAAAAACAACAGCCGTTGGTCTGAAAAAACAACAGCCGTTGGTCCGCGCTTTGATCAACACATTGATTTGTTCTGGTTTGAACTTGTTTGAACGCGGTGAGAGCAACTCTTTGTGTTTTTGTTTTTTTTTTGGTTTTGTTTTAAATGTTCAGTACTGAATCTAAGTGTAAGATGGATGATCATACTCGCTCTGCTATTGCATGATCAAGGTTGTATACAAACGGCCGTCGATCGACTGTTTAATTTAGTTCCAAGACATTTTATGGTCTCACGATGTAAAGGGTCGGGCTCAAGTGTCTTTGTGGGGATGACACGTGGATTCAATTACTTTAAACCAAGCAGATGGCGTGCATCAAAGTTTGCCCAGTCTCCACTGCTTATTGCTTCATTCGCTCCATAAGTTAATGTTGGAAGTTAAGACCGTCAAATTTTTTAATGGGTTTTGTCATTAGCCAGTAAAATGGTGTTGTCATTAAATGAATATACTTTTTTATAGAAATAGATGCTTAGTATTCTAATATTATGTTTTTTGCCTAAAAAATTGCAATTGAAGGGACTTAACCTGCCCTTAAACAATAAATGGGTTTGTCTTTTAGCCAGTGAATGGTTTGTCATTTAGCCAGTGACGGGTTCTTGTCATTTAGCCAGTGACGGGTTCTTGTCATTTAGCCAGTGACGGGTTCTTGTCATTTAGCCAGTGACGGGTTCTTGTCATTTAGCCAGTAAAGGGTTCTTGTCATTTAGCCAGTGACATTTTCTTGTCATTTAGCCAGTGACTGGTTCTTGTCATTTAGCCAGTAAAGGGTTCTTGTCATTTAGCCAGTAAAGGGTTCTTGTCATTAAGCCAGTAAAGGGTTCTTGTCATTTAGCCAGTTAAGGGTTCTTGTCATTTAGCCAGTAAAGGGTTCTTGCCATTAAGCCAGTAAAGGGTTCTTGTCATTAAGCCAGTAACGGGTTCTTGTCATTAAGCCAGTAACGGGTTCTTGTCATTAAGCCAGTAACGGGTTCTTGTCATTTAGCCAGTTAAGGGTTCTTGTCATTTATCCAGTAAAGGGTTCTTGTCATTAAGCCAGTAAAGGGTTCTTGTCATTTAGCCAGTTAAGGGTTCTTGTCATTAAGCCAGTAACGGGTTCTTGTCATTAAGCCAGTAACGGGTTCTTGTCATTAAGCCAGTAAAGGGTTCTTGTCATTAAGCCAGTAACGGGTTCTTGTCATTAAGCCAGTAACGGGTTCTTGTCATTAAGCCAGTAACGGGTTCTTGTCATTAAGCCAGTAACGGGTTCTTGTCATTAAGCCAGTAACGGGTTCTTGTCATTAAGCCAGTAACGGGTTCTTGTCATTAAGCCAGTAACGGGTTCTTGTCATTAAGCCAGTAAAGGGTTCTTGTCATTAAGCCAGTAACGGGTTCTTGTCATTAAGCCAGTAAAGGGTTCTTGTCATTTAGCCAGTAAAAGGCGTTTCGTCTTTTAATCGTTATCTGCAAATGGTTTAGCTGTGTGTTGAATTATTATAAGAATATACCTATAATGAATACACACTTTATAATAAATACACACTTTATAATGAATACACACTTTATAATGAATACACACTTTATAATAAATACACACTTTATAATGAATACACACTTTATAATAAATGCACACTTTATAATGGATACATACTTTATAATGAATACACACTTTATAATAAATACACACTTTATAATGGATACACACTTTATAATGAATACACACTTTATAATGGATACACACTTTATGATGAATACACACTTTATAATGAATACACACTTTATAATGGATACACACTTTATGATGAATACACACTTTATAATGAATACACACTTTATAATGGATACACACTTTATGATGAATACACACTTTATAATGAATACACACTTTATAATGGATACACACTTTATGATGGATACACACTTTATAATGAATACACACTTTATAATGGATACACACTTTATGATGAATACACACTTTATGATGAATACACACTTTATAATGGATACACACTTTATAATGAATACACACTTTATAATGGATACACACTTTATGATGGATACACACTTTATAATGAATACACACTTTATAATGAATACACACTTTATAATGAATACACACTTTATAATGGATACACACTTTATAATGGATACACACTTTATAATGAATGCACTCTTTATAATGGATACACACTTTATAATGGATACACACTTTATAATGGATACACACTTTATAATTAATACACACTTTATAATGAATACACACTTTATAATGGATACACACTTTATGATGAATACACACTTTATAATGAATACACACTTTATAATGGATACACACTTTATGATGAATACACACTTTATAATGAATACACACTTTATAATGGATACACACTTTATGATGAATACACACTTTATGATGAATACACACTTTATAATGGATACACACTTTATAATGGATACACACTTTATAATGGATACACACTTTATGATGGATACACACTTTATGATGGATACACACTTTATAATGAATACACACTTTATAATGAATACACACTTTATAATGGATACACACTTTATAATGGATACACACTTTATAATGAATGCACTCTTTATAATGGATACACACTTTATAATGGATACACACTTTATAATGGATACACACTTTATAATTAATACACACTTTATAATGAATACACACTTTATAACAGATTCACACTTTATAATAAATACACACTTTATAATGGATACACACTTTATAATGGATACACACTTTATTAAGAATACACACTTTATAATGGATACACACTTTATAATAAATACACACTTTATAATGGATACACACTTTATAATGGATACACACTTTATAATGGATACACACTTTATAATGAATACACACTTTATAATGAATACACACTTTATAATGGATACACACTTTATAATGAATACACACTTTATAATGAATACACACTTTATAATGGATACACACTTTATAATGGATACACAATTTATAATGGATACACAATTTATAATGAATACACACTTTATAATGGATACCCATTTCACAGTCAAAATCTACCTATTCCAAAGCAAACCTACCTATTTCAAGCCAAAACTACCTATTTCAAGCCAAAACTACCTATTTCAAGCCAAAACTACCTATTTCAAGCCAAAACTACCTATTTCAAAGCCAAAATATGCATATTTCACAGTCAAAATCTACCTATTTCAAAGCCAAACCTACCTATTCCAAAACCAAACCTACCTATTTCAAGCCAAACCTACCTATTTCAAGCCAAACCTACCTATTTCAAAGCCAAACCTACCTATTTCAAGCCAAACCTACCTATATCAAGCCAAACCTACCTATTTCAAAGCCAAACCTACCTATTTCAAGCCAAACCTACCTATTTCAAAGCCAAACATTTCAAAGCCGAACCTACTTATTCGAAAACCAAACTTACCTATTTCAAGCCAAAATATACCTATTTCACAGCCGAACCTAACTATTTCAAAGCCAAACTTATCTATTTCAAAACCAAACCTACCTATTTCAAAGCCGAACCTAACTATTTCAAGCCAAAACTAAATATTTCACAGCCAAACTACCTATTTCAAAGCCAAACCTACCTACTTCAAAGCCAAACTTACCTATTTCAAAGCCAAACCTACCTATTCCAAGCCAAACCTACATATTTCAAAGCCAAACCTACTTATTCGAAAACCAAACCTACCTATTTCAAGCCAAACCTACCTATATTCAAAGACAAACCTACCTGTTTCAAGCCAAATCTACATATTCCAAAGCCAAACCTACCTATTTCAAATCCAAACCTACCTATTTCAAATCCAAACCTACCTATTTCAAATCCAAAATATACCTATTTCACAGTTAAAATATACCAATTTCACAGCCAAACTTATCTATTTCAAAGCCAAACCTACCTTTTTCAAAGCCGAACCAACCTAGTCGAAATCCAAACCTACCTATTCGAAAACCAAACCTACCTATTAAAATCTTTATTTAAAATATATATAACTCAAGATGTAGACATTTAAAATGATAGATATTCAGAGAATAAAGTTATACTTACCGAAATGAACACAAAAGAAGAAACAACTTTAGTAAAAACAAACAAACCGTGAGCCAGTCGAACAGAATCAAAATGGGAACACGACCAACATCTTGCATCTGTATGCGGACGTAGGCCTGGAATTCCTCAACACAACTAATATCTTGCATCTGTATGCGGACGTAGGCCTGGAATTCCTCAACACGACTAATATCTTGCATCTGTATGCGGACGTAGGCCTGGAATTCCGTATGTGCAGAGTTAACCAAACTCTCTTATTTACAGAGAAGTTAAACAATTATCTTTCTTTTGTATACAATAACAGATCCTTATAGAAACGTAATGTGGCAGCCTTGTTTAAGATCTAGCTCAAATATTAAGCTTTTATAGTCGTGCACGAGACATTTGTATGACGGGGATCATTTGATCATGCATTAGATGTTCTATTGTCATGAAGTGGTTTGCGGTGGGGGCGGGGGGCAAATAAAAGGGCTTAACCTTTCGGTTTAACAGGACAATATCGAAGCATAACAATGCTGGTAAAATCGATAACTAGAAATCTGGTTATCGGTTATCGATTTACATCCTTACTTCCCTTACCGGAGTAAAGATGTAAACCGATGACCAGATTTCTAGTTATCGATTTTACCTTAAGTATTGATTATTTTTTTTAGGACAATTTTATTTATTTATTTATTTTGAAGTCCAGACTTTCAAAAAGAAATTATGTAAATAAAAGAGTATTTTGTAAATAATAGACTTCATAAAAGAACCGAAACACACAGATATAACATAGTGTGTAGAACAGGTACTCGCTTCGCGTGTCTTACAACACCGAGTGTGTCCAAAAATATATTTTGAAATATGATGCCGTCACATTAAATGTGCAGGCGGGTATTCTGTTATGCTACATCAATTAACACGTTTGCGTAAGTGAAGATCGGCTTTGTTGGAGTTTTGCCCACCGATTACAAATAAATGTGCCAAGTGCTGGAAACAAGCTGTGTCAAAACAGCAGCGTAAAAATTGTTTTTAAAAAATAGACTTGTATGTTCTAAAATATGGCAGTGTTTCCGTTGTCTGCGGGACTCTTGGTACTGCACAGTTGGAAGCCTACTTAGTCTCAGTGTTACCTGCTGGTGTGGGAATTCATCGACCGATATCAAACACCGAATAAACAGACTGATCGAGACAGCTAGGAACATAACACAAACAAAACATCCGTAACTCGAAGAACTATTTGAAGAAATATGTTATTGTAAAACTAAAATTTTGGATGATACATTCCACCCTCTTCATCACAGATGCTTGTGACCGGCCCGTTCGGGATGAATTCTTTCTCTCAGTGCGAGGACTGAAATATGTAAAAATTATTTTGTTCCCCCATCTGTACGAATTTACCAGCGTGCTGCCCCAGAAGTCACAAAACTAAATGAGAACTAATAAGTTACTGATATGACTAAGAGAGTTCACTGAATGGCTGTTTTTTTCCACTATAGTGAAATAATTTATAAGAATCCAATTTAGTGCTTCGCCCCCCCCCCCTCCCTCCGGCTCGCCGACCGCACATTTTTTATTTGAAACAATGTCTGGCACTCAGCAACGAGTCTATGTGCCAATTTTCAGCTCGATAGCTTGCCGGGAAGTGGATCAGTTAGCCGTCTAAAGATGTTGCCAGCCATCCATCATCATCATCATCATGTCCCTTAGTCCTTGGACCATTGGGGCGCCACAGATGACATGAAAACTGTCCTTCTCCAATACTCTCTGTTTTCTGCACTACGCATAGCATCGCCTAGTTTTAGTCCAGTCCACTCTTTGATGTTATCTTCCCATCTTTTTCTTTATCTTCCTCTTCTTCTTCCTCCTCTAGTTGTGCCCTGTGTGATTTCTTTGGCGAGCCCTTGTTTTCTGGTCACGTAGCCATACCACTCAAGTTTGCGCTTTTTTACAGTTTTACAGTCACCAGGAAGTCATCATACTGCCCAATTGCTTGACGAATCCTTTCTTTCACTTGTTCGTTAGCGATATGGACTCTATAACAGATTCCAAGAATGTTCCTGAATCATCTCATTTCCATCGCCTTTATGTTCCTTTTAAGTTCTGCTGTTAATGTCCAGGACTCACAGGCATACAAGAAAACGGAGAGGACTAATGAGCACATCAGCCTGATTTTGTTGCTGGGGGCTATATTTTTGTCGTTCCATATTTTCTTAAGCCTCTTTGGTGCTGTTGTGGTCTGGGCAATCCTGGCCATCATTTCGGGCTTGGAGGAGCCTTGTTCCGAGACTATTGCTCCTAGGTACTTGAAGCTGCCTACTGTCTCTAATCTTTCCTGCCCGACCTTAATTTCAGGGGAGATGCCGGTGGTGTTATTCGTCATCAGTTTTGACTTTTCTGCAATGATTTGCATACCAAAGGACGATGATGTCTTGTCGAGACGCTATAGGTTGGCGAGCTCTTCTTTTCCAGCCAGTTCATCTATGTCATCCGAAAACGTAGGTTGGTGATTTTTCTGCCACCAATCTTGACTGTCCCTACATGCGCTTCCAGTGCATCTGACATAATTCTCTCCAAAAAGAGGTTTAACAGTGTGGGGGAGAGTAATCAGCCTTGTCGACTCCAACCGTGGTCTTGAACCATTCTCCGATGTTATTGTTGAAGAAGAATGCACTGGTGGCCTTATCATAGAGACTGCATATCATTCTGTTTAGGATTGTGTTGATGTTGTAGTGCCTCAAGGAGGGTAATAAAGCAGCCTGCCAAACCCTGTCGAACGCCTTCTTGAAATCCACCCACGAACAAAAGCGAAGCTAGTACGAAGGATTTACTTAATAACGGAGCATAAAATGGACTAGGGCCACAGCATGCAATGAAGAGTGTTGTGCATAGAAACTATTTTACTCTGTTGTATAGACGTCTATGTTGTATAGATGTCTTTATTTTATTGTTGTATTGATGTATTTGTTGTAAATTACCCTTTGAACTCTGTAGTAAATTATATTGATTTCTTAGAAGATTTCTTATTACCATATTTTAAATGTTTTTTTCCTCCTAACCAGATCCATACAACCCAGTGCCGCCCCATGCTGACCAGCACCTGACCACAGAACCACAGAAGCCCCTCCAGGTGACCTACGTGGATGGGAAATGCACCTGCTGCCCGTACGGCTACCACATTGATTTGGACTTTCTCAACTTTTGTCGAGATCTTGAGAGCGGGTCGACTCTGCGCAACCTAAAACGTATCCAGCGCACGAAGAGAAAACTGAGAAAGTCTATGGAAGTAAGTCATGGCTGGTCAAACTCTGTTCTCACATCACAGACGTGTGTTAAATTACATTAAAGTCCATTTGGAAATTCCCTTTAATTTATTAAATTGTGTTTATTTTTTTTCTCTTGAACCTAATGGTATCAGATGGAAATATTTCCTTAAAAATTTTTTCTTGACCAAAAATTCAAAACAATATCTGCAAGCAAAGTAGATTTAATGTTGTTGTTTTTTTTTCTTTAGTTTGAATTCATCTGATATTAATTCATTTTTTCCTTAAATTATAAAGTTTTCCACCAAATTTGTCAATAAAAATGTCATACTTTAAATCAAGCCTGCATTACTCAAAATGGGCCGTAATACTTTATGAAAAACTTGTGCAGGCCAAAAGAAAATAGGACAGGGGGGAAAGCTATTAAGAAAATAATAAGAAAAAAAATATTTCGTTACTTCGCGGTCCGCAAAGTGGATGCTGGTGGGCGGCATGCGGCCCGCGGGCCGTATGTTGTGCATGCCTGATTTAAATGGTAACTTTGAATTAGTTATAATCATTATCCATATTAAGTTTGTTTTTTTTAAAGTTATTTTTAAAGTTAAGTTTTTATATTATGGTCATTTCAAAATGTTTCCTGCAAGTTCTTTTCCGTGTTGTTTTTAATGTCATCATTGAAATGCGATGTGATTTATTTTTTTAAAATCAACAAAAGTACACAAATAGCTGATAAATCGTGAGAACCATTGACATTCGTTGACATAGATGTCAACATTGGTTTTTAACATGCACTGTTTTGACTGACCTGCCTTTCTTATCTCCCCCACCCCCAGTTGATGCTCGATGAACAGGAACAAATAGCCACCGACCCCAACTCGGCCCCACCAGATATTGTCCACTCCACCGAGGCTGGACGCCTCATGCACATGATAAACTACGAGCGGTCAGCCACACACCGCATACTCAATCAGATCGACTCGTCGGTCACGTCGACCATCGCAAACATCGACGGGGTCAGGGGACATAGGCATATGTCTTCTGACAGTGATGAGCCCGCCACACCTTACAGCCCTTCCTACGGGTAGGTTATGTTCCTCAGGGAAAATTACGTCATCAAATTTTGTGTAAACATTAATGATAATTTTTCACCTGCACTTAAAACATTTGAGTACATTATTATTGTTTAAATATGTTTGTTGTCAGAGGACCATGCATTTTCCCCACACGTACTTCTTTTACAACTTTCACCTACAACCTTTTCAAGTTTGTTGTTCAACAATTAGATATAAAAAAAAAAAACTTCTCATTTTTTAGTGTACTACTTTGCCTTCAATGACTTTTTAAATGGGCATGGGTCTAAAAATCATGCACTTTACAGAGGCAATACAAGTAGCCATTTGAATCTTATGGGAAGTGATGTGTAAAACATGGATGCACTGTAAAAATTCATCGACAGCAAAACTCAATATTCATCCTTTAATGAAATTGTATCAATTTCTGCTTGTTAGACCCAGTTATGTAATAATACTTCAATAAAAAAAATATTCCATCAGTTTAGATTAAATTACAATACAAATCATGTGTAAAAAAAAAACATTACGTATTATTCTTTTTTAAGGATGATTTATTTGTTTTCAAACAGGGCCCCTTACTCCATGGATGATGGAATGGCAACACCCTTGTCTGCATCCGGTCGCACAGACTCGCTGACCTCCCTGTCTTCGGTGTCCACAATGTCCAGCGAGACCCAGCTGATCCACCAGGCACAAATGTATCACTTATCACAACAGCATTCTCTTAACACTAAAACCACAACAAAGGTAACCGATATGTTTTACTGCAATGTGCAGAAGATATTTTTAAATAAACCTTCATTTGCTTTGCACACTTTCCCAGGGCTGTCTCTACACCTGCAGAGGTTATTTGATACAACATGAATAAGCAATAATCAAAACATTAGAAAGATTAAGTTTAATAAAGTTTGAAGGAGTGAGGGGATTTTGGGGGAGCTTTGAGATTTCAAAGTAAAATATTTTTTTTATTATGCAGATATTTAGTTAATAACAATTATATTTGAGGTTCTTAGTTGGGATTATTATTTTTTCTAACTTCCCCTTTTTGAATAATGTAAAATTCTTTTTTTTTATCTTTTCCAACGATTCTAATGTTTTTTATATACTTATAATGAGCTGATTGTTTCAGTTTCTTCCTAAGTAATACCTCCGAGATGCACAACTTTCACAGACATATTATCAAAACGTTCACTCCAACCTTTGCAAAGTTTGTTTCACAACTTTTTCATCCATTCAGCGGAAGGATTATATTATATTGTAGTGACTTCCTCACTAGATAAATTGCAACTAAAAAAAACATCAATCTTTTAGTTTAATCTTTTTAAGATGAATCTTCCTGATTAATTTTTTAATGCTCCCGATATTCTTATTCCTGCTTTGTCAGCATTTAATGATAATATTATGCATTTTAAAAGGTCTTTGAAAACCCGGTGATTGAAATGGCCACAGCAGAGATGAAACAATACACAACAACATCCTCGGCGCAGCTTGCGGACGACTTACCTGAAGATGATATCACTGAACCAGATATTCGACCACAGGTGAGGCTTGCGATTGAGTTCAGTCTGCAGCTAACTGAAGCCTACAAAAAATTCTGGTCTTTGTATTACCTTTGTGAGATAAAATTCACCACCCAGGGCGTTATTTCAGGGGTTTTTCAGTTGTGGTGGTTGGAGGGTGTGGGGTGCAAAACAAAACTTGGTCGGCTTGTTAAGTTGTTTATTACTGGACGCGCCACAGTACATAGCAATTTAAATAAAACCTGCAAATTCGGGGGTGGGGGGGGGGTGGGGGGAATGCCCCACTCTTCCCTACCCAAATGACCTCCCTGGTGTCATGCTCAGGATGTTAAATCATAGAGGTAAAAATGTGATGAAAATACAACCAAGATAACGGGCATTTGGTCAGAGTATGTCAGGACTGTTGGTGGTAAATTTCACTGGATATGTAACTTTAACAGTAAACTAATTAAGTGTTATTTTTTAAAGTGCATTTTGTTTGGCTTTGCTTAGATAGTTTGTGTGGTGGCTTGCCTTAAAGATAGTTTGTCTGGTGGCTTGCCTTAAAGATAGTTTGTCTGGTGGCTTGCCTTAAAGATAGTTTGTCTGGTGGCTTGCCTTAAAGATAGTTTGTCTGGTGGCTTGCCTTAAAGATAGTTGGTCTGGTGGCTTGCCTTAAAGATAGTTTGTCTGGTGGCTTGCCTTAAAGATAGTTGGTCTGGATATGAGCTCAAAGTTCAATAAAATAGCAAACAAAAAAAAACCTTTCAATTTTAATGATCAAAAGTATGTCAAAGAACTATTTAGACAAAATGTCGAATGACGTGTTCTGTCTTTAATATTTCATTAAAGTCAATGAACTATTTAGAAAAAAAACATCTTACACCATGGTACTTACAGTTTCTTATATCTTCAGAATGTGGGACCCACCAATCTAAAAACTCTTCCATCACCGATGTCAAGCAAAGCTCCAGATTCTCCTACAAGGGAAGCTCTTGCTGTCAGTGCCCAAAGGATAAGAGAATTGGAGGAACAGGTCAAGACCATCCCGATCCTGCAGGTACGTTGATGGGATCCCATGTTTGCAGACATCATTGCTGGCTACCACTTTAAATTTTTTTTTTAAATTCACATTCTATGTTAATAAGTTTAACCTTGCTTCTATAGTTGAGTAACAAAAATGAAATCTACTCATCCTTCACAGGTCAATGGGACAATGTAGAGAACTCATCTCCACCTCTTAAAAATACTTGCATCTGATTTTTTTAATTTTTTTTTTGTGTATGGTTAATTGTTGCAGTTCTACAGTTTCCACTTTCAGCATTTCTTAATTTGTTTTTCTTCTATTCTCAGGTGCGTGTCTCAGTCCTGAAGGAGGAAAAGCGCCTCCTCAACTTGCAGCTGAAGGCGAACAAATCAAACAGCAAACCGTTGACAAGCACAGTTGGGGTGGGGGATGGCAGGGTCGATGTGATGGAGAAGATCGACCAGACCTTCCATCCTGTTCGACAGTTCGAACTCCCCAAATCCTTCACTCCTGACCCGGCCCCACCACAAAAGTCTCCAGTGGTCAAGAGCCCGCCCGCCACGCTCCCCAAGCCAGTGAGAACTTTCACCGTCGGTGTGGGCGATCACAGCGTCATCGAGCCCTACAATTTGCAGCCGGACCTTCCCACCGGATACACCACACAAAATAATGAGACCCACACCGAGATCCACACGACCACAATCATTGAGCGGGAGCTCTCCAAAAGCATGATCCAGCCTCCTTCACTGAACCTCTCGTTTCAAAACATTTCATCTCAGAATGTCATGGACAGGGATTTCCGTCAGTTATCTTCTGGCCAGCCAGATCCTCACTTTACAATCAACCAGATTCAAAGAAGCACACCAAAAGCTTTGACCAGAACCGTAGGTATTGGGGATGGAAATGTACACGATGGTTCTGGATTGCATGTGCACGAGAAAGAGTTTCGCACTGTTATTATTGGACAGAGCAATGCCGTTGCAAAACGAAATGTTGGCATTGATTGCAGGGTTCCGACCCGCGATGTTGGTGTGTCATTCATGTGCGATGAAGAAAAGCCGGCCACTCGTACTATTGGTGTTAATGTTAATTATGACACCAGCGGTATTTTGACTTCACTCGATTTCAAGGGTGAAACAGAACTTAGGATGGCTTTACGTGGGGTTCTTCAGCGGAATGTTCGTAGTGTGGGAACAAACTGTAGCTTCAAAACATCATCCATGGATAATAGCACACTAACGGACCTTTACCCTGGGATAAGTGTTGGATGTGGTGATGAGGATCAGAGAATTGACGTCGAAATCAGGGCCTTGTCTGTTAAAAAATCTATGGGCGTGACAGCCAAGCCAGAGACAGCAGCAAAATGGGTGTCTACAGAAAAGGACTGGGTTTTGGATGCTAGCACCAACACCATCACCATTGACCAGTACCACAAGGCTTCCATGACGGACAAGGAAAAACAGCAGTTTGCCTCAACGAACACCGAACCCACCGTCACGCGTTTGGCTGTTAACCAAACCGACCTTAACATGTTCATCAGCATGAATGCGTTAAAAAATGCTTCCAGCAACACCAAAAAGGCGAGCACACACTCCAGCTCAGTGGCAACGGATGTAATCCCACGGTTCGATGCAAGCGTGAACACATCAGAAAAAGTAACAGAACTTTTTGCGGTGCAGAAAGAAAAACCAAGAACATTTTCCGCTTCCGTTTCCACGGATGTGATAGCCAGGTTCGATGCTGGCGTGAATACAACAGAGAAAGTGGCTGAGATTTTCCATCAGGGCCAGACAGAGAAAAAAGCCAGCACACAGTTGAAGTCTATACTGAAGAAGCCCCACCAAGTTGAGAGAGACGTGGTTGATGGGGGTGACAATGAGGAAGCCTATAGTTTCAGTGAGATAACCGAAGTTGTTACACCTTACGTAATTGTGTCTCCAGCAAAAAAAGAGGAGATTGTTCAAAGAGGAGCAACGCAGGCCAGCACTTTCCTGAGTCAAACAGAATCTCTGAAGAAGTCGAGCGTCGAGGACGGAACTAATCATTTTTCCAGCTATGAACTGACCAGACGCAGTTCGGCCCCCATCACAGAGAAACGCATTAAAGAGGAAGACACAACTCAAAATGAATTGCAAAGTCAGAATTCTGCGTTTAACCCGATAGCACCAACAAAATCTGAAGACACTTTCCAAGAAACGGTTACAGAGCATTACCTCATCACCAAGGATGGGAAAAGGCTTATTTCGGAAGAGAAAACCACCACATCTTCCAGGGGAGGATCAGGGACTACAACACACTACTCAAGTGGGGGCTCTTTGGGCAACCAGCCTCTTCAAGATGCTTCCAACTCTACCAGTTCCAGCTCGGCTGGTGACCTCAGCTATGGCGGTACACAGGAGAGTTTCAGCTCAAGCAAGGTTATCGGAAGCACCAGGTCAGAGAAGAGCCATTCTGGTGCTGTGACAAATCCTTACAAAACTGTAGAAAATTTATCCGATGTATCATCTTTGGCGGATGCAGATTCATTCGACGGAGGATTTGTTAACATTTCCAAAACATCCAGTGAGGGCAATCTGTACAGTGAGAAGAGGTCGACCTCCCGTAAAGAGACAACTAAATCCATGAATACAAATTATGATATGAGGCGAGCTGGGTCGGTGGAGGACTTTATGCCAGATGATATCAGAAAGTACATGTCCATCGACCCAAGTACATCCAAGGACTCTGGTTTTGGTGAGGATCTGCAGAACAGATTCTCTGGGGAATCTTCTTCTGGTTCACAATTGACGGGCTCGTCCAACGGGGCTGTTTCTAGGAAGTCTATTAAACTCTCCAAGACAATCACAACTAAGTCCACAATTAAGAGTGGGGATAAGGTTGTAGTACAGGAGACCAAAACTGTTGAAGGGCCTGACGGAAAGGTGACGACAACAGTGACAGAGACATCGGATGATGGCCAGGTGACAGTCAGAGAGATAGATGGTGCTGTAAAAAATCCGCATGCAGAGCTTCTAGCCGACAGTGCTTTGGGTCAAAATGTAATAACCTCATCATTCACAGGGAACTTCTCATCTAGTCAATCTGGCAGTGATGGATTTGATTCGAAACGTTTATCAGACGAGACCAATCAAGGAACTTTCAGCTTAGGCTTCAGTGAGAGCTCCAATGCATCATTTGGTGGAGACGCTGGCAGTAACTCGGACATTGGAAATTATGGTTCGCTGGACAGACAAACGGGCAAGCTGAAATCCATCATGAAGCACAGCAAGTCAGAAGAGGAAAGGAGGGATAAGAAGACTGGAATCCGGTTTGCTGAGACAGTTACAGGAGGGTAAGTGATACAAAATTATCCCAGGAAAGAATACAAACGTCTGTAACTTTATTTTGTCAATTTTATTTTGTGTAGTTGTGATTTTTTGAGTGATTCTTATGTTACAAGGATACTGATTTAGATACAGAGCATTGCTGCCCTATGGTTTTATATTTTGGGGCAGCAGATCTGACTAATGGCAGTGGAGGGGTGGGTACTGTATGGCCATTGCAGTAGTAATGATAACAATAAAGTAATATGAAAGTAAATATATATATATATATATATATCAATTAAACAGTGAGAAAAGAAAACTTTAAGTTATTGCCTAGAATTTTAATTCAATATTTCATGTCAAAAAGCCGTATTCACAGGAAGTTGATCTAATTCTGATGTGTAGCACAATCAGGCCGTTCGTAATGCGTCGCCAAGGCAACAAAAAGGCGGAAACATACTCTCATTCAGAAATGTGTCAAGACAATATTCTCTCCTCAATAAACAATCAGCTATCGGCTGTTATATTGCACAAAACTAAAGGTTTGTTGTAGATAAATGACATCTAAACTTCAAAGAGCTGTAGATGAATGACATGTAAGCTTCCAAAGTGAGGTAGATGATTGTCATTGAAACTTCAAAATTCTAAGATAAAATATGTCCCATCCATGTCCTCCTCCCAAGCTTCATTCTCTATTTGAGTGTGTCTGTGAATTGAGGAGGATTCGTTGAACTAAAGCAGCACTCTTGCCTAGGTTTATAAAGAAGAGCATCCATCCAATGCAAAATGTTACACCTATTATTCCGTTGTAATTTAATAAATGGCTGCTTTCTGTTTTTGTGTTACAAGGCACGTGGTAGTCAAAAGCATAGTTTCTAGGATTTAGCTCACTACATGTCAACTTGCCAATTAAAATTTTAACACTTGATGTCAACATGACATATGCCAATTTTTTGTTGGTACTTGTACACATCTCTGGAACAGCTCTACTCTATTAGGATGAGAATGACCATAGTTTGAAACTCACACCTAGCTATGAATGTGGCATACGTGAGATTCCTATACTACTCATGGAATTCACATACACATTTCACCATCCAACCACTCATAACTAACTGCATTAGCGGTATATAATTGATTGAAATCGTTCTCGTGTGTTTAGGACCGGGTCCAGCTCAGAAGATGATGATGACAACAGTTCAGATTCAGACTCCACCACCAGTTTCGATGAAGGCTCCTATGACAGCCAGCAGGGCCAGGTTGTGTACCGGTGCAAGGATGATGAGGCCATAGCCCAGGGTCTGCCCGGGGCCCACATGTTTGACCAAAACATCAGGGAAATGTAATTACAGACTTTCTTATTGTGTATCATAATAGTTTAAGGGACAATGATTTAAATAAAATGATACATTGTTTAATGAATTTCAACTAGGTTTCCCAAAAAGAAATTTTTAATAGATATTGTATTTTTTTTTCTGGATATCCTGTCATTGACCTATATTTGTCCTCCTCAGTTATGAGCTCACCGATGAATTAAGAGAAGCTTGCAGTGTACTGGCCACTTACCTAATGGACTCCACTGAAGTTACGACCAAAGAGTTGGTAGGTACAGTTATAAGTGTAGAAACTAATGCCTAAGACGAAACCAAAATCTTCATAGGTATTGGTATAGCTTGTAGTGGCGTTAATAATGCTGTGGACCAAACAGTTTGTAGATTCATTTTTAAGGAGGATTGCTAATGTCTTGGAACAAACTACTGATTGCTTATGAAATAGATTGCACAATGCTGCATAAATTTGTTAAGTGTAAAAAGTATGCTCTCAGAGAAGCCCAGAAAGTATGCTCGCTAGAAAGCCCAGAAAGTATGCTCGCTAGAAAGCACAGAAAGTATGCTCTCTAGGAAGCCCATAAAGTATGCTCTCTAGGAAGTCCAGAAAGTATGCTCTCTAGGAAGCCCAGAAAGAATGCTCTCTAAGAAGCCCAGACAGCATCCTCTCTAGGAAGCCCAGACAGCATGCTCTCTAGGAAGCCCATATAGTATGCTCTCTAGGAAGCCCAGATAGTATGCTCTCTAGGAAGCCCAGATAGTGCTCTCTAGGAAGCCCAGATAGTATGCTCTCTAGGAAGCCCAGATAGTATGCTCTCTAGGAAGCCCAGATGGTATGCTCTCTAGGAAGCCCAGAAAGTATGCTCTCTAGGAAGCCCAGATAGTATGCTCTCTAGGAAGCCCAGAAAGAAGGCTCTCTAGGAAGCCCTTAATTGCCTTCAGTTTTTCTAAATCCTGTGCCTGGTTTATGTTTCTTCCCAGAATTCCAGCCAGAACACCATACAACAGGAGTGGTTCCAGGTGTCCAGCCTGAAACTGTCCAGTCCGCACCAGGTTGAGGATTTCCTGTCCTCTGTCAATGAGATTTCAAAGCATCTCCTCAAATACATTGTCAACATGACAGATGCCAATGTGAGTTTCATGACCCGACTTTGTCAACATGACAGATGCCAATGTGAGTTTCATGACCTGACTTTGTCAACATGACAGATGCCAATGTGAGTTTCATGACCCGACTTTGTCAACATGACAGATGCCAATGTGAGTTTCATGACCCGACTTTGTCAACATGACAGATGCCTATGTGAGTTTCATGACCCGACTTTGTCAACATGACAGAAGCTTTTATAAGTCTTTATGGCGAGAAGTATCATTTATTTTTTTTTACTAATACTTAGTGTCTTTTGCTGCTTCAACCCAGCATCAATAAATACCACTGACAATGTTAAATGGAGTTTTGCACTCAGCTAAGAGTTTTTCCTATGTGATTCGTGCTGATGATATGATGAATTACAGATTTGCACATTTGCATGGCCTTAATAATTGTAGTTCTACATAGAATACACATTTCAAAAGTATAACTATAAATAGAATCCTTCTGTCTTCACAAGAGGATGGAGTAGCTATGGACAATTGGTGTAATGGCCTACAAGTCTCTCTGCACTTCTCACAGGAGAACCTTGACTCCTGGTTGAATTTGGTCTTGAGTAACGCTCTCTTTTGTTATAAGGGCTTGGTTTCACGCATCTTCTGCCTGTTTGAATCCCTCATACACTGCTAAGCGGTGATCTCCCATTTGTTGATTTCTATGTCTGGCTCCTCATGTTCCTTTTGCAAATGCCCTTAAATGTAACACTTTGTAAATATCCTTTACAATTACACTTACAAATTAACTCTCCATTGATTACTTTTATTCCCTTGCTTATAAGGAAAGTCCTTGAAATACAGTAAAATTCAGTCATCTTATTTTATAACTTTCTTAATCATTTTTTATAATTATGTGCCAATTTTTGAGATTGCATCTCGATTAAATCCGAATTACTGTTAAGGTAAGTGAATGGAACATAAAGTATGATGAAGTGGCATAGTAGCTTAGGATTTGGAATAGAAGGATGTAATATAATCCAGTTGAAACAGGGAGCAGTGGTATACAATGTGCGACTGAAATTTTTTTATTTAACGAAACTAACTGGAAAGCTTGTTTCTCTTGACAGGGCAACACAGCCATCCACTACTGTATATCACACTGCAACTTTGAGATAGCCAGCCTGTTCCTGGACTCTGAGGTGTGTGACATTAACAAGAGGAATAAAGCCGGCTACACCCCCATCATGTTGGCAGGACTGGCCAGCGTACAGAACAATGACCAGCTGGAGGTGGTCAGGAGAATCTTTGCTATGGGAGATATCAATGCAAGAGCCACTTCTGTGGGTGGTTTTTTTTTATTGTGGACAAACATTGAATTTGACATATGTGTATGTCAGTTTTAGTTGGTTTTTAGTTTCTTGTTTTTACGATATCATCCAAGTTTTTCCATATTTTAAAAATCAAATTAATAAAAATATTTTTTATATACCGGGTATGTATCCAGGGATTCAAACATGTTGGATTCAATTATTTTCTTCAATGTTATTTTGTACTTACAAGGAGATATGATAAGGGGTTTGGACAGACTATCAGAACCTACACATACAAATAGTTTATGTAGAGCTAGATTGATCATGAAAAATTTAACTATGTACCCACAATGGTTTAAGAGTCTCTTGTGCATTTCTCTGAAAATTTATTTTTGGTACTCAGTGTGCCTGGTTAATTCTGCTTCACAATTTAGTTAATTTTATATCTAGATTGTTATTTTTTTATATCTAGACTTGGTATTTTTTATATCTAGACTTTGTATTTTTATATCTAGACTTGGTATTTTTTATATCTAGACTTGGTATATTTTATATCTAGACTTGGTATTTTTTATATCTAGACTTGGTATTTTTTATTAGACTTTATCTTTTTTATATCTAGACTTGGTATTTTTTATATCTATTCTTGTTATTTTTTATATCTGTTCTTGGTATTTTTTATATCTGATATTTTTTATGAAGACAGGTAGTGAGTATATATATTATATTTCATAACATTAAAGATCTGATAAAATTGGTTGAGAACCTCCTGTCTGTCAGCTTTGATTACAAACTACCTATGTAGATATAGCGATTGCAAGAATTGTTAAAAAGTCTTATACAAACTTTCAACTGATCCAGCTTTTTTTTATGTTTTACTTATTCAGACACAACAGACAGCTTTAATGTTGGCAGCCAGTCACGGCAAGACGGAGATGGTCAGACTCCTGGTCCAAGAGGGGGCCGAAATCAACCTGCAGGACATGGATGGCTCAACGGCTCTGATGTGCGCCTGTGAGCATGGACACCTGGACATTGTCAATTTTCTTTTGTCCCAGCCAAATATTGATGCCACTATGGTGGACAATGTGAGTTGACTGTACAGTTAAAAAGCCATGTCATGGGGGCTTCAGTGCATCATGAAAGCAAGTTTATGATTTAGTTATCATTAAAGCAAAGTTATGATTTAGTTATCATGAAAGCAAAGTTATGATTTAGTTATCATGAAAGCAAAGTTATAATTTAGTTATCATTAAGCTTGTGCTAAATGTGCATCAAATCTGTCTTTTACAAACCGGGGAGGGGTACAAGAAAAATTATTTTTAATTACCGGTATGTGAAATTGTGAAGTTTGGAAACACTGCCTTGGATATAGATTCACTCCCTTGGATATAGATTGTTACCTTTTGTTTTGATAATTTTTTTAAATCTTGGAGTTGATTAGGCCTTTTGCTGTTTAATTTCAATCTCAAGGAATGCCAAATGTTAAATATAAATATTTTTTTGGCTCGTTTTAATCGTTTTTATATTTGCATTTGGCTGCAATTCCAGACTCAACTCCAACAGGAGGCTCATAATATGATACTTTTGAATTTCAATAAAAACATTCCATCAATCATGGGTCAATTACAGCATTTTTTTAAGATCATTTTTCTAATTTGAGTAATTTACAATTGCTTTACAGTTCAACAGTTGCACAGAAGTTGTATTTTATTTTATTTAATTGATTACAAAAATAATTTTTTTATGTAAAGCAAATCACAACACAGTGTCTGGTAAGCAAATTATTTGGATTTTTGTGTTTCTTTTATATGGAACAAACCTTTTTATTTACATTCTCATCCCTTTTTATTTTACTTTTTTTTTTTACCTAGTTTTAAGTTTTTGCATCCAATAATGGATCTTAGAATCAATTGTATCTTAAACTGGTCTTGTCTATGGTAATTTAAATTAGACCTTTACTAGAAATAACCCACCAAACGATGGTGGCTGCAATGCCTGCATTTCCTATACTAAAGTTACTTGACAAAACATGCATCAAGTATTGCACTTTATAAAAATACCAATTAGTGCTAACTTCTGGGAATGTTATTTTGCGCCCCTAATGAACACAGCATTACAGCCATACATACATATATCAATATGTACCTAGAAAATAATTATTTGCAATATCAAAGTACTCCAGTTTGCATGTCTAATAAAGGGAGGTTATTTCAAGGCACATACCTCCCTGGTTGTCTGGCTCAGAAGTGCGAGATCAATAGTATAGAAAAGATGTTCTAGACAGGGGTTGGTGATATAATTTTTTTTAAGGTTGTGTATGTTGTGTTCAAAATTATCTTGTAAAGTTCCTGTAATATGTAAAAACTTGTGTCACTGACATTTTTACGAGTTTGCGTGTCATTCACTTTGTAATTGACAAGAACAAATATTTCATTACTGTAGTATTCCAATGAGACATGTCTTCACTGTTTGCCAATCTGTAAAACTATACATGGTTCCATTTGGGATTCAACATATGAATTATTGAGGCTTTGCAAAGTTATCTAGCCTGATTTTTTTTTTTTTTTTTTTTTTTTTTCAGAAACTTGTATCACTGTCATTTATAAAGTAATTTCTCTTTCTGATTTCTTTTTTAAAAATTTTCATCTCAGGAGAACTATTCAGCCCTGAATATAGCCATGGAGGCTGATCACAAGGATATTGGAGTTGTTTTATACAAACACCTTAATTTCTCTAAACCTACTTCGCCAGTAAGTCTATATTTCAAGCCAATTGATATAAAATTTTAAATAACATGATTTATTTTCCAAGCAAATTTTCACTTGTTTGGATAAAAGTTAACAATCATCACACATTCAGTTTACTAAACAATATTTTCCCCTCTAACGCTTCATCTACAGACAGGTTTTACCAACTTATATTCTATATAGTTACATTATATCATGCACAGTAAAAAACTTATCAGCTTCTCTAACATTCAGTTAATGGGTGTCTTATAATAGCACAAAGAACATTTCCTTCTCATTGCATGAATATGGAGTCACCTATGGACTCACCTATACAATTTTTAATCATAATATTAAAAGGCATTCACGTTTTTGAGGAGGGTTGTAGTTTTTTCGAAAATGATTATATTTATCAGAAGTTTAATCCCTTGGTCTGACATGCCATTGGGGGTCATCGATTGATGTGACACAAATATTTGTTTTGTTATAAACTTGGGATAAATAATAAGTTAACCACTCAACATCATGCTTTTCATGAAATCAGAAGAAACGATTCTTTGAGAAAAGAAAATTTAAGATTTTTTTAAGAAGTTTCAGAAGATAATCTTTAATCTCTGATAATTAGCTCAGTTTATCTTCTCAATTTCTGCAGCGTGCCTTGAGGGTAAATTTGAAAGAGATTTTGTGCTCATACAGTTTACGAACATTTTCATTTATCATGTTCCTTCTTGCACTTCTCATTGTGATTTCTTTATTTTTGTGAGTTTTCTTTATTTGGTTTTTCTTCTTCTTTTTTTTTGGTTGGTATCATGAACCAATCATGTTGTACTGTTGGATTAAATTTATTACAAGCTTCATCACCTTTTCCCCCCATTTACACTGAGTTTTATCATTAGATATTACAATCATTTTATCAATAAAGCAAGTGCAATTTTACATTTTTCAATCAAATCATCTGTATAAGTATAATGGGAAAAGAGTCAAAATATTTAATGTTTTAATATGAGTCTAGTCCCTTTATTATGGCTTTATTTATAGTTTACTTGATCTTACAGCTTCTTGTTCTTCATGTTATCATGCTATCTGCAATCACTCTGTATGTTGTTACTGCTTGACTTGGGTGTATACAACCCCAGGAAAACTAACACATTTTAAAATATCAAAGTTCTTGCTGTGTTAATTAAGCAATATTATTTTTACAGTTGTAAACCTGGGCTGTAAACAAAAATTATATGCATGGTTTTATACCAAATTGTGTACAATGATTTCATACCATCATCGTGTACTTGGTTTGTGTACCAACATTATGTACATGGGTTGTATACCAACAGTGAGCAGTGACCTATGTGTTTCATGTCGCTTCCGTGTGTTTGCATGCACTTGCATATCTTCCTTGTTTTATAGGCCCACTACAAGAAGAGAAAGAGTTCCAGCTCCCCTACCCCAAGGTAAATATGCTTGTACGCCTTGCGGGCCACCATGACATATTAGATCTTCTATCTATTCATTATTTTTCTAAGTGTGTCAATTAAAACAGAAATCTCTGTATTTCAAATGATAAATATCATGTCTTATAGAAATAAGCATCATTGCTTTCAGTTTCATGTTATCTGTAATTAATGTATGAATAGTGCTACATATTATGAACATGATGGTAACACCACCTGTTATTAATTTTTTTACTAAATTCGTTTCCTGTTTAGTAACAATGACATCAAAAAATATCTACTATTGGATTTGAGCTGTTGGTTATGGTAGTGGCAATTAATTGATACAGTGTATAAGAATGTTATTTTTGTAGATTTTCTTCTCTGTCTCTCTGGTGTTTTTATGGATTGGTTTGTGTCTTTAGCCACAGTGTCCTTTGGTGGTGGAGATTTAGAGGGATTTTGTGCTATGTTAGATTTAAAACACCTGTTTAAAAGAAACTCTTGAGTATGTAATTCATCTTGATGTTTCAGTCTTTAACAATCAAACAAAAACAATCGCAGCCATAACCTCAAGGTTTGAATGTACGCTTTTTTATCTCTAGTTTCATTTTTTAATTTTTTTTGGTTGAGAAATTTAGTTTTTTTTGCTTACGCCCTTTACGCCATTTGCTTTTAGCTTAGATTTATTATCTATAAATTGATACCTAAACAGTCTTTAAATATGATGTTGTTTTTTCCTCATTTCATATAAATTCTTTACAAATGTATTACCTTCTACCAAATCATTTAATTATTCCTACTGCATGTATTCCCAGTAATCCTTTCTTTCCTTATCTTGCTCATTGTTTTTGCAACCAAGGCCAAGCCTACTGCATGTCTGCAAGGCTTAGATTTTCATTCAATATATTTGTGTCATCAGTCTCTGATGTTTCCCTCATTCATTTTTTTTTTAAACGATAATATTGCCACGAGTGAATTTGTGTTTTACATCCTGTTTTGTGCTGTTTAACCCCCATCTTACATTATATGTGACATGATAAATGTTTGTGTGTTAACTTACCCATTTCTTAGACAGTTGAAATTAGGCAGACAACTTTATAGCTATTGTCAATACATGTGTAGGCTAGTTTAAGTTTAATTTTGAAGCATGGATTATGATTGAAGTATGGATAAACATTGAAGTGTGGATTAACATTGAAGTGTGGATTAACATTGAAGTGTGGATTAACATTGAATTATGGATAAACATGACACATGTCTTATTAAAACTGGGAATTCCATATATTCAGTCTAATTACAGAATTTGAACATTTTGTCTCAATTGGAAATTTCTTTTTTTTTTCCGACTTCTTAAGCAATTTGAAGTCAGCTTAAAACTTAAAGTGACTTACTTATTAAAATATTCTCATATTGTCATGTCTCAGTAACGGTACATAAAAATAATAGAATAATTTACATTAAAGAGGGTGCATTTAAAAACTGTTTATATTATTACTTGTTTTTAAACTTAGCTGTTTGTAGTCTTATTTTAACAATTTTTAAGTAATTTAATTTTTTTTCTCCTTTTTTTTTTCTTTGCTATAGCATGTTCACGACTCGGTAAAGCTGAAATCACCCGCAGAATCTGTGCTGTAATTACCCTGTGAATATTACCTACTGTACCAGCTTGACTGAAAAATAATCACAGTTACAGCCAAGCCAACATTTATTTAAACCCTCAATATTTACCCTCAAGATGTTGAGAAAGTGGACAGCAATCATAACAATCTATTTCCTCTAGTTTAACCACCTTGATCCCATCTAGACTTTGCATGTGTCTCATATTTTGCCAGCCTTTTTGCTGGAAAAGTATTCTCAAATCTTTTTAGGGAAATAAAAAAGAAAATATTTAAAAAATCATCTGATTGTATGCCTCCAAGCATCAGGCTTGGAAAGAGGTGTAAAACCTAAGCTGTCACCGTATGTATAAGCAAAGGTAAACATAAGAGCTTAGTGAAAAGATGCATCAGTTAGGCTCTCAATTTCATTGCAAAAAAATATTTCATTGTTTTTTTTATTTCACACTAGTAAGAATGTCTGTGCATTTTGAATTAAGGAAAATGTAGCAGATAAAACCACTCATAAGGTGGTATTAACATAAAGCAGCACAAAATGAAATATATGTTAAAATTTTTACTTGAATACAAAGCAGCGATTATGGCACGAATACCTTTAGCCAGTCTTCTCACTGTGGTAATTTTTTAGTGCACAAATGACCTGACCTGTACAGAATAAGACAGTAGTATGAAACTTGAGAACAGTCGCCATCTTAATTATCTGCTGTGGCTAAACAATAATTTTTGGGAGGCCAGAGTTGAGATGGTATAATAAGGGTGCCACTGGGACCATTTTGTATTGTTCAGCTGAGTTTGTTTTTTATTAACCTCTCTCAGCTCAAGAAGTAGATCTGGAGCCACTGTTTTATTGTATGGAGCCACTGTTTTATTGTATGTTATTTTTAAACGAACCATTGAGTGCCTTCTCTGTAATGTCTTATAGTAATATTGCTTGTGTAACTTATCTTATGGAATATCTGTGAAACATCTTTATCTTTAGCCCCACCTGTTGAGTCCTTGTGTTTACCATCCATATAAGTACATCCTAATCAATGTAAATATTTTGTTCCATGTCCCCAATGACCCTCACCCTGTGTCTGTTTTTTTTTTCTTATTCTACTTGTTACCTAGTACCAGCACTGTACATTGTCATTCTCAAGGGCAAGGCTATTTAATGTTTAAACTTGTGTAACATACCACACTAGCATTACTGACATTGTTTAACTATCAACAGGAACTTTCTGGTTTAATTAATATATCTTAAATGCATGTTCTTATTTGTCCTCTATTTTATTTCCCCACTGCCAGCCAGTGTCCCATTTTTCAGGTTTCAACATTCCATTATAGATGTGTGTTTTGGTGTGTTGTTTTGTGTGTGTGTGTGTGGTTTACTTGGTGACACCCAGGGGAATTCCTTTTTCTTTAGCTCCTCTGACTACACATTGTTATTGTCATGTGACATACATACCGTGCTGTATTTATGTTAATGTCTTTTTAACATTCTTTTAATGGATTTCTCTTCATAGCATCATACCCCATTTTAACAAAAGTGTGCCGTAACAGGTACATATGGAATCTGATGTCATTTCATTTCTCTACCTCAATGACAAATACTCTTGTTTTGTTTTGTGGGTTGGGGGGGGGGGCCTTTGATAGGCTGGAACAGTTTTGACATGTAAATTACTCTGCCTACTCTCATCAACTTAGCCACAAGAGGTTTTCTTCATAACACATAACTGGCTCATCTCTTTTTGCTTGTGGTTTTTGACGTCTTAATTTTCATGTAGTAATCATTTTTGCTGCCTTGATTATGATAAAGCCTAATGAATATTTTACTGAGAGTTGCTATATTTGTCCAATACTTGATCTGTATAACGAAGTTAGAAAGTTTTCAAAAAGTAAGGCATGGTATGTGGCAAAATACTTGATTGATTAATGTTAGTGAAGTGAGAACTTATTGCATTTGTCCAAGTGCTGGTAGTGTGGCACTGTGGAAGGATACCTGCTTTGCATTTAAAACAGGTGTATACATCATATTCCTAAGATAGCATTATTAATAAATATTATCTTGTTAATTTTCAAGCATCTTTTTTGAAAGGTATAACTCAATAAATACACATATAGATATTTATATCCACCAATTGTTCTAGAAACAAATGTAAAATATTTACTATTCTAGTGCTTTATACTATATATTGGGTTATATTGAAAATATAAACAATATACCAAATATAACGATTGAGGAGTTATTTCAATTGCTTTGTCAACACTTTTAGCTGCACAAAACTTTTTTTTCCCTTAAGCTTTATTTTATGCACATTTTTGCAAGGTTACATGTAGTATGTTAAATGCTTGTATATTGTAATAGCTATTTAATTGACTGAATTTTTCCCTAAATAAACTCTGCTGAAACAAAAAAAGTTGTATTACTTTGCCTATTGTGTATTACTTTACCTGTTGTGTGTTACTTTACCTGTTGTGTGTTACTTTACCTGTTGTGTGTTACTTCACCTGTCGTGTGTTACTTTACCTGTCGTGTGTTACTTTACCTGTTGTGTGTTACTTTACCTATTGTGTGTTACTTTATGGGTACCTATTCTGTGTTTCTGATTTTTTTATTGAAATTTTTATTATTTTTTGCAATTAAATTTTATTGCTGAACAGGGCAGAAATGATTTATTATTGGAATGAACATAAATGGGGGCAACTTCTTCTGTCTTGTATGATCACAAGCTTGTTGCCAATGAACTGTTGGCTATTTTTGGTTGAGACAGAGATGACCCTCAAACTCAAGTGATTGGTCTTTTATTTCAGCAATAAAAATAATAGAATATTTAAAAAATGTGAGATGGACATTAAAAAAAACATCACTTTTAAAGTTATAATGATGGAAAAATTGTAACACTCTAAAGAATGCAGTGGCTACTGATAACAAATTTAAAAGTAACTTTGCAAGCAAGTCCATCAATAACTATCATAAATTAGAATTATTGTCTTTTAAACATTATTTTAATGCATGTTACGCCATGTTTGGATAGCCAAGAAGACTTGGTTAATGCTTCAGACACATGAAATTGCTAACAAAATTGAAAATGGATTTTGTTTTGAGCGTAACTTTCCGTTTTATTACTATTGATTTAGTTATTTAATGGTTCAATTTCAATACTGAAACTATATAACTACAAAGGCCAATTATTACACGAAACATGTATTATTTGACATTACAGGCGAAAATTAATCATTTGTCACTATATTATTCACATTTAATATTTGTCACATTTGTTACGTGATGAAAACCAGAATCATAAATAGCAGCTATTGATATTCAAAATATCAAGAAATGTAATTTATTGACATTAGCTAAACTTACGCTAATGAAAAAAGCATGCTGTTTATGTGTAAACTCATTTTTAAAAATTCACATCCTGTTTCTCCTGCATTATGCAATAGCAAAGTCTTTAATGACATCATCAAAGTTAAAACTCCAGAATACATCAGAATTGTACTTCCTTACATTACATTAGCACTTTAGCCTTAGCAGAGGTAAAGCATCAAGTCTGCATAATTTTTTTTTCATATAAATCTGTTGGTATTTTGTAAATATATGTGAATGTGTTACAGCACAGGCAAATTGTTAAACAGAATGCCTGGGCTAATAGTAATAGTATTATGGCTTAATTATGTCAAATGACGTCAGTGTTCAGTCACTATATTTATAATGAATATTTTTATATTGTCCTAATATTTCATATCCCCAGTAAAAAAGTTAGCTTACTAATTAACTAGTAATTTAATTAGGCTCTACTTACTATACTTAATTTAACTTAACTAGTTTTACAATTCTTCATCACATTTTCATTTGATTATAAATTATAGAGTAGGCCTACCTAACTTTATCAACTTACTTTTAGTGAATGAGTTAAAATTAGGCCTAAATCTAATACTAATATCCTTTATAAACGAAGAAAAGTGGCTATGTTATGTCCCGGGGTCCCTGTAGTTTTACACTTTACTTCAGACTAAATGCGATTCGGATGTCATTTGTGGTAGTTTATTTTAGTTAAACTGAAGAAGTAAACTTACACACATTATAGTCCATTCAATTATCTTTCATTTGATACCAAATTCTGTCTTACAAACCCTACAATAATATTTTTAATATTATTTTAATAAACCCAACCTCTCACTCTTGAAACCCGGGTCCGACCGAATAGCTGCAGCCTTTAATAAACGAACTACATAATTTAAATATCTACTAGTAACTACGTTATCCTCAACATACTTGATTTAGACTTTGACAGCAGGACTGGCTCACTCAATAACGTCACCAAATATGTGATTCTCAAATCCACAACGCGGGTTGAATTTATTTCCATCCCTTGCGCCTGGCTGAAAAAATATACACAAAACGTGAAAAATGTCATTCTACGCAGCCACTAATTAGTGTCATTCTACGCACTGGTGTGCTGCTAAATGTCATTCCACGCACTGGTGTGCTGCTCAATTTATAAATAAATCTAAAAACAAACTCGACAAGGCCAAACTCTGTTTTGTTTATTCTGTGAAATCTTCGATATATCTTTTCCCTGTTAGCTTCTTCACACTGTTAGCTTCTTCACATTGTTAGCTTCTTCACATTGTTAGCTTCTTCACATTGTTAGCTTCTTCACATTGTTAGCTTCTTCACATTGTTAGCTTCTTCACATTGTTAGCTTCTTCACATTGTTAGCTTCTTCACATTGTTAGCTTCTTCGCATTGTTAACTTCTTCTCGGTAATAGCTTCTTCACAGTGGTAGCTTCTTCACATTGTTAGCTTCTTCACAGTGTTAGCTTCTTTACAGTTATAGCTTCTTCACTTTTAAATTAGAAGTTTTGGGATTGCTTAGAAGTAGAAGTACTCGAGCTCATTGATCGTCGTTGCTTGTATTTACTACCAGATCCAACTGTGTGATTAGTTTGTGCCGAGACAAGAGAGCCGTGCTGAGAGAAGCATTCAGAGTCCTGAAGGTTTTCAAAATGTGTGCATGTGCGTGAAAGAATATATATATATATAAGTTTTAATTATCTACGAAAAAAAATACATATTATTTTTTTGCATAACACAATCAGGTCAAGCACTTTTCAGTTTTCCCACACCCCACTTTTCCACCCTGCATTGAAAGTTGATCATTAAGATAATATCCCCATAACATCTTTAAACCCCTAAAATATTCGAGGCACCTAGCATCGTAATGGTTGCTGGACGCACACGATGGTTCTAAGGTTAAGTGACACCTACATTTTTTAACTAGGATTTCTTCCGTTGCTTTCCAATTAAGTGTAGAATGTTGAAAATTAAATTCAGAAATGTGATAAAATGCATGCTTGTAGTTTTATTTTATAAAAAAAATTATTCTTGGGACTATAAAGATTTAAGGGGCAGAATAATCTTTGGCAGTGGTCGGAAAACTCAATAGTCAAAAGAGCCAAAAATCAACAGCAGGACGATTTTTGAAAAAAAAAATTGAGAGCCAAATTTCTATTCAAGAAATGTAAAGAATCATCTTTTTTGGAGTCAAAATCGATTTCTGGCCGACCGGCCGAGCTGCACTCAGGTCGTTGAAAAGCTGCATACGTCTCGCGAGCGCGATTTGCCAACCGCTGATCTAGGGCAAAAGCGTATCTTTAAGGATGATACAACTAGAATAAATGAAGTTTACGCCCCGCTCGTGCAGGATTTAAAATATCTTTGATCATTATTATACCTGATTTTGGCACTTCCCACCCGAAAATTTGAAATGCAACCTCAAAATTGTCTAAAAGAAACAACAAATCAAATATGCGCCAAATGCACCCCTGCATTTTAAAATTTGCCCGACTGTCTTTAGCACCCTAAATTTCTGCACCCCCTTCACTCACGCTGATCAATGGTACAGTATAGGGTTGACTACAAGCTTGTGCCAAGTGATAGCCCTGGGGCATGCTGCAAACTGAGTGAATTTAGTTTATGTAAAGCACTAGGCGCCATTATGCCTCCCACAAAACCTTAAAAATGTCTTTCCCCGTTCAAAAAGTATAATAGAATCATTGAATTATATGAATTCAAGTATACTATAAAAAAAATCACGTCTTGATTTTAAAATAGTCAAAATTTTTCTGCCAAGCAGGCTTCCTAGAGCCCACCATCGATCAAGATTCACCGGTGCCCTCAATTTCCACCCTACTTTCCGATGAAATTATCGCTGATTTTGGTAACAATATATACACTGCTTAGTGCCGCCATTGGCGGGCATATATTCTTGCCGTCCTACCTTTCACGATACAAACTCTGCAGTTGTCCGAAAATGCCACACCAGCATATAAAGAAAAAGTGACAGCTGGGTGGACCACCCCATCCACCCTATTTTGAATTCACTAGCAGGTGCCTATCTACAGTGTTTGACGTCAGGGGACAAATTTCATTTTTACGCCCCTTTCCTTTTCTCAAATCGTAAACTGCTTATTTTCAACCATTAAATACCATCAAAGGACTTCTTGCCCCCCCCCCCCAGCTAGTCTGGTGCTCCGGGACATATGTCCCATCTGCCGACCCTTAGCTACGCCTCTGGCCACTGGCAAATGGCACAGCCCCTCCCCCCAAAAACGAAAATTTGACCCCCCCCCCCCCAACCCTGTCTGAAAGAAACACTGCAGGAGATGCGTAGAATAAATTTTCTACTGCGCGCCACGATGACGTCATGACATTGAAAATGAAAAGATAAATATGGCACTATTTGTGTAAATAAAACAGTTAAAGTTAGATATAATTTTAATTATTTAAAGACAAAAAAATGTTTCTGCTATAGTTTTTAAATAAGTAAAAAAAAATAAAAAAAATAACACGAATTAAAATTACATTTTACATTATATATAACCAAACAGTACATGAGAAGATATTACTATTACAGCTATGAATTCGGTTATAGCTCTCTGGGTTAATACCGTAGCCGTAGTCGTATGGAATCACGTACCAAACAGTAACTTAGGCTTAGGAAGGGGGTGTGGAGACGTCGGTCCGCCCCAGGCGGCCCTTTTTTCTTTCTATGGACGGCTTTTTCAGCCTGTTGCAGAGTTTTTCGTGGGGCAGAAAAATTATTGGCTCATCCCGGGGGATAATAATGCTAGCCAGTGGCGTAACAACGGCTTGGCATTGGGGCAGTTGCCAAGGGCGCCGGCCTGCGCCAGTTCAAAAGGGCGCCGCTAAATCTCTAATTTTTAAATTTTTATTATTTAAAAAATAAATTAGCCAAGGGCGCCAAAAACCCAGTTACGCCTCTGATGCTAGCTACGCCATTTATACTAAATCTTTTGATTAAAATTTGGTACAGTTCATAGTACAGGATTTCGCTACTTGTACATCCCGGTATACGCAGCCACTTCGATCAGAAAAAAGTTCATTTCACCGGAAGTAAACAAATTTGACCCTACAATCACCTACAACCTTACATTTCCACAAACGAATTTTGTTGTCAACCGAAAGGTTAACAAATTAAATCACAAAAGTCTATTTTGTAGACCTTTTTAAAGTATATTTGTAGGTACTTAAGGGTGAAATGTGAAATGGTGTCTGGTTGCCTCAAAACTCCGTGACAAAAGCCTTTGAAAAGAAACTTTGTGTTTTATTTTTAAATTATTTAAATAAACTTCGGCTACTGCAGACTCAAACACACTTGGACTTGACACACTCATCACACTATTCACACAGACTTAATACTTAAATTAGGCCTAGTTAATTAATGACTTTACTTTAACTTGTCTGAAGAAACTTGAAACTTCATTACTATGTTTCCCTACATTATAAATCAAAAAAAAAAATTAAAAATCCCCCAAATTTTTTAAAGCACAGCACTGAGCACAGTTACATAAACTCAGAAATATATTACTGTGGAGAAATGGATGGAGCATCACTCAAACCTGTCCACTATCTTTTATAATATTGTAGGCTATTTTTTACTTTGGTATCAAACTGTACCAACAAATTGACAAATGTAACTTAAATTGTTGCCAGTTGTGCTAGGTACTTTGTTAAAAAATTCAAAAATTTTGTAAAAATAAACCAATGTCATAGTTGAATAGAGATAATTTTTTACAGAATTATAACACCAAAATCATATTTTTAGCTGTTGTAGTTTTAACGTTATGAATTTTTAAAGTACGACTTCATTTGTCCTTTTTTAACATGGACCGCATCGCCACATTCTGTGACCCAATTCCGCCTTTCGCGTCACGAGCTAAATAACTCTCGTTTTAATTATAATTTTATACAACGTTTATTTACAGAACTAATGCTGTATTAAAAATAATATGATAGAATTATATATAAACTTTTCTGTTTACCAAATCTACGGCGTCCATTATTATTATACCGGTATACAGTATAAGGCATCCCCTTATTACTAAAATACTTTTCGGGAACTACTTATTTTGAACTTTCAACTTTGGCGCATGACTAATTAATTAAAGCTTTCCCTGACCTAGTTTAATTGTTTTTGCACACGTCAACCTTTTATGAATGAGATAGTAGTACGGTATAGCCATTATGCAAGAAACGGTGAATGGCTGCCCATGCGCATGGCCATGACAATTTGCACACGGCAAATAATGACCCATTATAATATGGACTCTACCGGGTTTTTTAACCTCAAATTAAAATATTATTCTTTCAATACCATTTAAGTTCATTCTAAAACATAATTCATGAAATATTTTGATGTAAATAGTCATAATAATTAAATATTTCCTAAGTATCGGCATCTTCCTCCATTAAAAAGGGGGCGTGGCCTACGCCATGTCGATATTAAGCTGAGCGACCTTATGCTAATGCAGGTTACTAGGACAAGCGTAGCGAACGTCGGACACGACCTACATCAATGAGAATTGGCACACACATACATCAATAAACAATGCTTTCCCAGTTTTAATATGAAGGTCCTTATCGTTGAACTTCGTAAAAGAAATTTGTAGAGAAAGATGCCTTATATTGACATACGATTTTTCCCACTTAAAGTTGATATAAAGAACAAAAAAACTCAATGGGAATGTAGTTCAGCATTTCTCCTAACGTGAATGGGCGGAGTCAGATCTTAATTATGGGCCAAAAGGACTCCTGTATTATTAAAATTACACGCACATAAAAAAATTAAAAACTCGGATTCCATTGCGCCGACGCCCACATCCGATACAAATTTTCTAGGAGTGTCCCTTGCTTCGGCGAAGTACCTACAGTTGTGCCCAGCACAAAAATAACCTCTTTGGGAAAATTACAACGGGCATGCTTTTTTAACAATCCTATTTATTTACCTCGTCTTCATTGATTAGGAAACCCATTTATTCATAGACAGCAGTACAACTTACGACTTACAAGACAACCAATTAACCTAGTCATCAAAAATCTTAATTATTAGTTATACCTAAAATCTAGGTCATTTTGTGACTCCTGGAAGAAAGCATGCGCAGCAAGTATCTGTTTAAGTACCTAACTATAAATTATTTTTAAAAATTAAATGCTAGACCTATTTTTGCTAATTATGTACATTTGTCACAATGTTGGCAAAAAATTGAAAGTAAGGCCTACTAAAGAGTAATCGGTGTAAGTGTTAGGACTATGCCTAGGCCTACACAAACTCAAATGTTCAAAAAAAAATTTTGTTACCATATTGATCATATTGATATTAATTATTGAATGATAGTGAGCTAGCTTGTTCGTTTTCCCCTCTTTCAGTTTCCAACTTAAAGAAGTGTTCAAGTTTGTATTTATCTTCTTTTTTTTTCTAAGCTAAAATTATCTGTTTAGGCTTAATAGTTTTTTTAAAAAGATGCATAGGACTACACTTTATTTTTTCAGCAGTTGATTAAACAAATCATTCATCCAAAATGCTTTCTGCATTAGTTTTGATAGAAAATTTGAGATGGATGATTCCAAGTGCCATTATGCTTGGAGCTGCTCCTGCATATATCACTGTTTGGGGTGTCTGGAGAGTTATCTCTGCCGGATTGCCACGTTGGATATATGTCAAAGGTGATGACATCTTATTTGCAACATACCATCGAAATCTTCTCTTCTTCTTTGAGGTGGTTACGGGTGTGGAGGTAAGTATCATCAGATTGGTTACTGGTGTAGAGATGAGTAATATTAAATAAGATACTGGTGGAGCGGTGGGTAACATTATATAGGTTCACTCCACCCACCGATGTGGAGGTGAGTAAAATTAAATAGGTTAATTCAGTCAAAGTTAAGAATAAATTTTTAAATTGAAAACTAATCAGTTGCTTTTCTGTTGCTTTTTTAATCTCATTTAACGCATTGATTACAAGCTGTCTGTTCTCTGTCACAACTTTTTCTCTGGTTCCTGCCCTTCCTATCTTATTGACTTCTTACTGTCTATTCACCCCTTTGAAATTTTCATTCCTCCGCAGACTTGCATATTCTTTCTGTTCCCAGAACACGCACTAAAAGATATGGTGAACGATCTTTCTCTTTCTGTGCCCCCAAACAATGGAATTCTCATCCAATACACATCCGCAATATACCGACCATACAGGCCTTCAAAACTGCACTCAAAAAACATCTCTTTAAACTCTACTATCCTGACTGATTCCCCCAAATTACAGATAAACGATGCTGCTGGTTGCTGTCCATGGCTTCACATGTAAAAGTTCTAGGGTGGGTGGTGTGAATATACATTTGTTTTTGTTTTGTTGTTATATAGCTGTTTTTTTTTAATCAAATAAATGTATGTTATTTTTTAATGTCATGATTATTTTTGCTAATATTTTTATGTACAGCGTGTTGAGCCCAGCCCTGGGCTGGAATACAGCGTTATATAAGACCATTAATAATAATATAGAAAGAGCAATTATTATCTTTTCCAGCTGATTTTTTATGGGGACTTGACAGCTATTCAAGAGTTATCCAAAGGAGAAAACTGTATTTATATGTCTAATCATCAGAGCACATGTAAGTTTAAATAAATAGAATTATCTTTAATCTCTAGGACTACTTTTTTTTTTTTTTTAATAAATCTTAAAGCTAAGTAGTAGACCTATGCATATAGATAATTTTTTAACTGGGACTAACAAAAGGTTGTTAACAACAAAAGCGAATAATTGTGACATCATTTGAGATTAGACCCAAAACACATGAAAAACATTTATTTAGTAGGTATGGCTCATAGGAAAACAAGTGAGCAGATTGTATAGATTTTTGCGTTGCATTAAGGGATGTCTAAAATTACTTTAAAAAAATATAAAGATCAATATTAAATGTCATTGACATGTTCACATAAAAATTATCATTATTATATTTTTTTAATATGCAGCCTGCAGGGAATAAATGTTCTAGCTGCCATTAATATATGGAGAACTGTGTTCAAGCTGTGTGGAGTAAATTAATAGTGGAGCAAGATATGTTTAGGCTTGACAAAAAAGACTGATTATGATATTTGAAGTGATTTCTTAAAATGCCAAAACTGTGATAGAATTATTACTTTTTTAAACTCTTTCATCATTAACCTTTTTTTTTTTTGAAAGATACAGCAATGAAATTCTTTTGCTACACATGCAAAACAATGTGGAAGAAAATAAAACGCATCAAATTATAATCAATTATTTATTCGTTACGGAATATGATCATATATGGATTGTGTGTCTGTAACAACAGTTTTCCACATCAAAATCAATTAGGGAAAAAAAATTGACATAACACCATAAAACAAGTAAAGCTAAGTGACATACTATTAACAGACAAAGTAATAGATTTTTTTATCAATTTTCTTTCTTTTCAATGTCTTCTGAGGCTTTCTAATTAGGAAGATTATCTTCTCCACTATCAATGAAGCTAATCATTTTAGTCTTTTTAATGCAATGTCTGAAATGAATCACAGAGCCTTTTCTTAAAGGGGTTTAATTTCACAATTTTTAGAAATTTTCCTAAACATATGGGTATTTGAAAAAAAAAATTATAGAGAACTTATCGCTTTCTGCCTCTTTTGACTTAACATATATACCTTTTCTAAAGCCGAATTTTCAGAACATATTTCAGGAGAATACACTTCAGATAATATGTGTCAGATAATATGCGGTCCTAAGAAGATTTTTATAATTTTATCCAGGTTCTTTGAATAATGAAAATTATTTATAGATTACCAAGGTCCTAGTTTACTGTAAGCTCTACACAATTCTAAGTTACCAAAAGTATAAATACAAAGAGACTCGAAGTTGATTGTTTTGCTATTTAGTTGTTTTTAGCATTGATTTTAAAGTTACGTGCTAAAAATATATATTTGGATGACTTTTTCCTTTCATCCTACCCCATATATCAAATATACAGAGATATATATATATTATATATATATATACTAGAGATTGAATGGCTGACACATCCTTTGTGTCAACCATTGATTCCTCACATGTGCCGAGTATCTAAATGAAATCAGTTGAAATGATCTCATCCCATATTTTGAATAATAGCCTTAACAGTAGTGTATGAATCAGTTTATTGTAGTACAGTTGAATAAGAAAGGTTTTAATAAAATATTATGCACCATATTGAATATTTGCAGTGGACTGGGTGCTTGCTAGCTCTGTCTCCATGCGCCGTGGATGTCTTGGAAGTACAAGATATGTTTTGAAAGATGGACTGAAATTTTTTCCTTTCTATGGATTTTATCTGGCAATGGTATGTTCAACCTAATTTTATTCCTAATTTTCTCAGTCTAAGTTTTAAATTTCTAGCTGACACACAAAGAGTTTAACACAGTTCTTGGCTGTCTATACTAATCAAGGGAGCTAATCTCCTACTTCATGTTAAATAGTTTCATTGAGGCTTCATAAATAAGGCACATCCTTGTCAAATGAATAAATCCACATGTAAGATAATACAGCTGGGGTCATTGTAATTATATTACAGCAGGGGGTCATTGTATTTATATTACAGCTGGGGTCATTGTATTTATGTAAAATCAAGGGTTCACTGTATTTATATTTCAGCATGGTTCATTGTTTGTTAAAAGAGCTGGGAAGTTCCGCAGAGACTTGGCAGAGAGGCAGCTTGGTAGAGATGCACATGATAAAAAGCCAGTGAGTTCTTAACTTGCCATTGCTCAACATGTTGTTGAAAAACTGGTTAATGTGTGGTTGATAGACTGGTCAATGAGTGGTGTATAAAATGGTCATTTTGTGGTTGAAATACTGGTCAGTGTTTGATTGACAGATTTTTCTGGTTTTTATTATAAATACTTTTCAAAACTGTAGCTTTTACATGGGAAATTCTTTTGGCTTGATCTCTGGTATCATTTCTTAATAGAAAAAATTGACTTAAACTCATATCTCATTTCATAATAGACAAAGTTAGCTAAAACTCATGTCTCATTTCAATATAGAAAAAATTGGCTTAAATTCATGTATCATTTCATAATAGACAAAGTTAGCTTAAGCTTATGTCTAATTTTTCATTTAAAAGTAGCTTAAGCACATGGGCATGCTGCCATTGTCCCACAAACAGCTCATCCAAACAACTCACCATAAGCAATTCACCCAATAAACCCCATCCATAAACAACCTTATCCAACCAACCAACCACAAGCAACTCATCTGTCAAGAATTATGTTTGACCATTCTGGTCCCTATGTCAATTATTAATGTTTGTTGTTGCCTGTCAGATATTTGTCGGTCGCAGTCTGTGAGGGCATTAGGTGTCTGGTTGTTACTAAAGTGCTTGGGTGATAGATTTAGCATGGACATCTCAATCCAACCAACCCTATCCACAAGCAGCTCATCCATTTTACTCCATCCACAAGCAACTCATCCAAACAAGCCCATCCACATGTCCGATTCAGCTACACAAGTTGTAATCAAAGTTTGTGTTATTGTTCATTTAAATCATATCATAAAAGGGCTGATGGTTTTGGCAGCAATGTAAAATTCATGTTTGATTTTATACCTGTCTGTGTCTGGTCCCAATGTAAGGGTGCCAATGTAAGGGTCGTTTTGTAAAAGGGCCTTTTAGACCACCTCAACATGTTGGCCTTTTTTTATTCTCATAAAATAGACAATATATGCCTTTATGATTTACACAGATGTGGTTGGTTGTGTTAATAGACAAGATGTGCCTTTATGATTTACACAGATGTGGTTGGTTGTGTTAATAGACAATATGTGCCTTTATGATTTACACAGATGTGGTTGGTTGTGTTAATAGACAATATGTGCCTTTATGATTTACACAGATGTGGTAAGGTTGTGTTAATAGACAATATGTGCCTTTATGATCTACACAGATGTGGTTGGTTGTATTAATAGACAATATGTGCCTTTATGATTTACACAGATGTGGTAAGGTTGTGTTAATAGACAATATGTGCCTTTATGATTTACACAGATGTGGTTGGTTGTGTTAATAGACAATATGTGCCTTTATGATCTACACAGATTTTGGTCAATATGTGCCTTTATGATTTACACAGATGTGGTTGGTTGTGTTTCCTGAAGGAACCCGCTACAACCCAGAACTCATGAAGCCTATTGAACAAAGCAAACAGTTCTCTTTAGAGCAAGGTATTTTATTGTGGAGTAGTATGAAGTTTACAATAGAAGCCAACTTTTTTTTTTATCTGAGGACACTATTATGAGATGTAATGGCTTGTCATGTAAAATTTCTGGGGTGAATATGCATTTGTTTTTGTTTTGTCTTTATACAGCTGTTTTATTACATACATGTATTTTATTATATTGTCACAATTATGTCTCTTTTTCTTATATTTTTATATACAGCGCGGTGAGCCCAGCCCTATTCTGGGGTACCGTGCTATATAAGACAACTAATAATAATAAAATAATAGATGGATCTGAGGACACTGTTAAAAAATGAATACTTTTGCCAACAATTTTTAAGCCTAAGTAAATCAGATCTGAATGCAGCTTTAATTGTTATATTTGAAAAGAACATTTTCTTGACAAATTTTAGAAAACTGTGATAAAATGACTTCGTTTTTTTGCCAGGAAATGAGTTACTTTAATGATGCATTGCTTGTAATGGCTCAAAAAGAACTTAAGATACTTTCACACATGTTTATTCCTAGGCTTTAATGATGCATTGCTTGTGATGGCTCAATAAGAATTTAAGATACTTTCACACATGTTTATTCCTAGGCTTTAAACCAAAGAGAAGCAACTTTTTAAAAAAATTTAATAATTTGAAGTTTTTTAACGTTAAATTGGATTATGTACCGTTGTTAAAAAGTCCCTTAACTTCTCCTTACAGACTTGCAGCCACTTGAAAATGTTCTCTTCCCAAGAGTGCGGGCGGTGCAGGTTTGTGTCGAGCAACTAAGAGAATCCTTAGACTCTCTGTATGATGTTACGATAGCATATGGAAACAAATTTGACTTTGCAAAGCAGCACCGCCTTCCAGCACCACCAATGCAAGGTCTGTTCAAATTGTCTTTCAATCAAATATCTGTCAGGGCTGAACTGAATAGTTTGTTTAGCAGAGTGCTTAGAGGTTTGTCATTGAGTACCTAGGTGGTTTAACTGAGGGCTTAGAAGTTTGTCAGAGTACCTAGGTGTTTGGGAGAGTGTGTAGGGTTTGCCAGAGTGCTAAGTGGTTTGTAACAGAGCTAAGGCCCAAGAGTGGGTAGATATAAAGGAAAGATGGGGTAGAGGAAAGGAATGTCTAACATGTAAGAGGAACCAACATGTGGATAGAGCAAGAGGCTGTATTGGCTTAAATTTCATCCATATAAATTATCTTACATCTCATCCATCTATCATGGATTACATCTCATCCATGTATCTTGGATTATATCTCATCATTATATCTCATCTTAATCTTACATCCCATCTTATATATCTTTTCTAACATTTCATCCATACATCTTGGCTTACATCTCTTCCATATATCTTATATTACATCTAATCCATCTTTCTTATATTACAACTCATCCATATATCTGATCTCACATCTAATCCATCTTTCTAATCTTACTGCTCATCCATCCATCTTATCTTACATCTCATCCATCTTATCTTATCTTTAGATAAGATGTTATTTTTAATTTTGTATTAATCCAAATAAATGGAAATTTCTTGTTGTTGTTTCATTCACCCTACAGGTTTTTTAGTCTTGAAAATCCTTCTTTCAGTTTTTCTGTCCCTTAAAATTTTGTAGTAGCAAGACTTTTGTTGAATAATTGTACAGCATGTATAACTTTTGAGTTCCTGAGTGTGAATTGTCATTTTGAACAGAGTCTTGGCTTTTTTGTTTGAACAGGATTCTGGGTTTTTTTTCTCCAAGATCATGGACACTCCTTATGTTTGAAGGCGATGTCTTTGGATGGTTGGCTTATGCCAGAAGAGATATTTTGAATGAGAAAAAATGAATAAGTATGACGCAAAAAGATAACAGATAAGGGGATCAGTCAATCTGACTTGTCTCAAGACACAGGCTGAGGACATGTCTCAAGACACAGGCTGAGGACATGGCTCAAGACACAGGCTGAGGACATGGCTCAAGACACAGGCTGATTGCATGTCGCAAGACACAGGCTGAGGGCATGTCTCAAGACACAGGCTGAGGACATGTCTCAAGACACAGGCTGAGGACATGTCTCAAGACACAGGCTGAGGACATAGCTCAAGACACAGGCTGAGGACGTCTCAAGACACAGGCTGAGGACATCTCTCAAGACACAGGCTGAGGACATGTCTCAAGACACAGGCTGAGGACGTCTCAAGACACAGGCTGAGGACATCTCTCAAGACACAGGCTGAGGACATGTCTCAAGACACAGGCTTAGGACATATCTCAAGACACAGGCTGAGGACATCTCTCAAGACACAGGCTGAGGACATGTCTCAAGACACAGGCTGAGGACATGTCTCAAGACACAGGCTGAGGACATGTCTCAAGACACAGGCTGAGGACATGCCTCAAGACACAGGCTGAGGACATGTCTCAAGACACAGGCTGAGGACATATCTCAAGACACAGGCTGAGGACATATCTCAAGACACAGGCTGAGGACATGTATCAAGACAAAGGCTGAGGACATGTCTCAAGACACAGGCTGAGGACATGTCTCAAGACACAGGCTGAGGACCAGGGACGTGTGAAGGGGGTTGAAGTGAGCTCCCTTTGTGCCAAGTTGTTTTTGACCTGTCCATTTTGTGGCTGGACATTTTTCAAAATATGAAGGATGGCATTTTCAGACATTGCTACAGGCTCCACTTTTCTCTGGCACTGCCCTCTTCACCAAATTTCTTTGTTTGAGTATGACTTCCAAATGACTGTCTCTTTCAACTGGACACCTTAAGACTGTGCTGTTGGCTTGTGATGAGTATTTTGATGCTTAAAATCTCTTAAATTGTGTCATGTGGCATGTACAAGCTGAGAACCCTCATATTAAAAATGTACGATGACAGAAATATGCAAACCCTTTGAAATCCATTCAGGAATATAGAGATGAGTTAACATGTCAACATGAACTGCCTCTGCAATGATGGTTGTTGTCCCAGTGACAGAAAGTATCAACATGAACTGTCTCTGCGATGATGGTTGTTGTCCAAGTAGCCCCAGTGACAGAAGGCGTCAACATGAACTGTCTCTGCAATGATGGTTGTTGTCCAAGTAGCCCGTGTGCTAAAGGACAGTTTGGTTTAAACAAAGATTTGTTCAAGGTCGTCTTTTCTTACACCTTCAGGTGATTGTAATTTACAAATGTTTACAACAGTTCATACCATTATAGTGAAGAACACAGTGTTACAGACTATGATAGCTGACAGTGGTGTACACACTTTTTTTTTCAGTCATAAAAATCTTTTTTCGTTGTTCCTTAAAAGTAGTTTGTAGCAAGGCTTTCATCTAATAATTTTCGTAATGACTATCGAGTTCTTGAGTGGGAGCTGTAATTATGAACAGAGTCTTGGCTTTTTGTTTGAACGGAGTTTTTTTTTTTTTTTCAAGATCAATGAACATTTAGTCTGTACCCAATTTGTCTTTGGATGATTGTTTATGATCCAGCCATTTGTTTACTAGATGGTGTATCCTTTTTTTGCAATGTGATGGATATGAATATGTCTTGAATTATGCCACAATGTACAAAAATCCATTTAACCACTGTTCTTCACAATAAAAACACATGATTATTAGATTAAACACAGTCAACACACCTTAATTTCCATTTCCGGAAATTTGATCGAAAGAAATTTGGTCGACGGAAAATTGATCGACGGAAATTTGGTCGAATCGTTTTTTTAATTTATACGTTAAAATTTTGCGTCAAATTTCTTTTTTAACGCATAATTTTGTTTTACTTTATAGTATAGTGCATTCAAAAAGAAATTTGAAAATTTTAACGTCTGGACTGAAAAAAAGATTCGACCAAATTTCCGTTTGATGAAATTACAGTCGATCAATTTTCCGTCGACTAAATTTCTTTCGATCAAATTTCCGGTAACCCTTAATTTCAGCTTTGTATTACCTACAAACTACGAAAAAAGCTAAAAAATATGCACAGATAAAATCAAGTCACCTGCAGATATGCGTCCCGGAAGTGTCATTTTTATCTTCCATATAAATTACCTTACTTCTCCTCCATCAATCTTACCTTACTTCTCATTCATTTATCTTATCTTGCTTCTCATCCATCTATTTTATATTACATCTCTATCTATCTTGTCCTGAATGGTCTAGGAAAAAAAAATGCTTTTATGAGAAAAGTTTTGTTTGCTTCATTTTCATTTTGTTAGAAAAATGTTGTGTTTAGTGAACTCCACTGCCATGCTGTCCTTTTTTTTTTTACCTGCTGTCTGTTTTTACAGTGTTGTCCTGTTTTTGGCCATACTGTCCTCTTTTCTTATGCAATAATCTTGATTGAATGTATTCCAGATTTCCTAATGGGAGCAAGTAAGAGAGTTCATATTCATATATGTAGAATACCAATCAGCCAAGTCCCAACGGAAACAGAGGAGCTAAAACAATGGCTGTATACAAGATATCTTATTAAAGACAAGTAAATATCTTTATCTCAGTCATCATCAATTTAAATAAGGCTTGAAGTTTCTCACAGAGTTGTTCAGAGCAGTGAGTAATTCTCTGCTAAGTGTTATCTATGCATATGAAAACTGCATGGGTAACAAAGTAGTAATTCCATTTACTTGAGCCAGTTTCCTCCGTAAGGTACCTGGGTGTTACCATTCAAAGAGATGTCTGCTGGGATGAGCATATTAACAATGTGTGCAACCAGGCAAATAAGACACTGGGGTTCTTAAGGCGTAATCTAAAGATCAGCAACTCCAGAGTGAAAGAAAGAGCCTATAAAGCCTTTGTCCGGCCACTTTTAGATTATGCATCTTTGGTCTGGGACCCATTCGCCCAGAAGAGCATCGACAGGTTGGAGGCAGTACAGTGACGGGCAGCACGCTTTGTCATGAACCGCTACAGGAATACCTCTAGTGTTGGCAGCATGCTGGAAACACTGGGCTGGTCACTATTTACAAGATAAATAATGGGCTTGTCCACTGCTCTGGCATTAAACAGAAACTCGTCCGTCTCCACCATAGACAGCGATGAGGCCATGGCAGGCAGTTCCGGCTCATACCAGCGAGAAGCCGGTATAGGAACTGCTCATTCCTGCCAAAGACAATCAGGGACTGGAACAAGCTTTCAAAAGGAACAGTTGAGGCGACAACACTTGACTCATTTGCATCTATTGCCTCAGGCCTTCCAACCCCCAGTACATGATACCCTCACTAAGTAACTCTTGCAACCAGTGAAATATCCTCATCAACACCAGGCACAGAAACATTGCAAATCCCCTCTACATTCATAGGAGCCAGAATGATCAATAAATTGATCTTGGGCCCTTAATATATAGAAGAAGAAGATGTAGAATAATGAGTCAGATTAATTCTATACAATGAGGTATGGTGTAGTAATTAGTCATATTAACTGTATCGCTGCGGCACAGGCACAGTACATTCATCCACAATACTAAAAATCATAGACCAATGCACTGTGCGTTGTTTCAATATCATAGTAGTTTTTTTGTTGCTATTTCTCGGTTAAGTTTTTTAAGAGCTATTTTTTAATTAGACTTTCACATAAAAGAGTGGTACCGGGTACTTCATTGTTCAATGTTTATCTGTTGTGATTTTAAGTATTATTTTATTATTCTTTGCTGTCTTACTTTGTTGATCAATACTGTTGCTACGGCTACCCCAGACCCTAGTGGGGTGAGTAAGTTTCCTAGACTATTAACAGCTCAGCACGCTTTGGAAATGTTTCATACTATTTCTATTCATAGGGAAGATGTTTTAGATTTAGATCCATCACAGATTCCATAGTAGTAGTTTGAGATGATTTGAGTTATAGCAGTGGATACGAAATATGCCTGCATCAAGGGGTTTTGTATGTCATGTTGTAACATTTTCAGTTTTGTTTCTGTCACTTATTTTATTTTAAACTGAAAAAATAAGTTTACAAACTTTTTTAATTGAACATTTAATAGTAAATAAAATACCTTTCAGATTGTTAAAAGAGTTTTACTCGGCTGAATGTGAAAATGATGCAAGATTCCCCGGCATCCGTGTTGTAAAACCAATACCACTGTCATCACTTGTGCCGTCAGTCATTTTGTGGAGTGGCACTGTGATTGCAGTTCACATGTTCCAACAAAGTCGTCAGGTGTACTGGACCTTTGGAGTTGGTGCCGCCACCCTCGGCTTGTTGTGGATGGGCATTAGACATTAATGTGGGCCTTAATCAAGTTAGACTGCTAGATCCATAAACTTTGGTTATTTTAAAAATGGATTGTTCCATTCATCTATTTGACACCAAAACATTTACAATTTTTTACCTTGTGAATTCCCCATACAATTTATTTTTTAAACTCTGCTTTTAGTTTTAATAGATTTGAAAAAAGAAATCAATTTTTGTGACATAACTAGTTGAAATAATGTGACTTGTATAATTGTATTATTACATAACTAGTTGAAATTATGTAAATTGTATTCAGACATAACTTGTTGAAATGATGTGAATTGTATTCTGACATAACATATGTGATTCAAGAAAACAATATCAGATGTGAGTTCATATATGTTTTATTCACTGTTAATAGTTAAGTTTTTGTTAGTCATACAAATAACTTTTTACAACTTTTATTTGCTATGTTTTTGTAGATGATCTTGACTTCGTCATCAGTGGCATAGCTAGAGTGTTTGGCGCCCGGGGACAAGATTTGCGCCCGGGAACAAGATTCATTTTAAAGCGCCCTCTTTTCCCTTTTTCAACTCTCAAACCCATTATTTTCATCAATAAAATAATACCAAAGCACGATTTGGTGCCCCTAACTAGCTGGCACCCGGGTACATCTGTACCCCCTGCCCCCCCTACGCTACACCTCTGCTTGTCATATGGCAACCTTCATGAGCATATTCTGGTACTAAACTTGTCGTGCATTGACTAATTCATCTTGAAAATGTTCTTGTGGTTCTGGCATGCCACAAAAAACATCCCATATAGAGGTTTTAGCATTCTGGAGAAAGGGTTAACCCTATAACTGTCAAGTGCATTTTTCTGTATTGTCAAGCCATTTTTAGCATTTTCATGTCATATGCTTGTCAAAAATTAAAAAATCCCATCCTAAACAGAGTGAGTAAAATTCTACCACTCAATTTTTAATTTAACCCAATCTAATACTCCATAGATTGTTCAAATTATCATAACATCAAGTGTTTGAGATATAGGAGCAATATTCTTTGTCAAGTTATAGGTACTTGCATTGAACATTGTAATATTGGTGAATTTTTTTCATTCACTATCTTCAATTTCTGTGATACAAAATACAAGAAGGGCAGGCATGAAATGAGTTTAAAAATTCCTTTTCCGTTGAAGTTATTAAATCCATTTTTTATTAATTAATACCCAAAATATAGACAATCATAAATGTCTTTGAATCGCTTTAGGGTAGGGCTATAGGATTTTTTATTGAAGTTTTTGCTATCAGTTGATTATTATATCGTTATATCAGCTTTGACTCCACAGACAGAGGTTTAGCTGCAGATGATTTGACCACTGTGATAGTTATAGGGTTAAACTGCAGTTTACACTCTTCAGTGTCTTTTCCAATGTCTCACTGGTCTGAACTTAGGTGCCTATCTAACCCATATTAACCGCCAACCTAAATATGCAACTGTTACACTCTACTGCTACTGTAGCCATAATCTTTCAATTATAAGGAAATCAGAATGGTTTTCTATGTTTGTTTTTATTTCTAGCCCACAAGTGTTGAATGTTCAGATCAGAATCATTTCCTCATGAGTTTGTTAAAGTTAGGTTAATGGAGTTAAATGTTGAAATGGGAGTAATTACATAGGCAATCTTATTCATTATATTGCAATATCACTGCCTTTTTTTTTTTTTTGCTATTCATTTTATAACAATTTTTTTTTTGTGTGCTTTTTATTGAATTTTTTTTGTGTAAATATGTAATTTTTATGATGGCAGCAAAATAAATGGAATATTAAGTAAAAACTTAAAACCCTTAAATTTGTTTTTTATATTTTATCATTTTGTTCTGATATGTGTTTGGTTCTGTCACCAAAGTCACAGACACTAAAAGATAAACATTACATCAAGTAGATACCATAGAAAGATATTGAAACATTCACACTCATTAATGCCTCAAATATTTATTTTTGCAAAGTGTTTATTTTTTTTTATTTGACATCATTTTATTACAAGTCCATCGAATCAATTGTTAACTGTATTGGATTTCTTTTGAATCTTATAATTATGTCTTGATGCTTTTCTTGAAATGGAATCATTTCCTTTTGATAACAATTCCAAACTTGGAAGGGAAACAATCACCTTTGTTGAAAACAGCACGATTTAAAAAAAAAAAAGAATATTTCTGATGTCAATGACATCAGTGCTTAGTTTTTCTATTCTCCAATTTTTTCAACTGGTTTACAATATGCTGTATCTGCTTGACATTTCCTTCAATGATTGTGTCCAGGTTGAGCCACATGCCACCAGTGGTGAGGACCAAATGGCTGTAAGCATCCTAAGTCAAAGAAAAAAATACAAAATCTAATAGGCACAGGAAAATAACTTATTTCTTTTGACGTTTCCAAAGGAGAAATTTGTAAGAATATGAATCAATTTATTTAGTGACTGAACTTTAAAATTATGGAAGTTTTCTTCTATTAACCTATTCAAACCCTTTACGGCAAAACCCGGGGGGAAAAATCACTCTTTTTAAAGGTTAATATATCATAAGCTTAAATGTCACCATTTAAATAAAAATCTCGCAAGAAACAAGATGAAGGGAGATAACAGCCATTTTTTTATTGTTGATTGGTGAATTAAAGCTGATTTTTTTATTTTATTGTTATGATTATTAGTGGTCAAGTCATCATCATCATGATGTCCCTAAGTCCTTAGACCGTTGGGGCGCCACAGATGACATGAGAATTATCCTTCTCCATTCCTCTCTGTTTTCTGGTAAATAGGGAAATAATGTTATGCAACACATAAGGCCCCTTGGCTGGTGTTTCAAACAATAAAAATTCTGAGCGCCCAGAATTGGATGGGTCAAAAGAAATAAAAAATTAAAAGTTTGTATTTTTGTAATAGAATAGTGCAGCCAGAAGTTGTTATTGTGATTGGAAAAAAAGAACAGTGTCAACAAGGTTTTTGTGCAGTGTGTATTTTTTTAAATGATTTTTAGTTAAACTATGCTATGTACATTAGCCTCTGTTGTATTTTAGGATTTAATAACTTTGATAAGCAAATAAAGAGTCCATAAATATACACCACTGAATAGATTTATATTTAAACTTGTTTTTGTTTAGTTCAATTGTAGATATAGATTTAAGCTTGAATTAGTTCAGTCCAATCGTAGACAATATTCAAGTTTGCATACAAGTATAATTTAAATTGGGAATTTTTTCTAGCAGTGTTTTCAAACCTTGTGACTATGGTGTCCGCAAGACAAAAGTAATTTTGTTTATATTGTTTCAGCCAATAAAAACTGATGTGGCCTTAGGAGGTTCATGGCCTTAGGAGGTTCGTGGCCTTAGGAGGTTCATGGCCTTAGGAGGTTCATGGCCTTAGGAGGTTCATGGTCTGGCTCATGTTGGGAAGCAATGTAATGAAGCATTCTGTTAGTAACTAACTAACCTTAGGAGTTGGAATGTACTTTTCTTCCCCAATGACTTGACCATTGGACATAATGCCCACATTTTGGCCAGTCAAAACCAAAGGATGGGTTGATGCTGCTACCAGAGTGATTCCCTTTCTTTTTAATAATAGTTCTAGCTTGTCCTCATTCTTCTTAGGATCAGCCTGTAACAAAAGATGGCAAAACAAGATGTCAAAGAAAGGTGCAAAATTTAAAATTGTTGATGGTTTTAATCCATATTTAATCAACAACAAATGCCCAATACAAAACCATGCACTTCATAGACCTAGTTCAAGATCATTCTAACAACTGGTCCTAGTGCGAAATTTGCTCTATATAGTAAGTTTTAAAAAAGAAAAAGAAACAGCTTACAATGTCCTAGATGATGTTTCCTGTACAAATGGACCTAAAATATATTGCCTAAATTTGGGGTCTCATTTACTCTTTTAGCCATGTTAGACTTGTTCTTGTTTAGCCATAAAGGCCTTGGTCTCATTTAGCCATTTGTAATTTAGACACTGCAAGTATGTTTCTGTATTATAATTATCGAATGGCTGTCCCAACTTCCCTTGTGATGGCTAAGTTGAAGTTGTATCAATGTACATCTCATATGTATGGGTCACATTGCATGTACATCTCATGTACAGCTCACATTGCATGTCAATTGAATACCTTTAAGGAACTGTAGGCTGTTGGCCACAATGTCTGTCACAGTGTTCATCCCAATGCTGTTCACAGTGTTGGTCACAATGTTGGTCACAATGTCAGTCACAGTGTTTGCCACAATGTCGGTCACAGTGTTGGCCACAATGTCAGTCACAGTGTTGGCCATAATGTCAGTCACAGTGCTGGCCACAATGCTGGTCACAGTTTTGGTCACAATGTTATATTTAACCCTGTTTTATGTCATAAACGAAGTTTCACCAGACTTTTGTAGCCATGTGGTTTGTGGTTGTTTCTTTAAAAAAACTGCTTTAGTTTTATTGCAGGCTAACTCCTTCTGTTTACTTAAGTTTTATTGCAGACCAACTCCTTCTGTTTACTTAAGTTTTATTGCAGACCAACTCCTTCTGTTTACTTAAGTTTTATTGCAGACTAACTCCTTCTATTTACTTAAGTTTTATTGCAGACCAACTCCTTCTGTTTACTTAAGTTTTATTGCAGACTAACTTCTTCTGTTTACTTAAGTTTTATTGCAGACCAACTCCTTCTGTTTACTTAAGTTTTATTGCAGACCAACTCCTTCTGTTTACTTAAGTTTTATTGCAGACTAACTCCTTCTGTTTACTTAAGTTTTATTGCAGACCAACTCCTGTTTACTTAAGTTTTATTGCAGGCTAACTCCTTCTGTTTACTTAAGTTTTATTGCAGGCTAACTCCTTCTATTTACTTAAGTTTTATTGCAGGCTAACTCCTTCTGTTTACTTAAGTTTTATTGCAGACCAACTCCTTCTATTTACTTAAGTTTTATTGCAGGCTAACTCCTTCTGTTTACTTAAGTTTTATTGCAGACCAACTCCTTCTGTTTACTTAAGTTTTGAATGTATTGAAATACATTATAAAATGTGTTTTATCCTCACTTTATTAATAAGCAAAGTCATTCATGGATAACAACTCAAATTTGCTTCCTCGTTAACTGTTTAGCCCTTTCCTGAGTCATTAAAGAATCTAAACGCATGTCATGACTAAGGTGACCATTCGTACCATGGTACAGCTTTTACCACTACAGTTGCATTGTTGGTTATTGGACATGTGTCCAGTTTAGTTGTGAGTTGTAATCAGTAGTAAGACTACAAAATCAAAAATGGATTAATTTAACAGATGATCAAGTAGATAAGATTTCAAGGAATGTATAAATTTAAAAAAAAAAAAAAAAAGATTATAATTCAGCCTAATATGCAAAGCAAGATTATAATTTAGCCATATCAGCAAAGCGATATTATTTTTTTTCAAAAGAACGCCCCATAAACATAAGAGTTCTGTGTATCGACACGTAAGTGTTGTTTTTTTACACCGTGCTGACAAAAACGATTTTAGCCATACCGGTTTTAAATTTAAAATGTAAGCTGTGCCTCGTTAATAGGAAATATGAGACTGCTTCCCTAGTAGGAAATATGAGAGTGCTTCCCTAGTAGGAAATATGAGAGTGCTTCCCTAGTAGGAAATATGAGACTGCTTCCCTAGTAGGAAATATGAGACTGCTTCCCTAGTAGGAAATATGAGAGTGCTTCTCTAATAGGAAATATGAGAGTGCTTCCCTAGTAGGAAATATTAGACTGCTTCTCTAGTAGGAAATATGAGACTGCTTCCCTAATAAGAAATATGAGACTGCTTCCGTAGTAGGAAATATGAGACTGCTTCCCGAGTAGGAAATATGAGACTGCTTTCCTAGTAGGAAATATGAGACTGCTTCCCTAGTAGGAAATATGATTCTGCTTCCCTAGTAGGAAATATGAGACTGCTTCCCTAGTAAGAAATATGAGACTGCTTCCCTAGTAGGAAATATGAGACTGCTTCCCTAGTAGGAAATATGAGACTGTTTCCCTAATAGGAAATATGAGACTGCTTCCCTAGTAGAAAATATGAGACTGCTTCCCTAATGGGAAATATGAGACTGCTTCCCTAGTAGGAAATATGAGACTGCTTCCCTAGTAGGAAGTATGAGACTGATTCCCTAGTAGGAAATATGAGACTGCTTCCCTGGTAGAAAATATGAGACTGCTTCCCAAGTAGGAAATATGAGACTGCTTCCCTAGTAAGAAATATGAGACTGCTTCACTAGTAGGAAATATAAGACTGCTTCCCTAATAAGAAATATGAGACTGTTTCCCTAGTAAGAAATATGAGACTGCTTCCCTAGTAAGAAATATGAGACTGCTTCCCTAGTAGGAAATATGATTCTGCTTCCCTAGTAGGAAATATGAGACTGCTTCCCTTGTAGGAAATATGAGACTGCTTCCCTAGTAGGAAATATGAGACTGCTTCCCTAGTAGGAAATATGAGACTGCTTCCCTAGTAGGAAATATGAGACTGCTTCCTTAGTAGGAAATATGAGACTGCTTCCCTAGTAAGAAATATGAGACTGCTTCCCTAGTAGGAAATATGAGACTGCTTCCCTAGTAGGAAATATGAGACTGCTTCCCTAGTAGGAAATATGAGACTGCTTCCTTAGTAGGAAATATGAGACTGCTTCCCTAATAGGAAATATGAGACTGCTTCCCTAGTAGGAAATATGAGACTGCTTCCCTAGTAGGAAATATGAGACTGTTTCCCTAGTAGAAAATATGAGACTGCTTCCCTGGTAGAAAATATAAGCAACAGAAAATAAAAAGTATTTTTGGAGGAAACAATGTTTTTGGGTTGTTGTTGTTTTTTGTCATCCGTAAATCATGTAGGACGAAATCCCAAGAATAAGCTGGTGCCCTAGACAAAAATTAATTTCTCCCCACGCATCTGGGAAACCAAGGGAACATCATTTGTGGATGATACAACTTGGCACTAGTAGCATTACAGGCGTTGCCATAATGATAATAATGCTAATAATAATGTGAGTGGGAGAGAGTGAGAGAGAGAGATTGCAAGCAGTTTAGGTTAAAAGGAAATTTGTGAAAAAAGTTTCAACAAAACAACAAACATATCGGCAAGAAGCCTTCTCCAGCGAACAGTACAAACATAGAATAACACAACAATAAAAACGTAGATGAAATTGTTCTATCTGAGAGGTCAGCAAGAGGATTGTGTCCTCTTGGATACATCACAAGTAGCGTTTGCTATTGATGATTAAGTATTGAGTCTCTGCTGATGATAAGTAGTGTTTCCTTGTGAAAAATGATATTGTGTCTCTGCTGATGATAAGTAGTGTTTCCTTGTGAAAAATGATATTGTGTCTCTGCTGATGATAAGTAGTGTTTCCTTGTGAAAAATGATATTGTGTCTCTTATGATGATAAGTAGTGTTTCCTTGTGAAAAATGATATTGTGTCTCTGATGATGATAAGTAGTGTTTCCTTGTGAAAAATGATATTGTGTCTCTGATGATGATAAGTAGTGTTTCCTTGTGAAAAATGATATTGTGTCTCTTATGATGATAAGTAGTGTTTCCTTGTGAAAAATGATATTGTGTCTCTGCTGATGATAAGTAGTGTTTCCTTGTGAAAAATGATATTGTGTCTCTGATGATGATAAGTAGTGTTTCCTTGTGAAAATGATATTGTGTCTCTGATGATGATAAGTAGTGTTTCCTTGTGAAAAATGATATTGTGTCTCTGATGATGATAAGTAGTGTTTCCTTGTGAAAAATGATATTGTGTCTCTGATGATGATAAGTAGTGTTTCCTTGTGAAAAATGATATTGTGTCTCTGCTGATGATAAGTAGTGTTTCCTTGTGAAAAATGCTATTGTGTCACTGCTGATGATAAGTAGTGTTTCCTTGTGAAAAATGCTATTGTGTCTCTGCTGATGATAAGTAGTGTTTCCTTGTGAAAAATGATATTGTGTCTAGTTTCCTTATTTTCTTGGATGACACCAGATGTCCCATTTCCCCCCCCCCCCTTTCTCCCCCCAGCAACAGACAAAATAAAACTTACTTCCCTATTCATCCACTCTTTCAATAGAAGTTTAAAATAGTTTTTATATTCTTGAACTTTCATGTTTGGTTGAACAAATCTATTTTTACCCTGCTTGTTGAAAGTTGTGCGCACGTGGTCAAAATAACATAAGCTTCATTATGTAAATTTGTAGTAGTAACACTTATTTCCTGTACAAATAAGGTAGATCAATTATGGAAAGTAAAGAACAAAAAAGATGGGTGGAATACTTTCAGGAACTATTAAACAGACCCCCACCCACAGAAACACCAGACATACAACCAGCAAATGAAGACTTACAAATAGAAGAAAGTGCACAAAATCAGGAATAAATGGCTCTGGCCATCAAGCAGCTCAAATTTGGGAAAGCACTGGGACCGGATAACATCACAGCAGAGATGATGAGAGCTGATATAGATACATGATGCACCCTCTGTTTGAAAAGTTATGGAAGAGAGAGTTCCAAAAGATTGGAAAAAAAACAACTTTGCAGATTACAGAGGAATTACACTGCTGTCTGTACCAGGAAAGTACAGAGGAATTACACTGCTGTCTGTACCAGGAAAGTACAGAGGAATTACACTGCTGTCTGTACCAGGAAAGTACAGAGGAATTACACTGCTGTCTGTACCAGGAAAGTACAGAGGAGTTACACTGCTGTCTGTACCAGGAAAGTACAGAGGAATTACACTGCTGTCTGTACCAGGAAAGTACAGAGGAGTTACACTGCTGTCTGTACCAGGAAAGTACAGAGGAATTACACTGCTGTCTGTACCAGGAAAGTACAGAGGAATTACACTGCTGTCTGTACCAGGAAAGTACAGATGAATCACACTGCTGTCTGTACCAGGAAAGTACAGAGGAATTACACTGCTGTCTGTACCAGGAAAGTACAGAGGAATTACACTGCTGTCTGTACCAGGAAAGTACAGAGGAATTACACTGCTGTCTGTACCAGGAAAGTACAGAGGAATTACACTGCTGTCTGTACCAGGAAAGTACAGAGGTATTACACTGCTGTCTGTACCAGGAAAGTACAGAGGAATTACACTGCTGTCTGTACCAGGAAAGTACAGAGGAATTACACTGCTGTCTGTACCAGGAAAGTACAGAGGAATTACACTGCTGTCTGTACCAGGAAAGTACAGAGGAATTACACTGCTGTCTGTACCAGGAAAGTACAGAGGAATCACACTGCTGTCTGTACCAGGAAAGTACAGAGGAATCACACTGCTGTCTGTACCAGGAAAGTACAGAGGAATTACACTGCTGTCTGTACCAGGAAAGTACAGAGGAATTACACTGCTGTCTGTACCAGGAAAGTACAGAGGAATTACACTGCTGTCTGTACCAGGAAAGTACAGAGGAATCACACTGCTGTCTGTACCAGGAAAGTACAGAGGAATCACACTGCTGTCTGTACCAGGAAAGTACAGAGGAATCACACTGCTGTCTGTACCAGGAAAGTACAGAGGAATTACACTGCTGTCTGTACCAGGAAAGTACAGAGGAATCACACTGCTGTCTGTACCAGGAAAGTACAGAGGAATCACACTGCTGTCTGTACCAGGAAAGTACAGAGGAATTACACTGCTGTCTGTACCAGGAAAGTACAGAGGAATCACACTGCTGTCTGTACCAGGAAAGTACAGAGGAATCACACTGCTGTCTGTACCAGGAAAGTACAGAGGAATCACACTGCTGTCTGTACCAGGAAAGTACAGAGGAATCACACTGCTGTCTGTACCAGGAAAGTACAGAGGAATTACACTGCTGTCTGTACCAGGAAAGTACAGAGGAATTACACTGCTGTCTGTACCAGGAAAGTACAGAGGAATTACACTGATGTCTGTACCAGGAAAGTACAGAGGAATTACACTGCTGTCTGTACCAGGAAAGTACAGAGGAATCACACTGCTGTCTGTACCAGGAAAGTACAGAGGAATTACACTGCTGTCTGTACCAGGAAAGTACAGAGGAATTACACTGCTGTCTGTACCAGGAAAGTACAGAGGAATTACACTGCTGTCTGTACCAGGAAAGTACAGAGGAATCACACTGCTGTCTGTACCAGGAAAGTACAGAGGAATCACACTGCTGTCTGTACCAGGAAAGTACAGAGGAATTACACTGCTGTCTGTACCAGGAAAGTACAGAGGAATTACACTGCTGTCTGTACCAGGAAAGTACAGAGGAATCACACTGCTGTCTGTACCAGGAAAGTACAGAGGAATCACACTGCTGTCTGTACCAGGAAAGTACAGAGGAATCACACTGCTGTCTGTACCAGGAAAGTACAGAGGAATCACACTGCTGTCTGTACCAGGAAAGTACAGAGGAATCACACTGCTGTCTGTACCAGGAAAGTACAGAGGAATCACACTGCTGTCTGTACCAGGAAAGTACAGAGGAATCACACTGCTGTCTGTACCAGGAAAGTACAGAGGAATCACACTGCTGTCTGTACCAGGAAAGTACAGAGGAATCACACTGCTGTCTGTACCAGGAAAGTACAGAGGAATCACACTGCTGTCTGTACCAGGAAAGTACAGAGGAATCACACTGCTGTCTGTACCAGGAAAGTACAGAGGAATCACACTGCTGTCTGTACCAGGAAAGTACAGAGGAATCACACTGCTGTCTGTACCAGGAAAGTACAGAGGAATCACACTGCTGTCTGTACCAGGAAAGTATAGAGGAATCACACTGCTGTCTGTACCAGGAAAGTACAGAGGAATCACACTGCTGTCTGTACCAGGAAAGTACAGAGGAATCACACTGCTGTCTGTACCAGGAAAGTTCTTTAACAGAATTATTTTGAATAGAATGAAAGACAAGGTCAACATGCAGCTACGAGATCAACAGGCTGGCTTCTGCCAAACAGATCATGCATGAATCAAATTGCAACAGTAAGAATCATTGTAGAACAGTTCATCGGATGGAACTCCCCTTATATATATGTGGTAGGGTAGGCCCCGTTTTTTAAATCGCGCCCAACACCAACACTGTAGTGTAATTTGACCTCGCCCAACACAGGATCGGAATGTTGACCCGAGCTCTGGTCAAGTTCACCCCATTCAGACTGACCGACCGGCTCTCCCTCATGGCGTAGAATACTTAAATAGTGGGAACCACTATCTGTGCTTTAGTGCTAAGTTAAATAATTTGTATCTCGGGAACCATAGTGAATTAAATTATAAATTATATCTAGTTGGGAAGGGGAGTTTATTCGCTATACTTTAGTATATTTACAAGTCCCCAACGTCATAGGGTATTTTAATTGTTAGTAATTAAGGGAGTTTTCACATTCATTTATGGGGGAGTCCCAACCTGTTTTATTTAAATATCTCAAAAAGTATATAACTCATAGAAATATAAAAATTTATCTTAGATAGCGGGGACAAAACTAAGAAGGACACATTTAATTAATTAGGGATTGGATCCGGGATATCCACTTTAATTTGGGTTGTAGTCTCCAGGGTTTGTCAGTTTACCACAGAAAATCTGTCAGAAGACAAGTTTTGGACACTTGAAATCAGGGCGTGACGTCAGGTTTTCGGGTACGTCCGCGCACGACTATTTAAGGCGGGCACATTTGGGAGATTTTTATTCGAGGTTGGAACCGCATCCCTGCCGTGTGTCAGTGTTCATAGCGGCCCATTTGGACGCTCTGTAAGTAGAAGCAAATACGCCTTTTTTTATTTCTGTGCTTGTAGACTGCATTACTTGTTCGGTGTTAGTAATGGAATATTTCTGTTCATGACTTATATTAGGCAGTGTTTTAATCAGTTGCTAGCATGACTTATATTAGGCAGTGTTTTAATCAGTTGCTAGCATGACTTATAGTAGGCAGTGTTTTGGTGTTTTAATCACTTGTTAGCTCCGTCAATTTAACGTGTAACCAAAATCCATGAATTATGAAATGGAATTAGATACCAGTGCCTGTGAGCATAACACGCAACCGTTATATCGCTCTGGTCACACATACTGCAATGTGCTTTAAAGCTATTGATACAACAGTATACGACCATCGAATATACGTACAACAGGTGAAGTAGACTACCTCCCCTGCCCTGTGCTATATTCTCAAATAGAAATAGTGCATGTGTTAGGAGACTATTATTACCAGCTGTATTAATATGCTTAGACATTTCGCAATTTGCTTTTGTCTTAAAAAGACACAAAAATTGAGTGATGCATGTATCTAACCAATGGTGGTTATACCTTACACCATTATAGTACCTGTCCTGCTATGGGTGCATCTTACATAGACCCCTTACATGGATGACAGTACCCCAGTTAGACCCCTATGCTAGCCCTCACATCTCACACTGGTCCTTTATGTAACACAGTGTACGTGCTACAAGTTAGAACACTGCCACGTGATTTCCTTTTAAAGTAATGAAACATTATCAAAACAATATAATTTTAATTGCCAATTGTTTACCATGTAAGCATACTCTATTTTTTTAGTTAAGTATATTTTGTAACACCCTGCATTTACAGGGTTAGTTAATATGCTTATTTGTTCTCTGTGTTATTCATTATTAGTCAGGACACTGTTAACCTGTATTATTTGTTTCTTTGCAGGTATTGTCCCTTTCCTGCACCTTTCCTTTTATTTCCTTTTCGGGACCTTTCCTTTACTTTTCTTTGTTAGTTTCCAAATAAAAGCTATAGTCCTCAGACCTGCATTTTCTTAGTTTGTTTTAGTAAAACTGTCAGCCATCAATACCAAGCAATCACCAACATCACCACTCGGCTACATATAAATTTTATAGACTATGAAAAGGCCTTTGATAGCCTGGACCGACAAACCTTGTGGAAACTTCTTCGGCACTATGGAGTACTGGGGAAATTAGTCAGGATCATTCAGAGTTCTTATGTAGAAATGACGTGCAGGGTGGTACACAAAAGTACACTCACAGATGACTTTAAAGTGGAAACTGGAGTCAGACAAGGATGTCTCTGGTCCCCCTTCCTATTCATCCTCGCCATTGACTGGATAATGAAAAAAATCACAGATAAAAAGAGGAACGGGATACAGTGGACACTCTGGGAACAACTGAATGACCTAGACTTTGCAGACGACATTGCACTTCTGTCCAACAACCAGCAACAAATGCAGGAAAAGACAAAAGACGTAACCACCATTTCAGCACAGGTCGGACTCATTATAAATAAAAGCAAGACAAAGATCATGAAGGTAAACTCAGCCGAACAAGAGCGTATCTATCTGGCAGGAAATGCACAGGAAGAAGTGGAGTCCTTCAAATACTTAGGCAGCACCATCGAACATAAATGGCGGATCCGACGGGGGCGTAGGGGCTAGAGTTGGAAAGGCTAGATCATCATTTGCGCTATTAAAGAAAATTAGGGAGTCGAAGGAGCTGAAGCTGCAAACCATCAATATAAATGGCGGATCCGACGCGGATGTATGGGTTAAAATAGGAAAAGCTAGATTAAAGAAAATATGGGAGTCGAAGGAGCTGCAAAACCAAAGTCAGAATCTTTAACACAAATGTCAAAACAGTTCTACTATATGGAGCAGAAACTTTGAAAACAACAGGGAGCATTACACAGGAAGTACATACCTTCATAAATACATGCCTTAGAAAGATCCTGAACATCAAATACCATCACCAACAAAGATCTACTAGAAAAGACTTACCAGGTGTCCATTGATGAAGACATCATAAAGAAAAGATGGAGGTGGATAGGGCATACCCTCCAAAACCCCCCAGATAACATCACCAGACAGTCCCTAACATGGAATTCACAGGGAAAAAGAAAGAGACACAGGCCATAGAATACATGGAGACACGAGCTAGAGGCAGACACGCAAAGTATGGAATAAACCTGAAAGGAACTGGAAAGGAAAGCACAGGACCGTGATGAATGGAAAATTATTGTGGGCAGTCTATGCCCCAGATGGGGTAAAAAGGCATAAGAATAAGAAGACTTATTAATTTGAAACAAATTACCTCACCTCATGCTCATGGCCATAGGCAAGCACAATGACTTTTGCTGCAGACGGCCTAAATGGAAAGTTCACTGCTGCAATAATGGCTTCCTTTGGTCTGATATGTTTGTGTCCAGGTTTAATGTCCAGTGTCAGGTCGTCCTTCACTAGTTTCCATTTTTCAAGGAGTCTGGTAAAAAGATTTGATGTCAGTAAGAATTTTGTAATGATGAGCATCATGTTAAAGCATTACATTAAATTACTGAAAATGTCATGACACATATTGAAGTGAAATAAATTCCAAGTCTCTCCAGAAACAGTTGTTGAATCGTTGATAATCATAAATTACTATATGTGCTAAAACCTACATTCACTATATATATATAATTTTAAAACATTACAACTAGCGGTTTAAAAAAATATATTTCTTTGGATGATCTATGGTTTGGAGAAAGGCAGACAACTATTTGTTACAGTGATATTATAGTATTACAGTGATATTTAAACACTGCTTGCCTTTACAGTAATAAATCCTCTACCCTGTTATTTAAAATGACTTCCTCTACTGCAACATGTATTCGTCCATAAATGGTGAGATGTCGGTAATGATGAATAATTTTTTAAATGTTGTTTTTTTTATAGATGTGTTCCTGAGATTGTGTACACTGTAGGGTGGAAATAACGAATTTGGAACCATGGGAAAAGGGAAACATGTCATTTTTTTCCTCTCATGAGCTACAGAAATTTATAAAAAGTCATGATTTTGCGCTTTGGCTGTTGGCCATGAACTTTCAATGTAAATTTTAATGGGGGAAAAAAATGAAAATCTTTTTTGTGAAAGATAGCATTGCTCATTACATAAGAACATAGTGTTGAGTGTTAATTTACTTGACCTCTTAACATTGTGAAACGTATGGTTATTGAATAATCATTCCCAGACCAAGGTGGGTGTTACAGACTGTTATTAATATGGAGAATTTAATCTCTTATTTTAGTGTATGGCTTGTTCCAAAACAGTACGTAAGAAAAGACAATACCAAAATTTTATATACAATGAACAAATAATACGATACTCAAACCAGGGCTAATTACAATTAATAAGTTTTTAATGTGTTAATTACAATGAATTACAAAATCAAAAGAATATGATTAAACTATTAACTTACACTTTGGCTGGTACCGGTACTATGTTATTGATAAATATACAATGTGCAAAAGTTGTACAATGAGGAAAAGAAATCTACACAGTAAACAAAGCACTGTCTAGTAGCACAATAATAACACAAGCTCCAAGTCTCGTGATAAATGATCTGACTGCCTTTCGTTCAATCATCAGCCTTTTATAGTCTATTTCTGTTAGATTATTCCAGAAAAAGAATACGCATTGTAACTGCTTCCAGCATACTCTAGATTATTCGACAATTTTAGGCAGGAACAGGCTATTAATTTTATTTAGTTATAACAAGGTCAAAATAGACTACTTTTAGTAAGCCTCACCTAATAATAGCGCAGTGTGGTTTCATAGGGGTTATGCACGAGGAAACCTATTTCTAAACTAGCCACTGCAGTTGTGGTAAATGAAAAGTACAATTCACCAAACTATAAAATATATATAAATCAAACAACATTTAAATAAATCGGCTAGCATTTGTGCAACTAAATTTTCCTATTCTGTATAAGAACTTGAGTTTTATTGTGTTTAAGCCACTTAGGTTTTTTATTGTTTTTAAGAACTTACGTTTTCTAATGTGTTTAAGTGTTTCAGTTTTCTATCGTGTTTAAGCACTTATGTTTTCTCTTGTGTTTAAATACTTATGTTTAAGCATTAAGCTTTCTATTGTGCTTGAGCAAATATGCAATCAAAAATGGCTTACTTTCCATTGAACAGATGTGCCTTGGGATTGATCCAATGTCTTTCTCCTCCATAGGTTATCAGGCCAATATTGAGGTCAGAATTTGTTATGCCACTGCTCAAATGCTTAACAACAGCCAGAGAATGGTGTGATCTGATCAGAGAATGGTGTAAGGATTGGATGAACACAATGTCTAGACCATGAGAATCTGTACACTGGCCTGTTTCAAGAAAATAAAAAATTGTGGATGAAGGCCATGCCATTATTCACAACGCTATACCCCTAAGGCAGCGGTTCTCAACCTGGGGGTCGCACAAACCTTTCACAGGGGTCGCCAAAGACCATGTGAAAACACATATACTCTACAGTTATAAAGTATCTACAAAGGGTCGCTGCATTAGAAAGGTTGAGAAACACTGCCATGCCATTATTCATAAACTACAAAGCAATATACCCCTATTCCACCCATCCATCCCTGTGGCACTACAGCCGATTGTAGGGTTTTGGCCTGCCTCACTACTTCCTTCCACTCAGACCTAACTAATGCTTTTCTTTTCCATGCTTGGATTCCCAGTTGTAGATCTTTTTCCACAATATCCATCCATCTAAGCCTAGGTCTGCCTTTGAGCCGCTTACCTCCGGGGTTTTAGTGATGCACCCTCTTCACTCCTCTGTCATTTGGCATTCTTTCTAAGTGTCCCACCCAGCGTAGCCTGCCCTTTTATTATTTCTGCTACTATCGTGGGATCCCGATATAGACTGTAAATTTCGTGGTTGTTTCGTATTCTCCATCCATAGGCATCCTTTGTTGGTCCGTATATTTTCCTGGGAATTCTCCTCTCCCTGCATTTTTGTTAAGGTCCAAGTTTCACTTGCATATGTTACAGCTGGTCTGATTACAGTTTTATAAATAGTTTTCTTTGTTTCTCTTGTTTTTTGCTTTTGAGTATTTTCTGACAACTGAAGTATGCCCTGCTCTGGCTGATAATCTTTCATTTATTTCTGTTAGTAATTCGTTTCTTTCATTTAATAAAGATCCTAGGTATTTGAACTGATTTACTTTTTCAAAAGTCTGGTTTCTAATTTTAATGGATTCCTCTGTCTGTTCTTCTCTTAGCATAGTCATGTATTTTGTGTTTTGGTTGTTAACTTCCAGCCCTCCTTGAAGTGATGCATCTTCTGATTCAATAAAGGATTTTGATATGTCTTTAATGCTTTCCCCTAGCAGTGCTATGTCATCAGCATTTGCAAGATACTGAAGGGGTTGATTGTAGAGAGTGCCCATTGGTTGTGGGTCTTGGGTTTCCCTCAGAATATACCCCTAGTACCATGCCATTATTCATAAACTACACAGTGATGTACAACAAATGCCATGCCATTATTCATAAACTACACAGTGATGTACAACAAATGCCATGCCATTATTCATAAACTACACAGCAAAATACCTATAATGCCAGGCCATTATTCATAAACTACACAGGGATACACTCCAAATTTCATTACATGTTGTATAGTTAATGCTTATTCTAACACTGATCCGCTATATTAAAAGCTCTCATCATTTGCATGGTACAATGAGGAGATCTTATTGTTACTTAACTCTTAGCCGGGTGAGATCACTAGCGCCTATCACAAGTAGATAGTTCTTCAGCAGACATTTAGAAGTTAAAAGTTCAAATTGTGGATAAGATGATTATAGCTTTTTATAAGGTCTGTTTTTTAAATACATTTCAAAAGATATTCGGTAAAATCATGTCTTAATATTATTTCTTGTTTTTACCGTCACACTGACACGATCCTTATAGATAATAATAATAATTTTCTCTTAAAGTGCCATAATTAGATCGCAAATCACATATAAGGTGAACAAACAACAAAATATTGTCTTTCTTAACACATAACTTGGATAAACAATAAATCTGCCAAAGCACCATGGGCATCTCCACAAGGAAAGGGGGGGGGGGGGGGGAGGAAGCCACCGCTTCAAATCTGAGATGGGAGTTAAAAAAACCCACCCCTCTTGCAGACTTTTGAATGTCTCAAGGTAATAAAATTAATACCAGAGAGCAAAATTATTTGTTGTTGGCAATGTGAAAAAACCACAAGGCCTGGGTTTTTTGTTTCATTGGATTTGGTGGATGTTTTACCACACAGACATCCAGCCACCAAACCGGGATTTTAATTTTGAGAATTATAACTAAGGAAATGCTTTTTATTCCTACTAAAAATATTGTTTTAAACATCAAAGGATTTGATAAACTGATTTGTTGAAAATGTGAAGAATTATTAAACTATTAGCAAAAATGTAATGGTTTGAAAATCAATATCATTACTAAATAGTCTAGCAATGTTCTAACAATTTTTAACCTCAAATTTTTGTATAACGGCACTAACAGCCATAATAAACTCTTGAATTTAAAATAAAATATAACTGACCAAGCTCCCTGGAATAGCTTCCGCCACTCAGGCGGTATAGACACCCCTGCAATGCATAACTGAGCTGGTGGGATTGCAAGCACATGTGAATGCATATGTCCAAAAACCAACGTATCATATGTTAACAGATACAAACATTGTTCACAAAACTTGTTCGTTTAATGTCATTTTTGTTATTCCAGGTTCCCTTGTATATTGTTGACTGGCTGAAGTGTAAAATAAGCAAATTTGGTAATAATAAATATATTTGTAAACAAAAATATAAAAAAAGAGGAAATATTTGCCTACAAGAATGTGGGATACCGATGTCAAGTCCTTTACTTCGGCAAGCTGTCAAATACGCCAAGACAACACTGCAGCCGGATCTGTTCTTACAAACCTCAGTCTGGCACTGTTGCTAAGGAAACATACAAAACACATCAATATGGCACTGTTGCTATGGAAATGAACTAAAACACATCAATCTGGCACTGTTGCTATGGAAACGTACATATTGTTTATAAGTGAAATGCACTCTTTCTGGGTTTTTTGGGGAAAAATATTATTTTTAGCAATCTGTGCATTAAAAGGTTTTCAACACTATTTTACTCACAATGAATGGCTTGGGATTGATAAGCCTAAGACAAGGCTCCACTGCTGGCCATTTATTGGTCAGACTGTTGCAAGGTGCGAGGTTAGCTGTGACGTTAAGGGAGTTACACGGGACAACACTGGGGGCTGAGGTGACCCTACAATGATTATTGCCAGTCAGCTCAAAACTGTTCTGAAATGTGACGTCATTGTCAGCCAAAGTCCCATCAGGAAGTAGATAATCATCTCCAGCCTCTCTGTTGTTTGTGCCTTAGGTGAAAGTTAAGTGTGAGATAGTAAAGGTGCTGACGGCATGACTGTGACAGTTACTGGTCAGATGGCTTAGGCATTGACAGCATGTCTGTTACAGGTAAGTTAGTATAGGCAGACTTATGTCTGTGACAGTTACATATAGTAATAAATACTGAAAGCATGACCGCAACAGTTACATATAATATTAATATTTTAAAAATTACACTTTTCCAAAAATAAACTTGATATAAAGCCACAACCTAGAATTACCCTCATTATATGCCGTCATCTTAACACAATGTATGTATTTTTACAGTATCTGGTCACATAGATATAATTGAAACTTATAAAAACAGCTCTTCCATATAGCAAAATTTTTTTATTTTTCATGTGAATTTTATAATGAATGATCAAGCTATACAAACATATGACTAGTCAGTGCTATACAAACATATGACTAGTTAGTGCTATACAAACATATGACTAGTTAGTACTATACAAACATATGACCAGTTAATACTATACAAACAAATGACTAGTTAGTGTTATACAAACATATGACTAGTTAGTGCTATACAAACATAGGACTAGTTAGTGCTATACAAACATATGACTAGTTAGTGCTATACAAACATATGACTAGTTAGTGCTATACAAACATATGAAAAATATGAAAACTAGAATGACTAAAACAGATTGAACTAAAAGGTGAATACCTAGAACACCGAGAGAAACATTGTTCAAAGTGCGGTCAACTGTAACAATGTAGAAATCATGCACAGGACTGAACACCACAGTTGCCAATCCAGAGGCAAATGATAAATGGAAATATCCATCATCCATATCCAAGGATACATCTCCACTTGGGGAGTGGTAGGGAAGGTACCTAGAAAAAAAAAGGTATATATTTTATTTGTTCATTTTTTCTCAATATTCTCCAAAAAAGCTGGTAACACAAGATAGCTGATAACACAAGATAGTTTATAACACAAGATAGCTAATAACACAAGATAGTTTATAACACAAGATAGCTAATAACACAAGATAGCTGATAACACAAGATAGTTTATAACACAAGATAGCTAATAGCACACGATAGTTGATAGCACAAGATAGCTAATAACACAAGATAGTTTATAACACAAGATAGCTAATAACACAAGATAGCTGATAACACAAGATAGTTTATAACACAAGATAGCTAATAGCACACGATAGCTAATAGCACACGATAGTTGATAGCACAAGATAGTTTATAACACAAGATAGCTAATGGCACACGATAGCTAATAGCACACGATAGTTGATAGCACAAGATTACTTATAGCACATCAAAGATGTCATCAAAGTTTTCAATAACAATTTAAAAGATATAAAAAATGCAACTCCAAATTTTGCTAGCTCTATATTTTCTTCTTCTTCCGGAGTTATAGATGATTTAGCTAACATTGCCAATCAATGAGACTTAATCAAAAGCTTTAGAAAGATAATATCTTTTATTATATCTACAAGGAGTAAACTCTTCTTCCGGAGTTATAGATGATTTAGCTAACATTGCCAATCAATGAGACTTAATCGAAAGCTTTAGAAAGATAATATCTTTTATTATATCTACAAGGAGTAAACTCTTCTTCCGGAGTTATAGATGATTTAGCTAACATTGCCAATCAATGAGACTTAATCGAAAGCTTTAGAAAGATAATATCTTTTATTATATCTACAAGGAGTAAACCCTATGTCATATATCTACAAGTAAATGCTCTATTTTTTCAATAACTTTTTTTTTAAAAATCCATTATATTAACTTTGCTTTTGTTGGTGTCTTTCTTTCTGACTGGGTGTGTGGCGAAATCTTTGGACAGGAAACTGACCCACTTCCCATCAACCTATTGAGCTGAAACTTGGGACATAGACTCATTACCAATGACAACCCATTCTGTCAAATTTTTAGCCCTAACCCCTTATGCCCCAAATCAGTTTTTCAAGGGGAAAATAAAAGAAATATGATGCCACTGATTCTTTAAAATATTGCAATTGCTTTAGGTGTGTAATATTTTCTTTGGTGTCTCTGAAATAGTTTGTGAAATAAATCTGCAGTGTAAAAGTGGGTGGGTCATAAGTTTATTAATATAAAATAATAAAAACAAAATTAAAAATAGGCATTTTAAGGATTGATACGAAAAATAGGTGTTGCTTAGTTTATATGTTGGTCCTCCATTGTAATATTATCTAAAGGTACTTGACAGGGCCTCCATTTTAATATATAAATTAGCAGACAACTGGTTTGTTAATCTCAGTCTTCATTGTGAGCAGAAAACTAACTCAACAATCTCAGACCACACTATTGGCAGACAAATAACTCAACAATCTCAGACTACACTATTGGCAGACAAATAACTCAACAATCTCAGACCACACTATTGGCAGACAAATAACTCAACAATCTCAGACCACACTATTGGCAGACAAATAACTCAACAATCTCAGACCACACTATTGGCAGACAAATAACTCAACAATCTCAGACCACACTATTGGCAGACAAATAACTCAACAATCTCAGACCACACTATTGGCAGACAAATAACTCAACAATCTCAGACCACACTATTGGCAGACAAATAACTCAACAATCTCAGACCACACTATTGGCAGACAAATAACTCAACAATCTCAGACCACACTTTTGGCAGACAACTAATTTAACAATCTCAGACCGCATTATTAGCAGACAACTAACTTGATGATCTCAGACCCCATTATTAGCAGACAACTAACTTGATAGTCTCCGTTCTCATGGAAGCCAGTGATCCATCTCGCGCCAGAGTTAAGACAGTGCTTGAGGACACCACAGTGAGGCCTTGCTTTGTATACGTCAAAGAAAATCTACCGTATTTAAGATCAGCTGCCAATAAATATGTGCAGCTCTTCCAGGGGGGTTCTGTGGATTCAAGTAGATGTGCATAACAAAGTATTAACAATTATCTCTAAAGCAGGGTGGGTTCCCAACTGGGGGTGCTTGAACCAATAAGATTTTGAGGAAATTAGTGATTTTAAGAAGAGGGCAGCCATTGACCAATGACATTATGAGTATTATGACAAAAATTATCGGCTTTTTTTATTTTGGCAGAAGTAGTTTAATGTATGCAATAAGTCATAAGTCACATATCACAAGTTAGTTTTCTAAGGTCCATAGCTATCATAGCAATTCTAAAGATATATATATATATATATTAAGTCCACTGTTTTCCTATTCAATTAAAAATGAAAGAAGGTGGGGCGGAAGAATTAGTATAACATTTTGAAGAGGTTCAGAATATTATAGAAGTTATAAAGTTGAGCAAACCTACTTAGCGAACATATTGATCAGTCAAGGACAGGAAGTTATTAAACATAGTGAGCATTTAAGTTAAGTTCCAACTTGGATACATTACTTGGAAACATTACATGGATACATTACATTGATACATTACTTGGATACATTACTTGGATACATTACTTGGATACATTACTTGGATACATTACATGGATACATTACTTGGATACATTACTTGGATACATTACATGGATACATTACTTGGATACATTACTTGGATACATTACTTGGGATCAATCAATTTAAAAGAAAATCTGTCCTTTTGGCATGATTTATTTTTTCTATAAATTAAAAAAATAAAGTGAGGTTTAGAGTTGAGCAACTCAAGCTTCTACAACTTTAGGCCTAGAATTTAGTCGCAGTCCAAGTCATGATAAATTATTTAATGTTTGCAAAAGATTTCAAATTCTATACATAATGGTTTGCGTTTGTGTGTTAAAAATTATCGCCAAAGCGATGAGGGTAGTGGCACAAGTTTAAAATTCTGAGCAACAGCAACGAGGGTAGTTGAATGTGTTTGTAGTACCAAGCCAAAGTGATGAGGGTAGTGGCACAAGTTTAAAATTCTGAGCAACAGCAACGAAGGTAGTTGAATGTGTTTGTAGTACCAAGCCAAAGTGATGAGGGTAGTGGCACAAGTTTAAAATTCTGAGCAACAGCAACGAGGGTAGTTGAATGTGTTTGTAGTACCAAGCCAAAGTGAGGAATTAAGCTGCACATATTTATATCTACATTTCAGCACTCAAAACTCAATTCCTTACCTGTGATGTCATAAACCAATCCATCAAAGGTTCTGATGTGCTGACCGGCCATGATGATACCGACGTCATTCGCCATTTGTGCTGAAGCATTCATCCTGTGTCTTAGTAATGCAATCACTTCCTTGCCAACCAAACTCAAGCGCGGATAAGCCTTAAAAAGATTTGTTATATCATTTATTCGACAGCTTTTTAACTTATTCACTGCTGATGCACATTCAATGCCGCTTTGCAATTGTACAGTTACACATAAATGAATATCTAGCCGCTTATCACGTGGGTAATAATTACCCCCCCCCCCCCAACCCTTTTTTTCCCCACGAAAATGTAATGAATTAAGTGTCAACTTTCACGTTGTACCTGGGCCTGCTGGATTTATTTCTTAGAAAGCAAATCTATATGTGATTTGTTTTATTAGTTATCTTTAATTATGTTACTGTTAATTAAGTCTTGACAATCTTAGAAGATGGTCTTAAAGTAGAATTATATTGCTTGATTAATAAAATTGTGGTATATATATGTATATATTGTTATAGCCTGTACGTTGACCTAGTTTATTATTCATAAGCCGGAGCTTCAACCTTATCTCCCCTTCCCCTATTTTGTTTTGATATTGAATTCATGGATAAAATGTGTAGCACCAATACTTTTGACCCACTCCTCTCTTGATTGGGGAAAGGTTGTTATGTTCGAAAACATTCTAATTTGTTTCAAAGAATGCTACCAGGTAATGCAATTTCTAGAATTTATTTTCTGGAGGGTTCCAACTGTTTCCCTATAAATAAAGTGGCAGTTTTCCCAGCCTGGAGAGGTTTTTGCTAATTTACCTAGACATTTATGGGACGTAATATACTTTAAGGATTGTACTCTTTGTTTTGTGTGTGTGTGTAAATAAATATTAGTATCTTTTGAGGATTGTACTTTTTCACTTGCTGTTCTGTAAGTTGAAGTAGTTTTTATGCGGGTGTGTTAGGGGCCCCTAGAATTTAGATATTTACTGCCTAGGATGCTCTAGGGGTCTTATTCGGGCATTGACAAAAGACTTTAAATAGAGTCAAAGTTTCTCATCTACAATTCGTAAATAAAAATGAGTCCTCAACAAATCTCATTGATTGGGCTGCTAGTATGTTTGCACTTGTGGTCACAATAAAAAGAGACGATTGCATCCAAATTTCTCCCAGCATAATCCGGCTATGTTAAATAAACTTGTCTTTACGGTTGAGATATGATGCTAGCAAAAACAAACACCGGTATATATAGTCTATGTATGTATAAATATCATCTGAATCGTAATAGGGAAGAACAACTTCCATGACAAACATGTGACATCCCAAGTTGAATTCAGTGATGATATTGTGGATGTAGGAATTAGAGAATTGTTTAACGATTTACTGACGTTAATGTTTTCAAATTGAAGTAAAGTGAGCAGCTTACACAGAATGATGGCATGGCAACGGGTAAGCAGATAGAAAATGTCAACCGGTGATTATTTAGAGCTTTCTCAAGGGCAGGTAAGATATGAGCTTTGGCAAACTGGTGTGCAAAAAAAGGAGGGTGCCGAATCCAGTGGGACACTATTTGGCTGGTCATGACGACGCTCGATGCCATGGCTTCGTCCACATGAGATATTTTCATCGCTTGTACTGCGCAGATTTGTTAAATAGTAAAAAAATAGTGCAGAAAAAATCTATTTTATTTATTTTTTGTCACAGTTCTAAATTTCAATTTCTTTTATGGACCATATTAATTAATTTAGAAAATAGCAGAACAAGGTATGTGATTTCCTGCAATTACACGCCAGCGAGTGTTAGAGAGGAAAACAAATTAATTCAGATTTTTGGCACAATATCACCATGTGGAATTAATCAAATTCTCTCTACTGGTTATCCTCAATTTCCCTGTATTTGTTTTCTTATTTCTTATATTTTACATATTTCCAAAAAAAATTTTTCCATTAAAATATTACTTTTCACAGTAATAATACACAAATTCTTTTGCTGTCATTTTGGTTTTGAAAACCCAACTGGCGGCAATCACTTTAATGGCAAATACTTTTTACAATTTTTAAAAATACTTTCTATTTCTTGTTATTTCTCAATTTTTCCTGCCCTGTTTATTGTCCCGTATTTCTATTTCAAGCTTGTACATATTTTGTTCTGCTATTTTCTTCACACAGCTTCAATGCAGTCCCTCTTTTATTAGTCAGTATTTTAGTTGGCATAATTTGCGAAACTCTTAAATTTAAGTTAATTTGATAATATTTGTTTGTTATAGGTTCAACACTAACGGCTCTAATGGTAAATAACTTAAATGAATACCTTTTATAGTTTGATCAAAATATTAAAATTAATGAGGCAAAAAAATGACTAAATTTATAAAAATTCACACTCTGGATTTGAATATATCGAATTAGACAAAGACAAGTCATAAAAAAATTAATATTACTTATTGGGCTATCCAGCCATATTTTGTTCACGACTTCTACTGCTCCCAGTCCTATTTTGTAGAATTGAATGGTCTTCCCATCAAAATCGTAGGTCACGGCGTCATATAATTTTGCCTTCATGTGACTTGCCATGCTCTGGGGGGATTTTTTAACACAATTATTAATGAACACAACGTAAATGGACCAATGGCTTTGTGTAAAAATCATTAGTAGATACAGCACAGATGGACCAAGGGATTTGTCTAAAAATTATTAGTCCATACAACATGAATGGACCAATTAAATTTTGTAAAAACTATAAATGGATACTACATGAATGGATCAATGGATTATTGTAAAAATAATTAGTGGATGCACCATGAATGGATCAATGGATTTGTGTAAAAATTATTAGTGAATGCAACATGAATGCACCAATGGATTTGTATAAAAATTGTTCATGGCCACAAGGATTCAAATTTTATTTTCCCCATGACTAAATTATATAATTTTCTCCGAAACTTATTGTGTTAAAATTTCATTTCTTAAATCTAAACCACACACTTTCAATGATACACATTAAAAAATGAGTTTAAATTTTTTCAAGCGTTTTATTAAAGTCGCACCCAAGATCTTATCTTCTTGAAAAAAATATATTGGGAATTGACGATTTCGTCGCAATAATCACACCATCGCCGTTTTGCAGGCTGTCATTTTGCCGCCTGATGGGGCAATGAAAGCATCAAAGGTTGCTAAACAATGGTGGCAAGGCTATTACAGCGTGGGAGGTTGCCTGGCAATAGTGGCGGGGCAATGACAGCATGGAAGATTGTCCAGCAACTACAAGATGATCTTAGAAAGCATTGAAAATATACGGGCTACTGAGACATAAATTGTTGATTAATAACTGTGACAGAACACTGACAGCATGAAAGGCTTAAGACAAACTGTGACAGGGCACTAAAAAATGTATTTTTGCATGTGTCATTTAGCCTGACAGCTGGTTCTAGATAAATTCTATTTACTTTTAAAAATGTATAAGAAGTTTGTAAATTAATTATATTAAAACTCTTAATTTGCTGCATAGAAAACTGCAAACCTGATTTGAAAATGGCCAAGTTTTATCCTGCAGGTCCGCCACAATGTTATTAGCCAGCGTGTGTCCCTCCTGTTTGATAAGGTGAGACATTGTCTTTTGTAACGTCCCGGCGTTGTGGCGCACTGCACGGGTCACTAAATTTGAGAACTCAAAAGTTGTTTGTAGAACTCTAGGTTCTGTTAGCTCTAGTGACACATTGGCCAATGATAGTGTGCTGTTATGGATCAAGCCAGTCTTAGTGAAATGAGAATATAACCAATCAGTCTCTAAATAGATCATTAAAATTTACTATTAAAGAAAAGCGTTTGAAGAAAAAATATTTTTCTGGCAATAACTTATTGAAAATGTATACATCTAATAGTTTTTTTTTTCAAAGTATTTCGATCAAATTGATTGATTCTAATTATGCAGTGTTCATTACCTTAAGATGTAATAAACAATAATAGAGATATGAAAAATAATTGAAAATCATTACATAAAAATAGATCTGTTGTTTTGAAGCAAACACTCACAGAAAGAGAGTGGAAATCAATGCGAACTTTTGTAGGACTTTGAACAGAAATATCCAGCCGTACTCCAGAGGTATCATTGTAAATATACATCAGTTCACATCTTGGTATGTTATTACTAGGCAAGGCAAGTAAGAATGACAAGCTCTTCTCTGCTTTAAGCAACTGTGAAAACAAATATTTTGACATTATTTCATTGTCGAATGTCATGTTTTAAGTTTAGTCTAGTGTTATTGTTCGATGTCATGTTATTTTTTAAGTTCTGTCTCATGTTATTGTTCAATGTCAAGTTATTTTTAAGTTCAGTCTCATGTTATTGTTCAATGTCATGTTTTAAATTTAGTCTAGTGTTATTGTTCAATGTCATGTTATTTTTAAGTTCAGCCTCATGTTATTGTTCAATGTTGTGGTAGTTAAGATGGTGTAAAGGTCTCTGGTGATTACCTTTCTTATTTGAAAACGTGGCCACCTTCTGCAAATATTCTTTGAAGGACATAAAACATGGAATATGTCCAAAGTATATGAGGTACGGCAGTAACTTTTCTTAACACTCCAAATAAAAAATGTGATGTATTCAATTTGCTTTATCTGATTATCACTATTTTAGTTTTATATGAATATGTAACTTTACATTGACCGATAACCATATCGACAATGATAATAAGTGTGTGTATGGGGGGAGTGACTGAAAAATAGATGCAACAAAACAATCAAGGTGTCTGCAAGAAGTTTTCTTCCACGAACAGTACAAAGATTAACATAAATAAAAACAAAGGCTTCGTGTTTTGTTGCGCCCTTTTCTACGGTTTTCACAAAACTTGTTTCACATATTTCTTTTGATCTCGACAGGTTTAGACAGAGTACTCTGTGACTGGCTTTGACCCACCACAAAACTGGTCAGTGTTATCTACTGAACTATGTGAACTTTGACTGGATAATACATAGTTGAAACTGCACAGAAACGAGGTTGCATTCTCACAACCATGCACTGACGTAAAGTTGCTTTCTCACAACCATGCACTGAGTCAAGGTTGCATTCTCACAACCATGCACGTAGAAAAGGTTGCATTCTGACAATCTGCACTGAGACAGCGTTGCATTCTCACAACCATGCATGGAGACAAGGTTGCATTCTGACAACCTGCATTGAGATAAGTTTCATTCTCACAACCTGCACTGAGACAAAGTTGCATTCTGACAACCTGCACTGAGACAAGGTTGCATTCTGACAACCTGCTCTGAGTCAAGGTTGCATTCTCAAAACATGTTTTGTACTACTTTTTTAATTTCTCTTCTTTCACTTTCCACTTCGAAATCCCAATCTTTTCTCCCAATCACTACTATGTCTCCCAATCCCAATCTTTTCTCCCAATCACTACCATGTCTCCCAATCAATATCATGTCTCCCAGTCCCTATCTTTTCTCCCAATCACTACCATGTCTCCCAATCCCAATCTTTTCTCCCAATCACTATATTGTCTCCCAATCACTATCTTGTCTCCCAATCACAATCTATTCTCCCAATCACTATCTTGTCTCATAATCAATATCATGTCTCCCAGTCCCTTTCTTGTCTCCCAATCAATATCATGTCTCCCAGTCCCTATCGTGTCTCCCAATCACTATCTTGTCTCCCAATCAATATCATGTCTCCCAGTCCCTATCTTGTCTCCCAATCAATATCTTGTATCCCAATCACAATCTATTCACCCAATCACTATCCTGTCTCCCAATCACAATCTATTCTCCCAATCACTATCCTGTCTCCCAATCACAATCTATTCTCCCAATCACTATCTTGTCTCGCAATCACAATCTATTCTCCCAATCACTATCCTGTCTCCCAATCACAATCTATTCTCCCAATCACTATCTTGTCTCCCAATCACAATCTATTCTCCCAATCACTATTTTGTCTCCCAATCACAATCTATTCTCCAAATCACTAGCCTGTCTCCCAATCACAATCTATTCTCCCAATCACTATCATGTCTCCCAATCACAATCTATTCTCCCAATCACTATCCTGTCTCCCAATCACAATCTATTCTCCCAATCACTATCCTGTCACTCAATCTTATTGCACAAATCTGATATAAATAATGCTGTTATATTCACTTTCCATTAGCCCCCGTCCCTCTTTTATTCCAATATCTCATTAAGATCCAGCTTACCAGTTATGTGCACAAATTTTGTTTATAATTAGATCACAAAATTACTGTTGCTTAAAATAATGTAAGAACCACTTCCTTCAATTCATATCCACCAGAAAGGTCTGACTTTGTGAAAACGAGTTTCTAGCTGTATCACGTATTTCAATTTTGCCCCCATTTTTGTTTGAAGGAGCCTGCTTTCAAAATAATATAGCATACGTACCACTTCCTCTATAATTTTTTGTATGCTTTTGCCCCCTTTTTTTAAAAAAAAAGTCTACATGAATATTGGTGTGGCTTATTTTCGTGTGAGACATCTACAGCCTGCCTGCGACACACTACTGTGTCACGACACGCATATTGGACAGCACTGCTGTATAACGTTTTGTTTAAGTTACCTTGCCTTTGGCTGTTAGGTTTCCTGTGAACTTCAACCCTCCGGTTCCATTCTTTCTGTCTAACTCTAGTTTATAGTCCAGCAATGAGCTGGTCAAGCTGATGCTGGTCGTCAAATCTGTGCCCTTTATATCTGTAGATTCTGGAATTTCAGCCAGAAATAGGTTCACAAAACTTAATACAAAATAATAGGTGGAACAAATGGAATATTACTCAAACTGAGACGCCAAATGTGTTCACTACAGAGCTGGGTGTCTATGGTGAGTCATCCAATAGCAGAGACCAATAAAAAAAAAAATTGAAATGGGTTGGCTTTTGAAGCTTAACTAAGAAAGAAACAATAAATGAAAAATTTTCTCTAAGAACTTTGTTTAAAATTAGGGAGAAAAAAAACAACAAAGAAATGATAACAATGTCTAAAGCAGCTATTCACATTTTGTCTACTATGTCTTTCATGAAATATGAATTATGTCTAATATGAAAAACAACTTGATACTTGTTTAATTTTAATGAGTTTTAGCTCATCCCATATTCACTTCAAACAGTGAGATTCCACTTTCTAGACCTATTAAATTCTTACACTATAATAACAAAGTTTTCTATCCCTTCAAACGCCGAGATTCCACTTTCTAGACCTATTAAATTCTTACACTATAATAACAAAGTTTTCTATCCCTTCAAACAGCGAGATTCAACTTTCTAGACCTATTAAATTCTTACACTATAATAACAAAGTTTTCTATCCCTTCAAACAGCGAGATTCCACTTTCTAGACCTATTAAATTCTTACACTATAATAACAAAGTTTTCTATCCCTTCAAACAGCGAGATTCAACTTTCTAGACCTATTAAATTCTTACACTATAATAACAAAGTTTTCTATCCCTTCAAACAGCGAGATTCCACTTTCTAGACCTATTAAATTCTTACACTATAATAACAAAGTTTTCTATCCCTTCAAACAGCGAGATTCCACTTTCTAGACCTATTAAATTCTTACACTATAATAACAAAGTTTTCTATCCCTTCAAACAGCGAGATTCCACTTTCTAGACCTATTAAATTCTTACACTATAATAACAAAGTTTTCTATCCCTTCAAACAGCGAGATTCCACTTTCTAGACCTATTAAATTCTTACACTATAATAACAAAGTTTTCTATCCCTTCAAACAGCGAGATTCCACTTTCTAGACCTATTAAATTCTTACACTATAATAACAAAGTTTTCTATCCCTTCAAACAGTGAGATTCAACTTTCTAGACCTATTAAATTCTTACACTATAATAACAAAGTTTTCTATCCCTTCAAACAGCGAGATTCCACTTTCTAGACCTATTAAATTCTTACACTATAATAACAAAGTTTTCTATCCCTTCAAACAGTGAGATTCAACTTTCTAGACCTATTAAATTCTTACACTATAATAACAAAGTTTTCTATCCCTTCAAACAGCGAGATTCCACTTTCTAGACCTATTAAATTCTTACACTATAATAACAAAGTTTTCTATCCCTTCAAACAGCGAGATTCCACTTTCTAGACCTATTAAATTCTTACACTATAATAACAAAGTTTTCTATCCCTTCAAACAGCGAGATTCAACTTTCTAGACCTATTAAATTCTTACACTATAATAACAAAGTTTTCTATCCCTTCAAACAGCGAGATTCCACTTTCTAGACCTATTAAATTCTTACACTATAATAACAAAGTTTTCTATCCCTTCAAACAGCGAGATTCCACTTTCTAGACCTATTAAATTCTTACACTATAATAACAAAGTTTTCTATCCCTTCAAACAGCGAGATTCCACTTTCTAGACCTATTAAATTCTTACACTATAATAACAAAGTTTTCTATCCCTTCAAACAGCGAGATTCAACTTTCTAGACCTATTAAATTCTTACACTATAATAACAAAGTTTTCTATCCCTTCAAACAGCGAGATTCCACTTTCTAGACCTATTAAATTCTTACACTATAATAACAAAGTTTTCTATCCCTTCAAACAGCGAGATTCCACTTTCTAGACCTATTAAATTCTTACACTATAATAACAAAGTTTTCTATCCCTTCAAACAGCGAGATTCCACTTTCTAGACCTATTAAATTCTTACACTATAATAACAAAGTTTTCTATCCCTTCAAACAGCGAGATTCCACTTTCTAGACCTATTAAATTCTTACACTATAATAACAAAGTTTTCTATCCCTTCAAACAGCGAGATTCCACTTTCTAGACCTATTAAATTCTTACACTATAATAACAAAGTTTTCTATCCCTTCAAACAGTGAGATTCAACTTTCTAGACCTATTAAATTCTTACACTATAATAACAAAGTTTTCTATCCCTTCAAACAGCGAGATTCCACTTTCTAGACCTATTAAATTCTTACACTATAATAACAAAGTTTTCTATCCCTTCAAACAGTGAGATTCAACTTTCTAGACCTATTAAATTCTTACACTATAATAACAAAGTTTTCTATCCCTTCAAACAGCGAGATTCCACTTTCTAGACCTATTAAATTCTTACACTATAATAACAAAGTTTTCTATCCCTTCAAACAGCGAGATTCCACTTTCTAGACCTATTAAATTCTTACACTATAATAACAAAGTTTTCTATCCCTTCAAACAGCGAGATTCCACTTTCTAGACCTATTAAATTCTTACACTATAATAACAAAGTTTTCTATCCCTTCAAACAGCGAGATTCCACTTTCTAGACCTATTAAATTCTTACACTATAATAACAAAGTTTTCTATCCCTTCAAACAGCGAGATTCAACTTTCTAGACCTATTAAATTCTTACACTATAATAACAAAGTTTTCTATCCCTTCAAACAGCGAGATTCCACTTTCTAGACCTATTAAATTCTTACACTATAATAACAAAGTTTTCTATCCCTTCAAACAGCGAGATTCAACTTTCTAGACCTATTAAATTCTTACACTATAATAACAAAGTTTTCTATCCCTTCAAACAGTGAGATTCCACTTTCTAGACCTATTAAATTCTTACACTATAATAACAAAGTTTTCTATCCCTTCAAACAGTGAGATTCCACTTTCTAGACCTATTAAATTCTTACACTATAATAACAAAGTTTTCTAAATCTTTTTTTCAGGTCATTTACTTCATAAATTTTGCTTTCTGAATAATCCTTGGCTATTTTAAAGGACTAGAAATGTTGACCATTTCTTTCAATGAAACATCGGGTGTGTCCTCCTCTAACATCTTACATCTTCATTAAAGCTTGAAATAAATGTGGGTTACTTACAATGTGGCTATTTTTGTCTTTTCATTATTGCCATCTTTCTCTGAACATGTTCTTGTGTTAGAATTTACGTTATAATTTTACATTTCAATTAGCTTTTTTTTTATTGCCACCTTTCTCTGGCCAGTGTCTTGTGTTAGTATTTACGTTACATTTTATGAGCTTTTTACATAACTTCAAATGATAAGCATTCATAAAATTACATCTCACCAAAGTAAAGTAGATCAAAAGCTGGCTGAACAGAGTGAAGAACTATATGAGCCCGCACTTTGTGCTGCAGCTCGGAAATCTTGGAGTAGTTGATATGGTGTGTAAATTTGAGGCGTGGTGACACGAGTACAACATCATACTCCAGGTGCTGGTAGTGCTCAAAGTCTACACGCATGTTGAAAGAGCGATCGAAGGTGTGTCCACTGGTTTCAACTAATGTCCAGTTGTGGTGATGATGGAACACCATTGGTGTCATCAGGTATTCAGCTTGCCAGTTAAACACAAGGTCGTGAAAGTTATCTTCCAGGTCAACTATCATCCACTTTCTGATGTCATAAATATAAAGCATACACATTACTTCACAAATTTGGAAAATCTTAGTAAAAAATATCAGTGATGCCCAGATTTGGTTATAAATTGTTTGATATCATAATCTCAATTAATTTTGTAATCCTATCTTAAACAGATATTGCTGAGGTTCCAGACTATGTGCTAAACAGATATTGCTGAGGTTCCAGACTATGTGCTAAATAGATATTGCTGAGGTTCCAGACTATGTGCTAAATAGATATTGCTGAGGTTCCAGACTATGTGCTAAATAGATATTGCTGAGGTTCCAGACTATGTGCTAAATAGATATTGCTGAGGTTCCAGACTATGTGCTAAATAGATATTGCTGAGGTTTTAGACTATGTGCTAAATAGATATTGCTGAGGTTCCAGACTATGTGCTAAATAGATATTGCTGAGGTTCCAGACTATGTGCTAAATAGATATTGCTGAGGTTTTAGACTATGTGCTAAATAGATATTGCTGAGGTTCCAGACTATGTGCTAAATAGATATTGCTGAGGTTCCAGACTATGTGCTAAATAGATATTGCTGAGGTTTTAGACTATGTGCTAAATAGATATTGCTGAGGTTCCAGACTATGTGCTAAATAGATATTGCTGAGGTTCCAGACTATGTGCTAAATAGATATTGCTGAGGTTTTAGACTATGTGCTAAATAGATATTGCTGAGGTTTTAGACTATGTGCTAAATAGATATTGCTGAGGTTCCAGACTATGTGCTAAATAGATATTGCTGAGGTTCCAGACTATGTGCTAAATAGATATTGCTGAGGTTCCAGACTATGTGCTAAATAGATATTGCTGAGGTTTTAGACTATGTGCTAAATAGATATTGCTGAGGTTCCAGACTATGTGCTAAATAGATATTGCTGAGGTTCCAGACTATGTGCTAAATAGATATTGCTGAGGTTTTAGACTATGTGCTAAATAGATATTGCTGAGGTTCCAGACTATGTGCTAAATAGATATTGCTGAGGTTCCAGACTATGTGCTAAATAGATATTGCTGAGGTTTTAGACTATGTGCTAAATAGATATTGCTGAGGTTTTAGACTATGTGCTAAATAGATATTGCTGAGGTTCCAGACTATGTGCTAAATAGATATTGCTGAGGTTCCAGACTATGTGCTAAATAGATATTGCTGAGGTTTTAGACTATGTGCTAAACAGATATTGCTGAGGTTTTAGACTATGTGCTAAACAGATATTGCTGAGGTTTTAGACTATGTGCTAAATAGATATTGCTGAGGTTCCAGACTATGTGCTAAATAGATATTGCTGAGGTTTTAGACTATGTGCTAAATAGATATTGCTGAGGTTTTAGACTATGTGCTAAACAGATATTGCTGAGGTTTTAGACTATGTGCTAAACAGATATTGCTGAGGTTTTAGACACTCACACCCACTATGAAATTTTTAATATTTGAAGAAACTGAAAGAAATAGACAGTAATTTTAAAGTATAATTTTTGTTTTGCTAAATTTATTAACAGTTTTTCACTTGTATGCCTTTAAGGGGCTGTCTGAGTTTGACGGCCTTACAAACAAAATTACTGAATTTTTAAATATATTAAATTATAAGGATGATTAATTTTACTAAAGTTTCAATGTTAGAGTAAGCTAGCATCTATACTTTACTTTGGTGAGCAATGGATTTCAAGATAAAAAAAACTTAATTTATATAATTTCCGGAATAAATGTGACAGCTTACTTAATGCCATTGAGTACGCTTCCATTGGTCTTAAACAACTGATGACCGCCCCTGGGCAAGGAAGCATTGATCAACCATTGGAATTCTATTCCTGTCACCTTGCCACCAGCTCCTTTCATCTTGTCACCATCCCCCGCCACCTGGCCACCATCTCCTGTCACCTGGCCACCCGCTCCTTTCATCTTGTCACCATCCTCTGTCACCTTGCCACCATCTCCTGTCACCTGGCCACCCACTCCTTTCATCTTGTCACCATCCCCTGTCACCTTGCCACCCGCTCCTGTCATCTTGTCACCATCCCCTGTCACCTGGCCACCCGTTCCTGTCACCTGGCCACCCGCTCCTGTCATCTTGCCTCCCTCAGATGTTGCTGATTTGTGTGGAAACATTTGAACACCGAGATCAATCCCAAAACTCCAAGTTGGCTGTCTCCAGAAATAGAGTTCCTAAATAAAATTTGATTACAATATTAAAAGTCAACCATTGTTTTTTGTCTTATAGCATATCAATGTGATCTCTATTTACTACACTTTAAGGGACTAGAAATGTACATTTCCCTAAATTATGAAGCATTGATAACAATGATAGCTCAATATTTAACTTCACTGGGGGGCATAATTATTTTTTTTAATGTAGAGATGATTTGAAAAGGAAATTTCTGACCTTTTTCTTGTGATTCTTTTCAACGCTCTCTTTTTCGCTATCGTCGAAGTCCGACATCTTGCTGCTTTTCCACCACCATCTGTGCAACCATGACTGTAAGGTGAATCAATTTTGTTAAACCAAATATCTCGTGCATTTAGAGAAAGCTGTCCATTAAAAAAAATATTGTATTAAATGTTTTGATACGGCTATGTAAAAGAATATGTGTGAGTTTGTGTGTGTGTGGCAGTGGTTCTAGTAAAGAAGAATACTGCGAACATGTGCGTTATTTTCGGTATGTTTAAAAAATATGTTTTTTCTCAACATAACACAAACTAAACATCGTTCACTGGAAGAACTATTTGAAGAAAGATGTTATTGTAAAACTAAAATTTTGGATGATACATCCCACCCTCTTCAACACAGATACTTAGGATCGGCCCGTTCGGGACAAATTCTTTCTCTCAGGGCGATAACCGAAAGATATAAAAATTCTTTTGTTCCCCAATCTGTAAACATTTACCAGCGTGCTGCCCCAGAAGTCACAAAACTAAATGAGAACTAATAAGTCCCTGATATGGCTAAGAGAATTCACTGAATGGCTGTTTTTTTCACTAGTGAAATAATTTAATGCAAATGTCTTGTGTTCAAATTGTTTTAATTATGTGCTGAACATGTTCAAAGCAATCAAAAAACATTTCCATTTGTTTGGATCAATAAAAGAATCTTATCTTATCTTATATTCAGAAAAATGCCAAACTTATTTTTTGTTTGTCAATAATATGTTTTTCTCGATTAAGTGTCTTTTGATGAAGCGTATTTTTCGATGAAGTGTCTGTCAATGAATGGATTGTTAATGAAGTGTCGGCCAAAAAAAGCAAAATCTCACGATAAATAGAAACTCAGCGTATCAATCAATACGTACGTTACCTTAGCTTTTCGGTTCCCACCTTTCTCCATGTACCGAACATCAGTTTGAACTACAAAATTGCGGAAAGGTGGTTTGCCTTGACTCTGTAAATGCCCAACCAGGTCAAGGTCAAACTTTCCTCTCTTACTCAAGTGTAAAATGTAGTCATACTGACCCATCTGGTGGGTAGATTTGTTGGTTACATCTGAGATCATCTGTATCAAATCCTGAAGATAAAATGGAGTTCTATTAAGAATGTTTTATAAAAATATCTAATAAAAAAACTATCAGAACCTATTGGGACTAAACCCATGAAATACCATCTTGTCTCCATACGTCCATGTTATGTCTGTCAATCTGTGTGCTCTTGTTGTATCCCCAGTCATAGTTGTTGTCATGGTGATGTTAGTATCTGGTTTAAAATATGGAAAAAAAAAATCATTTTAAATATGCGGTGGCTTTTTCAAGTTGAACAAAATATAAGCCTATAAGGCATTCAGGGCAATGTTGGAGGTGTCAGTTTTTATCTATATAATGATTTGATGATCTTGCAAAACACATGAAAAATATCATTAATGGCCTTATCTTGCAAACACCTAAAAAAAATATAATCAATGGCCTTTTCTTGCAAACATCTAAACGAATGTCATTTATGGCATTATCATGCAAGCATCTAAGTAATATCCTTGGCGGTCCTTATCTATTGATTAAACTCACATTATGACGAGCTTTTAAAAAAAAGCAAGGAAGCAGAAAACGTCTTTAATTTTCTTTTCTTTTTTTTTTTCAATTTTGTTACAAATTATTTAAATTGCAAATTATTTGAGGTTTGTATTCAAGATCATTCATACAGATTTCGAATTAAAAATATTTCATAAAAGGAAACTCACAATGTCAGACTGAATTTATTATTATTTATTGACATAATTCTATTTAAAAAGTAGAGTTTATTCTTATTTGTCCTTTTTTTTTTTAAATTTGAAAAATTTGAGTATTTCATCTGATTCTAACAACTTTTAACTATAAAAATAACTCACATTATTTCATTTTACATTTTTCTTGACACTTTTATCTAATATAAACAAGTAGAACAAGTTTGAATAGTTGTGTTACAAATATTTGATCTCCAACAAATTAGCCAGGCTAAATGACAAAAACTCTATAAGATGCCAACCCAACTGGCCAAACGACAGAAACTTTACCTGGGCAAATGACAATAACTTTATAAAATACCAACCCAACTGGCCAAATGACAAAAAGTTTACCTGGCCAAATGACAATAACTTTATAAAATGCCAACCCATCTGGCCAATGACAAAAACTCTATAAAATACCAACCGACCTGGCCAAATGACAACCACTTTATAAAATGCCATCCATGTTTTCTCAAGTGGTCTCAAGGAGTCCATGATTTCATGATGGTAGGAGAAAATCGACGTGTGACCTTCACTGCTTGCCAGACTGGGGGAAGGGTGGAGTGAATAGAGAAGTTTCAGGGATGGCTCACTGTAAAATAAACACAAACAATTATTGAAATCTCACTGCTCCCCAGCACTCTTGGGTAACCACTGGGCTATAGGATGATATTTTAAAATACTTGTAAATATTGTGTTAAATTACTCCCATGATCATACAATGCATTACTCCATTGATGATTTGGACCACTGCCCGGGGCGTCATTTCAGGTGGTTTTTTCGAGGGGGGGGGGGGAATCAAAACTTGGTCGGCTTGTTATGTTGTTTATTACCGGAGGTGTCACAGTAAATAGCAATTTAAATAAATCTGAAAATTCATGGGGGGCAAATGCCCCAACTTTCCCTACCCAAATGACGTCGCTGACCATTGCTCCAATGATGATTAGGACTATTAGTCCAATGATGATTTGGATCATTACTCCCATGATGATTAGAAAAATTACTCCCATGATAAATGAGACCCTTACTACCATAACTGAAAACCATTACTCATATGATGATAGGGACCATTATTCCAATGATGATGTAGACCATTACTCCAATGATGATTGGGACCATTATTCCAGTGATGATTGGGACTACTGCTCACATGATGATAAGAATCATTGCACCCATGATGTATGATACTATTACTCCCATAATGGCTGGGACAATGACTACTCCAGTGATCAGGAGGAGGGAGTGGATGAAGACATTATTATGTAGGTTATTATTCAGTTTAACCCTAGTCATCTAAACTTTGACTTGAACATTTAGTCAGAGTAAATTTACTTTAAAAATGAACTTCATAAATGATTATAATGTTATTATTATTATTATTAGTTGTCTTATATAGCGCGGTACCCCAGCATAGGGCTAGGCTCACCGAGCCGTACATAAAAATATTAGCAAAAGAGACATTATCAACAATAATTTGCACTTTACACATACAAATCTGAGTAGATCACTTAATTAAAGTATCTTGTCTTTTGTTCAAATTACCAATGATATTTAAACAGCACAGTCTTTTCTGAGTAAGTAGCTGAAGGTCTTTGGCCTGTTATCCTTAGATCAAGAGATACATCCCGCATGTTAAGATTGAGGTGGATGTCAGTTGAACTTTGATCGTATGTTCCTGGCATCAAATCAGGTAGAGACATAGACTTTGGAATGTTGTAACCTTTTCTCTGTCAATCAAAGTAAACATAGATTTGTTACAATGATTTATTTAGAATGAATACATGTGAAGACATTTTTTTTGTTGTTCTTCCTTCTGCACACAAAGATGACGAAGGCTATAATCCATGAAAAGTAGGCAGGTCGCCTGCCAGTCATATTTGTTTAGACAGTTTAGCTGTCTAGCATGCCTGCTGTACACTGTCCATTTTTTACTAGCAGAGAGGAAAGGTGTTAATACGATTGCCCTATATCCTTTAAGCTTAGTGACAAGACTGAGACCCCCTTCGCTCCCAAACACTCTTGCTGAGCCTTACAAATGAAAAATCTGCTTTGGAAATTGAAGACCTTAGTGCTAAAAGTGCTTAAGTCACAATATGCTCATTTTGAAATAATCAAGTGCAAATATTCTTTTCGTCTGTAAAATGTGATCATTTTCATATTTTTTTTTTTTATTTAAGGGACGTAGGTACATTTTAATGTGTTCAAATTAATGCAGTACACTTGGCCAAAAGGGATAAGAAAAAGTCACAGTTTAGATTGATTTTGACAAAAATGTGACTTAAGTACTTTTAACACTAAGGTCTTCAATTAGGTTGTTAATTTTATTATCTGTTGTTACTGAACTGGAGAAGGTGCTGCCCATATATGTGAAGCACTGCTTGGGCATTCTTTCCCATCACTGATATCTTTGTAAGCTTTTCCTGGAGCTGGCTGATGCAAGATCTGTTTTTTCTTAGTGATGGTGAGGCCGTAGATGTCACAAGCCTTAGTAAAGGGATCACGCATTTGATGCATTTTCATTTCCAAAGTTGCTCTTAGTGCACTGTCATCAGAAAACAATAGGTCTCGAATAACAGTTTCTTTAACTTTCATAACAGCTTGCAATCTCCTAAGGTTAAAAAGACGTCCATCTGTCCTGTATCTTACAGGGATGCCATCATTATTGTCAGGAAAAGCATCAGTCAGCATTGATTAGAGTACCATGCTTTAAAGTGTTGGGCTAGAACACAGCCTTGTTTTACGCCATTAATTTCAGGAATTATCTCATAAATGTATCACCCTAGCCATGATATCATAATGGAGTTGACGTACTATTGTAATAAATCTACTCGGGCAGCTAAACTTCTCCCTTATCGTCCACAGACCATCTCCACTGACTGAGTCAAAAGCCTTTGTCAGATCAACAAACTTCTCCATTGTCATCCACAGATCATCTCCACTGACTGAGTCAAATGCCATGGTCAGATGTGCTGCTCTTTACATTTTTCCTAGAGATAGTGTGCTGCAAATGTCATGTCAGCTGTGCCCAGTTCTGAACGGAATCCACATTTGTTTCAGGAAGTAATCCCAGTTTGAGGTGTTGCTCAAAGATAGAACTCAGCTATTGACAAGAGTCAGATATTAGAAAGATAGACCAAACACTTTTGTCAAGTCCTTAACGGTCCAGTTGCTACAAACGATAACGATATTGCTAGTTTACCAAAGGTAGAGATCAACCAAGCGTTACACAATAGTCCCAATGAAGATGAAGTCCGGAGGGCAATCCAGCAACTCTCCTCAAAGAAAGCCCCAGGACAAGATTCACTCCGTGTTGAAATCTACAAGGCCGGAGGCCTCGTCCTGACAAAAAGACTAACAGGGTTATTGGAGGCAATATGATACTGTCCTTCCCCAACTCAAGGATGCAAATATCGTACACATGTAATCACATAAGAAAAAAAGGCAGAAGCCTAATCCTTGACCACTATCAAGGCATTTCTCTCCTTTCCATAGCTGGGAAGATCTTCATTTACATATTATAAAGACATAATGCAATCGTCAAATGATTATGTACTAATGAAAATTGATGACCATAATATATGAACACATCTTATTTCTGTCTCATATTTGTGCATACATTCTCACAAGTCTTTTTCCAATTATCAACTCATTCTTGGCTCATATGCTTTTGATCAGTCTGTGTATGTTATAATTTTTAAAATGTACCTCAAACAAGAAAGAGCTCAAGGTTGTGCTCTCTTGAGAAAGAACTGCTGCGTATGTGTGATGATGATGTGTCGTGTTGTCGAATCGCTTCCTCTCCACTCGGTACTTAATTTCAGCATCAGGAATGCTACATTCAAATTTAATGGATCCGATTTGATCTGTGGTCAGTGTAATGTTGACAAGTCTAGATAATTCTGTGCCTGTAAAACAAAGCAAAGTACTAAAGTAGAAGGGACTAGGATTTTAATGAAGGTTTTTATTTCATTTCATTTGCAAAGGTTGCATGCTACAAACTTTTCTTTCAATTGAACTATTTAGCAGTTATTTAACTTTTTAAAAGAATTTAGTTAACAATTTTTTTTTCTGGTATGATGCTTTTTGAGACAGATAACTAAAAAATAATAAAAGGAGAAACATACGAAATAAACATAAAAGCACATTTAATAAATTGGATCATTTAAAATTGTATAAGCTAATGATAACAGTAATTCTGATATTTACCTGGCCCATCTAAAATTAATCTGAAGTGAAAACTTGGATTTCTATGCCAGGAAGCCGCAACTGAATAATGCTTCAAATTTCTGGAAGATAGACATTTAATAACTTGTCACCTTTTAATACTGATTTTTTAGTCACATTTTCATATTAATTTATTACTCGAATTTTAATATTGATTTATTATTCACATTTTAATGTTGATTTATTTCTCACATTGTAAGGTTGATTTATTAGTCATATTTTCATCATCATCATTTGTCCTTTGAGTTCCTTGTGAAACAAAGGGCCTGTGTCAAAGCACAACCACTTTCCATGTTCTCTTCCCAGTATTTTTGGTTCTTCCCAGCTCTTTCCTGTTCTCTCAGCCTCATCCAGCACACTGGGCCTTCATGTTCTCTCAGCCTCATCCAGCACACTGAGCCTCCATGTTCTCTCAGCCTCATCCAGCACACTGGGCCACCATGTTCTCTCAGCCTCATCCACCACACTGGGCCTTCATGTTCTCTCAGCCTCATCCAGCACACTAGGCCTCCACCACTGCTATAGGGACAGTCTAGCTCTGCTGCTGGTGTCTTTCCTGAGGGCAAGTCTGATCCATATTCATTTTCTTTCCAGGATGTGTCAAAAATTAATGCTGATTTCTTAGTCACATTTTAATACTGATTTATTAGTCACATTTTAAGGTATATTTATTATGTAGTTTCAAAACGTATAGATCTATGGAATGTAGGTTTATAAAGTCTTCAAATCTCCACAAACCGAGGCTAAAATAAATTGTGATGAAAGTAGGACACTCATAAAAGCCAAATTTTAACATATCCAACATTAAAAAACTATAAGATATAAAACAATAAGTATAAAATAAAGTACTATTATAGTGTCCGACATAAAACTTACTTTTAAGACTCATTTTAAAATTGAAAATTGTCATTTTAAACACACTTTATTAATGTTGGACTTGCTTAAAAAAATTTCTGGCATCCGTCCCTCACAATGTGACCATGGTGTAGACTTTGCAAGATGAAATCACAAGTCCAGGAATTTTTTGTTTAGGAGGATAAGCTGGTTCCCTAGACAGCAAATCCCCTCACTCCACGCACCTGGATGACCCAAAGGAACATCATATGTGCATATAAACACCAGAAGCGTAGTAGAAGTTTTTGTTGAGTCAATGTTATCCGCCTATGGGACTCTATCTCCGGGTTTGAATTCATCAGAGTTTGCCTTCTCTTAGATGAGTTGCCGTCCAGGGTTAACGGGTTAACGACTTAAAATAACTTTGTACTTACTCATCGTCAGGCACTGACGAACCTTCCATCCTGAAAGAACTCATCAAATTTAAAAGGCCGTCGAAAACATTTCTAGATGGGCTGTAATAACTTCCTATCACGCACAATCTGCGTCCAATGGCTGTGCTGTAGATGTCTGGCAAGCAATTGACGTACTTGTATTCTCTTGTGTGGGGAGCAACTCTGCTCTCCTTGTCATTGTGTTTCACATAGATATCATTCCTGTATAACAAACATCATTAATATAGTACAACAGATAGATATCTTTAGTATAGTACATCAGATTGATATAATTCCTACATTGGAATTGTTCATCAGATCAATGTCACTACAAATAGGCGCCACTCGAAGGGGGTTAGATGGTAGGGCATAAGCTGGTATATGGTAGCCCATAAGCTGGTATACGATAGGGCATTGTGGTGAAATGACTTATAGGACTTAATATTGGTTGGGTACTCTCGTTATCAACTTCTCATGTCTAGTGCTTCTTATCATAGATTGAAATCAACCACAAAGTGATGTATTCTCATCCATATGTACTTAAATGTACTCATATGTACTTATATGTCATTGAAAAGAAGTCTACAACCAAATCCATTACATTTAGACGAGCCTTTTTTCATATGCTCAGTTGCAGTTTGTGCGCACAATGTCAGACAAGTTTCCCTTACGAAAAATCGGTTAAGTATGTCAGTCTTGTATGTCCGTCTTCTGTGTCAGTCTTGTATGTCAGTCTTGTAGGTCAGTCTTGCAGGTCAGTTTTGTATGTCAGTCTTGTAGGTCAGTTTTGTATGTCAGTTTTGTAGGTCAGTTTTGTATGTCAGTTTTGTATGTCAGTCTTGTAGTCAGTCTTTTAGGTCAGTCTTGTAGGTCAGTCTTGTACGTCAGTCCTGTAGGTCAGTCTTGTATGTCAGTTTTGTATGTCAGTCTTGTATGTCAGTTTTTTATGTCAGTCTTGTATGTCAGTCTGTATGTCAGTTTTGTATGTCACTCTTGTATGTCAGTCTTGTATGTCAGTCTTGGATGTTGGTGAAATATGGAGCCAGTGTACATAAAGCCTAAGTCAATACGCTGGTAACATGTGGGTTAAGGGAAAAAAAATTCTGAAATACTATTCAGGCATTTGAGTGCTTTTAATTGTGATGGATTGGCATGAGTTAAACATATTGCAGAAGGCCTAATAAAACATTCCAGCAGGCACAGTGCCCTTATTAAACACATTAAAACATGCATGGTGCCCTAATTATACATATTGCAGCAGGCACCAGTGCCACTATTTAAACTGAAACACATTGTAGAAGGCGTGGTACCACAGTTCTTGATTGCTCTATTTCTTTCATTCTTAATGTTTAAAACTGCAGATCTTCACAACTTTCAGGCTAATGAAATAATGCTAAAATAAAAATATTTAGAAACGTGAAAGATACCTGTATTTTGATTCTTGGAAAAAGTGACAATCATGTGTAGTAGGCCACAGTTCATATAGACTTACTTTATGTTGAGAAAATTAACTTGCTCGTTTCCTACTATCCACATCATGTGGAATTTGAATTCCTTATCACTAGGTGACCCCGGTGTTTGATAGTTCCATTTGGTGGACAAGTCAAAACTGCCAAGCCCAGAGGACTTCAGTGAGAGTCTCGACTTTGCATAATCCATTAGTGATACCTGCATACTTCTTTGGATGAACACAGACGCACTGATGGGGAAAACAGATGAAAATAAGAGAAAGTCAATCATGCTTGGAGTATAATGATGTGGAAATAAGTGATCAAGTGGGACCAATACAAATGTGGATTGAAGCGTAAGGGTTGCACATATGCTGCATGGGACTTAAGGTTACGGGCATAATGTTAGAGAAATTAATAATAATAATATTAATAATAAAGTTTATTTGAAAATCACGCTTCATCCCCAAAAGCTTGAAGTGCAGTACACAAAGTCAACCACATTAAAAGAGAAATGAAAACAATCTATATTTTACGACATTGAAATACAAAATGAACAATACAAAACTACATACGAGCACACCCATTTGTGAGGGACATACTCATACTGATAGGGAAATAGGATATAGGCTGTGTTAATATGAGATTAGAATAGACATGGTGATGTGGAAGCAGGTAAATATGTGCTGAAATACATAAAGCAAGAGAACTATAATATGTCGTTTATGTGTAGCAATAAAGTTTGCAGGAGTATATCCGCACTATTTGATGTGGACAAGTGTTATAGTATAATCTATGTCTTGGCCTATTTTTTCCACTTACTTTTAGCCACCACCATGTCTCCCCCTAGCATGGTCTTGATATTTTAATCACTGAGTAAATGTGCTGTTGGTCCTTACCCACCCACCCTTGATTGGGAAATGGTTGTTAACGTTCGAATGTGTTTTTTTTTGTTTCTAAAGAATACCATCAGGAGACGCAATTCCTAGAATTTCTTTACTAGATCATCTTAATTTAATCCTTATTTGTAGGCCCCCGGTTTCTTAGCAGAGAGAGTGAGAGTGTGATTTTGTCATACTTCCCAACATATATGGGACATTATATAATTGTTAGTGTGTAAATTAATATTTGTATTTTTGAGTGTACCTTTCCACTTGGTGTAAGTTATAATAGTGGTTTTTTTTCTGTATTCAATTTTCTATTTTTATAGAAGTTTAATAGAATAATAAAATTGCATATGGCATTGTTTTTCTTTGCTTTCTTGCTTTTTTAGTCCTTTGTTACATATTGTTTATTCTAGCAGCCAAATATTAAAACAGATTAAATTTTCAAAACCACGACGGTACATAACAGCAAGTTACACTACTTCAGAAAAGATAAAAGTGATACTTGCCTAGGTTTGAAAATAAAATCAAAGTTGAAAGATCCATTGCTACAGGAACTATTTTTCTTTTGAATAACAGATTTTAAAACCACGTTAGCATCAATGTGTGTGTCCAGTGGTAGTCCAGCAACCGTGGGCAAAATCTATAGGTCAAATAAGTCATAGACATGTGAGGATAATTTTATACGAACAGTGAACTCTTTACATCTTAGTATATTATAGGAACAGTGAACTAACTAACATACTTAAGAAAATCAGCAGACCATCGAGCCAAGGCTCATAAGGTCTTCCCCAACACACCTCCACCGCCCCCAACTGGCATTCAACCACTCCCCCCGTGGTCTTTATTCCAGTCAGGCCGCGAAGCGGCATGCCGAGGGCTCCCCGCCCCTGAGACAGCCCCACCCACCCTTCCACTCGATTGACTATGCGAGTGAGGCCGCATCAGAGAAGGGACGCCTGGCCAGCCGGGTTGATGCTTACACAGCAACCGGGCCGGACTTCCTTGGGCTGGGGTGGATATAATTTACGTCTCTAAAGACCCCCCTTCCCACCCCGGGGGGTCTCGTAGGTGTTAACAGACGCCCTCTAATAGGGTTTACGTGGTTTTCTGCGGCATGACTAATTCACACCGCAGCTGGGAAATGACAAAAGAGAAGGTTGCCTAGGAGCAGTACCCTCACGTCTGCATATTTGGAATCATCGGCTAGGGTCGCCACACGCCTTCGCCTCATATCCATGCGGCAACTGTAATCATATCCCTACCTGTTTCTACGTTATTTTCAGCTGCACTTGGTAGGAAACCATGCAGTCGTGCTCTTTCTAACGCAGTTTCCGTGAGTTACCTTTGCCTTTCGGCGCGGGTCCCCTACACGGTGATCATGTCCCCCGGGTAACGTTTCAGGGGGTTCGTGGCAAACGCCTCTTTGTCGACATGCCATTTATGGGACGGACATGCCGACTAGAGCCCCGGGGGGGAGGAACAGTGAACTAAATACATCGTTATATATTATAGGTACAGTGAAATAAATATTTTTACATAAGAAACCCATAAATTATAATCAATTAGTCTTTCATTCTCCATTTAAGACTGAGTTTTTGCCATCTGAAGGACATTAATTGTTTGTGATTTTAATTCTGTTTGATATTCATCATGTGTGATGTTTATTCTGTGTGATATTCATCATGTGTGATGTTTATTCTATGTGATATTCATCATGTGTGATGTTTATTCTGTGTGATATTCATCATGTGTGATGTTTATTCTGTGTGATATTCATCATGTGTGATGTTTATTCTATGTGATATTCATCATGTCTGATGTTTATTCTATTTGTTCATTCTGTGTGAGGTTAAATCTAAACCAAGTTATCCTAAAATTTCTGGGTAAAGTGACCAAAAGGTTTAGTTTTTCATACTTTTAGAATTCAGAATTTAAAACGATTGGCTTATTTAAACTTATCTCTCTATGAATTAGAGCAGCGGTTCTCAACCTGCGGGTTGCGACCCCTTTGGGGTTAGAATGACCCTTTCCCAGGTGTCGCCTAAGACCCTCGGAAAGCACATATACTCTACAGTTATGAAGTGGCAACTAAAATAATTTTGGGGTTGGAGGTCACCACAACATAAGGAATGGTATTAAAGGGTCGCTGTATCAGAAAGTTTGAGAACCACTGAATTAGAAGATGCAAACATCTAGCCATGCGGACATGATAAAAACTTATCTCTCTATGAATTAGAAGACGCAGACATCTAGACATGCGGACATGATAAAAACTTATCTCTCTATGAATTAGAAGACGCAGACATCTAGACATGCGGACATGATTAAAACTTATCTCTCTATGAATTAGAAGACGCAGACATCTAGCCATGCGGACATGATAAAAACTTATCTCTCTATGAATTAGAAGACGCAGACATCTAGACATGCGGACATGATAAAAACTTATCTCTCTATGAATTAGAAGACGCAGACATCTAGCCATGCGGACATGATAAAAACTTATCTCTCTATGAATTAGAAGACGCAGACATCTAGACATGCGGACATGATAAAAACTTATCTCTCTATGAATTAGAAGACGCAGACATCTAGACATGCGGACATGATAAAAACTTATCTCTCTATGAATTAGAAGACGCAGACATCTAGACATGCGGACATGATAAAAACTTATCTCTCTATGAATTAGAAGACGCAGACATCTAGACATGCGGACATGATTAAAACTTATCTCTCTATGAATTAGAAGACGCAGACATCTAGACATGCGGACATGATTAAAACTTATCTCTCTATGAATTAGAAGACGCAGACATCTAGCCATGCGGACATGATAAAAAATTATCTCTCTATGAATTAGAAGACGCAGACATCTAGACATGCGGACATGATTAAAACTTATCTCTCTATGAATTAGAAGACGCAGACATCTAGACATGCGGACATAATAAAAGTTTTTACCTTGTGAACCTCAAAAACATTGAAAGCTCTGGTGAGTAGGAGATCAACACTGTCAGACAGTTGCCCCTTTAGTAACAGTGGGTAGTTCTTGGAAATCTGACCAAACAACTTGAGTAGTGAGTCTGAAGTCAACCATCCTACATCAAAACCTGGAGGGGTTGAAATTGATTAACATCTTTGATAGCCTTTAATAAAATATACTTCCTTTGGATCAGGCCGTGTGCAGCAGCAGGTGCCTTAAGCTAATAAATGGCACTACTGTCAGTTGACTAATGCTGTGCATTGGCTATTGTTTAGTAATGGCTAACGATGTCTATTGGCTATTGTTGTGTATTAGTTAATGGTTTGTAATGGCTAATTTGTCTATTGGTCAATGTTGTGAATTGGCTAAGGATGTCTATTGGCTAATATTTAGTAATGGCTAATGATGTCTATTGGCTAATGTTATGTATTGGCTAATATTGTGTATTGGCTAATGTTTTCTATTGGGTAATGTTGTCTACTGGCTAATTTTGTATATTGGCTAATGTTGTCTATTGGCTAATATGTATTGGCTAATGTTTTTTAATTGCAGATTTTGTCTATTGGCTAATATGTTGTGCATTGGCTAGTGTTTTGTATAGGCTAAAGTTGTCTACTGGCTAATGTTATCTGCAGGGTCAGGCTTATGTTCTGCCCATCATTCTCACAGGTTATTTTTGTGGTCATCATTTGTATCCCTTTTCCGAGGTTATCCATAAAAGTGCTGTCCTGGGCTGTCCATAAAAGTGCTGTCCTCGGATGTCCATCAAAATGCTGTCCTAGGCTGTTAATAAAAGTGCTGCCCTGGACTGTCCATCAAAATATTCTACAAACAAGACCAAGCCATCTCCAGCGACATGTGTGGTCTTTGTCACTCCAGAAGGCACCTCATTTTTCCTTTGGAGAATATCTTTGCCAAAAAAAATGTATAGATGATTTTCTTGTCATTTGGTCTCCATATGTCCAGTTTTTGTTCTGATTTTGTCAATTTCTGGATATTTCCAGTTTATCTTCTAATATGTTAGAGGCCATCCAGCAGTCACCTCAAGACTTTACATATAAAAATTATGTTTTTGGTGTACATGCCCATTGGTCTGTATTTTATTTTATTATATGGATGTGAGCAATCGACATATTTGGATGTCAACAACCCACATATTTTGATGTCAGCAATCAACATAATATGTGGACCTCAAAAATTCTCTTGCATAGATGTCAATAACCCACAAATATGAATGTCAGCTATCCACGTACTTTACTTGGTCCTCATGGCTTTGATTTTTTTGTCACAATGACCGTCTGTGACATTGCTCCCTAGGTCACAATTGTTAAGGTCATGGAATCATGAGTGGCTGTTTCTTATTGTAGTGACCTCTCTTTAATTATATGCAGGTCAAGGGGTTGGCTAATGTTTATTATTTTATTGGGAAAGTGAGCTGCTGTGAGCTGCTGTGAGCTGCTGTGAGCTGCTGTGAGCTGCTGTGAGCTGCTGTGAGCTGCTGTGAGCTGCTGTGAGCTGCTGTGAGCTGCTGTGAGCTGCTGTGAGCTGCTGTGAGCTGATGTGAGCTGATGTGAGCTGATGTGAGCTGATGTGAGCTGATGTGAGCTGATGTGAGCTGATGTGAGCTGATGTGAGCTGATGTGAGCTGATGTGAGCTGATGTGAGCTGATGTGAGCTGATGTGAGCTGATGTGAGCTGATGTGAGCTGATGTGAGCTGATGTGAGCTGATGTGAGCTGATGTGAGCTGATGTGAGCTGATGTGAGCTGATGTGAGCTGATGTGAGCTGATGTGAGCTGATGTGAGCTGATGTGAGCTGATGTGAGCTGATGTGAGCTGATGTGAGCTGATGTGATTAAATATATAATAATTGATAGACTGCACTCAAGCTGTGTAAATGAAATATAAGAACAAAGTATGCTAAACTTGAATTTATAGACAGGAATTGTTATTTACTTAAGATGGGTAAGATTTGTAAAAAGTTAGAGAAGATCAGAAAAGTATAACAAGTATCAGATCACAGTAAAACTTAGGTTTTTACTGTGATCTGATACTTGTTATATATGTACTTCTTTTTGTCTTGTTTTCTGATGAAGGCTGATGAAAGCTGAAAAGTCAAAATCTTTTGTCCTGTCTATGAATTCAAGTTTAGCACATATTTTATGTAATTAAATAGAATAAAAGTATGTCTCAAGGACGTGTGCGTCCATTATTTGAAAGATGTTAAACAGGTTAAGTGAGCTGTTTAAGTTAAGTGCTCAAAAAGTCCATGTCCCAAGGACATTTGGGTTCATTGGTTGAAATCAGTGTGAGTGTTTTAAAATGAGTGGGTGTGTATTATACTGTGTATGTTGAGTCCATGAGGGAAGAGTTAGAGAGATGTCGAAAGCTAGAGGTTATTGTACTTGAATAGAGAGAAATGTCACACAAAAATGCTCCGTCCTTACATCCACACATAAGATGGAAATGCGAGTAATAATCCCAAAGAATGTAATAATCACAATGAATGTAATGCTCACCATTTATTTTAAAAGAAAGAAAAGCTTGAGGCAATTTTGCTTCCTGGAAATTGGCCATTTTGAAAATTTTCTTCAAAGTCTGTTGTACAGTTTGACTGAAATGTGAAAACTGGGGAAACTTTGCCTTATGAATATTATGGAGGAGAACCTGGAAAATTTCCTTCCAATCAAAATTGCTTGAATTGGTCAATAGTTCCAAAATGGAATCCATACCTAAAATATAAAAGAAAAATTTTGTTCAATGTTAGTTGCTTGTTTTGTTTTTTCAATTGAACAGTTCTGAAATAAGTTATTCTTAATGTGATAAAAAATAAAATGTGAAATAAAATAATAATTTAAGTCATTAAAATCTTGTGTAACTTTTACTGGAGTTTTATTCTTTCCAAAAAATTTTTTTTTAAAGGAGCCCCCCTTTATAAAGAGAGAAAAAAATCTTACTGTGATTCCATTTCAGGTAATACTATTGTGTACTGATTTAGATAAAGGAAATTGAGGAATTCATTTCTTTACTTTGATTGTAGTTCTTAATTAAGTCTAGACATACATTAAAGCTGTTAATGATTAATGAGACACAAAAAATGTGTGTAAATTAAAATAAAATAATATATGTTAAGCTTCGATTATGGTTACACAAAATACAATTTAAATGTTTATTCAAATGCTTTCATAAGTACATCATTTATATTTGTAAAAATTAAAATTACATTATATCATATTTAGGCAGCCCTAAATTCTCATTTTTTCTAATATGAGCTATATAAATAAAATTACTAACAAATACTCCTACATGAATCTTGACCTCACTTAGTACACATGCACTTGATTATCTATTATTCAAATACCGAAGGGTACTGAACTCATAATAATGACTCCTTTATGGCCGGGGGCCCCATTTCATTTTTCGTTTTATATGTTTTGTAAATATCAATAGGCTTAAATGTGAATTAATAGATCTAGGCTTATGGCATTTTGAAACCGTTTTAAAGGAACAACTTTTAAATTTTAACTCCATTATTTATCTGAGGGATTTTTATATAGGCATATAGGGGCTATCTCAGACATAACTAAAGTGGTACTTTATGGAATGGGCCCCCACCGGGGCCCCTTTTTTAACTTAAATGAAAATTGGTAGAGGTTATGGTATATTTTAGAATTTTTAATATAGGAAAAATGAAAGCTTTAGTTTTAGTCCAACACCAACCATCTAAATCAAGTGTCACTTCCAACATGTTGACTGTTGTTGTATCATCCTGCTCCCAGTCCGCTGTGATTGTCATGCTTTGAAATAGGTTACTTGAAGGTGTGTACATTATGTTGACCGCGAGTCTTCCCCAAATGTGCAGAGATGTTAGTGGCACCGTGAAAAAATGTGAATACTGCATGAAGCGGGACTTGAACAAAATGTTGTCTTCAAGTTCGGGGATAACTCTTTCCTTCAGTAGTTCTCTCATAGCTTTCCTTAAGCTGGAGAAAAAAATATTGATCTATTTTTGAATGTTTATATTGTACTTTGATATTATAGTGATCTTTACTTTGATCTTTACTTTGATCTTTACTTTGATCTTACTTTGATATTCACTTTGGTCTTCCTTTGATCTTTGATTCTCGATAATTTTATAGTTATCATTATAATAAATCATTTAATGATTAAAACTATAAAACATTTGTTCAATACCTTCCACCAATACTTTCTCGATGATCCTTTCCACCAATTACTCCACTAGCATATTTCCCACAAATAATTCCCCAACCCCATCTTTCCCACTAAAAATTTCACTATTATCTTTCCCACAAAGAGTTTCACAAGCATTGTTTCCACCAATTACTTCACTAACTTCTTTCCCACCAATAATTTCACTATCATCTTTCCACCATTAATCTCAATATCCATTTTCCACCTATAACATCACAATCATCTCTTCCACAAATATCAAAACATTTGTTCAATATTTTTCAACCAATTACTTCACTACTTTTTCTTCCACCAGTAATTTCAATATGATCTCTTCCACCAATAACTTCACTACCATCAAATGACATCATTAAACACTCAGTATATTTACATACATTTTAATCCAGGCAATGTAAATGAACACTTACTTCTGATGGCGTGGATTAGATCCTTCCAGTAGGCCTGAGACCCTAGTCACTATGTATGTACGCATGTGGTCCATCTTTGTTTTGTCAAGCAGATCAAGCAGGTCTCTCAGCATGATGTCATTCCCATAGAACAGTAAGGTATCAAAGATAGAAGACCTGAGTAAAATAGGTCTTTTTTCATCCCTTAATATATTGAAGAGTTCATGACCAATTGATGCATTCAAACCTATGCTGTTTACGGCCTGAAATTGAAAAATTCATGTAATTAAACCTATAATGTTTTATTGTCTGAAAAACGGGTTCATACCAAAATGCCATAAACTCATAAAATTCCTGTCTTTTTTGTTCTTCTCTAACTCTTTACAAATCTTTCCGATCTTTTAAGTAAAAAACAATTTTTGCCTCTCTTTGTCAGGTGTTTTTGGGTCTTCCCCGTTTCTTGATCCTTGAGAGTTTGATACCATTTCAGTGTTCCATACCATTTGAGTGTTCGATACCATTTGAGAGTTCCATACCATTTGAGTGTGCCATACCATTTGAGTGTTCCATACGAGTTCATGCCTAATTATATTGAGCATCATTGGCCTATCCCCCTCCATCTTCTTTGCTTTAGTGGTATTTGTGCTGTCAACTCACTCCCTGCTATATTTGTGCTGCCACCTCACTCCCTGCTATATTTGTTCTGCCACTTCACTCCCTGCTATATTTGTGCTGCCACCTCACTCCCTGCTATATTTGTGCTGCCACCTCACTCCCTGCTATATTTGTGCTGCCACCTCACTCCCTGCAATATTTGTGCTGCCAACTCACTCCCTGCTATATTTGTGCTGCCAACTCACTCCCTGCTATATTTCAGTTTATCACCATACGATATATTGACAAATAATCTATCAGCTTTTTCTTGGCACATAATCTGTCAGCTTTTGTCTCTGTCACACAGTTAATTACATCATTGGTTTGGGGGGGAAGGGGGGTGTGAAGCTTTGAGTCAATTTTTGTATTTTCATGATTGTTCAAATAAGCGAGTCCCTTCCGATCCTAGGCATTTTTATGAAACATCTCAACTGAAAATAAAAATTCCTTGTATCTTTAAAGTCTTCTATAATCTGTTACAATCTCTTATAGAGGCTGAACGAATTTTGGTTTATGTTTCGGTGAAGAAAGTTGCCATATGATCATTTTCGGCATAGTTTCAGTTTCAGCCTAAATAGATAGGTTAACCTTTGGTTGATTTTCAGTTTCAGCCTAAATAGATAGGTTAACCTTTGGTTGATTTTCAGTTTCAGCCAAAAGTGATTTAGGCTGTGGGTCATTTACAAGAAGTCAGTCTGTTACTCTGTCTTGAGGATGCACTGACCTGTACATATGTCCTAGCCACTATGATGCACACCAACCTGCACTGTTGTCCTAGCCACTATGAAGCACACCAACCTGCACTGTTGTCCTAGCCACTATGATGCACACCGACCTGCACTGTTGTCCTAGCCACTATGAAGCACACTGACCTGCACAGTTGTCCTGGCCGCTGACGTGCACAATTTGTCTTAGCCCCTTTGATGCACACTGACCTGCACAGTTGTCCTAGCCCCTTTGATGCACACTGACCTGCACAGTTGTCCTAGTCACTATGATGCACACTGACCTGCACAGTTGTCCTAATTACTATGATGCACACTGATCTGCACAGTTGTCCTAGCCAATATGATGCACACTGACTGGCACAGTTGTTCTAGTTACTATGATGCACACTGACCTGCACAGTTGCCCTAGCCACTGATGTGCAGTTGTCGTAGCCACTGAAATGCACAATTGTCCTAGCCAATGAGCACACTGACCTGCACTGTTGTCCTAGCCACTGACCTGCACAATTGTCTTAGCCACTATGACACACACTGACCTGCAAAGTTGTCCTAGCCACTATGATGCACACTGACCTGCACCGTTGTCCTAACGAAGGATCTGCACAGTTGTCCTAGTCACTATGACAACACACTGACCTGCACAGTTGTCCTAACGAAGGACCTGCACAGTTGTCCTAGTCACTATGATGCACACTGACCTGCACAGCACACTGACCTGCACAGTTATCCTAGCCACTGACCTGCACAGTTGTCCTAGTCACTATGATGCACACTGATCTGCACAGTTGTCCTAGCCACTGACCTGCACAGCTGTCCTAATCACTATGATGCACACTGATCTGCACAGTTGTCGTAGCCACTGACCTGCACAGTTGTCCTAGTCACTATGATGCACACTGATCTGCACAGTTGTTGTAGCCACTGACCTGCACAGCTGTCCTAGCCACTATGATGCTTGTTTCCTCATTGTTCAAACATTGCAACAAAGAAAAAGTTAACTTTTTGTCTACATCCACGAGAGAGTTATAGAACTTGTTCACAGCTGTCCCCATGTTACCAAGAGCCTGGGCAGATGACAAATATATGATATATATTATCACAAGAGACACGGCAGATGTCAAATATTAGTTTTATTTTTTCCACAAGGGCCCCGGCGGATGACAAATCAGTGTTATTATAGCAATGTTTTAAAATACTAATTTATATAATTTCAAAAATAATTACAACTACAATTTAGCAGCCACTAGACAACACAATTTTGTAAATTCATAATGAAATATCAATTTTGATCACATTTCAGTTCTTTGATTATATATGAATATTGAGCAGTGCTAAGAAACATATAATAATCAAACGACCCTTAAAACAAAGTTTTTCATATAAATCCTTTATATTTATATTAATTTTTTTTATTTATTTTATATTAATACTCTAATGCGCCAACTGCTTTTACACCACAAGATTTATTTCACCAGCTATTTCAGAAAAACAAAAGAAAATATTACGCCCTTAACACCATTAGAATCTCATTTAGCGCAGTTATCAGGATTTTCATTTGGTGAAATCAGTGTCATCATATTTCCTTCATCTTCCACTAAAAAAAACTAATTTTTTAGGGGTTGGGATTGGGGGGTGGTGCTAAACTTTGAAAGGATGTGTTGCCATCGGCAAGGATTCTATGTGCCTAGTTCCAGTTCGATAAGTTGATGGGAGTGGGTCATTTAGCCGTGTGAAGGTTTTTGCCCTAACCACACAAAGGCAAAGTTAATATAACGGATTTTAAAAAAAAAACGTAAATCAGGTTTACCTTATTATTATTATTATTATATGTTGTCTTATATAGCGCGGTACCCCAGCCTAGGGCTAGGCTCACCGCGCTGTACATAAAAATATTAGCAAAGGAAACATAATCGTGACAATAAAATAAAGTACTGAAAAAAGCTTTAGCATTAATACTGTCCATGGTCCAAGTTCAGAAAAACTTTATCAGGTTTCCAGCATAAACGTCGCCACACGTTTGGTGGGATGAGAGGGGGGGGGGGGCTTATTGGTTTGGAAATATGATATACGGGTGCAATTTGTGTTTAAATTTTGTGATCATTGGTGGTGGAGTTTAAAAAATCTCACCAAATTATCATAACGTCATTTATGGATGGTCTCCCAATCATCACCTCTTCACTCATGAACCTGGATTTTAATATTATATCTTAAAAAGGTAATCTTGCCTTGAGTGCAGTCAGCAATCTTTCATCTCGTTCTAATTTCTCTTTTTGCGCTAAGCGTGCATACATCCCTGGCCGACAATTGTCCACAATTGTTTGATGAAGATGTGCCACAACTTGAAATATGATTTTATCAATCTGTACAATTATATTTCACAAAAATCTAAATTTATGTCACTTTTTATTGAGAATTTTTTTAATTTTTTAAATTTGAAAGTGCTCTTAAAATCTCTACATAGTTTTTGAAGCATAATTCATGTGTGTGTTATGAGATCTGATGTAAAGTTATAAATAAGCTGATGATATACATTTTTTCTTCATGTTTACGTTAACAATAATATTTTTGCACATTATTTTATTGCATTATCCCATCAATATTAATGTGTGTGTTCTGGCATATTTCTATATCTTGAATTTGCCTGTTGTAGCATATTTCTATATTTTGAATTTGTGTATTATTGTATATTTCTATATATATTGAGTTGTTGTATATTTCTTTATATATTATATTGAGTTGTATATTTCTATATATAATGAATGTGTATGTGTTGTTGTATATTTCTATGTGCTAAATGTGTATGTAGATTTTTGAACATACCATGTGTCTCTGATTCCCGGTTTCAAGCGAATCATTTACTCGACTTATAATGGCTGACAGTGACAACAGACATGTTGACCTCTGATCGATCTTACAAAGTTCCTGTTAAACAAAGCAGCATATAAATGTCCAAATTACATCTTTGGAAAAAAACATTTGTTCAAAGATTAACTAGGGCCATATTGATGTCATCAAATGACACGATTACACAAAATATCTACAAGTTCATACAATTTCTAATTTTTCTTGTTTTAATTTTTCGTTTAAGGGGGCACAGTCAACTAGAATTGAGTACTAAATTTGAAAAAATATCCTGACGACCAACTAATGAACATATAATCATAAAAATTGGTGAGAATGTAGCCAAGATGTTGTAGATTAAGGAAAATGTAGTGTGAATGGTTCACTGAATGAGTAACAACCTTTAAAATAATTTGAACCAAATTATACATTGGCTAAAATTTTTAAAAATGCAAAAAATGGCCAGAATTTTAGAATTGATATAATAAAGCTAAGTATCAAGTACACAGCTACAATACTTTCCATATATCTAAAAGACATGTATTGAAATAAACCTATGCATGAAGTACACAGCTACAATACTTTCCATATATCTAAAAGACATGTTGGGCTATGGTATGAAGCACTCTCATTATACCGGTCATTCTGGTTTGTATTTTATACTGTAATAAAACTTTCCTAAAATGTTTTGACAAAAGCAGGATACATCCCCACATATTAAGTCAATTATAAGAAATAGGTAAATGATTTAGGTTCACTCTATAGTCCCTATATCTGGGAGTATGTGTGCAAAATTTCAGCACAATCTGATCTGACAATAATTGTGGAAAATAACTGCAAAACAGCACGTGTGGATTTTGGCAAACTTTATGCACATTAAAAACAACAATTTCCTTACCTAAAAGCAATAAATACCCTACATAATGGTTAGGATGGCCCTCTCTTTTAGCTTCTTCTTCATCAGAATCAATGTACATACTTTATGCAGTCTTTTCTTTAAGCTCTGTAGCTACTTTCCCCAGTGGTTTTGGTAGGTTTTTCACACCACAAAGGTCTCTAGCTCTGACTTGACTATTCACTATGTTTACAATTGAATTGCATATAGCTATCTGCGGTGATGAGGAGAAAGCAGGCTGCTTGTCACAGTTTTTATTGTTGCAATGAAATGTAAATTTGCTTGCTAGTCACTTTCTTTCAATGTCATACAACCTCACAGTATAGTGACAGTGATTCACCAAATGCAAAGCAGTAGTATAACCAAGTATTGTTATTTCTATAATTCTATTATCTTCTGGATTGTCAACATTAACATTATCATTCTCTGCTGCACACTCTTCGTCTTTTTCAGAAGATTCATTTTCAACATATGACTTGTCTTCTGTAACTTTCTCTGTACAACTAGTCAAAAATCAAGTCCTACATATTTTTGTATCTTTTGTCTTTGTTCTGATCTAGATATGATTGCTGAATAAAATGACATATTAAGATTTAATGTTTTTTAAGAAAATTCTGGGTGACTGTGCCCCCTTTAAAGGGCTTTTTGTCCACACCTTTGTTGGAAGTAGACCTTTTTCAAAAATTCCCTTACCCTGTTGTGTTCCATGACCCCAGTATCATCTTAACCCCAGTATCACACACTGACTTTGACCACAGTCTCACACTGACCTCAGTCTTTATAAATTTTAACTGTTATTGTGAAGTTCCATATTTATGCAGCACAAACTAAGATGGTGCGCAAATACATAGCTTTATACTTTATAGTAAATACACCACTGGAAGGTGATGCTGAAATACATCGCCTTGCCTTATGGACTTTGACTTATGGTTAATACTAAATAAAAATAGGCCAACACAACTGGAAAAAAAAGTGATGCTCAATGAAGACCCTGGGCAAGTGCGCAGTGTGCACATGCCTTAAGACAGCACTGCTTTTCTCCACTAATTTCACTACTGACTACGGAGCAGTAGCGTAGAGAGTTTTATTACCGCCCAGGACTAACATCTCAATTTAACATGATTGTAAACAAAAGTTCCCACTTTATTTATGTTCGATTCATGTCTGGGAGAAGTAAAACTTGTTGACGAGAGTTATTCCCCTTTTAGAAGTATCCAACTTGTGATTCGCATTATAATATTCATTTTGGAATGTGCCGTTGCCGTTGTCAAAATCTTTCAATATTCATCAACAATATGTAAAGCCCACTGCCTCTAAAAGAGTGAGTCTCCTGGAAGCATGAGGCCCCTTAGAAGCATGGGCATGAGGCCCTGGACCAGTGCCCAGTGGACCCATGCCTTAAGACGGCACTGACTTACCCTTATGGTAAATAAATTATTGCAAATATACCAAGATAACATTTTTCTTATTTTCCTTTTTTAAGTACTATGCCGCATTTTCAACTTAAATTGGATACCGTAACTATCTGTGCGTTTTCAATATATCAAGCGTTTAGTTTGTTCGATAGTAATTAATCCTGGGCTGGAGACTGGTGAAAAGATTGAGCATATTCAGCGATGACATTTAATATGAAATCCAAGTGGCTATTCGTACCCGTGTACCAGAGGTGAGAGGTTGGGGTTCAAAAACTATTAAAAACATTATTGTTGGGTTTGTAAGACAAATGAGGTATCAAATGAAAGATAATTGAATGGACTATATGTTTGTAAACTTAATCCTTCAGTTTAACTAAAATAAACTACCAAAAATGACATCCGAATAGCATTAGTCAAAATGGACCCGTACACGCAGCGCCGCCATTCGCACCCGGGTCCCATTAGACTCAACCTCTCACTTCTGGTACCCAGGTACGAATAGTCGCAGCCTTATGAAATACGATAAGGAGATGGCATTTAATCTCAAGCCACAATATGAAAAAAGAATCAGCATACAAGTTTATAGTTTATGTTTTTTTCTGAAATGAATGTCGTAAATTATGATCCGTTTCGGGCGTCTCAAACTTGAGCTACGCCACTGATCTAATGAAAAACGCAATAGATACTCTCGTGAGACGTGACACCCTGATCTTGTGGCACCCTGTACTATTTTATGGTGGCATTCTGGTCTGGAGGTTTTCTGTCTGGTCTGGTTTAGTTCACTCTATCTGGTCTGTTGGCATTTTGTCTGGTCTGGTGGAACCCAGCTATTGTATTTAACTTATTAAATATTTTATGTAACCGATTTGAATGCGATGTGCAAATTTTAGTTAGGTGTCAAGCCCATGTGAGTTTGCCATTCGGTGCGGCACGCACCCCATAGCGACGCCACTGTAGTCACAGATTTACCAAGATACAATAGCTAACATAGTCACATATTGTAAAAAGTTACAAGGGCTAAAATAGTCAGTGGTCATACCAAATATAGTCCGATATATCACCAAGTAAAGTCATAGCTTATACGATGTTATAACAGCGAACAAATACAAATAATATACCAAGCATAATCTCAGATGTAACCAATTTACAATATAGTTAGCACAGTCACAGATTGTACCGAGTATAATCACAGTCAGCACAAATCATGGTAGCTAACAGTCACAGATTGTACCAAGTTTAAATTACTATTCATATCAACATGCCATTAATTCGGAGTTACGATCATGTTCAATTGATTTGACTTCAGTTGCCTGTCAAGCTTACAGTTGACTTCAGTTGCCTGTCAAGCTTACAGTTGACTTCAGTTGCCTGTCAAGCTAACAGTTGACTTCAGTTGCCTGTCAAGCTAACAGTTGATTTCAGTTGCCTGTCAAGCTAACAATTGACTTCAGTTGCCTGTCAAGCTAACAATTGACTTTAGTTGCCTGTCAAGCTAACAATTGACTTCAGTTGCCTGTCAAGCTAACAATTGACTTCAGTTGCCTGTCAAGTTAACAGTTAACTTCAGTTGCCTGTCAAGCTAACTGTTGACAAGTAATCAATCTCTTGGAAAGTTGCAAAGTCAACCGCCAGGGGGAAAGAAGCTTCTCTTGAAATTAGGTCTCTTCAATCAATTCATACTTTGCCCTTCAAACAATCTATTCATAATTTGCCCTTCAAACAATCAATTCCTACTGTACCCTTCAAACAATCAATGCATACCGTGCCCTTCAAACAATCAATTCCTATATTGCCCTTCGAGAAAGAATGGTGGTTTATTTATTGTTACCCGACCATTCAGTGAATGTGTTTTCTATTGACCCACATTAACAGTGTGACAAGAATTGCAAATTATCATATTAGTATTTTGAAATTGTAACCAGCTGAACAATCGGACAAAAGTTTTAAATGCAGGAATCTAGCTATAAACAATTCAAGATGTTGTTAAAATATTACGAATATTAACGATTTTAAATTATGAATACGTTCATGACTTTTTTTACATTTTAGTTGATGTTGTATTTTTTTCTTCATGAATCTAGGTTTTGCCAATTTTGTACTGCCGTATCAGAACAGTTTAATTATCTAGTTGCCTTAACCATATCTAAACGTACACAACATCCTAGAACTTACATAAATTGTGTGTATGAACTTTGATGATGGATCATAGAACAATCCTGTATTGAATAGAACAAGTTGAGTCTCCAAGTGTCCGATTTGGTTGTCTTTTAGGCACTCTGCAAATACGTCCATGCATGGATGAGTTCCACACGACATCAGGGAATTGATTAGCATTTGCTCGCTTACTGACTAAGTTTTTCAAACAAAATAAAATGTGTTATTACTTGAAGGAAAAGGGTTTACAGTATGATGTTTAATTCGTCTATAATTTTATTAATCAGCGAAAAAGTAATTATTTTTGTTCGAAATTGTAGAAGTAATTAAAGATATGGCTAACAATTTGTAATATTTCTACCTTCAAAAGTGAATGTTTGATTGCATGCTTGAAGTCTTTGAAGCAGATGGCTGAATTACGGCAAGCAAAAATACCATCTTTGAAATGACTTAAATCTTCGTGAACCATCCCCCTCATTGTGTTTACCAATCTTCTAAAGCTGTAGGACAAAAATCAAATTTATTTTAAAATGTTGTCCTGTTTTTGTGCTATTCAATCCAATATCATCCGTATTTTTCTATGAAACTAAGTTATGAAGACAAAGGTTATAAAGCTTAATTTTATAACAGTACTACTGAAGATTATACATTTGAATTTAATGACAATGTTGTAGGTTATAAAGCAGAATTTAATGAAAGTGTTGTAGGTTATAAAGCTGATTTTAAGGACCATGTTGTAGGTTATAAAGTTGAATTTAATGACAGTGTTGTATGTTATAAAGCTGAATTTAATGACAGTGTTTTAGATTATATAGTTGAATTTAATGAGCGCGTTGTTTGTGTCTGGCGGAGAAAGAATAGATTCATTTACAGTTTGAATAATATTTTCTATTAGTTCCTATTTTCCAATTATTTACTAATTAAAATGGTTTATCTATTGTGTACGGCACTGCCATTATGTGCGACACTGCCATTATATGCGGCTCTGTCAGTATGTCTCACTAAGAAGCAGAAGACACGTTTGACAATTAAGATTGTTTCATTTACACACACACACACACTCACACATATACACGAAACACAAATGTGATTTGCATTTTAAAATCATTTCTTAGTTAGGTTTATTAAGTTGTTGTTTTTTTTTTAACTTCCTAAGAAGACAAATTTAGATGATAAGTTGTTTTTAAGGAACATAATTAATGATAAACATGTTGACATGTTGATATAGAAATATTTTTTTTAATAGACGATAAGATGCTTATAAAGATGAAAAATATAGATGACCAACCATTTATAAAGATGACAAGCTGCCTATAAAAAATGTCAACTATAGGTGATAACTCTTTATAAAGATGAACAATGATCATATACCTTTGTGCCGTGTCGCCAGTGTCAATTTGAATATCCTGGCCTTGACCCAAAATATCCAACATGGCCGCTCGAAAATCACGCTCGACATCTTTCCCAGCGTGCTCCTCTGTGCTCACATTGAAATCCATGACTAGATCTACTATACGTGTGGCAGGCATTGGTTCGTCAGTGCGTTCAGAATCTAGCTTGGTCCTAGATATCAGCTTCAGGCTTTGACTGGATAGAAATAAATCCTTATACAGCTTTTGTGAATTTTCAATAAATAACAATTAGGTCCCAGGAACCGGGAAGTCAAACAAAGATATTCCGAGGTAAAGACAATCACAAAACACGTAAGGTCGTTGAAGACATGGAAGGAAATGCATGTATTTGAAATGAGTGCAATCTTATGTTTCTCACAGTTGCATAAAGTATTATTAGAAATAAACACGACATTATGTCACACTAAGAAATGAAATGTATATTAGAATAAGTACAACCTTATGTCTGTCACAGATATAGAAGGTAATATTGAAAATAAACACAAACATTTAGTTTGTCACAGATATGAAAGGTAATATTGGAAATAAACACAACATTATGTCACTCTAAGACAGCGGTTCTCAACCTGTGGGTCGCGACAAACTTTAAGTTTGTCCCAGATATAAAAGATAATAGTGGAATTAAACACAACCTTATGTTTTTCCCAGATATAAAAGATAATAGTGGAATTAAACACAACCTTATGTTTGTAACAGATCCTTCCTGATTTATGTCTTCATGAGTGAAGGGGAGGTAAGCCTGCCTCTGAAGACATCGAGCTTGTTTTAATTGATGATTGTTTCCCATGAAATAATCACATGTTACATCAGAGTCGAATTGATAAGACATCTGCGGAATTTATTAAAACAAGGATCACACTTATGGAAAGGTTCATTAAGAATTCATACAATGTTTCTTGGTTGTGTTAACGTCTGAGAATGTACAGTTTTTATTAAATCTGTGGAGCAGTATTGCTACTTTCCTGGGGCATATGCCTCCCCATGTGTTCAGGGCATAGGTCTCCCCATGTGTTTAGTGCATTGATCCCTATGAGTTCACGGCATAGGTTTCCCCATGAGTTAAGGGCTTTGCTCCATATGAGTTCGGGGGATAGGTCTCCCCATGAGTTAAGGGCATTACTCCTTATTTGTTCTGGGCATAGGTCTCGCCGTGTGCTCAGGGCATTGGTCTCCCCATGGGGTCATGGCATTGTCTCACACTGTGTTGAGGACATTGTCTCCTATGTATTCAGGGCATTAGTATCTCCCATGGGATCAGGGCATTGGTATCCTACTGGGTTCAGGATATTTACTTCCTAAGGGCTAAAGCCATTGGTATAGAGCAGGCATGCACAACTCAAAATGTAAGGCCATAATACTTTATGAAAAACTTGTGCTGGCCAAAAGAAAATAGGACAGGACAAGTACGTGCCAAAAGAAAATTGGACAGTTGGGGGGGGGCGGAAACTATAAAAAAAAAATAAGAAGAATAAAGAATATTTCGTTACTTCGTGGGCCGCCAAGTGCGTGCTGGCGGGCCGCATGCGGGCCGTATTTTGTGCAGGCCTGGTCTAGAGCAGTGGTTACCAACCTGTGGTTCACGCACCCCTCGGGGACGCGGCGGATCCCTTGGGGGTAAGCAAATTTGCAAAACTATTTAACATCACGTAACATTGTTTTAACGCTGAAATTTTTCGTTATTTTTTTGTTATCACAACTTAAGTTACCGTAATAAATTTATTTCTTTAAAGCTCATAGCTATTGACAAAGATTTGTTTTTTAAGTTACCTCTGTTATCGGGGCTAATATAAAGCCCCCCTTCAGAGTTTTAATGAAGGACAGGAAATCCGATTGTCTTCTGTTGATGTGGGCCAAGTTACACATCACCAGGTCTCTGTGCGTTTGGACATGGTTTTCGGTGTTTTCTGGGAACTTGAAATCAGTTCTGCAGGTTCCAAAAATATCATGCTGCGGATATAAAAGAGATAGGATATAAAGACGTCGGGATTTCTTTCACCTTTGCATGTCCTATAGAATGATATTCCCGCAGTAAGTTATTGGATCATCTGTTGATCAGGAACGTGGTCAACAATAAGTCTAAAATGTTAATTTCATTATTCTATAGAAAGATATTATAACATTAAGCACGCATTTATTTTCTTAAAATTTAGCTGGGAGATTGACAATATTTAGTGGTGAGATTTGATATTTGGCATACATTGATAGCAGAGAAAAAAAAAACATTTTACTGGCGATTCTGTCGTATATTATCTCTTGTTGCTACCTGCAGGTGTGATTTAGAAGAAGCCTTTCTTGCTCTTGTTGGGAGCTGGAGAAGTGAGACGATGCCACGTTTGATATTGACAATGTATTGAAGCTCAGACTCTGATATAACGATTTGATGGTGGACAACTTCTCCCTCGACATGGTGAAAATATATCGAATTCCTGAGAAAACCGTGAAATTTAGCAGTGAAATAAATTCCCTTAAAAAAATATAAAGTTGTAAAATATGAATATTTAGGCTAATACTCTCATCGCTGACTCAAGCGCGCCAAACCCTGGTCCACCAAAGTTTGACACACAATATGCGCCAGAACTCAGTGGCGTAGCTAGAGTGTTTGGCGCCCGGGGACAAGATTCGCGCCCGGGGACAAGATTCATTTTAAAGCGCCCCCTTTTCCTTTTTTCAACTCTCAAACCCATTATTTTCATCAATAAAATAATAACAAAGCGCATTTTGGCGCCCCTAACTAGCTGGCGCCCGGGTACATCTGTACCCACCTGCCCCCCCCTACCCTACGCTTCTTCCAGAACTAGCAGTACTAAATTCCCACACGTTAAGCACGTGAATGCGTTTGTCGACGGGTGCATGGCTCCAGCTGGCACGTGACTGAAAAGCGACGAGAACCACGCAGACAGGCAAGCTAACGTGAACGACGTAGACAGACAACTGGACAAACTTGAGAACCACGCAGACAGACAAGCAGACAATCTAAAATCACGTAGTTAGGCATAGCTTGATTTAAAATACGTAAAATGTGTGCACAAAAGTTGTCTTACCTGCTCATTTCGTCCGAAAAGGAATCAGAATTTTCTGTTGTCCTAAAATGTTTTCCAAGACTTCTGTCCTCCAATTTACATTTGTTCACCTATTATTAAAAAAAAGAAAATTGCACTTTAAGAAATACAACGAATATGGACAATAGGTGATCAATGGTCAGTGGTGCCATGGACAATAGGGGATCAATGGTCAACGGTGGACAATAGGGGATCAATGGGCAAGGTGGACAATAGGGGATTAATGGTCAATGATGGACAAAACCGACATGTGGCAAGGATCCTTAAAACGTCATGCGACGGCTCTGGGTATGTGTCTGTGTAGAGTGTGTTCTTACAATTACAGACATTCCTCTTGCTGTCCTCTCAGATATTTACATTTCAGCTTAGTTTTTATTTCATTTTTATATTTGTTTTAGTCTCTGTTTGTTCGCCGAAGGAAGCAACATGTTCATTGTCTTGTTGCGTCTTTTTTTTCAGGTTTTCCCAGACCTTGTTTCACTTATATCCTTAGAATTATAGACTTGATAGCTTAAAAGTAAGTATAAGATTAGACTGCGTAAAAGGATTTCAAGTAGAGAGAGAGAGAGGGGGGGGGGAGTGTGTGTTGTAGTAGAGAGGAAGAATATGACTAGAATTGAAGCAGCACGTTCCATGCTGGCTGAAGCACAGGTGCCACGAAAATTCTGGGCAGAAGCAGTACCAGCAGCTGTATATCTGCAGAATCGAAGCCCCGTTAAGGCTCTTCGAGGTTACACTCCATATGAGGTATTAACTGGTAAGAAACCCAGTGTCGATCACCTAAAAGTGTTTGGATGTGTTGCACGTATTCCTAAAGATGAAAGACATAGGTTTGATTCAAATACACAGAAATGTGTTTTCATGGGGTACGAAATCGATGTCACTGGTTATAGCCTGAACAATTTGAAAACTGATAGGAGGATCTACAGCCGAGTCTTTCTGTTTAATGCAAACAAGTTCGGTATAGAGAAGGAGACTGAACTGTCTCAGGAACAAACACCTATATTGCTATAGAATTCCTTGATAATGACGTCGATCAAGAAGTGAATCGTGTTGATGATTCTGATGAGGAATATGTTGATGAACCACATGAGGGGCTAGATGCCAGACGACCAGCGAGAGTTAAACGCCCACCAAATCGATATGGTGAGTGGATGAACTTGACTCAAGTTGTATAAGAACCCAGTACAATGAGACAGACTATAGCGAGCTCACAGAAGTCTCAGTGGTTAAAGGCGATGAATAAAGAAATCGAATCGCTTCAAGAAAACGAAGTCTGGGACTTTGCACAACTGCCAGAAGGGAGAAAAGCTGTAGGAAGCAAGTGGGTGTTTAAGATCAAAGTAAACGCTGAGGGACAAACTGAGAGACATAAAGCTCGGTGGGATGCGCACAAGGTTACTCGCAGAGATATGGACTGGACTATGATGAGGCATTCTGTCCATTTGTTAGACCTGAGTCAGTGCGCACAGAGATATGGACTGGACTATGATGAGACATTCTGTCCAGTTGTTAGACCTGAGTCAGTGCGCACAGTCATTGCTATGTCTGCAAAGTACAAACTACGGTTGCATCAGATGGATGTGACTTAAGCCTTTCAAAATGAAGTGTTAGAGGAAGAGGTATTCATGAAACAACCAGAAGGGTTTGTTGAACAAGGAAATGAAAAAAATGAATGAAAATTAAGAAAAATGTTTAGGGACTAAAACAGTACCCCGATGCTGGAACATAACTGATGCTGGGACACAGCCCTTGACAATCATCTGAAAGATCTTGGGTTCAAGCAGTCATCAAGTGAGCCATGTATGTATACAAATACAGAATGTGAGATGATCATTATTGCAGTCTATGTCGATGACATCCTATTAGCTGATAGGAACACTAGGATTCTTGCAAGTGTCAAGAAGGCTATTTCATCATAATTTGACGCAAAAGATCTTGGTGAAGTAAAATCTTTATTGGGTGTAATGTTCACTCAAAAGGAAGATGGTATCTGGCTACGACAGCCAGGTTATACAAGCAAAGTTCTTAGAAAATTTGGAAAGCTAGATTCTAAACCTGTGTTGACGCCAACTGATCCAGGTGTGAAGTTAAGAAAAGAGGAAGACGATCATTATTTTGATCAGGGACTTCACTAATCAGTGCGGAGTATATTAGTATACTGCATCTGTCAACTTGGACCAGATATGACATTACTTACGCTGTAAAATGAATTGTAAGATATCTAAAAGGGAACATCGGATTATGGACTTCAACAATCTATCTACTAAAATGTCGAGAACCGTTTTGTTTGTATTATATTAGAAAGCAGTTAATTTTTGAAACCTTCAACTTTGATGCCTTCGTGATTGCTGCTGGTTCTAAAGAGGCACTTCTCCCGTTTGGGTGGAACACTTTAGAGAGAATGTGACGATAACACCTGGACCCACCGGGTCATTTCTCAAATAACTTGTCCCGGACCTATTTAAAAAAAACTGCTTCTGGTTCAGCCCTATTACTATCATATATCATTAACTTGAGAAATAACTGGGTCGCCACAGGGTTGCGTTCTCTCCCCTATCCTGTATACAGTATATACCAATGATATCCAGAGCCCAAGGTTCTGTGCTCTCCCCTGTCCTGTATATAGTATATACCAATGTTATCCAGGGCATAGGGTTGCGTTCTTTCCCTTGTCCTGTATACAGAACATACCATTGATATCCAGAGCCCAATCAACGCCGTTAAAATTATGTAATGTGCTGATGATACCACATTTGTTGACTAATTATATGAAGTGAAAATTCTATACCACAACTTTTTTAAAAAGTTTTATCGGTTGGTAGGAAGAACATTGTCTTCGGTTGAATGAAAACAACAAAGAAATGGTTGTAAAGTTTACGGAAAGTGACTCACCAAATCGCAGACCTGGCAATTTAAAAAAATCATTTAAATCATTTTTAAACTATTTAAGTGTCACCGTTTCATAAAATAAGATGACACGGTATGTCCAACGCCAAAATCTATATCAAAATTCCACCAAAGACGTTTCTTTCTTAAAAAATTACATTTTGTTGGCGTTAACCCTCGCTCTACATGACAGCCCTTACTGAGACATCCCAGTGTGGGATGGACACAGAAAGAAATCATACGGAGTGCGCTCTTTTGAAGATATAGCGCCTAAATAATAACGAAGTGGCTATTAGTACACGGGTACCAGAATTGAAAAGTTGTGATTAAAAAACGATTTAAAATATTATTGTTGGGTTTGTAAGACCAAATGAGGTATCAAATGAAAGATAATTGACTGTACTATACGTTTGAAATTTTAATTATTAAGTTTTACTAAACTAAACTACCACAAATGACATCCGAATAGCATTGAGCCTAATGGTACTCGGGTGCGAAGGGCGGCTCTGTGTGTCCGAGTCCATTTTGACTAATGCTTTTCGGATGTCATTTGTGGTAGTTTATTTTAGTTAAAATGAAGAATTACGCTTGAAATAATTTAGATATCGTGTGTTAACATTTTTCTTGTTGTAAAATGGTGTCTTTTCTATGTGCTGAAAATTAATGTTAACATTGTAATCATAAATATTTCCATTTATTTGGATCGATAAAAGATAAGTTATTTTATCTTCGTCAGTAAATCGTCCACTCGCCCTAATTTTGTTGTTTTTTTTGAATGTGTTTTGTCAATTTTCTCCACGGTCTCTTCTGAGCGAACTCCTAATTCCAATGTAGTAGAATCTTCACTAAAGTACCCTAAAATTCGAATCTATGCCAAGAAGATCATCTTATAAGATACTCTTCGCACGAAAACTTGAAAAATCTTTTGACACGTCGTAATCAGATTGTTCTTACCTGTAAGTTCAGTTGATTTTGGCGTAGGCCCTCTATGACGAGAGTACAACTGAGTTTGGTGCCAGCAGCCGAAATGGGGTTAACTCCAGTGCTGGTCGTCGCCTCATACCTGTATTCATATCTGTCTCCGGCTTTAAACCTGGTCCCTGTCAGTGAAGTAATGTCAAATGTCAACTCATGTAAAACCAATGAGGAACTTAAAATGCATTATGGAATTATTTATTTTTTTGCTAAACTGATGAAGAAATTTTGAGTGGATATTATTACATTCATTGAAGCCACCGACTTTAATATCACCGATTTTAATGCGTCTGACTTTAATACCACCGACTTTTATACCACACCGACTTTAAAAGAACGGTGTCTATCGTATTGAAGAAAATGTCAATTTTCATTTACTTCCTTAATTGTGCATCCATTTTAGCATTTGAACATTTTAGCTTGAGTTTTTGGGGGGCTAATTTTGAATAGTAGCTTCTTTATTGATTGGTGTATCATTTCTAACACCATTCATAACAAAATATTATTTTAATTCCAAAACGTTCCTTATGACTTGAAAACTTTTTATTTGACTTTATTTATTTACAACGTCTAACAATTCTTGCTCGCAGCGCCACGGACGGTGGGACGTGTCGTTACCTGCGGTACGCGGTATTGTTTGTCATGGACATGTGAAACTATTTATTGTGAATCGTCACAACAACATTTTGATAACAACGGTTTGATAAAAGAGGTCAAAAGTTCAAAGGTCAACTTCTCTCCCTACACGGCCACTCTTCAATGAGTGTGCGAGAACGTTGTTTTTCTCCTCCTTCAGTGTGAAGTAAAAGTCTCACATGGTCTGCATTTCGTTCTTCACAAAATGGCTTGAATAAGACGCTCACATTTAGCATTAGCTTTATAGCTTTGATACGCCTTATAACTGAATTTAGTACTTCATTAAGAACAGGTGAAATATTTTTAGCTTCTAAGTTTGCCCTATGAATAGCCCATTACACAATAAGCATTTCTGAATTCTCATCCTTATATAATTAAAGCAGACATTTTTTGCCCATCATATTAGGACCACCATCTGCAGCACAAGATATTATATTTTATTTTTCATTGGTATATTATTGACATCTAAGTAATTTTTTTTTTTTTGGAACTCATCATGTGTGGCAGCAGTGGCAGTGGAGCTTTCTAATGATTTACTACAAAATTTCTTCATCAAAATCTCCTTTATCAACATATCTTACTGAAGTTATCAGTACAATGTTAACAATGTCTCTCTATTTTTTTTTCAGCTTTGCAACAAGTTGTATTTCAAAATCTTCACTCATTTCATCTATTTTTTCCTTTTTCTAACAGTATTGCTACTGAGTGGCATAGCTTTCAAGTCTGTGTCATCTTTTTCCGAATTAGTTTTAAGAAATGCTGATATTGATGGTTTGATTAAATTCTCTCCTATAGTATGATTTTCCCCAGATTTAGCAATGAGTAACGAAATTTCATAACTAGCCTCAAGAGTATGATTGGCAATTGCTGTATGAGCAGTAGACAGACAAGAGTACGATTGGCAGTTGCAGTATGAGCAGTAAATAGACAAGAGTACGATTGGCAGTTGCAGCATGAGCAGTAAACAGACACGAGTACGATTGACAGTTGCAGTATGAGCAGTAGACAGAAACTTTAAGGTTGCTCTTTTTCCAAAGATTTTCTTTAATGTTTGAAAGTAATTTGTTTAAATCTGAAATAACATGGCAACTAAGTTAGGCCTTCAAATGCGACTGAAGACGGTTGGTTTTCAAAGTCTAGATAGGTTGATTTCGAATTGCCACCCCCCCCCCACTTTTTTTAACAATCAAATCCCCCTCACCCCTGTAAGTGTGTGGGCCCCACGTTGGGCAACACTGATATAGAGCAAGCGGAAGATTTCCCAGTCAAGGCGCTAATAGAGTCAGGGCGAGATTGATCTTTTTAAAGTTATAGAAAATCATTTGAATAATTGACATCAGTGGGGTTTTTCTAAACAGAAATCGAGGGCCTCAAAGACTTCCAAAAGAAAAATAAGATTGTGGAGTTTTGCATAACTCTACACTTAATCAGCGAACAAAAGACAGATTATAGTGTAAATTTAGGTTCCCCTGATCTGGTGATGTTTAAACGATTCCATTCTTTTTAGTCGTATCCGGAAATTTGATCGAAAGAAATTTCGTCGACGGAAAATTGATCGACGGAAATTTGATCGAACGGAAATTTGGTCGAATCTTTTTTTTAGTTTATACGTTAAAATTGTGCGCCAAATTTCTTTTTTCAACGCATTATTTTTGTTTTACTATATAGTATAGTGCGTTCAAAAAGAAATTTGACGAAAATTTTAACGTCTGAACTGAAAAAAAAGATTCGACCAAATTTCCGTTCGATCAAATTTCCGTCGATCAATTTTCCGTCGACGAAATTTCTTTCGATCAAATTTCCGGTAACCCTTTTTAGTTGTTTCTAAACATTAATGACACCTTACAAATTTTTATTTCAATCTTGTATTTGTTCAATCTACTGAATGAATTTTTAAGAATCCACAACTACCCAGAGTGCCAATGCCTCATTACGGCACTGCTCCACCCTTAGATTTGTCATAAACCCTAACATCCTACCTCACCCTAACATAATAAGTGATGGACTGCATTCAAGTTGTGTAAATGAAATATAAGAAGAAGTTATATGCTAAACTTGAATTCATTGACAGGGCAGAAGACGTTTCGGCTTAGAGCCTTCATCAGGAAACGAGACAAAAAGAAGTAAAACAAGTATCAGATCAAAGTTTTTAAAAAAGCCTTTCAGGATTTTAAAAAATTTTTTATTAAAAATAACCACACATTGAATTTCTATGCCGTACTTGCTGTGTTGTTCAAGATATTTCTACTAAACATGATAAAGGAAAAATGATAAAGTTGGAGACAAAGGAGCCGCCAGCACCTTCTTAAACTCGCCCTCCTACAAAGGAGCCGCCAGCACCCTCTTAAACTTGCCTTCCTCTGCTGCCCCTACACTGCTGTCCCTACACTGCTGTCCATACACTGCTGTCCCTACACTGCTGTCCCTACACTGCAGTCCCTATACTACTGTCCCTCCACCACTGGCCCTCAAATAATGGTCCCCAATACTTTCCTTTCACTACATTCCCTCCCCCTTCTGCCCTCCACTTCTGGTCCTCCATTACTATCCCTCCACTACTGTCCCTCACTTGATGTCCCTCCCCTACTGTCCCTCCACTTCTGGTCCTCCATTACTCTCCCTCCACTACTCTCCCTCCACTACCGGCCCTTCACCATTGTCAACCATGAAATCTCTTTCACCGTCCCACCCGTTAAAATCATGTCTACGCATTGCCCTCTATGTAAAGCTTTTCTTGATTTCTCATTTTCTTTTTTAATGAAAATCTAATAAAAAATATATTAAAATTTTAAATTGTATAACTTACCTTCAGCTTGTAATGAGAACACAGTTAAAATAAAGCATCCGTACAAAATGATAGCAGCCATCATGCATTGTTAAACGAATGGCATGTGTATTTCCTTGATTTAGTATCGACCCTGACACCACTATCATTGCCTTACTCCGTGATTTAGTATCGACCCTGACAGCGCTCTATCATTGTCACATAATATATCTGCACCCTTTCACATGCCTTCGGCCAACAGATAGCGTAGATACTTTATCTCAGATCATTCGAGTACAACAGTTAAGGGGCCCAATTACATGTCATCTCTCCATCTTGTTTACAAAATAAGAAACTAATTACATATCATCTCCCCGCATCAAGGGGGCGGCACTTTGGAAAGGGGTGGTGGGTGGCAAATTCGAGGTTTTTTTTTTTCATTGCTTTTGTTATGGTTATATTAACAATACATTTTACTGAAATTACTTTCTAATAAACAGATTTTTAAAAAAAAAATACTATCTATTTATATTATTTAAATATTGCATTTATAATATCAATTAAATATTAAGTGAATGAAAAACTCCATTGAAAACTTAGCAGTGACAGCAATGCAAACTTCCTTTACTTTGGCTGGACTACGTCTTTCTAATAATGAAGAATTAAATATCTTTCGGATTTTTAATTTTTGTTTTCTTTAATGCTTGTTTGAACTCTTTATCAAATGACAAGATACCAAATCTTCAAATGACAAGTATAACAAATCTTCAAATGACAAGTATAAAAAATCTTCAAATGACAAGTATAAAAAATCTTCAAATGACAAGTATACCAAATCTTCAAATGACAAGTATCAAAACTCTTCAAATGACAAGTATACCAAATCTTCAAATGACAAGTATCAAAACTCTTCAAATGACAAGTATACCAAATCTTCAAAATACCAATATACCAAATCTTAAAATGACCAGTAGAATAAAATATTCAAATGAACAGTATACAAAATCTTCAAATGATTAATATACCAAATCTCCAAATGACCCGTATACCAAATCTCCAAATGATCAGTATACCAAATCTTCAAATGACCAGTATACCAAATCTTCAAATGACCAGTATACCAAATCTTCAATGTCCGCAAGACGTTAATATGCATCATGATATGTACATTGTTTGGTTTTCTCAATCCGATAGTTGAGGGTAGATTGCGGATTGTAAATATCGCATAATCAATCAAATGCCGGGATATTATATAATTTGTAAGCCTCTTGAAATATATTATGAGCCTACTATATACTTGTTTACGAAGCACAGCCATAATTCGTAGGCTAAAAAGCCAGTAAAATCAAGCCAAACCATGCATATCTAGCTAAATGCTCGTAGTTACCCAGTTACAGTAGCGTCACTAAGGCGTGGGGTTGATACCAACTGGACAACTGCAAGATTGACAGAGCTCGCTCGCGACCGTTTCTCAACAAATAGTAATTATATACAGGAACAGAGTGCCACCCAAATAAAAAGGGTTGCCATTAAAACTGGGTATCTTCGGGGCAGCGAGAGCTTTTCCCATATCATTGATGGCATGGCGTAGCAAGAGTTTGTGACGTCCGGAGCTGGTAATAAATTAGAGGCTACTACTTCAGAACAAAAGAGAGGAAGACCTAAGAATACATGGAGACGCGAGCTAGAGGCAAACACGCAAAATATGGGATACACCTGGAAGCAATTGGAAAGGAAAGCACAGGACCGTGATGCCCCAGACGGGGTAAAAAGGCATAATAAGAAGAAGACTTCAGAATAAATGGCACCAAATAATCGTATGCAGAGGCGTCACCTAGGATGTGGCCTGCCACCAGTTCTGGGTGCCTATCAAGACAGGTTGCCACCAGAAAAAGCAGACCTAGGGGAAAGTCTGGAAGGGGTGTCACCGTGAGTTTATCGCACTAGGCCACACCAACCTTAGTGGTGCCACTGTCCCCCTCTACTGGTCCCAGCATTTCAAGTCCAATATAATTGCCTTTACTCATATAGGCAAATGTTGGGTTTGTTTATTCGCTATTTCAAAGCTTGGGCTGAATCTGAGAATTGTTTCATAAATATGCACAGGAATGAAATTTAGCTTTTTGGGGGAGGCATTTTGGAGGTTCTCCCTGTGTATCATTTAGTCTTGTTTCACCTAGGAATAGATGGTTCAGCCTACTCTCGGTATTTTGTGTTGCTATCTTTCATTGGTTCCACGATTTCACTAAATTTATTCGGTGAAAAGTATCTTTTTCTACTCTTTTTTATTTTATTTTTATAAAAGTGAACATTTATTTAGATTAAAAAAAAATAATAATATTGTTTATTTGCTATTGGAATTAAAACCTTTTCTTTGCTGAAAGAAACACCACTACGGTATATAGTGTTCAGCCATAAATCATTGATAATATGAAACCAACTCCTGCTAAAGTCACTTTAATAAGCAAAAAGCTTGACCTTAAAACTTGATTTGGAGTAGAGTAACATGAATTATTCAAAATTCATTACCAAAATGTATAACCACAGCTTCGCCCTTTAGTTTATAATTGCCAATAGCATTTTTATTTTTTATTTTTATTTATTTGTTAACGATTAAAAGAATGCTTAGAATTGAAGTCATTTTATTTTTAAACTCCCTTTTAAACATAGTTATGTTTTTAAGGAAAACAATGGTATAACCCTAAACAAATAATAATTTACATAAAAATGTGTTGTTTATTTGTATTTTGTTCAGTAAGAGTGACTTCCCATAATGAGCTTAAAGAGTCAACCAATCAAATTGAAATAATGACGATATCCTAATTCAGATAGTAACACTTATTAAACATACGGGCGTTCGAGCGCCAGAATCTGAATTTGTTTTAGATGATATCAGAGAGTGAGCTTGTATAATATTACACTAATTATTGTTCATTGTGAATTCATTGTGGAATAAATATGGCGTCGGAAACATTCAGATCAATGTACAAACCGAAATTGAAAGAGGAAAGCACGACAATAAGTAGACGAAAGTCTAGAGGCATTGAACGAAAACAGCTACGTGCTGATGAAGTCAATAAAAGAAGGCACGTCTCGAATGATATTTCAATCGTTGAAGAAGAACACAAATTCGAAGGACATGATCATGCAATAGGTATCGGATCGATATAATTTAATAACCTTTAAAAACATATTCACTTTTACTTCGGCTTCATTAGCCAATTTGATAAGCCTAAAAAGTTAAGATCTGAGAAAGAAGGGAAGGGGCTAACCAAAAATTGTACATTTTAAAAATTTAAAAAAGGAATCCCCCCCCCCCCCCCCCATAAAATCATGGCCCATTGTTTACCCCCCTCACCTCAAGAAAATAACAAAATAAATCATTAAATAGACTAAATAGTGCTATGGCTTGGCCATGGATCTTTTTGAATTATGAATTGAATATCAAGGCAAATAAAATATAGAATGGGCATGGAACAACACATTTCAAAAACACTTTAATTTACTTTGAAAACTTCTTTGTCTTCATTAAATTTGTAACAGTAACAATTGGTGTCTAAAATACAGTTAGCGTCAGGGCCTGAGTGTGTGTCAGTCATGTTGTTAACTGCACATTTATTACCCATTCAATGACTACACTTTACTTTACTCTTAATAATTTAGACTATAATTAAATCAGAGTTCAGTTGATTTTATTTAGGTTAAATATAGTTTTTAGGCCTACCTAGCATAATTTAAAAATTGATATGTCGAGTCTAAAAATTGTTGTTAGTAACTTAATTATTTTTACCTTCTCTTGAATTAACTATTGACTATTGTGAGCCGAAAATTACTCTGGCCATAGACTAGTGCATCAGATTAATTTATCCAATCACTCTTATTAATTTTGGAATTGGTTAACATCATCCTTATTTATAATGGCCGGCACTACATACACCGCGGCGGTGTACATAGCAAAACCATGGACTTTGGCCTGCGTACACCGCGGCGGTAAAAGCAGCAAAACCTTGGTCTTTGCCAGTATTTAACTATATGCATGCGGTTCTTGTAAAATTAATGTTAAACTCTTAAAAATTATTTATTTAAAAATTATTTAATGCCCGCAAGATTAAACAAAACTAGAACTGATATTTGTATTGTGCGCATGGGCTTGAGCCCTGCATGAACGCAAGGGAACAACGTTCCTGTAAAATTGTAACTGTAATTTTTTTTTTTTAATGGGTAGTAATATTAATATACATTTTTTTTTTGGTTGTATTTTGGGGGTTGGGAGGAAGATATTTGGGTAAGTTCCACACTTTCGTAAAGAGCAAGCATTTCTTAGTATTTTATTGGTCGTATCTGGTCTCTTCGTTAGTGAAACACATTTTCCTAACCTGTGGCCAGTGTGGCGTACCCCCCACAAATATTATTGATGGTACAGATTTTTAGTTTAAAGTTGGCTTTAATAGACTGGTGTATTTGAGTGTCAGAAATTCCAGATAATTATCAAATGTACGTTCTTTGATTGATTTATTTGAGTACTTATATAGCGCTCATTTCCATGGTATATGCTAACATGCTCACTGCGCTCCGATGTCCTAAATTGTCCTGTTAAGAATTTACCCACTGTTAAACAACTGGGTTTGTTTTGAGTGAAAAAGTTCAGCTTCTAAACAGTCCAAGAAACTTTCATATCCAACTATCCAGGAACATAATTTGAAGAAAACATTTTTAAAATGTGTGAAAGATTTCACTGCTGCCTGCTAAGTGCACTTGAACACTCATCGTTGTTATAGCACGCAACAAGACATTGGATCTGCGGCACATTAGGTAGAGGAGCCAAGTATCAAGTGAACTGGGTATGTCAGTAGAAGGAGCTGGTTAGCTTCAATTTATCATCATACAAAAGGAAAAATACGCATCTAGCCCTCCGACAACCGCTAAACGCAGCAATATGCAAAATATAAAAAAATCAACAACGTCCTCCTTCTTCCATAGTGCGTAAATGGATGGACCTATAATGCCTATATTAATATTTCATACTTTCTATTTGTTTTCTCATTTATTATTATTTTCAAATTCAACATATACTTAAATCATTTCAGTTACTACAAAATATTATTAAAATTCTAATAAAACTACTGTTACAAATGAACATAATAAATTAAATATAAAATATTCTTTTAATTAAAATGAAGAAGAAAAAAAAAGGGCAAAATTCGATCCCCATCTAGTAAATCTCTTAATATAAGGTCCCTTACACTACCACAAGACCACACAAGTTCACATCCAACGTCCGTATCTTAATACCAGGTAAATGGTATATTTTTGCCGCGGTGTACGCAGGCATAGGTCCATGGTTTTGCTATGTACACCGCCGCGGTGTACGCATCCACTTCGATTTATAATTAGTGCAACCATTTTTAGTGTTATCTCTGTGTGCAATGATTGTCATTACCCTCTTCTTTATTTTTTTTTTTTTGGCAGTTAAATGGCTTAATTGCATCTTTTGTTTTTTACTTGAGCAGGTGGTAGTGTCTTGGACTTAACTTATTATTTAGCAACCCATCAATCAGTGGGGGCTATTTTTGTGTGACTATTTGATAGCCAAATTTAGATATTTTTCCTTTTATAAATTTATATTTTTATTTTAAATATTTTTAAGCACCTTCTCCACACAAAAAGGCAGAAAGTCTAGCTGATCGTCTGAAAAAGTGGAGGGAAGAAAAAAAAAAGCAGCGTGAGGAAGCAAAGAATTTTAAAAAACCAATGTTTAAAGTTTCTTCAAATGTACAAGGGTCTATCAACTGTGACTTGTTTATTAAAAAGGAAAAGGTTAGTGTAATCAGTAGAATGTACAGTGCACTTTATTAAACTGAGCATTATTTATTACAGAGGATAATAAGAGGAGTCTTATTTACATTTTTTAATTTAGGTTTTATACCAAAGAAATTTAGCATCTTAGCCTACATGTTAATGTTAACTTTTAATTAAAACAAAGGATTATATTTTAGTCTACGTCTTAGCCTCCAGAAAATGTTAGACTACTGTTAAATTTAAAATCTTGATGTTAAAAAGTTTATTTTATTAAATTTCAAAACAAAGTTTTTGAATTATTGTTATAAAATCTGTTTTTTAGGTTACACCAGCTGGTGCAATGTTGAAAAGTGCGAAACCTTCTTCATCGAAAGAGTCATTGAAAAGAAATAATGTATCAGCCGATAAACCAGAATGTAAGCGAGTGACCAATTCACTAAAGGAAAACCCTGTTAAACCCAATGTACAAGTAACTAAATCTAACTCCAATAGGATAACTCGTTCCAATACAAAACTGGCAGCTGCTACCACTAAAGGTGCTGTCAAATCAGTTGCAGAGACGAAAAAAATCTCAGGGGCAGCAGTTGGCTCCCAGACAGATAAGACTAAGGAGAAACCATCTGGACTTTACACTAAACTTACAGAGGCTGCTAAAGCAAAGGTAAATTTCAATTACAGTATGTAATTATTCTAATCACTTTGATTCCAAAAGATGCCAAATTATATTTCTCGTGTACCAGTGCCACATACATCAGTGAAAAGGCTCATTAACATTTTGCGTCATATCATGGCAGTTCAATATATCTTGTTTATAATTCTAATACAAATTGTTTGCTTTTGATGGCAGTCGTAAAATATTAATGCTTTGTTCTCACCTTTAAAAACATGTGGCAACCCACAACCAGGATTATTACTAGAAATTTTAAAAAAAACTTGTTTTGAGTCGATAGGGGTGCGGGGGGGTATTGACTGTAATTGACTTATCAATATTTTATCATTAATATTTATTTCTTATTCTATTTATACGTTATTTTCATAATGAAAGCATAATAATTTTACATCACAATGATTTTGACTATTTTTTTTTTATTTGGTCATCTTTTTTAAAATTAGCAAAAAATTGTATTGTTAATGTTTAAATAAGAATATATATTTTAAAGTGACGTAATGTCGAGGGAAGCTACCAAATTTACAGCTACCTAAAAAGTTAAAGAGCCTCACAATGTCATCAGGTTAACAAAATGTTGTTGTGAGAAGCCCACATTTCTCAAGCGATCCGTGGGATATTTTCAGGTGACCCTTGAGAACCACTGCTGTAATAGAAAGAGAAAGACAGAGTTCACTTTATGATGAAACATTGAGACAAAATCGAAACACAAAATTTATTAGTATTTCTGATCCTAATAATAATTTATATGGACATACAGTATAAATGATATTAAAATAGTATTCTTGGCAGGTAGTCGTGTAACAGTTCAAGTAAATGTTATAAAGAAAACAGTGTGTTTAAAAAGATTTTGTACACTGTGTAACCTATTAGTTTCTGAGCAATTTTATCTTTACCTATAATGACTCTTAGATCTTGGCTAATGTTGATTTGCATATAAATAGTATTCTAAAGCTTTTTTTAATGCTTTGTTGTATATATAAATTTAAATAGGTTTTCTTTCATTTTAATAAGTTAATCGCTATAGCCCTGTCATACTGAAACATAAAATAAGCCCAAGAACCCAAGTGCCCTCTTTTTGAAAAGCTTTACTGGTTAAAATGAGTTAGACAAAATTGTCTTGTGACTTGTGTGCTAAGTTTTACTTCCTACATAAACATGATTTTAAACAATTGCCAATAATTCCTAAAACAATCTAATCAGGTTAACCTTGGAAAACCCAAAGAGTTTTTGAGAGCCAAAGTCCATGTAATTGTACCAACTAAGGGTACAAAGACGAGTAAGTGGTATTGTCAAATTTAGTGTTTAATCAATAGATGTATGGCTCTGCATTGGATTTCAAAATTTAGCAGATATAGATCTTCTGTTTATTGCAGGATTAAATAGTTTAATAAATTAAGTTAGATTCCATTTTAGGACTATATCATGTTCCCATAATTAAATAACTAAGTACACTGCTTGAAAATTTTAACATTAATAAATTAATTTCAGATTAAATACCTGAAACTCATGAATAATCTTGTACAACCCACTTTGGGTATAACAGTAGCAAGGATTGATAATTGCTTACACTAAAACTACCATTTTTATTAATATTAAAAAATTCACCATTTTGTCATTAAATTCGTATTTCTTTGTTATTTTTTTCCCTGTCCACATATTCTGATCTAAACAGTTTTCCCAATCATTGAGTGGTTGAGGCAGTTTTCACATTCATTTAATGGTCTATACAGTTTTCGCATTCATTTAATGGTCTAGGCAGTTTTCCCAATCATTTAATGGTCTAGGCAGTTTTCCCAATCATTTAATGGTCTAGGCAGTTTTCCCAATCATTTAATGGTCTATACAGTTTTCCCAATCATTTAATGGTCTAGGCAGTTTTCCCAATCATTTAATGATTTAGGCAATTTTCCCATTCATTTAAGGCTTTCATGATATTTTTTTTAACCTTTATTGTTTTCAGAAGCTAAGAATGGTTCCCCAGAGCGAGATTCACCCAGATTACCAAAAGAAAAAGATGTAGCCCCTAATAGAAAATTGTCTGAGGGTGCTCCTGTTTGTGCTGGTACAAGTCATCTAGAAACCTCTTCTTTTGAAAATGAACAAGGTAGAAGATACTTATAACAGAAGTTTAGGAAATTCCTTTACTGTGCTAGGTATAGGATGGGAACAAATTCACTTGAGTTAGAAATAAATGTCAATCCTGTACTTAAACTTGTTTAAATATTAAGAAATTGTTGATGTAATTTCTGCTTATATTTCAGGACTGCATTTGTCAGATTCAAATGTGTCCACCCCTAAACATTCAACGCCTAGGAGAATAAGAATATCAAGTAATGGCCCAAGATGTGCATCAGGTAAAAAGTATAGAAAGACACCAGCAGCTAGGCACAGTGCGCCTCACCAAAAAAAGACTCCCCGAAGGTCAAGCCGAAATATTTCTGCCATCCATTGCACCCCTAAAAAACCTGTGGATCAGCTTCCTGAAAAAGACAGGACACCATTAACAACAACAGAACAAGACTCACTGGTGAAGAACTCGCCAACATTGACTGCACCTGGTCATAACAGGAACAGTGAATCCATGAAGAGGAAGGTTAACGGGAAAGACAAAGAAAACTGTCTTTCTGAAGAAAACGCTGGACAATTATTGAAAAGTGCATCACCACAGTTTGCTGGACAGGATTTTTCTGTAGTGATAACTCGGTTGGGTTCAACTGATGCCCCTGCTTTTGGTGACAAAGTTCCAGCAAAAAATGGCCATGACTCCATGAACATAAGTTCTTCACAGAAAAGAAAGTCTAAGACTATGTGTAATGTACAAAATCATAAAACTTGTGATACAACACCAAAAGATAACAAGAGTGAGATTTTGGGAAATTCTGTATCCAAGAAAAACCAACAACAGGTGTTCATCTATGCTGGGGAGAATGATGAAAATGTGGAAGTTCAAATTCCTCAAAAGCGACTGCAATCTAGTGTTACCGCCTTGATTGATAACGGATCCGATCAAGAAATGATAAGCCCCTCTAAAAGGCGTAGGCGGTCAGTTGTTCAAGAACACAGATATCTTGATGGTGAAACATTGTCTAATGATGGTATTGGCTTGGATAAGCAGATCAATTCTGATGTTGACTTGAACAGTGCTAAAGTAGATAAGAAATATCGTACTAGAAAGAGCCTAAGACGTGGAGCGTTAGCAGCAAGCACTGGAAATTCTAGTACCACAGAAAGTGAATCAGAAAATATCCAAATTAGTCCCAGGGCAAGTTTTGGTAGTAGGGGAAGTAAAAGAAGAAGTTCAGTGAGAAAAAGTTATCGTTCTGTTGTGATGTCTGTTAGTGATGAAGGGACAACTGATGCTAATGGTATGTTTGAATTTCTATGATTTTAATTTTTTTTTTAATAGAAAAGCTTTGAGTAAAGATTTACTTCTATGGTCTGGATTTTTTTATAATTAACATGAGAGAAAATGTATCATCTAAGATCATTCCTATTTTTAAATCTTTTCTATTAACTTCGCTTTTGTTCATGGTTGGCTGGCTTGCTGGCAAAATCTTTGGACGGCTAATTGACACACTTCCGATCTACCTATCGAGCTGAGAATTGGCGCATAGACTCTTTGTTGATAACACATCTGTTTTTCAAGGGGAAGATAAAATAAAATTCCCGATAACTGTGCTAAATGATTCTTTTTAAAAACTTTGGCAATTGCGTAGTATTTTCTTTTATTTTGCTAAAATTGTTGGTGAAATTAGTCTGCTGTGTAAAAAGTAGATGGGTCATTAGAATATTAAAATAAATAGTTCAGGGGCATGAAAAAAATGTGTGGTTGCGATTCTTCAGGTGTTGGCGGGGGGGGGGGGGGGGGGGGGGGGGAGAAGCACTAATTGGTATTCTTACAAAGGGCGTTACTTGTTTTGTCAGATATTCATCCCCCATAGCCAGATATTCATTTTATGAAGGATTTATACTCGTAACTTTGTTTTTAGGGTTTAATTGTTAAAACTTTTTACAGAATTGAAATGTTTATTGCTCTCCTCTAGTACAACATTAACTTGTAGATTTAGCCAAATGTTAAACAGCTATTTAGTTATGAAAAGAAACCAAAGTTTCACCAAATGCATTCTAAAAGAAACTTCAAAAAATCATTTTACTTGTTAACAAAACAAAGGTGACTATGAGATTAATCTTTGCAGGGAAAAACATCATTGAAGAGTTTCATCCTAATGTAGAATATCATGATGTCAGTAACTCGTTTTCTCCAAATCGGTCTGGAAGAAAAATAAAATCCAGGAAATCAGTGATGTTAAAGATCAGTGATGAAGAAACTTCTATGATGGTGCCTGGGCCACAAGTTGATGTTGTGTACCATGTGAAGAAACCAGCATTGTCTGATGGCTCATCACGTCCTTTACAGGAACTGGCTGTTGAAAAGATGGATGGCGAAGTCAGTTTTATAGAGGTAGGTGAGGGTATTGAGTCTAGAAATTATATAGATCTAGTTTAGGGCATTGATTTTCAACCGTTTTTTTACAAGGGCTGAGCTGGGTACTGACCCATACACACCAAGTAAATCACATAGCGGACCTGGCAACAAAATGGCAACAAGTTTTCATGGATAATTTTTTTTTCAGTTCTGTCATTGAATCATGAAAAAAAAAACTGATTCGTTGGGTATATTTCTGTAGCTATTTTTAAATAAATGTTTTGTCAGTTAATCATTTGTTAATTATTACATGAGATATCATTTTAATTCCTAAATATTACATTACTTATAATTTTAATTCCTTTTTTTTCTTTCTTTGTTTAATTCTTGTGTGCCTAAAAAAGTTAGCAGCTTTCACGCAAAACTATAAGCTGGGGTGTGAATATATCCAAAATATTCTGGGGATTGACTTACAGAGCCCCCTTTCCAGTACCCTTCTTAGCCCTTATTCCCTCCACCCGTGATCAAAATTACAGTTCAACACCCTTTTTCTATAACAATACAAAAACAAACACACACAAAATGAGAAAAAAAAATTGTAGCACCCTGACTTGGGTATGCCAGGTATCTCAAAATAACCGGGTTGGTTGTTTAAAAAAAAAATGCACCCGCTCATTCCTACTTTTTACCCCTTGTAGCCAGTGAAAGTAAGCAGGGTCCTCACACAGTCGGGAAAACAGGAAATAGTCGGGATTTCCTCCATTTTTTTCCAGGTCGTGAAAACCGGTAAATTGAGCATTCTAGTAAGGAAATTTTCAGGATAGTCGGGAATTTTTTAATTTTCAATTTAAAAAAAAAAAAAAATGTGAATCGCTTTAGTTATGCCTCCGTGGTCATTTATCGACTGCATTTTACTGTAGTATTAGTTTCGACTTATCTGCGCATGCGTTGAAATCATTCTTCCGATGCCGATCTCATTTATATTGTGTGAGAAAACGACTTTGCTTTCGCCACTTGATTCTCAATAATTTGAGCACTCTGTTGCTCGGTGCTCGGCTTTTCCTATCAATAATTTTCAAACTTTGAATTTTAAAAAAAATTCTAACAGTTTTGTGGTGAGTGTTCATTTATTTCAATTACTTATGTAGTTTTCATCGGGAGATCTGGTTTATTTTTAATTAAATTAAATAGTATTTTACTACAGTGCCTACAGTAATTCAGAAGTACCGTACTATAGTCATAGTTACAGTATTAGTCATAGGGCTTTACATTGAATTGGATTAGGTATTACTATTATTAAGCAAACTGTAAATTTTATCGGCAGATCAGGTTTTCAATTAAATAGTTATAAATTTTTTCAGAAGTAAAGTAAATCAATTAGTATTAGTGAATAATATCGTTAATACTAGTAATGGTACTTATTGAATTGTTCAAGACAGTGACTATGGCTATGATAATAATAGTTAATAATTTTTTTAACTGTTAAAATAAATTATCAATTTTATTTTTTCAGATAATTATGCCTAACTATACTTTCCAAGATATCTGGATGGAACAACTTGAATTCAAACCATGGCTTTCCCGGGAAAAGTTGGTGCACAATGCATATTGTAGGATTTGTTCTAAATCTATTGATATCCGATCAATGAGCAGGACAGCACTCATCTCCCACATGAAAGAGAAAAAACATGCAGATAAGCTTAAAGTTAGCCAATCGTCTCCAATAACAGTGGTCACTAAAAATAAACCGGCTGTTGAGATTCCATCAAATTCATCTACACACTTTGATGCAGTTTCTACTTCAAAGTCACAGTCAACGCTGACCAATTTTGTTTCCAAAAATGAAACGCTAAATGCAGAAATTTTATGGGCGTTAAAATGTGTCAGTTCAAACTATTCATTTTCATCGCAAGAGGACATTGTGCCACTATTTGAAAGAATGTTTCCGAATTGTGCAATTGCAAAATCAATGAGCTTAGGGGCAACCAAAATGATGTACATGTCATGTTTTGGTATTGCCCCTTATTTTACTTCCTTGCTGGAAAGAACTACGAAGGATTGTCCATATGTCCTCCTGTTTGATGAGCCATTAAACAAAGACCTTAAAAAGAAACAACTTGATATTCATATCAGTATACATGCATTGAATTATGTAAAATGACTTTATATTTTTATGATATTATGGATGTATTACTACTGTATTATTGAGTCCAGGCATTGGAAAGTTAATGGTTAGTAAAGATATTATTATATTATATTATTTTGTGAAGTTTATTTATTTTATTATTGATAGCATTATATTTTAAAACATGTACCAGGATTATGAATGTAAATTTTTAATGAAAAAGCTTGAAAATCGGTCGCAATAATGTCAATAAAGCCGCATTTTATATAGTCAGGAATTTTCATTTTTTAGTTGGGGAAAAAGTAAGGAATTTAGTTTTTTTTTAAAATGTGAGAACCTTGTGTAAGATAATTGTTCGTGGTTCACTAAAGCAGTTATGAAAACCATTAACTAATCTTAAAATGGTAATTCATCTGTGGTGTTCCCCAGTTATGAAAAAAAAGGCTCATGTGGAAATTAGTAGTTTTGCACTTAAGAAAAAGCACTGGTTATTTCAAATAATCTGTGTACTTAAACTGCTACAAAATCCTGGTGTATCATTTTTTAAGTGCCAAAGATTTATTTTTTTTACTGACTGACAGCAAATAGCTGAGTGGACTGTTGTTAGAAAACCATGAGAGCTACGGTCAGCTTTATTAATGTTTGTTAGTTGATACACAATTTTGTTATGTGATTTTATGAATATTATTCAGTGATCGAGAGAAAAAAAAGCTTTGCATTAGCTATATAAAATTTTGGAATTTTAAAGATTGTAAATTTCTAAAAGTTTCTAAATATTGTTTTATTTCAAAGGTCCCCCTAGATGAATCTACAAGTGAATCCTCTTTTAAGAAGCAGCAGCCTGCATCCATAGACAACATTGATGCTACACAGGCCTTCATACCATCACAATCCGTTATTGAAAGAACTCTGTCTGACCTAGACACACCACCTAACCTTTCTTTACCAATAGATTCAAGTACAGCATTAAACACCATTAGCACCCCAGTCACGCCAAGAGTACTTAGAAGCAGGGGGCTATCAATTGGCACACCTTCAACATTCAAAACCCCTTGTCAGCCAGTGTCTGCTATAAAAGCAAAGAGTGGAAGGCGAAAGACAGACAGTGTTAAAATCAAGTCTCCAGAGGAAATGTTGGTATCAAATTTTATTCTATTGCAGGCAGTTCTTGATTTACAAACCAGTCCTCTTGTTTTTTTTTTTTTTCGTGTGAACCCACGATCACACAATTTTGTGTTAAAAATCCATACCCCCTGCAGAAATCCATAAAAAATCCATTTCTTGTGTTAAGAAAAATATTTAACAAAAATGTGTTTTAAATATTGAGGTTAAAATTTACCACCTGAAGTATGGCTGTAACTGTCACTTTGGTCCTCTTTTAATGCAATTTGTTATGACGCATAGATGTGACAAAAAAGTACAATTCCTTTAGGTCAGTGCTGTCCAACATTTTTGACTCGGTAGGCCAAAATTACTGTGAGGCCAAAGGCCCCACATGACATCTCTGAACAGAGTTATTTTTTAAAATACTTTTTAAAAAAAATTTACATTATTAATACTTCTTACCTCATGCATAAAGAAACATAAATCCATTTGCATTATCTGCTCATTACGACAATAAATGAAGCAAATAAAATCTGTGTCACTTATTTAATGAGACATTGGGCTTTGAATTGTGCTTAACTGCTTCTTAATTTGAGGTAGTTTTCAGTATCACCTGGTCTTGTTAGAATTTCTAAAGGTTCACCAGTCAAAGCATTTGACTTTCTGGACTTGTTAGTTATTACAGAGAATCGAGCTTCACTTACATAGGTGCCTTCAAAGGCATGGTCAACATTTTGTTACATTTCCATAGTTGTGGAAATTCATCAGATGAAACATATGTCATCCAGAATGTCTGTGTGGTTCTCTGGGCCTATAATGTTTATAAATCAAATATTGGTATTTATCAAGAACTGCCTGTGCTTTGAATTTTTGAAAGCTTAATTATTATTTTAAAGAATTTTCTATGCTTCTTGTTTTCAACTGTTATTATTTTCAATAACACAGGAAATTCTTTTTTTTTTTTCCAGCATTTTAATACATTTATTTATTTATTTTAAAAAATTTAATTCTTTAAAACAGGGTTGAAATATTGAAGAGAAGTCCCATGGTTGAGATGAACAGGAGAAAGTCACGCTTTTTGACATCCCCAGGTAAAATTCATATTTAACTGATAAGTAACATTGATTATGTTTCTCTTTGAACAATGTTTTTATTTGCGATTGGGGGGGGGGGGCTGCCATCCGGTGAGGTAGAAGGAAATATTTGAAAGATAGTATGGGAGAGAGACTGCCATCAGGCTAGGTAGATGCAGACCTGTTTATACTTACGATTTTGGCGTTCATTGAATGATTTTTGAGATGTCTTTTACTATTCTACGCCAAGACCTGTCAGAACTATGATTTTAAGAGACCAGCTTGAAAATATATACAGAACAGTAGCTTTTCCAATTCAAAGAAATTAAAAAGTACATTTTTGGTTGTTAGTTTTAGCTCCATTTTACAACATGTAGAGGTGAATTTGCTTGAGAAATGTTTTCGCAATGATAGTGATGATGGTCGTATTGTTGCTTTGTGTTTTCATAATGAACTTGCTAGACACGGCAATGTAATGCTACTTACTCATTCTTACATTTGTGACAGCCCATACATATTTGAAATGTTATATCCTAGAGGGCAGCAAGAAGAATGTAATGTTACTCATTCCTATATTTTGGATCGCCTGCACATTGTCTTTGTGAAGCAAAACATTTTATTATTTTCTTATGACAGCATCCAGCTCATTGTTTGCTGCACAGCTTGGTGGCCAGTTTGTTGATGAACTCAAAGTACAAGTACCAGCAGCACAAGTGGGAATTGACAGTAATTTTCTGCAATTTTGTTTACACATTGTTTGAAGTTCTTTCACAATCGACCAGGGAAGACTGTTTACGAGAAATCTGTAATGCACTTTCAATATAGACCAGTGAAGAGCAAATGTTTTATTAGGAGAAATCTGTGGCATAAATGTACATACTTTCTGTTTACACACACTGGCCATTTTTTTTTCCTTTACGCAAAATCTTTCCTCATTGTGTGTAATATCTGGAAAGTAAATTTTCTCTCACATGATCTAACCCATTGGTTTAAAGGTTTTTATTGTCTCCTGTAAAATTTTGAAAACCTAACATTTTTTGAGATAGCTATATGACAAAGTGACAATTTACTTACATATTGCACATCCAAACATTGTTACTCGCATAATATTCTTGGACCCTATTCCAAAGCATAATACTACATTCACATATGTTAGTATATACCACACAGTTTCAAAACAGTATTAGTTGAGAATCCATAGGTAAATATACATCCCAAAAGTATATATTAAATTAATTTTTTTTAAAATGTGTAAAGCAAGACGTTCCTCTATGGTTTAAACACAATAATATTTATTGACTTGTTACTTCGTCTATATCAGAAGATGAGAAAGTGAAGTACTACCGAGATTTGCTTGTGTCAGAGGCCAGCAGATTGAACCAACTGAGTGATAAGTGGAATGAAGTCCTTCATCTAAATTCTACCTTGGAAGAAGAAAGTTAGTTTCCAGAGAAAATTTATTGCTTAAGTACATGTATTAGTAGTACAGTTTTAGCTATGCTAAACAGTGGACTATTATTTCCTTCTCTGCTGTGAGATGGAAGGTCTAGCTTATAGGTCACAAATTATTTTTATTGAAACAAAGAAAAAATAATAATGTGGAAAATTAAAATCGACTCATCTATGTAACGAATTTGAACTATTTAGCATTCTGCAAACCAGATGGTGAATAACTTTGAAGATGGTACACTAAAGCAAACACATTTTAAAAATTATGTAGTAATTTAAAGAAAAAATTGGTCACAAAAATAATGTAACAAACCTAAAAAATCTCTAAAATGTTTTGTTATTTTTCTTTGAGCTCTTTGCCATAATTACTTTCTTATATAAGACAACATGTTTTAATAGGTATTTGTAAAATAAATCATTCTGTTTTAACTACAGCAAGGGTTTCCAACCTGGGATGGGAGATAGCATTTCAGAGGGTGCAAGGAGAGGGATTTAATAACGGCAGACATTAGTTTTAACGTTGTGATATAAATGTTAATATATTTTGTATTTAAAAAAGAACATAATTTATTTCATTAAAGTTTTACTTTTTGTTACAAGTCACAAGTAAGTTCTACAGTTCTCTTTGCTCTTCAATAAATAAATTAGAAGTCCATTGTTTAAATAATTTAAAATACAATGTTACTTTTCTTGGGGGTGCGAGACATAGTAAAACAATTCATAGTAAATGAATTCATAGTAAAACAATTTATAGGGGGTGCAAAACTATACAAAGTCTTAGGGGTGAGGAGTAGAGAAAATGTTGGGAAACACTGAGCTATGGAATATCAGTATTGCAAAATAACATTACAAAATATTTGTCCAGTCCAAGGTCAGATCAGATCAACTGTCGGTAAAGCTCAGCTGCTCATTGACCAGAGGTTCAAACAGTTCTCTGGCTTAGTGGACAACTGCCAATTTGGTCTTGGTGAACAAGAAACCACACCCACAGATCTTCAGGGTTTCTGGGAGATGATTTACTTTCAGGTATAAGCAGACTAGAACTTTTAGCACCTCGTGTCATAATAACCTTTTTATATTTTTTTTTAAAGTTGATCTTATTGGTTTTATTTTAGTCATCTTTATTGTTTAGCCCATTTGCTACTATTGCTTACGCTCTTAAAGCCTTGGCTATTTTATTGGCAACCAGCTTCATCTGCTGGGCTGTGCTATATTATATTGTCTGGACATAGGAGTCCCTGGCCGCCCCCCCGCCCCCGCAGCATCCACAGATATGTTACTGTTTCCGGGGCCAGCATGCAATGCCGACAGGTCAGATCCCTATTTTTTTAGTTAGTGGGGCTACTTAATCAGATCAAATGAGTCATCACGCCTATCAACTTATACATAAAATCCCATATTGCGAGAAACGTTTCATTGCGAGTAGCTTTCGAATTTTTAAAAAAGTAGGAATATAGCTAATTCCTTCTTTAATTCAAAAGAATGTTTCTATCATTCTTGGTTTGAAAGCTGTGTGGTGTTGATGTTGGTCAAGATTTAAGTTCAGATAAGATTCTTTTATATTGATCCAGACAAATTGAAATGTTTTTTGATTACATTGTACATATACATTTTCAGCACATAAATATATAATATATACATATTTTAATAAAGTCACATTTTCCAACTAACAATTTAAACACAAGACACCTACATTGAATTGTTTCTCTTGTGTAAAAAAACAGCCAATCTGAACTCTCTTAGTCATATTAGGGACTTAATTAGTCATCATTAAGAATTTCTGACCTCTGGGGAGTATGCTGGTAAATTCGTACGGGTTGGGGAACAAACACATTTTTATATCTTTTAGTCCTTGCCTTAAGAGAAAGAATTTGCCCCGAACGGGCCGAACTTAAGTAACTGATGAAGAGGGTGGGATATTTTAAAGGAAAATAAAAATCCAGCCACCCGCCATGTAAAATATTGTGGCCCGCTGGATGTATTACAAATGAACTTAATTCGTCATTCAATTAGCAATTATCTTCATTCTTGGCATAAACGCATGTTAGAAATTTATATTCATCACTTTTGTGACGATACGCGTCCTTTCGGTGTATCTGCCCCTTTTCAGACTGATTAAAATAAAAAATTGAAATAAGCAATCTTAAATAAAAATAATTTTTAAAAATTACAATTTAAGAACTGTTAAAATAAAAAGGATTTATATAAACATAGCTAGGTGGAGGGAACTTTTTTTTCCACAAGCATTACGACTAAGTGTAGAATGATGTTAATCTATATTCAGTTATACACAATAGTGCATTTTGAATTTGTAAAAATAAAATTATTTGGTGGGTGTCTAATAATTCTGCTTCCCCACCCCATATTCGTGTATCAAAGTGGCAAATACTTTGGTAAGTGACCTTTTTTGGACACAGGGTGCCAATAGTTATTGTATTTGTATACATTATAATGAATGTTTATTTCTTTACTATTACGATACAATATTCTAAGATTATGAGATGGTAAAGTACTATTCTGAAACGATATTGTTTTATTTTGGGAGTTTTAGGTAACCAAGATGCAATAATAATTTTTTAAAATTATAATAAAATGTTGTTTGCTTCTGACAGGTTCAAGACGTAGACCATATGTTTGCTGCTCTTGTAGAACTGCAGGCCAACAATTGGGAAGTCAAGCAACCATCACCTGTCAAAAGAGTTACTAAAGTAGGTTTCTTGTAAATTCATCCCATTGATATACAATCCAAATAATCATTGATTCTTAACACTTATTGCATTTCAGAATTATTTGTAAAGGCCATGTACTTTTTCAAGGTTTACATTTTAATTTTTGTTAGCTTGGTCTTGTCAATATTGATTGCCTGAATTGAAGTAATGTATTACCTGAATTATACATGTAATGTATTGACCACCCTGTTTAAGATCCGCCATGCTTCTCTTTCAGAAAAAACCTGTCAAAATAATTAAACCCAGGGCTGCTTCCAATTTTGCTGCCTTCCGTCAAGAAATGAATAAGCGCAAAGCTAAAACAGCCGCTGTTGTCAATGACCGTGCCGATCTGGCCACAGTGAACAATTCAGAAGAAAAATATTATTTTGATGGGGGTTTCTTTAAAGTTACAAGTCCTGTGAGGAAATATGGAGGTAATGTTGTGCTTATTAAAAGATTCTTTTAAAGCTTATACTAATAAAGCCAAAAAATTGGCCTAACGTCTCGGCTACAAATATTTATTTTGCTGTTAATAAAAAAAACCAGTTTAAATGTAACTTTCTTTGTTTTACATTTCATAACTTATGTATTTCACCATTCTTTTTTAGACCTAACTCATTCCCACCAGTTTCCACTGTCTGGGTCCTTATTCACACCTCACATTTTTATTTGGCTATAGCAGATGAACCAACCTAGAGATTCCCAGTAATATCCATTTAATATTGAGCTTCTGCAGTTATTTATATATGTATGTGGTTGACTTAACCCTTCTGGTACCGACCTACTTTTTGCTATGTATTGCCTCAGTACCAGCTATTATTTTTCTAATTATTCCCTGTGGCCCAGACATTATTTTGGAATGAGCCAAAGTTTGATAGGTTTGCAAATTATTTTGGGACTTTTTTGTTTTCAACAATTGATAACATGTAGAGAATTATCTGTTCAGAAATGGATAAGGGTGTTAAAAATACTAATGTGTTTTGTTCAAACTTTTCATTGGCAATGTCACACTAGGGGATTGTGTGGCTAGCACAGTGTCCAGATTAAATCTATATCTATGGTGACGTCACTAGTCTCAAACCTTCAGGCTCCCGTAGGTGTAAATTTTGAGCTATAGTAGGCCTATTTCCTTCAACAGTTTCATCCCCCTCTCCCTCATCAGCATCAGAATAATCTAATCCCAATTAAAACTCAATAACAGTTTCAGAACAAGAGGTTTCATCAAGTGGGCGTAAGTTGTCATCAACAATAGGCGCCATGGAAACAAATACAAATCAGCACAAAAAACTCATTAATTGGTTGATTTTCATAATTTAAAAGGCAAAATAAAATTTGACTATTCCCCTAACGAATAAAGATTCTGCCAGAGACTTTGGTGAACAGTTATATCCTCGTTTTTTTGTTTATATTAGATACCTCTCTATGTGGCAAATAGTGTATCCAGGAATTTCGTCGACGGAAAATTGATTGAAATTTGAAAATTTTAACGTGAGGTGAAAAAAAGATGCGACCAAATTTCCATTTTATCAAATTTCCGTCTACGAAATTTATTTTTAACAAATTTCCGGTAACCGGCAAATAGACGCGCTTGGGCCACAAGGAAAACACTGGTGAAATAAGACGCTCTTGGGTCACATGGAAAAAGTAGGTCACTCCAAAAACATGCGGCCGGTACTGTAAGGGTTAACATCAAGCACATTTTGAGTTTATTATAATTTAATATTTTTCTGGTTATTAATGTTAACTTTGTCATAAAATTAATCCACTTATGGCTTTTTTTGTCTTTAATTTTTTTTTATTATTGGTTTTAATATATATTGCATTTCATCTGAAATTAAGTTGATTCCCTTGTTTAAACCTTACGATGAATAAGTCAGGATGGCAACTTAGTTAACACACTGTGTCTTCCGTGAGCCAATTATACCAGCTCACTGATTTTCTGTTTCTGGCCTGTGAGCCAATTTCCTTTCTAATTCATTTAGCTATTTCATCCCAATTTTGGTGATTTTGTTTCTTCTAGTGCCTGTTTGCTAATTTCTTGCGGATAGAACCGCCATATAAGAGATTTACTGCCAGTGAAGCCCTGGAATTAATTTCTTCATACATAATAAAACAAATGCTAGTTTTACGTTTCAGGCTTCTGAGTAAAAAATAGACTAGTTTAAAGTTGGTGTAACAAATGTTTTTATCAGTAGCCTTTTGTTCTCCAGCTTGGTGAAAATATTCTTTTAGATAATCTGCCGTCTGACTTTCTCACGGCTTGTGCAAGTTTCTAGGACCTTGTCTTGCCATTTGATTTTTAGTATATTTCTGAGGCTTATCGTGTGAAATTGGATTAGCTTCTCTTCCACGGTCTTGAAGACATCCACATTTCACATGGATATTGAAGTGTAAGGAGCACAGCTGCCTTGTAACTTGTATACTTATTTTAGTTTGGACGATTTCTCCTGGTCCTTACATTCTTAGACATGTTGCCAAAGGATGCCTAATTTGCAATATTTAAGTTCATCTCCTCATCGACTGTTAAGCTTTGGGACAGCTGTTAGTCCAATACAAACTATTTTTTTGACATTCAATCTATATCAAAGTAATTTTATAGAAAATTACATTGAATTCCATAGCTATACAACCCTTTTTTTATTAGTAATTAGTATCATGATTTAAGATTGACAGTGGTCTGTTTTTGTTGTTGTGTTTGAAAGTTCTTGGTAAAATTGAAAATATTTGGTATGTGCTCTGATGGGAATAATTAAGTTCCCTTTGCTACTTATAAATAATGTTATTAGAATCAGATGATGCTTTGTTTAATATGATAATGATAAGATGAAAAGTACTCGGTATTATGCTTGTAAAACTGAACATTGGACTAACTAAAGTCCTTCAAACTATTTGATCCTTACTATATATAAATAGTCAATTTCATTTTCTAGTTATTAAATAATACAACTTAATTATCTTTATTCCTGTTAATGGGTTCTAAACCTTTTCAGTTATTTGTTATATCAATTAGTATATGTTTTTTTCAGTTTTTTCAAAATTGTAAGCACTATCTAATCATTCAGGGAAAAAATCTGCTACACTTCAATCAGCAGTGGCAGACAAATCAAATGGAGCTGATGACTTGTCGAACGACCAGGAGAATGAAGATCTCTTCAATTCTCCACGATTTTCAAGAAAGCAAAGCTATCTACCTGTTGTTCCCAGTCCTTTACTTAACGACATCTCTGATCTGAGGGTGAAGAGGATATAATTGTTCTGAAAATTGTATCTTTTAAGAATGTTTATTAATGTAAAGTAAAAACAAAATAATTAAGCTCAAAGTTATTTTGAATCAAGTTTTGGTTTTTTCATTTAATTATCTTTCTATGCTGTTAGCAAGTATATCAATGTTCATTACATAAATATCAGGTATCTCAGTTTTTTTTGTGCATGCATATTCACTGGTATATTTATATACATCATGTACCCAGTATATCAGTGTTTCTTAAAGTGTACAGTCATTAGTTTAATTTTAATGATTTAGTTCCAGAAACATGTGCTTGCTGCACTTGGATAATTAAAGACTATATAAACTTTTGAGAACTATTGAAAAGTATACTAACACAAAGGTTATTGCTCTATGTATGCTATGACAGTATTACTTTCTTTATTGCACAAATGATAATGATAGTTCTTGCTTTATCAAAATTCTTCCAGGCTTTTTGCAGGTAACACTGGGCAGGTGGAATTTTTTTTACTCTAACCCTAACAAACACACAATATAATATAATAAATAATGCCCCCCATAATAATTTTGCTTGGCCTAAAATTTTACTGCTGTGTTTTGCAAGTTTTTAACAGTTAAGTGTCAATTAATTGAAACCAATTATAACTATATAAAGATATTAACAAATGTTATGTATAAATTTGTAATGAATATCATTATCATACATTAACATTTTGATTTATGTCCTAAAACTGTATACTGTATAGCTTCTACTGAATAGCTTCGTGTCCATCTTGAAGATTTTCTTTTTTATATATATATATAAAATTAATTTGTTATCATTTGTAAGTAAGGCTTGTTGCTGTTATTTTCCTGTTTACTTACAGTGGTCACATTTTGAGAGATCATTTTAAGTTTCAAAGCAATGGCTTTTAAATGTGCCCTGCGTTTCCAGGCTCAGAGACACTACAATGGCTTTTACTTTTAAATGTCTTCAGCATTTCCTTGCTTAAAGACACTGATAACAAGAATAGTTGTAGCTCTTACGTGAGAAAAAATAGGATGACTGTGTTATACATATACTTAGTTGACATTTGACAAAGCTTTACCGTATCTAATGACTTGTTACACATAAGCTGATATTTTGAAAATGTAAAGCATTTTATGGTGTCCTAACACTAACATATTGAGCCATGTGCATACTACAACACATAGATTGTGGTAATGGTGTTGTGTTGCAACACATAGATTGTGGTAATGGTGTTGTGTTGCAACACATAGATTGTGGTAATGGTGTTGTGTTGCAACACATAGATTGTGGTAATGGTGCTCTGTTGCTACACATAGATTGCGGTATTGGTATTGTGATGCTGTGGTACTGGCGTTGTGTAGCATCACATATATTGTGGTAATGGCGTTGTGCTGCAACACACAGGATTGCTGTAATGGCGTTGTGTTGCAACACAAAGATTGTGGTAATGTTGATGTGTTGCTGTGGTAAGCTCTAGAATTCATTGTCCCAAATTGATTGATCTAAAATGCCAAGCAAATCAGCACTTCATTATTATTAATTTTTAAATACAATTTTTAAAAAGTTGTCTTCTTCCCGTTCCGATGTTTAACTTTAAATGAAACATTGACAAAATCGCCATTTAAAAGTTATTAAAAGGATGTCTGTGTTAGGTGTGACTTCTTTTTATTTCATTTGTTTTTCATTGTCAGTTAATATTTATCATTGGAAGTGAGTAGGCACATTTAATATTTGGGTGGCATGGTGGTCGAGTGGTGTCAACTCAAAAGACAATCCCAAATTCAAAGCTTGTGGTCCCCACCAAAGACCAAGTGAAGCAAAGACAACACCAGCACCCCAGGTGGATGGGACCTGTTAACCTTAGATGGCAACTCATCTGAGACCAGCACCTCAGGTGGATGGCACCCGTTAACCTTAGATGGCAACTCATCTGAGACCAGCACCCCAGGTGGATGGGACCCGTTAACCTTAGATGGCAACTCATCTGAGACCAGCACCCCAGGTGGATGGGACCCGTTAACCTTAGATGGCAACTCATCTGAGAGCAGGAAACTAAATCGAAACCCAGAGGAGTACCCGAGGTGGATACATTAATACAACTGATATCAAGATTTATCATCCATATGTGGTGTTCCTTTAAGCTATCCAGTTGCGTGGAGAGAAGTGATTTGCTGTGTCGGGAAACAGCTTATAGTCCTAAAATAAAAAAATCCTAGGCCTTGTGATTTCGTCCTGTGAAGTCACACCATTGCCACATTGTCGGACGGTTGTCAGTAAAAAGAACAATATATAATTTAACTTTGCAGCTCAAAAAAGTGATCTTCTTACTAAATAGAAATTAGAATTCATTCACAGTAATCACAGTCACATTGATTAAACAAAATAAGATTGCACATCAAAAATAAATTTCAAAGCAGGCATTTTAAGTTAACGAAAATTGTTGGCTGCACCAGTAATTTCCTTAGGGTCACCACCCATTCATAAAAAGTTTAGTGCAGTGTTCTATACAACATGCACCAATGAATTATGGTAAGGTACCGGGAATTTGACTAGTCTCTCACTCTTTACAAAAGTAGCATGGCTTCTTAATATAATTGACTTGTACTTAGAATTGCAAAGGCTACTGTGGAATGTAAACGAACTTGTGATTAATTAATATGTTGGAAATTGTGAAGAAATGTTTTAAAATATTTGACATAACTTCATGTCTCCTTTGTAAAATCTCTTTTCATTGCACTCCCCCGAAATGGCACTTCTCACCCTTGGGGGTTGGAGGGGGGGGGAGAGTAGAGCACCCAAGGTTGGGAAACCCTGCAATAGTGGTTTACATTTGCAACGCCTTGTAGTACCGGTACGTCTTAACCATGTGCAGTTTTTTTTTTACATTGGGTATTTTGACAATAAAACATGTTGAATAGGGGGAGGGCCAGTTGTGAAAAGGAAGCAGCCATACCAGAAGCCAAATATATTTATATAAGAGATTCATCAAGATGGTTGTTTCAGAAAAACTTATTGCAAAGAAGACAAATTAAGGGATTGTCCATAAGGGGTGCCGTACAAAATACTCAATTTTCAACCACTGCCCTAGTCCGCAGGCGCACACGGAAATTTACAGTAAAACGCCTGGAAGTAATATAAAGAGCAAAGAGATTCTAACATTCATCTTCTAAATCAAAGTGATATGGGTCCGTCCATTGATAGGCGTAGACAGCCGGGTGTGGGAAGGGGGTCTTGATTTTGGAGATTATGCGTTTAACGAAGCCAAGTGACAATATCACCTACTACTACTAGAAATCTTTGAAATCATCGATAATTCTGTTTTTACGTCTTAAGAGAAATCACAGTATTGTTTTGTAACTAACTTCATTCTGCAGCTTCGTGTGACTTAATTTGTGACGTGATCATTTCTTTGGGCTGAACCAAAAACACAAAAAAGTTGGGGAACCAACGACATCTCTTTAATTATTTTTAAATTTTGCTTCTGGTGCGATTGCTTCCTTATAGCTACAGGCCCTCTCCTACTCGTTACTGTTAAATTCTAACACGCTTACTGTAGTGCTTGCAATTTGTTGTTTTTTTAACTTCACACACACCCTAATTCCCCCCTCCCTTTTTGTTCTTTCTTCCTGGTGGCGAGTAGTAGAAGGCCTACGTTGTCTAGTGGTTGGGCCCCCTTCGTTATGGCCACAGAAACAATTACAGGGGCAAAAACTCTTAGTCCCTGCAAAGCTGATTTGTTGTAAGATTGAAATAAAATGACGTGGTAAAAAGGTTTAGGTCTATTTATTTACTAGCTTCGTGTACATGAAAGAGGAAAGTGCATAAGAAACAATCTCTGCTGTTCAGAATGAAACAGACTTGTCAAAAAAATCCTTTGCATTTTATTACAAAAATATAGCAAAAGAACTCCTAGAGAAAAATATAATAACTCCCTATCCGAAATATAAAATTACTATCTCAATATATTCATTGTCGCTGACTAAAATGTAGTAGGTCAAAGCTCAAGGGGATGCAAGGATGGTAAAGGTTACGATGGCCAGTCGGTCCTAAGTTATATGTTAAGTTTAATTTTTTTGTATTCATCTATTAATGAGTTGTGATTTAAGTACATTTAAAAAAGAAAGAAGCTTAAACTTAATGATACTTTTAGATCTATTTCCCAAATACCATGTCATGTCAAGCAGTTCTCTAAAACTGTCCAAGACTTGTGAATGTGTGCAAGACTTGTGTGTGCAAGGAGAGTTTTAAAATTCTCAATTTGTTCATATGTATCAACTAACAAAAATCAGTAATTAAATTGTGGTAAGCCACTGAGATCCGTGCAGTAACTTAGCCAGGGTAACTGGCCCCCTACCCCCTCTTCCACACAAAAAACCCCCTGCAGTTGGCTGTACCCCCCCTCCTCTTTTCCAACTGTATATGTGTATCGGACTCAATGCAACGTAAATATTTCATTATCTTTATGAAAAATATCCTCCATCTGCAGTTTCATGTTATCGACTATTCTTGAAAATGTCTTCCAAACAAATTTTAAAAAAAAAAAAAAAACTTCTTTGTGATATGCTGGCCCAAACATAATTACAATAAAGCACTGCAAGATTCTTTTGAGTAAGATGGTTTTGCTGAAAGTTTTTGGATTCCTTTTTTGCAATTATTTGAGAAACCAAGCAACTTGACCTTTTGGAGCGTTATCAGATGTCTTCATTCTGTTGCTAAGTCAAGCAGACTCCATTATTTGAAAGCCAAATGGATAACTAAACACGTTTCTATTGTGGTGAAAATAACTGAGTTTTGAGATAAAATAACCACTAAATTTGTTAGCTACCTTACCATACACTTCCATTTGCAAGTAATTCTCTGCAAACTGAACACCTGGGATAAGGACTGTTGTCACTACAAGAAAATGTGAAACTGTTCCAAAAAAATGTGTACTGTATAGTATAAATAAAACCTGGTAACTTTTCATTTACACTTATTTCCTAATAAAAACAGACCATTTTTATAATTGGTTCATCCCAAACATTATCTACACAAGCTTTAATGAGCAATCATATCCAAAGTACAAGTAATTCAAGTCACCAAAACACCCCCTTTACTTAAAAGAATGTGAAGAACCAACTGCCAATTTGTTTAAAAGTGAGTTGAGTTTTTAAAAACTCTCAACATCAAAATCTTTGCACCAGCAATGACAACTTGTTAGAATTATCCTGTGTTGCTCTCCCAAAGAAGACAGGGAAACTGATGCTAGGATCCCAATTGGAAATTAAGAGAAAGCGAGACCGAGCAAGAGGAAAAACAACTGACAAAATGAGGCAAAATATTTTTTAATGTATGTTAACACTGCATTTTTACTTGCACTCTCAGCTTTCTGTAAACATGTGAGCAACAAAAACGGGGCCAACAAGTTTCATTTACACTGGTTTGTTGAGAGTATAATCTCGGCTGGCAATATACAGAAACAATCCTATCATATTTTTATCAATGCAAATGCGTTGTCATCGACTTACAGGTTAGAAGCATAGCAACGCAAGAAAATGGAGTTGTCACAAAAATCATGAATTTGTCTTCAAATATTAATTATTACTTGTATTCAATAGTATGGTAGTAGTAGGTACCACAAACTGATTTTTCAAAACAGGCTTATAGCTTTATTTTATACTGTCATGTCAAGAACTCATGATTCTAAGAACGTGGATACCAAACTTGTTCATATAACTCAATTAGTAAAAAAGTTATGAATTTTTAAAATTTATTTTTTTGAAATTTTTTTGCCACCATCAAAAGTGCCATTTTTGTAAGGCTGTATCTGTAAGACTAAATCACTTAAACTCACCTACTTACACTCAACACATATCCACATATATAGAGAACAGACTCAATTTTTTTCAAAGGTAAAAAATTATTAATTCATTAAATTTTATTGTTATGAAAAGGGCATTTCATCACATTTTGAAAAAAATAAAAAGGGAGGTAAAAAACGCGTAATTTGGTCATTTTTAAAAAATCACAAAAAATTAACTGATAAGAAAGCATTTATGATAATTATATCAAAATGTAGGGGAACTAAAGGTCTATGTACTTAAACAGCAAGTGTAAACATAAAATTTACACTTAAAATAAAAAAATAGTTAGAAAAAGGCAAGGTTTCATAAGACGCAAAAAATTAGTCATTTTTTAAAAATTGCAAAAAATCAATCGTTAAACCAAGAGATAAGCCAATTATACCAAAATACAGAAAAATTATAGCTCTACATATTTCAACAGTCAATGAGCCCATTATTTATTTACATACATTACAAACATGGCTGGAACAGTGAAAACATTCACATACAGAATCTTTTTTTAAAAAAATGTAATAGGTGTATTGAAAGCACATGATAATTATATCAAAATGTAGGGGAACTAAAGGTCTATGTACCGTACTTAAACAGCATGTTTACCCATAACATGTACAGTTCAAATACATAAACTGTTAGAAACGTGCACGGTTCACGTGAAGCGAGAAATCAGCAATTTAATAAAAAAATGCATAAAATCAATAGTTACACCAATGGATAAGCATATTATACCATCTACAGAAAAATTATAGCTCCACATATATCAACAGTCAATGACTTCAATGAGCCAATTACTTATTTATACACAATACAAACACTACTGGAACAGAGCAAGTGGAAGCAAAATTTTAACGTTTATAAAAAATGCAACGTTTACATTCAGATTTAGAGTTCAGGTTGTCTCCGTTTAACATTTAGATGCCTCATTTTTAATTTTTAGTAACTTTTCACCAAATTGGCTATCTTCTTTTTTAAATGACATTTGTCAACAGATCCACATAATAAAGAAAGCCATCTATGAAACTATGAATAGAATAAACAGTTATACTATCTGTTGTTTACTTAATAGAATATAGATAAAAGTCAATAATAAATTCATCTGTTACTTCCTGCACTGAACTAGCATTATACTCCTTTGTTGGACTGTACACATTTTCTTTATTTATTCCAAATGATGAAATTTGCGACTGGTACTGGTACATACTTTGATCTGAGAGAACCAGGTATCTAGCTGAAAAGATATGTTCAGGCTTAGGCTTAAATAAATTCATATGCATTTAAACTTAGTTGTACAAGTAGAATACAAAATATGTTTATTACTAAATATTACATTGAATAACTTATCTTAGGTATATAGTTACAGTTACCTGCTCCTATTACTTGTTATTTTCCTCCTTTAAAACTTAGAGTTGAAGAAGTAATTTGTTGGTGATGATTACCTTCTTCATTTCCCTTTAACCAGAAAATTCTTCTCTAGAGTGTCTAAGTCTAGAGCAGCGAATTGTTCACCATCTAAAACAAAATTGAACAAATTATAAATGTTCAATCTAACATAAATCCACCTATGATAGCAGAAATTGCTTTAAGCTATTAATCATGCATTACTTTGACCATCTCTTAACTTTACGAGTTGTTCTACTTTTAACATTCATTGTTTGGGTAAATGTTGAGAGATATCACCGCGTTTTTTTTACCAAGGCTGCCAACTTGATTGCCGTGAACCGTAAAATTAAGAATAAAATGTTTTAAAATAATGAAAAAAATTCCTAAATGTATCCCTAAACTTAAACTGAACCCTAAATCTATCCCTAAACCTAACCTGAACCCTAGATTTATCTCTAACGAAGTCACGGTGATATCTCTCAACATTAGCCATTGTTTGTTTACATTGACGACAAATATTATGATCACGTGACCTTTTTTAATTTATTAAAATTGAATATGATAATATCATTTGCTAGTTATAAAAATTAGTAGTTATTAATCTTCAACGTATCCTCTTTCAGAAAAAACAATAACATTTTAAACTGAGCAATCAGAAAAAATTAGACTTCACTACAAACAGAGGGGGGTTTAAGTCATCTGACAAAACTCAAAAACGATAATAATCAGCGACAAACGAACATATTTATATCTACATAAATACAAATTTTCTAAAGAAATAAAGAATTAAAACATAGCTGACACAGTTTCAAACCATTTAACTACATATTTTTACTGATTTTACTTACCTACTAAACATTTAAGATCGGCTACCGTCGATTTAGAAAAAACTTCTGGTGCGTTGTCAACGTAGTTTTCAGCCATTTTCGCGTATCGGAAACAAGCGGGGTGAAAGAAAATTATAGGGATCTTTGTTTAACTCGGCCGTTTTTGTTGATGCTTAGAAATGAAGTGTTGTTTTCTTATTTTAAAAGAAAATAGGAGCAGCTTTCCAATGATGCTGGTTTAAATTTCATATTTTGCCAAAATCAAATAGTAAATGATCATTTTCTTCGATTTTTCAAATTTTAAAATATTTAAACTTTTGCGTTACATTAATATTTGGTATGAAACTAAAGGGCATTCATTTCTGCATACGATACACTTATTTGTGACGAAATACAACGAACGACCAAAAACGGCACGGCGATTGAATAGCACGGGGGTAAAAATGATCGCTTCTTGACTGTCGATAAAAATTCACTTTGGTGATGGTTTTCAAGCGATAAATGTAATGCTCTTTGTTATTTCAACAACAATGAAAATGACATATAATTAGAGGGCTTAAAATGTACTTTTAAATGGTACCATTTTTATTAGTTTATGACCAATTTTTAATATAGAAAACATTAAGTGAAAAGTTACTAAATACAGGCTTCCGTGACGCAAAAACGCGTTTTACGCCAGTTTGTGGTACCTAGTAGTAGCCATGTTTTGTGGTTCAAAGATTAATATTTGTGAAATAAATTTCAAGTTTGATTTTATTGGAGTGGGCAGGACAAGAAAAGATTTTTAAGGAACAACGTCTTGTTTTAAAAAATCTAATTGATAAGATTTTTTATTTATATTTTATGTTTTGATTTTTCACTAGCACAGGTGGTTACACGTTAACTCAGATTTCAAAGAAAAAGGCCAGATTGATTCATTTTAAGAGCCACATTAAGCTAAAAAATGCTTAAATGTTTCTATGACTTATTTTACCTCAACACACCTTGACTACACAGAAGGCACACTTCTGTGTTGCGACAAGCAGTTTGGAAAGCACTGCTGTAAAGAGACCCCCAAAACATGTACTGCAGGTTGAAATATTATCATATACAGATGCACAAAATAAAGGGGTAAAATCTACATGAAGAAGATGAAATGCACTAAAGTTAGTGTAAATGAAATGATGCAATTATCAGCTTTGTGAAATTCTAGTGATAAATTAGATAAAAATATACAACAGAATTAAAAGTTGCTGACAGTCACAAAACAGCTGAACAAATATTTAAAAAATGGAATGGCACAACTTAAATTAAAAGTTAAATTACATTGTAAAATTTGAAATCTACCAATCAATTTTTCCAAAGTTTTCAAAACCTGATACAAAAACATGGTAATCATTGCATTAATAATTAATGTCAAATAGTAAAGCTTTGTACAGAAAATACTGCATGCAAACATATATATATATATATATAGGTGGACTTAGAAGTGTCCCATGTCTCTTTGAAACAGAACTAATCATCTGCTAACATTGTCCTGTAAAGAAAATTTTCATTTCTCATAATGGGAACTAGAAAAAAATGATCTGCTAACTTTGTCAACTAAATAACATTTTCATTTCTCCAACTTGGATTAAATGCATCATACAAGAGCTCTGCATAATGTCACATAGATTCACTGAATACATGAAAGTGAGATTAAAAAACAGACATCTTAACTACATCCAGGTGAAAGGCTGTAGGGTAATTCAGACAATGTATGTAATGAAGCATAATATTGAAGTTATTCAAGTCTCTTTGTAGCATCTAATATATATAATTGAACAAGGATAGAACTATTAGAACATGAAGATTATGCAAATAAATTTTCTAGAATGTTAAACTACTTTGACCTCCAAAGGTTTAATTTGTCACTTGTGAAGTTAAAACAAATGTTTTAAAAAATTCACATTTCTAGATCTACCCCACTGAAATGTAAATAGATGTGACTTTGCTGAATTAATATATGTTCTAAAGTAGCTATTACACATGGTCTATTAGTATTAGAAATGCAAATAGATGAGACGTTGAATAGATATAGATTCTAGTGTTGGTATTAAAAAGAGTGTCTATTATTAATGTTAATAGATGAGACGTTGAATAGATTAAGATTCTAGTGTTGGTATTACAGAATGTCTAGTAGAAATGTGTCAATGACCAAATGATAATTTTAAGTTCTTGAGCTAAAAGTTTCTTCAAATTCTCAATTTGACAAAATCAAATGAATTGGAACACTGAGACTGCAGCAACTCACCAACCTGACAATAGATTTAGCAACAGGCAAAAAACTGTCCTTCTAAGCATTTTTAAAAAAAAAGATTTTTTGCACATTGCTTAAATAATTTGTTTTACTACTTTAACTTATAGTAAGTTATTTAGCACCATTTTAGTTTCCATGTCATAATGTTTCTTCAAAAACAAGGAAATCTTATAAGTTATAACTAAACTCTTCTAAGCATTTTTTAAAAAAAAGATTTTTTGCACATTGCTTAAATAATTTGTTTTACTACTTTAACTTATAGTAAGTTATTTAGCACCATTTTAGTTTCCATGTCATAATGTTTCTTCAAAAACAAGGAAATCTTATAAGTTATAACTAAACTCTTAGGCTGTGGGTTGTGATGGTATGAGTTGTGGTGGTGTGGGTTGTGATGCTGGTACAGAAGTTTTTGTTTGAAGCTCTGTTCAATGAAAATTTTTAGACAGCAGAAACAAGGTTTTTGTGTCCCCTTTACTAGGCCTAGGTGCAAGGTCCCATAAGCCAGTGGGCATAATATCCACCATATGCAACTTCTGATCGCACTACTCCATGAAACCAATAATGACAGCAGAACTACTGCCTCCTAGTCCTCTGCACTTTGTTGCATCTAAGCCTAATTTTAACACACCTTTTAATATTCCCAATACTCACATTAGATATCTTTCATGTAAAAAAAGCAACAGAAATACTGCTCCCCAGACCACTATTTTAGCTCAGTCAAAGTGGCCCTCCAAATGCCACATCAAAGTGGCCCTCCAAATACTCCCATCAAAGTACCCTCTAAATGCCCCCATCACAGTTACCCACCAAATGACTCCGGGGGGTTGGCTGTGAACAGATCATGCCCTGAGACTAAGTCTAAGCAAGCGGCAATATAACATATAAATCTTTACATAAATAATAAGTTAAATGACACAGGATGAACTATAAGCACCTAAGAGCTCAAATCTTTCTCAATATAATAATACATTATTTGATGAACACAATAAATGACATCATCTATATGACTAACTCTAGTCTGTCATCGGACAATAATGTCAAACAAAAACAACAAATGACATCTTCTATGCGACTAGCCCTAGTCAGTCTTTGGCCCATTGACATGATATATGACTTTGTTAGGGTAAGCGATGCAGCATGTACTATATGTGCTTAGCTTTCTCCCAATATTTCCTTGGACAAATGATGGTAAGCTGGACCACTATAAAGTATTCATTTAAATCATAATCAATAAAAAAATGTATTTTCGATTAAATTAGGAATAAGGACACTTGTTGTAGCATACCCACAATATAATCTCTACCCCAGATTTCACTGTCTTGTTCATACCCTCAATATAAACTGTACCCCAGACTTCTCCGTCATGTTCATCTGCTCATCTGCTCGGCTTAGCTTTCATATTGGCCACCATCATTTCCTTGGCTTTCTCTCCAAGCTTATCCAAATAATCATAGTGGAGCTTGCTGTTTACTGTTGCCAGAAGACCTCTCTCATTCTTAACACTCAGGCTGGGTGAGTAGTCAATGAAATCTCCATCCAGTGTTGTCATCTTTCCTCCCACTGCATTAAGGATGGCATTCCCAGCACAGATGTCCCATTTCTTAATCAGGGTTATGTGGGTGTAGGCATTGACAGAGCCTTTAATCACTTCCATGCTTTTGTAACCTGATCAACAACAACACACAAAAAAAGACATGGAGAGATGAAACTTTGAACAAACCTGACAAAGTATGGTAGAAATGTTTTTCTCATTATGGAAAGAAAATCTCAAACAAAAGAAAGAAGAAATAAAAGTTAAATATAACAGACCTGTTTACCCTTGAACTCACAATATCATCACAAACTCATTCAATACATTATGTTAATAGTATAAAATAAACATACAGTATATATAATGTACACACCTGAAAATCGTAAGAGTAAACATGTCTGATATAATAGATCTAGAACAAAGTTCTTGAGACCAATCAAAAGAGATAATGGATATATTATACAGAAAAGCTAGTAGCTAGTCAATTGATACCACTAGGACACCAAAATACGTCTATAATTCAAGCAGGCAAGCTTTCTGGGCAAAAATGGGACTCACAAGCCACATGTGTACTCACTGATAAATATAGCTTTGGTCATTTTCGTCTAGCAAGGACATACAAAAACAAAAAAGACTAATAGCCAACTTAGTAATAGTGATGTTAATAATTTAACCCTAGCTATACCCCTGAATACGGATAACGGGTAGTTACTTTTTAAATACCGTCAGTGTTCTAGATTATTTAGAGTTGAACAAATATGTTCACCCATACATTTTAAATAAAGATTCCTTTGTGAATTCATTTATGAAAATTTTAAGTGCTATTTTATTTCTGTTTTCTCTTATGTGAATTCTAGTACACTAGCTGTCTTTATTTGAAACAGCCTACCAAATGGGCATAATATCCACCATATGCGTCTATTGCCTCAGGCCTTCCAACCCCTAGTGCATGATACCCTCACGCAGTTACTCTTGTAACCAGTGAAATATCCTCATCAACACCAGGCACAGAAAGATTGCAAATCCCATCTACATTCATAGGAACCATAATGATCAATAAATTGATCGTGTGCCCTTAATATATAGAAGAAGAAGAAATCTAGCTGTTAGAAAACCGTTAGAAAGAAATGATTTGACCTGACCCTTGTGATGTCATGCAGTAGCTCGGATGTAGCATCCAAAATTTTGTACATCTTAGTTTTACAAATGTATTTTTTAAATGTAAAACATCAAGCAATGGTCTGTTTATTTTTTGTTAAATTATTTGCTTGCGTGTGTGTGTGTATGTGTTTACATGGCGCCCCTTAATTATGGCATAGAAAAACAGATGGGAAAGCATTCAAAATAGCCACAAGTAAAATGTCTTAAGTCAACCTGGCAACTATGTGCATGTAACTCGTATCAGAAGTATTCTTTAAAAAAAAACATAAATTCTTTTTTACTTCCATCTAATGCTACTCATGAAGGAATGGAACAAAAAATGATAATTGTTTTAAACTAATTCGCCTATACTACTATTACTATACTACTACTATACTACTACTATACTATTACTGTTACTATTATTATACTACTATTCATATACTACTACTACTACTACTATTACTTTACTACTACCTGGTACTATTGTGGTACATGTTATGGCTCCTGTCTCCTTTGTTCCCAAACCTCGTAGGTTCAACAACAAAAGCACACAGATTTGTGAGGTGCATACTGAAAACATAAACAAAATAAGATACAAAACCTCTGTACTTCCTACCTGCACCCCCTGCCGTTATGATTTTGACATCATCTCCAAAAGCACTTTTAGCTACTTTCTCCACATCACCTTGGTGACTACGTGACACAATGATACTGTGCTTCTGACTGCCACCAGTTTCAGTTGTTTCTCCTGGTTTCAGATTTTTGGAGTGTCCGTAACCATCCCAGGCCCAAACTGAAAAAATCAATATAACCAAATCATAATAAACGTATTTATCATTGAATCATTGTGTTGTGGGAGACTGTAAGTACATCGCGTCTTGTCTGTGTCACTGTTGTGTTGTGGAGGACTGTAAGTACACCATGCCTTGTCTGTGTCACTGTTGTGTTGTGGGAGACTGTAAAAACACTTGGTTTTGTCTGTGTTACTATGGTGTTGTGATGGACTGTAAAAACACCTTGTTTCCTTATAATTTTGCTTTCTGCTGTTTAGTTTTCATTTTATGTCACCATTCTCTTTTAAAACCAAATAACTGGCCCAGCACATAAAATAATAGTATTATATGTCAGATGCACTGAAACACAATTAACAGTGTCAGTACATAAAATACTAGCGTGATACGGTCAGATGCACTGAAACACAATTAACAGTGTCAGTACATAAAATACTAGCGTGACACGGTCAGATGCACTGAAACACAATTAACAGTGTCAGTACATAAAATACTAGCGTGATACGGTCAGATGCACTGGTGGAAAACTTATTTTCCAAAGTAGCCATAGTTGTTGCTTATTAGTGTGTTTGTTGACTAAGTCAGAGTACACCTGTGTCAAGTAAATAAGCGTGTGTTTAATCATAAAGAATTAGTTCAAGCAAGAATCATAAACAATATTCTGAACTTGTTGCTTTTGTTATTTTGCGACATTGTGCAACCAATTTACTCACTTGCAAGGGTGCCACTTATTGAAAGCTGTGATCCCTATAAAATACCACTAATAATAATAAATCCCTTCTAAAAGTTTCTTGAAACCTGAAACTTCATTTTAAAATTTTTCAAATCCTGAAACTTAACAAAACTCATAAAATTCATACACTGTAGAAATAATTTATTGTGCAATGATTACAAACGAAAGGGAGAGGCTTGCAAACAAAAGCGAGAGGTCACAGTACCTTTTCTACTTAACGCGAACCCGCTCTTGCTGAATAGGCTTTCGCGCGTTCTTACACGCTGATATTTTTTTTAAAAACTCAGAATCCGTATTTGAATAAACTGAACTAGCGAATCCGGAGCGAGAGAAAATAAAAACTTGCGAATCTGGAGCTGAAAAATATTTAATTTAATCCGGAATTCCGGGATAATCTGGAAATGTGGCACCCCTGTTCACTTGTTTCATCTTGAAATGGGACATTAATCACACCAATTTACTCACTTGTTTCATCTTGAAATGGGACATTAATCACACCAATTTACTCACTTGTTTCACCTTGAAATGGGACATTAATCACATCAATTTACTCACTTGTTTCATCTTGAAATGGGACATTAATCACACCAATTTACTCACTTGTTTCACCTTGAAATGGGACATTAATCACATCAATTTACTCACTTGTTTCATCTTGAAATGGGACATTAATCACACCAATTTACTCACTTGTTTCACCTTGAAATGGGACATTAATCACATCAATTTACTCACTTGTTTCACCTTGAAATGGGACATTAATCACATCAATTTACTCACTTGTTTCACCTTGAAATGGGACATTAATTACATCAATTTACTCACTTGTTTCACCTTGAAATGGGACATTAATCACACCAATTTTAGGTTCTCCATCCACTACAACACACACCATAGTTGTTACATACTGGGTCAAACTTTCTGCCAATCATAAAATACATAAATTAGAACAAAATTGTATTCATATATTCTCACTACAGTTTATTTGCTATAACAGGAAATGTCTTTCCGTTTAAAAAATGTACCCAGGTGCTTCAGAACATTACTAAGTCCCTCAACTTATTCTAAAAAAAATAATACTTGTTTAAAAACTTGTTCTAAAATTAGATACCAATAAATCAACTGGTTATTTGAGACTAGTGTATTTGCAAAAAATTCGTCTGTGCCCCATCTATGCTTTGGCTAAATCCAGTGAAAGGTTATCTAACTTAAATACCAGTATATTCTTGTGTTGCATCAAGGGGATCAATCCAAATTGCAATCCTGCTTACTGGAATGGACTGGTCACTTTTGATGACCTCCTCCACCTCATCAATTTTGGTTGCTACTGGAGATATCTGATTGAAGTCAACTGGTTTGTTGTCATGTTCCTCAGAAACAACCTGATTAGATTAATATATATTTATGTAGGCTGTTTAGGATGTTACACAAAACAAAAAGTGGAAAAGTCACAATTTTATTACAATTAAAAATAATAATATTAAATTTATGGGTTTATTTACTCATTACTCAGACATGTCATGACAGTCAAGTAAAAAAAAAAAAAAGTAGTGCAGCCACAAAAACAAAAATAGGACAAAAATAGTAACTGTCTGGTACGTTAATTTCATGGCCAGCATAGCAACTTTATTGTATCCCTCTGGATATGAAAAAATAAAATTCAAAATTTGTCAGAAAAATCAATTGTCAATAAACCCATTTTCCAAAATGCCCAAAAATGTAAATATTATAATTAACCACCCAATGAAATTATAACAGACCTGTTTACCCTCGAACTCCAAAAATCGCACAATGTTGTCTCAAAGTGTACAATACAGTACCTTAATAGTAAATATATAAACATACCGTATATACAATGATACGATAACGACTCGCATCACGTGTCTAGTGGAACAGAGTTAAGATGACCTCAAAAAAAGTAACTGCTAAAATTAGACGACTGGTCACTTTGTTTTGCAGACATGTATCTGCTGTAGATATTAATTAATAATTAGGTCAATATGCAGATCACGTTATCACAATCTATCAATGGTAAAAATAAAGTTGCAGGTGAAATTTAATTAATTTGCAAATTAGGGCATGCAAATGCAATTTAAAAAAAACCTACCAGTTAACTTGAGATTAATTTGTGAGGAAAATATGTTGTTTTTTTTTTTTAAATTAATAAGAATCAATATCCATTATTGCTATTTCCCGTTAACATATTACAGTCTGATAAAATCTTCCTTTTTCTGATCCGCCCCTGGGGATGCACATTTTTCTATAGGCGCAGGGAAACGAAAATTTTAGACATACTGGTGTAGTCCAACAAAATATACGTCACAAGCATTGTTGAAGACATTGGACTAAATATTAATTAAGGGCAATTATTACTACAAAACATTGCCCTAAAACTAAATATGCTATTTTTGGACTTTCACTTTCAGGATGAATATCGCTGAATTTGTTAATAACTTACGTACCTTCTGCCGAGACACCCCCCTCCCCCACACACTATCATACGAAAATGTGGCGGTGTTAAATTTTTAGATAATTACATATTTAGACTCCACCCCTTAACACAAAATCTCCTAAATCAACAACACTACATTCCCCTCTCCACAACCTATAGTATTTTTGTACCATTCACTGCTGGATGTAGAATGCAAATTAAAACTAATAACCGAAGATGTTATTTTTAATTAATTTTATTTATTTACTAGGCAAAAACTACAGAATGTATATATTTTCAACCATGTCTCTTAAAATCGCAGTTCTGATGGGTCTCTGTGTACAATTGTAAAAGATATCTCAAAATCGTATATTGTACGCCAAAATCGTAAGAGTAAACAGGTCTGTTATAATTATAAACATTCAATCACCAAATTAATATTTAAAAAAAGAAAAGGTAACTCCAGAAAAAGTCCAAGAATAAACAAAAGGGGGTGAATCCTACACTGAAACTCAAAGTTGGTACTGCTGTAAAAAAAATTCAAATTCCAAAAATTTATTAAAACATTATTATTAGTTATATAGAGCAAATTTAAAAAAAACAAACAAACCAGAATCAACTTTCTAGTAGGTACTCCAACTCAAATTTTCACATACATCAGACATACACAAATAGCATATCATTGGAAAGAGCTGGCTCTAAGCTTTCCAATGACACCAAGATAATCTTTCGATGACTTATAGAAGAAAAGTTATGAATTTTTTAGTGATTTATTTTTCCCCACTATTTGGCTTTGTATTTAAATTTTAAAACTGTGATCGCATTATTACACTTTTTGAACTATTTTGCTTGTATCTTTTTGGCTATTAAAGTTAGAGCTCTCAAATTTGGAGGAGACATTTACAATACAGTGTTTAACAAAACAAAATACATGAATTGTGAATTAACTTATTATATTTTATTAAATATGACTTTATGAGCATATGGCATGGATAAAAACAATTGGCGGAAAATTTAATTTTTCAAAAAGTGACATAATTACTAAACCAATAAAGCTACTGCTATAAAATTTTCAATACAAACAGTTAACGTCCATCTAAAAGTAAGGCACATTTAAAATAAATGAAATACAGATCAGAAAAATTTATGCAATTTTAGAAAAAATATTTGATGAAAAGCAACCACGGCCGAGACATTTTTACATTTAAATACATAACTTTTAATCTAATAAAGCTACTGCTATAAAATTTTAAATACAAACAGATAATGTCCATCTTAATGTAAGGCACATTTAAAATAAATGAAATACAGATCAGAAAAATGTATTAAATTTTAGAAAAAATATTTCTTTAAAAGCAACCATGGCCGAGACATTTTTACATTTAAATACTTATCTTTTAAACTAATAAAGCTTCTGCAATCATATTTTCAGTAATAACATTTTGGGACAATCCAAATGTAACAGAATATTCAAATGTTGCAAAAGCAAATAAAATCATTCTATACAAAATTCAAAAATGTCAAGTAATCTTTTGACATTGATGTGCGTCTTTAAGCATAACTTTTAAACTAAAGCTAATTCAATAAAATCCAAAGTACAAATAGACAGTGACAATCTCAATATAATAAAACATCCAATGCAATATCGCAATCCACGGTCCACAGCAAAAGATAGTGTCCTAATCCACAGCAACAGATAGTGTCCTAGTCCACAGCAACAGATAGTGTCCTAGTCCACAGCAACAGATTGTATCCTTGTCCACCTGAAAGTATACAAAATGATAAAAATAAAACTTTAAAATGAGTGAACTGAAAATTCAAATGAATTTCATCAAAACACACAATTAAACAAAATGAAAAATCTCCCATAAGAAAATCAGAAACTAAATGTGACAATGTTGTCCACCTGAAAATATACAAAATATTAAAAATTTAATTTTAAAATGAGTGAACTGAAAATTGAAATAAATTTCATCAAAATACAATTAAATGTGACAATGTTATTTCTTCATTATCTATGTCAGAAAATACCAACTTACAAAACAAAACTTCTTTACATACCCGACTAATTCTCCAAAAAACTCTTCTTCCCAGTCCATGGTTTTGTTGACCAGAGCTTTAACCTTGGCATCAACAAAACCGGTCGAAGCATTAGGGGCTCTTTTAAATTGGGCATCGACCATCCCCAAAACCCTCTCACTATGGATATTATGAACAGGGGCTGATGAGGTCAGGGCCATTAATTCTGCTGATGGATTAGCCAGTGCCCCAACAAGATACGCCTCAAGCTTCCTGTTTAAGACTGATACAAATCCTATAGTATAGACAGAGCAGAAACTGTCTCAAAAAATCTTGGACACAGTTCGCGGCTCCGGAGCTCCAGCAACACTTCATCCTCATCGATTGGTAGATTAAAAACATCTTCCTCCATCGTCAATATCAATTTGGGTTGTTTGTTGATCAGGAAATGATATCAGTAATTCTGGAAAAAAACTGATCAGGAGTAATAATTAGGATTATTATGAATACATATAAATAATAATTAAATAATTTTAGATAGGCCACACAATGTTCTTTAGTTTATGTACATTTATAGTTTTTTAATAACTTAGTACTAAAGGCTAGTCTATCTTACTAATTCACTGCTCATCGCATGTCAGCACACCTTGATTTCTTTGTCTTTGTTGTCTTATTTACATTTATTATTGACCCAAAGCATGCTCTTATATATGAACTATATTAGGCCTAAAGTGTAATTATTATTAAAAACCAGTTATTAAAAGTGTATAATTATAATCAAACTACTAAGTTATAATGCAGGATTTATTTATTAAGTTATTTCAAAAAGGTTTTAAATAATAATAACCATTGTTTACATTTGATATACACCACTTCCGGTAGATAGAGAGGAAAAAATGGCCACGGCTAGGCAGCCTTAAATTTTTTTAGTCACGTCGCTCAAGCTCTAATTAAGTCGCATAATGATCAGTACTCTTTTAAAAAAGTGTTTCACCTTCAATTACATATAAACTATGATCTCAAGTAATTTCCAAGTCTCCACCCAATTTAAATAAAAAAAGAAAGCACAGCGAACACACTTACCCCAATCAACCTTTCATTGATCGTCTCAGCATGGTTGGATCTCCTATTTATCGATACCCTCGTAACCGGCATGCATTGCGGATTCAAATTAAAATAAGCAAGTCCCTCTATTTTTAGAAATGACGCAAAGCAACGCGAAACACCGACATCTACCGAAAACGAAAAGCGCCAGATGATCACAGCGATCGCCGCTCGGCGGCCTTCGTTTTTCTGCCGCCGGCGGCGAAGTATTGGGGTGCCTATAGTCTAGCTTCAGTACTTTTTAAGCTATGATTTTCAAAGTACGACTTCGTTTGTCCTATAACATGGACCATGGACGAAACCTCCACATTTTTTTACCCAAATCCACTAATCACCTCTGACGCAATAACGCTTGTTTTAATGTTAATTTTATAAAACTTTTATTTTCAGTAAATAAGTAATTTTAATAATGTTATATGCAATTATAAATAAATTATAACTTATCTAACTATGCACCATGTATATTAGTAAATTTAATATAATATACTAATATATTGCTTTCTGTTTACCAAGTCTACAGCATCCATTATACCTGTATGTACTCTAGAGTCTATTAAGGCAACTCATCCCCTTATTAATACCGTAGCCTTATTATTAAAATACTGTTTAGTGACTACTTACTTTGAACTTTGGCCCATGAATAATTAATTAAAGCTTTCCCTGACCAATGCCAATGGTTTAATAGTTTTTGCATACAGAAAACTCTTATGAATGAAACTGTGAAATAATACTACGGTTTAATTTAGCCCTTATGCAAGTGGCTGTGAATGGTTGCCCATAACAATCCCTTATGCAAGTGGCTGTGAATGGTTGCCCATAACAATGTTTTGCACACTGCATTTATGATAATTAATAATATGTCCATTTCCGGGTTTTAATACCTCAAATTAAAATATTCATTATTCTTGTTAGAATCTTGTTTAAATGCCTTCTAAGTTCACACTCAAATATAATTATAAATTATCAAAAATTTTAATGAGACAAATGAATATTTCATAAGTTATAAGTATTGGCATCATCCACCACTAAAAAGGTTCACGAGCGCTTGACAGGCAGCTGTGTAATCGCTCTACATTTTCTCATTTTCGGATTGTTTTTCTCAACTTTTATTCCTGGAATAATGGATATGTTTGAATATGAAAGTCTCCTGGACGTATGAATATAATTTATTTCGAAAATAACTAGGAATTGGTAGACTTATTCTAAATTTTTCCATTCTATATTCGTGATTAATGTAAACAAAAACAGTCGACGTCATTAACAAACACTTCCGGTTCACAATTCGATGTGCTGCACTGAAATATCTCCACATTTTCTCCTTGTTTCTCTCATATTTTTATTCCTGGATACAGAACGAAGTAGTCATCTCTTGAACTGCACTTCGCTGGTTATGAACACTTCCGTAAAACACTATTTAAACTGCTGTGTGGCGATCTTTTAGGCCACAATAGTGTATGTATATTTCACATTGTTTTGATAGACTTGGGAAATTAACTTAAAAGATATGCCCCGCCTTCAATATTCATCTACTATCCTGCGTCGTCTGTGTACCCCTGATGGCTATCTCCTTAGTGATGATGTTCTTTCACGATGTCGATCATTATGTTTAATAAAAAAGAAAACTGCAAGAGGTTTTCGTGGGGGAAGAAGGAGAATGAGATCTCGACATTCAGCTCCCACGACAATAGTGCGTCAAAGAACTGATGATGTTACGCTCATTAATGTGCAGTCATCTGTCAAGACATCATTGATCATCAATGACCTTTTCACTGAGAAAAAAACAACAACAAAAACTCATGATTTCACACCGCCTCGACGGGGCGTGAAGAGATCAAATCTAATTGATGTTGACTGCCAGCCTGTTGTGAAGCCACAATCACATAATTTCGGGGTACTGTATTTTAACTCCCAGTCATGCAGGAATAAGACATTTGAGGTGTGCGATCTTGTTTTAGAGAGCAAGGCTGACCTTGTATTCATTACCGAGACGTGGTTTAAACATGTTGGAGACGAGGTCAAGCAGCAAGAAATTACACCTCCGGACTACCTCATTCACTCTTGCCCAAGGCAATCGCACAGTGGTGGTGGTATTGCTGTCCTTTATAGGAGCTCCTTAAATAATGGTGTGGCGTTTTCAAAATCGGACGAGTTTGTTTCATTTGAGATGTGCAAGATGCAACTTAATTATGGTGAACAAGCGATAACGTTTCTATGCATATACAGGCCACCTCCTAATAAGCGAAATAAGTTGAAGATCTGTCAGTTTACTGCTGACTTTCTTCGGCTTCTGGAAACGTACGCCTCCACAAACAAAAACGTCGTCATAATCGGCGACACAAACTGTCATTTCGATTCCACCACCGACAGCTATGTCAAGACCTTAAAATCAGCTCTTGACACACACGGAATGACTCAGCTTGTCAGTGTCCCGACACAAAAGCGGGGTCACATCCTAGATTGGCTGGTTGTCAGAGAGGATCGTGCAGCTATGATCTGCAACCTCATAATTGAGGACAAACTGATCTCTGATCATTTCCCAGTAACCTTTGACTTTGATTTAAGGAAGCCAGGGCGCCTTCTGCGCACAATCACATCCCGTGACCTCCGAAGGATAGATCGGGCGGCCTTTAGATGTGACGTCGCCGCCCTCAAGTATAGCGAAGATGATCCTGCAACAGACTACAACAGTGGCCTCAGAGTTATTTTAGACAAACATGCACCTCTGTCTACACGGCGCGTTACGGACCGCCCTTCTGCCCCATGGCTCACACCAGAAATAAAGGACGCAAAGCAGCAACAGCGACGTGCAGAACGCAAGTGGCGGAAGTCTGGCTTGACTGTGCACCGACAAATCTTTGTTGAAAACAAGGAACGCACTAAGCAGATGGTCCTTGCAGCTAGGACTGAATATGTCAGTCACCGGATTGTAGATTGCAGTTCAAATAGGGACTTATTTCGCATTGTCGGTCAGCTGACCGGTAAACAGAAGGACACATCTGTGCCAAACAATATTGCTTTGGCCGAGTTACCAGACGCTCTAAATGATTTCTTTGTTATGAAAGTTAAGAAGATCAGGGCGAGACTTGACATTTGCACAGATGCTCCCGAATTCTTGCCGTTTAATGGCACTCCTATGAGCGAATTTTTGGAGGTCACTGAATCGCATGTGAAGAAAATCCTGGTTGACTCCCCAAGAAAGTCATGTTTGCTTGACCCTCTTCCGGCAGGTCTGTTGTATGAATGTTTAGACGAAATTGTCCCTATCATTACTAATATCGTAAATCAGTCTTTGAAAACTGGTTTTGTTCCATCCTCTTTTAAGGAGGCGGTTGTAACTCCACTGCTAAAAAAAGCAAATCTCGACCCTAATCTGTTGGAAAATTATCGCCCCGTCTCTAATCTACCATTTTTATCAAAGATTTTAGAGAGGGTCGTTCTTCGACAGCTCCTGGATCACCTCACTCGGTGTGACTTGTTTGAGCCTTTTCAGTCAGCATACAGAACGCATCACTCTACTGAGACAGCCCTGTTGCGCGTCGTAAATGACCTTCTGTCGTCTTGTGGTGAGGGCCAGGTATCCCTTTTGTCGTTACTGGATCTATCGGCAGCGTTCGATACGCTTGACCACGGCATACTTCTCCAACGTCTGCAATATACGTTCGGTTTCACCGATACCGTCCTGAGATGGTTCCGCTCATATCTGACAAATCGGGTCCAATCAGTTATCACAAACGGCTTGACCTCCAAGAAATCCATTATTGAATTCGGAGTACCCCAAGGCTCGGTCTTAGGCCCGGTGCTTTTCACTATGTACGTTCAGCCCCTGGGTGCAGTGATCAAGCAGTTTGACATGGTATATCACATGTTCGCGGATGATACCCAACTTCAGAAATCCGTGATCCCCTCTCAGCTCCCTCAGCTTCTTAAAATGACACAGAAGACAGTGGAGTCAGTTAAGCACTGGATGACAATAAACAAGCTCAAATTGAATGATGAAAAGACTGAGGTGATCCCCATTGCTACCGCTCAAAAATTAAAATCTTTAAAAGATACACCATCCTTTACTCTCTCAGGCGTGCAGATTGAGTTTGCTCATACAGTGCGAAACCTGGGTGTCTACTTAGACAGAACACTAACTATGGAAAATCACATTAACATGATTTGCAAGGCGATTTTTCTAGAGCTACGCAGAATTAGTCATATCAGACCCTTCTTAACGTTGGGTGCATCAAAGAGGCTGATGTCTGCATTCGTGCTATCACGCATGGACTACTGCAATGCTCTCATGGTGGGTCTTCCAGCTACGCTCCTTGATAAAATTCAAAAGGCACAGAATAATGCGGCTCGAATTGTTCTTCGTAAACGCAAATTCGACCATGCTAAAACTCTTCTGATAGAATTGCATTGGCTGCCGGTCCGCGCTCGTATAGAGTACAAAATCGCAACTCTGTGCTACCGCTGCTTGCATGACCTGGCGCCGTCCTATCTCCAAGCGCTCATGACGCCTTATGTACCCACTAGACAACTCCGCTCATCCGATAGTGGCAAACTCTCGATACCGCGTGTTCGCCTTGAAACTTACGGAAAGCGCACGTTCGCATTTGCTGGCCCAACCATTTGGAACACCCTTCCTGACGCTCTCAAAAACAGCCAGACGCTGGAGTCCTTCAAAACAAATTTAAAAACTCATCTATTTCGCAAACACCTGCTGGAATGATGATGTCTACAATCTTTTCCAGCTTGTTATTATCTCCCAACTTAGTTTTTGTACCGCGCTTCGAGCCTTTGGGGATGAAGCGTGATTTTTCAAATGAACTTTATTATTATTATTATTATTATTATTATGGTCAAAATTAGACTGAGCAACATTTTGGTAATTCAGGTTATGGGGGTCAAGTGTAACCAACGACAGGTCCTACTCAAACAAAGTGGCTAACAAAATTAGATTAGAATGTTTATGTATAGCCGGCCAAATTATAATAGCTTTTAAACATTTGCCTCATAATTTCAGTATATCTATATACATGAATCTGGAATCTTTTAAATAGTGTACCTTAATACTTGGATATATTTTTGAAAATCCGTAGAAAATAGTCCGATGAGATTCTAAATCCCCATTAGTAAGCATCTCATCTGCACCTTCTTTTGTTTTCCCTTTCACCGTTTCTCCTAGCTTGTGTTTTTCATAAATTTCCTTCACTTGAAGACCACCTCTTTGAGCAAGCCCAATACTAACAGCTAATAGCTCTTTCATGCTAACTCTCTGTTCCCTTCTGAAGAAGTCAGGCATGCCGAATAAATATAACAAAGCTATCGCAAAGCCTCCAACAAAAACTAAGATCCCAATCGGATTTACACGAACGTTTACAGGCGCCATACTTGACATTGTTGGCAACTACATGTAGAGCTAGCGTGATGAAGAGTTTACCTTTTTTTACCACCTTAAAATAATACACATTTTTCAAATATAAAGTATTATTTCATTAAAATTAATCAAATTGTTTATAATATGAATTTGAAAAAGTTGTATCAAAGTTAGTCGAAACTAAGTGTAAACACTGAAAGGTGATAACATAAAAAGAATGGCCATTTTGCTTTCTGTAATTTAAAAAAAGTATTTTTTAACTCCAACACTTTGTTAGAATTCTAGGTAGCATCATAACCCTTTAAAATATCTTCTGTATAAAATAAAAATCACTAAATACATTTTAAAGTCTAATATGAAAATGTAAAATTTACCATAAACATAAAGTTGAACAAATTTTAAAAACTTAAAGACAAGTCTGATTATAATTTATATCTGAGAAAAGTAACAAAAGGTTTAGAAAGTATGTTTGTCATTTTTATATTCTTTAAATAATGCAAATCTACAAAATATAGCAAAGACAAAATATGAAATATAATTATCATTTTATTTCAATCCACCTCGTATTTCGTATAGGTTTCGAGATTTTCTGTGTAACTTCTACTAATTGTGGGCCTCGTGAATATCCTAATAGCTTTACTAAAAAATGGAGGTGGGGGGAAAAGCCCGCATTGATTGCTAGAAAGATGTTATGTCTAAAACTTATAAATATTTTAAATGCCTGAAAATTTTCTAACCACGAAATTAATTATGAGGACGTTTGTGAAAACATTCTAAGTTGTAAAATATTTTTTAAACAAATAATCAACCGAAACGGCAAATGCATCTTTGGCATGTACCTGGCATTGTTGACCAAGTAAACCAAGATGACTTCCATGGAAGTAAGTATCGCATTGTTTATGAGTTCGAAAATCCACTTTTCTGTATTTTTCTTACAGTTTAAACTATCTGCAGTTCAAAAATTTTGTTCAGAAATAAAGATTTCTTAAAATCTTAATCTATTTAATATGAATAAGTATCAGGGATTTAAGATCTACCTCTTTGTAGCCTAGCCTAGTTTAGTTATCTCTGTTAAGTTTAGTTAACTTACTTTAAAAGCTAGACAGGGTGAAAGAGTATTACATTATTAGTAATTATTGTTAATAATACTTGAATTTTCAAGATATAAAAATAAGGTAAATTTCGAGAGATGGCTCCGCTTTTTTTACCATGGCCACCATCTTGGTTGACACCACCCGTAAAATTAAGAATAAAATGTTTAAAAATACTGAAAAAACTTCCTAAATGTAGATACTTCGGTAAAGCAAGGGAGACTTCTAAATATTTTGTATGGGAAATGGGCGTCGGCGCGCGAAAATCCGTGTTTTTAATTTGTTGATGTTGGTGCAATTTCATTCATAAAAAAATTACTATATCCCACAATTGTGTTCCTTTTCCGTCCTTACGCTTTAGAGGACATCTTGGCCTACATTTTAATCAATCTCTTTTTTATTTACAATCGGTTAATGTTTGAGAAAATCCTTGTTGAATATAAGGCAACTTTCATCATTAATATAAGTCAAAGTACAAAATATGTCATTTTCATATTTATTATGCATCTCGGGCATACATTGATCTACCAGTATGCCAAATTTCAAAGCAACATGTCCTTCCGGAGAGACGCCATGGTTCCCCCCTTGAGCAGTATACTATGTAGGTCGCACTACCCAAATTCGCTAGGGTGTGACCATGCCCCCTTTTCAATGGCGGAAGATGCTGATACTCGACAAATATTCAATTATTATCACTATTTACATCAAAATATTTGGATAAATTATAGTTTCGAGTGACCTTAAAAGTCTTTTAAACAAGAATATCCTAATTTGAGGTTTAAAAACCCGGTAAAGTCCATATTATAAATGATCACAATTTGTCGTGTGCAAAACGTTGTACTGGGTCTTGACTGGGCAGCCATTCACACAGCCACTTGCATTTGCATAATGGCTATACCGTAATACTATTTCATTCATAAGAGTTGGCCGTGTGCAAAAACTATTAAACCATTGGTCAGGGAGAGCTTTAATTAATTATTCATGTGCCAAAGTTGAAAGATTAAAATAAGTCGACCCTAAACAGTATTTAAAGTAATAAGGGGATGCGTTGCCTTATATAAACTATATAGTCATTGCGCATGATGCGATCAGCGGAATGAGGTCACAAGATGTGGAGGTTTCGTCCATAGTAAAAAATGACAAACTAAGTCGTACTTTAAAAATTCATAACTTTAAAACTACAACAGCTAAAAATATGAGTTTGGTGTTGTAATTCTGTTAAAAATTAGCTCTATTCAACTATGCCATTGGTTTATTTAAAATAAATTTTGAATTTTTTACCAAAGTACCTACTAAATGTATCCCTCACCCTAACCTGAACCCTAAATCTATCCTGAACCCTAAATCTATCCCTAAACCTAACCTGAACCCTAAAGTCATCAGCAACATAACAAAACACTCAAATGACGCCATGGCTCCATAACTAGACATTAGCCAAAAATGGTAATTATTCATTGTATACAAATTCACTGCTCAGAAACGGCTCCAAAAGGAGCTCCAAGCTATGACCAAGGATCCCCCGGCAGGTGTGAGCGTCAATACAAACAGTTTAAGTTCAAACTTATCAGAGTAGGTACATTTAAGTTCTACTTTAAGTGGTAAGATACATGTTACATAAGTGCAACATTTGTAGCTAATTCATACATTAACTTTTTTTTAAAATATGCATATTTGTATGGTAATTTACAACATTTTACTATTTACTTTTCTCTAATACATTTTACTATTTGCTTTCTCTAACACATTATTGCCATTATTATAATTTTGAATGCTGAAACTTGTATCAATTTAGGTGGGTGGTCGACATTGAAGGTGCACCTGGCACATTATATGAATCAGAACGATTTCAGTTAGGCTTCAAATTCACATCACGTTACCCATTTGACTCACCGCAGGTTTGTCTTGTCTTTTATTGTTTACCCACTTCAATCCCTCTTTCACAATACATGTACTTAGACATTTTAACTGTATTGCAAATGCCCAAATAAGGAGTTAGGGGTTGTTCATAAAGGATTTCCATATAAATAAACACATTTTTCACCCCTTCCCCCTAGTTTGCATGTGATTCACCCTACCTGGGTTTGTGGATGTCCGTAGGTGCAAATAGCAATGTACAGCACAAAATGCCAGGAAGTATAATGATTCTATACAGAACAAAGAGTAACTAGAATTAATCTTATAAATCAGTATGATATTGGTCCATCAAAATATTACTTGCTCACTGGAGGGGAGGGGTTTGGAGATTTTGCTTTCTGATGTGTTTTTTTTTTTTTTTTGGTGGGGAAGGGGTGGGATGGTCAAAAAAGCATCCACATTTAATAATTACCCTGAAATTCCGACACAATATCTCTAATAATAATAAATGTCGCCTAAAAATCTGTGAAATTCATGATATTGAGTTGTTTTTTTAATCAAAATAATGTTTTTTTCATTTCACTTGCTAGAAATCACAACAGTAATAGTTAGCCTGGTGAGAGCTTTAAGTCCATACATGATTCTGTTCATGTAACATAATTTTTAACATAATTATTTTGTTTGGCTGAACCAAAAGAGCTGCACTGGCAAAAAAATGAATGTGGGGATGGACCCATTACAAAAATTTTTAACTGGATTATGTCAGTGTTTCCCAGGACTTGTGCCCCGATTGGTTTAAAAGCAGATTTCTAAAACCAATAACCAGTTCATGGAAAAATGATATTAACATTCCTACAAGTTACTTGTATGTAAAATCGCCAGCTTTATGATTTTCTTTTATTCATAAATGTAATGCTGACTGCATTGGGTGATAGTTTATGAAAGCTAACTGCTTTTAGTTCTTTTGATTTATTTACCACTTGCACACCACAATATAACACTAATTATTAGTATTTTATAATCTTGGCTACATATAAATCCACTTATAAATGTATTTAGTTTCCTTAAAATGATGAGGAATCAGATAATTTCATTTATTCCTAATTGGTGTTATAATTCATTTGTCTGCCTTAAAATTTGACTGTTATAGTTTGCAATGATATTATAACAGGATCTGTTAAGGTTTTGAAAATGTATGTCAGTTGTGGATATTTTTTCTCCTAATTTAAGTAATTAACATTTTTATGATCCACTGCTGAAAGTTTGGACAGCAACATTTAAATATTGATACCATTTTTTCAGGTGATGTTTCTGGGCCCAAACATTCCAGTTCACCCACACATCTACAGCAATGGTCATATATGTCTGTCTATATTAACAGAGGATTGGTCGCCCGCTTTATCTGTACAGTCAGTTTGCCTGAGCATAGTCAGCATGCTGTCAAGTTGCAAAGAAAAAGTAAAAAGCTTTAAGACTTTGACTTATAAAAAAATCTCAAATTTAATAATATACCGGTATGATAAGGTTTAGGATAGCAAACCTCAAAAAATTAGCAAAACCTTGTGCAAAAAGAAGTCAAAAGATAAAAATAAAACTGCTATGTCTTAAATCTTATTAAACACAGCTGCTCTGTGGTCAGCTAAGGGGTGTGATTGACCAATTAGTTAAAAATAAAATTTGATATTACTTGGCTTTTCTTTAATTGGTTTATAATGGTCTTAAATAAACAGCTGTCCTAGAGTACCTTCTTTTTTTTAGTGGGGGGGGGGGGGGGGGGGGGGAGAGAGTATTTATCAAACAAAAGCAACATTGGCCTTTATAAAATTAAAAATTCAATACTTTTAAAACATAAAAAAGAAGTTTAACAATAGCATTGAAGATTAATCATTGGGTTTTCTCATGTTAAGATGTAGTGATTAGATATAAAAATTGATCATTTTTGAACTTCTAGAACTGCCATTACAATCTTTACAACTCATTAGACATCCAACCTCTTCATCACACTTTAAATGTTATGACACTTCCAAAAGTGTAAAATTAGGTTTATAAGTCATGGAATTAGCTGAAATGTTGTTTATCACTGCAGTCCCCAACTTTTTCAGTCTTGTGTAGGGCAGTTTCTCATCAGACTGGGGGGTGAATTGCTTTGAGCATATTTCAAGTGCAAAATTAATTTTTTTTAATAGCAGGCGTTTTGTCAAAGTGCAGCCCAGTTACTAATAGTAGACCTGTTTACTCTTACAATTTTGGCGCACAATGTATGATTTTGAGATGTCTTTTAAGATTGTATGCCGAGATCTGTCGGAACTACAATTTTAAGAGACCGGGTTGAAAATATAATCATTCCGGTAGCTATTTCCGGCAGAACAGATGATTTTGGCGCCCACTGATTTTGGCGCCTGTTGCTCCTAGCCCCATTCTCATGGTCCTGCCAGTGCTGCCTGACAAAATTTTATGCTAAATATTTCTTACGGCTGAACTGCAGCTGGCGTGTACAGAAACCGAGAAAACTAGAGAATGCATTCTCGACTATTTCGTGTAGCAATATTAGATTTCAACATATTTTATTGGAACTGAAAGGGCCTTTGAAATCTATTTTAGATTACGCTAAAAAGCTGTGCAATTTTTAATAATCCTTTTCCTTTTTACCCTTTAACAACTCGTGGTAGTTATCAGACTGTAATATGGTAATGGGAAATAGGCATAATGGATATTGATTCTTATTTATTTTTAAAAAAACAACATATTTTCCTAACAAATTAATCTCAAGTTACCTGGTAGGTTTTTTTTAAATGATGCCCTAATTTGCTAATTAATTGAATTTCACCTGCAACTTTATTTTACCAGTGACAGACTGTGATAATGTGTTCTGCAAGTTCACCTAAAAATAATTAATATCTAAAGCCAATACACTTGTGCTAAACAAATTGCCACAATTTGCAGTTAACGTCAGTCATCTACTTTTAGAAGTTAAATTTTTTAACATCAGCTTAACTCGATTCCACTAGACACGTGATGTTATTGTATGCATTATATATACGGTATGTTTATTTATTTACTATTATGGTACTGTATTGTGCAATTTTGAGACGAGGTTGTACGATCTTTGTACGGTAGTTAAAGGGTAAACAGGTCTGTAATGGGCTGCTCCCATCCCAGTGATTGATTTAGCATATGCATATGAAACAATAATTTACATCCTTTATTATGGCATTATTTCTCATCTGTTGTTTCAGAATATGCTTGAAGTAATCAAATTTAGCTCTAAGAATAATACTACACCAATAGATTTGACTTTTCTCTTGACAAATTTTTCAATAAATGTGTAAAACGTGAATAAATCTAGTGATATTTTTATTTCTTATTGTGGGTCATATTTAGGGATTCTTTCATTCTTATTGTGGATCATACCTAGTGATTCTTTCATTCTTGCTGTGGGTAATTGTTGGGATTGGTAAAACTTAAGAGATTTTAAACATTAACTTTAGGACTGTACTAATCTAAAATATTATCCTAAAACTGAAAAGGCAAATTACTGGGCATATTCTAGATTTAAAAAACTGAATACAATAATATTTTAGCAGCATTCTAACTGTCAGCCAATAAAATACAAGTCACTGTAATTATTTCTGCCTGTATGCAACTTTTTATCTGTTTTATCATATTTCTTTTCTTTCTATTTGAACATTTAGAAATTGCCTCCTGATAATGCTTTATATGTAAGAACCTGCAGCAAAGATCCCAAAAAAACAAGATGGTGGTACCATGGTAAGAAATTGGTTACTTTGAATTCTTATCATTAGAAAGCTGTTTAGTTTTTGGGGAAAAAGTAATTCAAGTCAAGACATACGCATTATTTTTAATGGTCTGTTTTTCATTAGACATAAATGCACCACTTAGATGGTTTGGATAGTGGGTAAGCTTTAGTATTACTATTACTCGGTTACAAACAGAGGGAGAGAGAGATGGGGGGGGGATTTTGGTTTAGGCCAGTGGTCGGCAAATCATGGCTAGTGAGCCGCATGCAGCTCTTTAGGGACGTGAGTGCGGCTCGGCCAGTCGGCCACAAATCAGTTTTGACTCGGAAAAACATGGTTCTTAAAACAGGTTCTTGACAAGAAATTTGGCTCTCAAAATTTATTTACTCGTCCTGCTGCTGATTTTTTGCTTTTTTTATTAATGAGTTTGCCTACCAACTGGTTTAGGCAGTGGTCGGCAAACTCATTAATTAAAAGAGCCAAAAATTATAGGCAAACATAATATTGTCAAAAAATATGATTTTTTTTCTAATTTTCTTTTACTTAAATTGTTCAATAATATAGATATAAATTATTTATTTTAAAAATAGTATGTCTACTAATGGTATGAAGGGAAGGTTCCCTGGGTGCTTCTCCACCAGTTAACCACTGCATTCGGGTTTGAATGAAGCACTATAAACTCCTCTGTGCGGCTAGACTTTGTGACCCCCAGCAGAGGCATCACTAGCATTGGTGTCATGGGGTGCTGTAAACCCATGGTGTCACTCCACCCCCTTTCCCCCGACCAGTTAAAAAGTTTTTTAATAACAAATTTGAGGTACATAATTGTTATTAAAAAGAAATAGTTAACGGTATTACAACCGTTTGAACAAAGTCTATCAACATTGTTAGTCTACTTTGACACTGGATATCATTTTTATTGATTTTCCTCCAACCCAACCCTCCCCTAGCATCTGTCTGGCCTCCAAGCTCACCTTACCCGAGCATCTGTCCTGCTTCCTACACCCATGGACTGATCATGGATTTCTATGTGATAATATATTTATAAGTATAAGAAGTGAAAATGTAGTTACAATTGTTTTTTCTACTTTTTTCCAGACAACTCTGTATGATGACTGTTGCATTTAGAAACCCATTCCTGGCATGTATTACTAATGGATTCTTTCAAACTGCATTCATCTTTGACATTGGATATCTTAAAACCTGGCTAAGAAAAATTAGGACTGCTCTGTACTGTCTTGAGTCTGTGCCAATGGCCAGTAGCACTGCCCCATATTGACCTAGTTCCAACTAAAGATAGGGTAGTGGAGAGAATTCATGTCATTTTTGGATTGCTAACTATTCTGTGATTTGTTTTTATTCCTGGTATAGAAGTTAGCCTGTCAGAGGGCAATAAACCTAAGTCTACAGCTATTATTTGGTCTCTTAGATTGCCTTAGAACACTGATGCAAAAAAATATTGGTATCCCAAGGATCAAGATACTTTGACTTGAAATTGTGATTACACGGTGTGACCAAGTTTGGATGTACAAAATAGTTATTTTTCTTTATTTTCTTTTGTAGCAAAGCTTCTAAAATCGAGAAGAAGTTAAATCTATTATTGTTCTGTGTAATGAATGAGCAAAGGTATAACTTGAGTTTGTCTGATATCTGCTGACTCGACCAATGTATAGCATGACTTAAACCATTTGTTGGCCACACAATGTATCCTGCCTTTAGACAATAACTTTTTGGCCACTGGCTGTGACAGCTAATAATATAAAGATGTTTTTACAATAAATTCTGCAAAATTAATACCGCATAAAGCTAATAAACAGTGCAAAAGTTACATTATACACTTCTTCAATAATTAATAATGTTTTTAATTTAATTTATTTTACTTGACTTGAACAGAACTATTTTTTTGTTACTAATTTGTTAATTTTACAATTGTTTTTTGTGTTAAGTATGTTTGCCTGTTTGACAGCTTACCCTTCATGGCCATCTTGGCTCTATTTGATGACAGTGCTTAAAGTTTTTAGGACTGTCATTGAAGTGCTAAGGCATTTCTTTGATGAAAGCACTTCCATCTCTTTTGGACTATTTCATTCATGTGCTAAGACATTTCTTTGATGACTCAAATGTGAATGCACTTTCAACTTTGGGACTATTCCATTGATGTTGCTATGGCACTCCAGTTATATCACAAGCTATAAATATAAATACTTGACTTAATTTATCTCTTGATGTGTTGCACCATTTTAACCAAAAGGAATAGTCTAAAGTCAGTACAATCGTTCTATAAAAAAAATTAAATATAATTAAAAACAAATAGATCCTTTGAAAAAAAAAAAAGCTAATGTTGAACAAAAAGTCCCTCAAAGAAATCTTTAATTTTTTGCCTGCAATAGAATCACATTGATTTTACAGAAAAAAGTAAAATTTTGTATTGACCTATACAGTCAAGTACTAAAGTTTTTTATTTAAAAACAAGTCACTTTCAATGTATTTTGACAATATGATGTCTCATGGTCACTGATATGCCATTTGGAATGATATTAACTTGATTTAGGCCATAGCATGAAAACAGATTACTTTTGTTCAGTTCTGTTCCATAGACTTCCACCTCTGTTACTATTTGGTGAGTCAAGATTTCGATACCCTAGTTAAGATCAGGGTTTTCCAACCTGTTGAGCTGGCACCTGTGCGTGTCAGCTGGCACCTGTGTGTGTCAGCTGGCATTTCAGATGTTGGACAAAAGTGATTACAGATTATTGTTTTAACAACCACAATAAAACAACCTAAAAGTGTTAGAAATTAGAAGTAATTTTTCTTTCCAATTTTTAAATACATTGTTATTTTTTGTAGGAGGTGTAAGAATTAATCAAACAATTATCAAGATGTACAAGACTCTGTCAAACAATTCGTAGGTGTGGAAGAACATAGAAAAGGTTTCTGTAAACCCTGATATAGACATTTATTAGAAAAGGTTTCTGTAAACCCTGATATAGACATTTGATTGTTTTTCCTCACATTGGCTGTAAAAAAAAAGGGGGGGGGGGGGAGGTGGTTCCACTGAGGATACCCCCGCCTTGATATATTGTTTGACTTTAAACCACTGATTGTTAGGCATATACTGATTGCTAGGGAGATGCTTGTTCCACATGAGGACCTTTATTTTACTTAAGTCTTGAAAGAAATGCTGTTTACTGTGACAAAAGTGTAGAACAAATAAAATTTTGTCTTAAAATAATTCACTTTCACTTTTCAAGTAGGTCATGTTTTTTGGGGAACTCTTGATTGGTTGGCCACATTGTTGAACTTGTACATGTATATATGTATCATTAAATGGCAATATAGAAGATTGTTTCTTGTGTTTGTTATATTGTTTGTTGATCCCTGTAACAATGTTGGGTTTTAATAAATCTATCACCTGTTTAATAAAACTATGACCCATTACTTGGTATATCTATGAGAGATTACTTTGTAGATCTATTACTTGGTAAATCTATGACCTATTATTTGTTTAATCAATGACCTTTCATTTTGCTTACATGGTGCAATCTTTTTACCAGAATATAATAAGAAAAACTGACTTATAAAGTCAATTTTGTATCAAGCTCATCATCTCTCTAGCAAATGAATAAACACTCAGACCATACATCCTTTTTATCTACTGGTCATTATTATATATATTCTATTATAGACTCTGTACTCAAATACATCTATGCCATTTAATCTAGAGCTAGAACTAGCACTGAAAATAATCCATATCCCAATGGATGCGTACATTTTATAAACATTACAATATATCAAAAACCCAATGATGTCCCAGACATGAAAATGGGAGTTTAGTCCCTTAGATATTTAAAAATAAAAACTTAAAATTAAAGATGTTTTCCTCTTTCTGAAAATAAAGTTCAGGGGCAGGAAAAAAAAGTGATTGCATTTTATGAGGATGGCAATACATCAAAACTCAAAGAAATAAGTAAGAGACATGAATATATTAATATTTGTATATATACTTTTTAAAATATAAATAACCATATTTTACAAATTTTTGTGTATAAATTATACATTTCAGGGGCAGAGGAAAATCATGTGTACATGAATGGCAGTACATGTATATCTGAACCCCCATTATGTTGTTACAGATTGGAAAGTTCACATTTTGCAGATTGGAAAGTTCACATTATGTTACAGATTGGAAAGTGCGCATGTTACAGATTGGAAAGTTCACATTATGTTACAGATTGGAAAGTTCACATGTTACAGATTGGAAAGTTCACATTATGTTACAGATTGGAAAGTTCACATGTTACAGATTGGAAAGTTCACATTATGTCACAGATTGGAAAGTTCACATGTTACAGATTGGAAAGTTCACATTATGTCACAGATTGGAAAGTTGACATTATGTTACAGATTGGAAAGTTGACATTATGTTACAGATTGGAAAGTTCACATTATGTTACAGATTGGAAAGTTCATGCAGATCATATTTTAAAATAAATTAATATTAGTTTTCCCGGTTTCCATTTCACAGAAGTGCAGCTCAGGGGGATTACACAAAGGAGTGGCAAATTTTTTTAATTTTTAGGATATCAATATATCAAATGCCAATCTTGTTACAGACTTAAAATATGGTATCTTTTTTTAATAAAGAAATATTTAATTCTCAAATGTTCAGAAAATTGTATATCTATAAAGGTCAGGTGTGTAGGGAAAAGTGTGAGCAACATTTTCAAAAGTAACCAATTTCTAAAAACGGATTAATCTACGTTTAGATACTTTATATATTTTACCAATTTTCCAAATTTACGTTGAAAACACAATGCGGGTTGGATCACATTTACGTTTTGATACTTGGACCTCAATTTCGAAATGGCAGTCAGATTCATGATGACTTGGAGATGGTATAAATTGCTGTCGAGATAGTTTTTCCAGAATTTTGCCAAGCTCCTCGTTCGACCAGTTCCACTTGACATTCTGTCTCTGTGGGTATCAAATGTAAAAATGGGTATATATTTTAGATGATATCTACTGATGGAATAAATCTTTTCTAGAGTAGGGGTGGGTGTGTGTAATGTTTTGAAGAACATGTAGTTAAATAAATCAAGTATCAGATGTGGTAATGTAGGCCCTACCTAATTTTAATGTGGTGGGGAAAGCAGCACTTTTTCAAGGAGAAAAAAACAACTAACACTGTTGTCAGATTAGGTATTCCAAACACAGACCAACTTGAGGGTCGCCGGAGTATTGGTCAGATTCAATGACCCATGATGTGAATGTTTTGCTTGCAGTATCGGTACAATTCAAATTCAATGTCCCATCATGGGTTGCATGAAAACCAGAACGATTCGCATGTTTAACGGTCAAATTCAATGATACATCACGGGTTGCATGAATACCAGAACGATTCAATGACCCATGCATCCCATGTTTAACGGTCAAATTCAATGACACATTGGTTTCATGAGTACTGGTTCAATTCAATAATACGAGACATTTGGTTTGCATGAGCATCAGTATTATTCAATGACACATGGGTTGTCTGAATACCGGTACAGTTGAGTTTAATTACCCATGGGTCGCATGAGTAAGCAAATATCTTTAGTTTACCGAAATGTTTCCTAATATCGATCTCATACATGGCATATGGTGGTGGAAATGTGTCCTTCTCTCCACAATCTGAAAAATTTATTTTGGAAAACAGTTTTTAGGAATGATCAGTGGCGGATTTTTTTTTAACGACACATAGACAAAATACTTAAGTTTAAACTGACACTAAAGTAAAGACCAGTGGGGTAATTTTACCAACTAAATGACACATAGTGGAAAATAATTAAATTTAAACTGACACTAAAGTAAAGACCAGTGGGGTAATTTTACCAACTAAATGACACTAAAGAATATAAAAATAGGCAGCCTCAAAAAACATTTTGTATGTGAATGTGCTTTGTATTACACGTATAACTTATAACGTAAATTCATGTTTTAATCTACATTACATAATATTCCGCCCTTAGAGTAATTTTGCGATATTTTGACCTAAATTTTTATCAATGTTCTTCCCCTAAACTATCGCGTTGAAAAAAAAAAAAGAAAAGAAAATTACAGCTCATTTGATTATCTTTCGGAAAATCACAGGTTTTGTCTGATCTGTTTATTTGAAGCCAGAGCTGTCACGAGACTATTTGTCTTGAAAGTGCCCACCCCTTGCCATTATTCTGTTTTATAACCTCTGCAACTGCATTAAAAATAATTAGTCAAAATCTTTCCACATCTCAACTTCGGCCCCTTAAAGCCTTAAAACATCTGAGACCTCCTGCGGCAGTGTTTCATTCAGGCTTATCTCCGGGGGGGGGGGGGGGGGGGGCGGCACTGCACGCCACCCCCCTCCTCCCGGAGAAAACAACTGCCCCCCTCCCCGGTGAAAACTGTACAAGAATTAAAAGAAAATATATTTTATACAAAAGAAAACAAAAAACGACTCAGTTTTCAATTGTATAAAAATTTTTAAAAATCAACTAATAGTAACTGGTGCCTTTAATAACCAACAACAATTAATAGAGCCAATGAAACATCGCAATGCCCGATATATTTGATGATCTGTATTATTAAGGATAATCTTGTAACAAGATTAAAGTTATCGATAATGAATATCGAACTGTACCGAAAATAGGACACTTTCGAAGCCTTACTGGTACTAATTGTTATTCGCATAAATCCATTGTTTAAGTTTAAAGCCTTCGAACAATGAACAATACTGTATTAAACAACCTTAACATCGATCAATGTAAAAGTTTAAAATAGTAATATTTTGTAATAGTTCTTGTATCAAACATTGACAATACGTTTTCAAATTAAACTTAATCATAAAATCGTTTCTCTTAAATCAACGTAGGGTAGCGTGTTAATTATAAATTGTAACACGGCACCTGGTTTTTTTTTAAATTTTAAATATAGTTATTTATTAGCATAATTTTAAATGTACTGAATTTAAGATACAATTTACATTTTTTTAAATAAAAAAATAAGGATTTAACAGTTGCATACAAATGGTGCTCGTTTCTCCAATTACTATTAAATCGGAAGCAGTTTTAATTTTTTCTATAAATTTAAATGTGCTACAGACAGAACGAACATATAGTCATTATAGGAGCTTTAAATACTTAGCCTATATTGAATTCCTAATTATTTTTCTCCTTTTAATATCAGAATAATAAACAATATGCCCCACCATTTTTGCACGCATTTTTTTTTCAAGACGACAATTTAGTAGAAAGCAACCACTAAAAATAATAAAAAAATAAATGTTTATACCACAACGTTGAGCCCCTTAAATATCAGAGCTGCAATGGCTCAAAGTTGTGACGTGAACACTTTTTATTAATTTTCATCTTTGAATGTGGGTGGGGTGAGGGCGAAGAGTGGCTCATGTGTGGGATTAGAAAATATTAATTTAATAAATGCGTTTTTAGTAAGTTAAAGGTATACGTACAAAAAAAAAAAAAAAAAGAAACAAAGAAACAAACAAAGATACGTCTTGAAATTCCTCAATTCCGATTCCAAATACCGACAACATCATTTAAAACACATTTCATAGTCAGATTTGATGTCAAGTGACACCTACATTTTTAAATGCTTTATGTTACTCTCTAATTTGAATGAGAAACTAAATTCAAGAACCGTAAGTGCTAAAATGCAGTCTTGCAATAAAAAAAAATTCACAGTTCAGAAACACCGACGTTGCATTTTGAATTTATCAAGAATTTTCTAAGGAACGGCTGAATGAGTCCCCGCTTTTGCATGGGAGTCTTCGGCAACCTCAATTTCTACCCCCCACCCCCCATTTTGCTCACACTGATCAATGTGACAGAAGGAATTGGGTGCAAGCTTGTTTCAACAGATTACCTTGGATCATGTCACAACCGGAGTTTGTTATATAGTTTGTATATGGCACTGGCCGCCATAATGCGTAATTTACGTGCTGATAGATGTCCCCCCTCCACTCCGGATGCTTGAAAAATCTCTTCCCCTATCAAATTGTCAATAGAAACATTGAATTCAGGTATACGCCAAAATGGACATCTGGAGTTTTGAAATAATAAAAAAAATTCACTCAGAAGCAATCAGTGCCCTCGATTTCTTACCCACTTTCTGATAGCAATGGCCCTGGTCTCCTAGTTTGGCGCTGATTGATACATTGCCTAGTGGTGTCAGAGGCGTAGCTAAGGGGGGCATAAATGAATCTAGTTAGGGGCACCAAAATGTGCTTTGATATTATTTTATTGATGAAAATAATGAGTTTTAGAGTTGAAAAAAGAAAGGGAGGCTCTTTAAAATGAATCTTGTCTCCGGGCGCCAAACACTCTAGCTACGCCTCTGAGTGGTGCATCTAATTCTGAAATGCCGTGATCCAAATCGGTGAATAGCTGTGATTTAAACATTGTAGGACCGTAGGCGTAGAGCCGTCGACAACTGTCGGTTTTTCGCCACACGGAGAAACAGAAATGTTTTTGTTAATACACCAAAACGAAGCAGACCACCGGTAGATCTAATAGAGTTTGATTTTCTGTTAAACTTTGGCTTTGGACAGAAAAGAAATCAATTGTCTTTACCAGCAGCAAAGTGTTTTTATAATGGGACTCTTTCCAGGTGAACTACCAGACTGTACACATACACCAGTCAAAGTAATTGTCTGTTTTTTTTGGATTAGAAAAGTAGTTAATACATGTGTTGTTTTAAAAAAAAAAAGTAATTTAACGGTATTAACAACCAAAGAAAGATGCGCCTAGAAATTCATCAATGCCGATTTCCTAATAACGGTAGCATCAGTTTAAAACACCTTTCATAGATTCAGCGTCGTATTCTATGGATTCCAACAACATGCGTCCATTATATTTGAGAAGACTCTTCATCAGCTTGACGTATCTGGGGGAAAAGCATAAAGGAATTAAGCTGTTTTAATGCCTCTAATCCTATTAAATGGGCACGAAGTTAGAGTGGGAAGGGCACTGAGTGAGTGGGGAGGGCACTAAGTTAGAGTGGGGAGGGCACTATACGTTAGGGTGGAGAGGGTACTAAACTAGGGTGGGGAGGGGGGCCGTCGTGTGGTAGGAACACATATTTCCATTCTTAAACTGGTGTTATCTAAATGGGTCACAGCTCTATAAGTAAGTACCGTTTAGAACAACCCACACGGTTTAAAAGGTTATCTTTATTCAATTCATTCACTACTGTTTGCTAAGCTGAAGTGAGTTTTGCGTTGTGTTGTATACACTGAGTTGTAATGGTGGCTGAAAATCTTTAGACTTCAAGTAAAATGAACGGACGGAGGTGAATGGTGACTGACACTTAAGTGAAATAAATGGATTGATGTGTATGATAGCTGACCCTCTGTAGACATTTAGTGAAATGAATGGACTGGGGTGTTTGTTGGCTGACACTAGACATCTCGTGAGATCAAGGGACTGGGGTGTATCATGGATGATAATAGACGTCTCGTGAGATGAATGGAACTGTTTAAATGGTTACTCGTTGAACCAGAGGATGTCCAGTACAGTGGGTATAGCTGACAGTCAGTGTCATTTGGTTTACTGATAAGTTCCTTCTCCGCCCAATGGCTCATAAATGACTTCTTTCTCTCCCCAATGGTTTAATAATAGATTATGCCCCTGTCTTATCATGGTGTATTATTTGTTTTGAATGAATTTTTACTTGTATTCTCACCCAGCAACATCTTCCCTGTTCAATGCGACCAGACTTCCTCTGTCCCACACAGCATCAAATGTTCCCTCAAACATCCTGTAGAGCAAGGAGCACCATGAGAATCACATAAATCCTACAATGTTACTAACCTGTCTGCCATGGGAATCTCTGTACCGGGTATAATATAAAAGTCAAATACATGTACCACTGACGCAATGATCACAAGAACAACAACAATCCTTATGACGTTGAAATGTTACAGGGTGACACCCCCCCCCCCCCCCATTCTCCAGGCGTGCCTCACAAGCTTTCTTAAAATAAAAAAATAAAAAATAAATAAAAAAGCCTAAAATGCTTTGTTTTCTTTTGTGATTGTGCTTTTGGTTTGTGTTTGATGTTATGTTTTATGTGTGTTTGCACTGCATTTGAACATGCGCTATTTTTAGACCAGGTGTTTAATAATAAGTCTCACTTTGTAGATATTTTTTCTTTCAATAACGTCTGATCATTTTGTTGAATTCAACAAGATATGATAATGCCTCGTTAATCATACAGGTATTATGTAAAAAAAAAACCAACTTGGTCGGCTTGTTAAGTTGTTTATTACTGAAGGCGCCACAGTACATAGCAATTAAAAAAAAAACAACCTGCAAATTCGGGGGGGGGGGGGGGCAAATGCGCCCCACCCTGCCATAAACAAATAACTTCCTTATGTCGATGCTGTAATTCAAATATTAATAAATTATTACCCACGTTAATTAACTCACACTAAAGTGAGGCCATCTTAACGAAGCAAAATGGTTTAACTTTCTAAGGGTTATTGGGGGGGGGGGGGGGGGGGAGAGAGACTGCAATCAGGTTAGCACAATAGGAAATTAGTAAAACACTGTAAGGTTAAATCTGAAAAAAAGAACGCAACAAAACAACGATTGTGTCGGCAAGAAGCCTTCATCAGCGAACAAACAGAAAAAACGAATAAAATTTTAAAAATATCAAAAAATAAAAAAATATTATAGCACTTAGCTGAGAAGTAGTGTCCAAGAGGGCAGCAAAAGTTTTGACAAATTTTTATATATATATAGTTATATAAAATGTTTCACCCACTCAACACCTTGCGAAGCAAGGGTCTTCAGCTAGTATGTCATACACTCTAGAACAGCGGTTCTCAACCTATGGATCGTGACCCCTTTTTTTTTGGGGGGGGGGGGGGGTCGAACGACCCTTTTACAGGGGTCGCCTGAGACAGTCGGAAAACACACAGACTCACAGTTGTGAAGTAGAAATGAATTATTTTTTTTAATGGTTGTGAATCGCCGCAACATGATGAACAGTATTAAAGGCTAGCAGCATTAGGAACGCTGAGAACTACAGCCCTAGAAAATTACACCAATTGCAAAATATAGCGACCAATCGATAAACTAATAATTAATTTCTGAGTACAACAAAAAGCATTACAAAATAGTATTGCTCAATGTACACATGAAAATCAGATCAAGTCATGTAAACATGTTATTCAGATTTTCCGAATTTTGTTACTCACGAACTAAATTTGAGCATATCCATAGAGTACAATCTAATTCGACCGTCTTTGCTCTGTGAATACAAATATAAAAAAATTGATGCATCTCTGTTAATTTTTTGATTACACAAAGCAATTATTGAATAAAAATAGATCTCTGTCACATTCTTTGATTAAAAAAAACAACACAAAAAACAACTTTTTATAAAACTAGTGTCGAAACAATAATAAATACAGCTAAAAATACTACAAATAAATACTTTCAAACAGATATTGATGCTCTATCATCTGAGAATAAAGGGCAATATCTTAAAAAAATAATAATTAAAAAATACATTTTCTAAATACTATGGAATAGACCACGCCTACTGACCAGTGATATTGTAAACCAGGCCTACTGTCATTGCCATTGTAGACCAGGCCTACTGACCAATGATATTGTAAACCAGACCTACTGGCATTGACATTTAGACCAGGCCTACTGTCATTGCCATTGTAGACCAAGCCTACTGACCAATAATATTGTAAACCAGGCCTACTGTCATTGCCATTGTAGACCAGGCCTACTGACCAATGATATTGTAAACCAGACCTACTGGCATTGACATTTAGACCAGGCCTACTGTCATTGCCATTGTAGACCAGGCCTACTGACCAATGATATTGTAAACCAGGCCTACTGTCATTGCCATTGTAGACCAGGCCTACTGACCAATGATATTGTAAACCAGACCTACTGGCATTGACATTTAGACCAGGCCTACTGACCAATGATAGTGTAAACCAGGCCTACTGTCATTGCCATTGTAGACCAGGCCTACTGACCAATGATATTGTAGACCAGGCCTACTGGCATTGACATTGCAGACCAGGCCTACTGTCATTGACATTGTAGACCAGGCCTACTGTCATTGACATTGTAGACCAGGCCTACTGTCATTGTCATTGTAGACCAGGCCTACTGACCAATGATATTGTAAACCAGGCCTACTGGCATTGACATTGTAGACCAGGCCTACTGTCATTGACATTGTAGACCAGGCCTACTGTCATTGATATTGTAAACCAGGCTTACTGTCATTGACATTGTAGACCAGGCCTACTGTCATTGCCATTGTAGACCAGGCCTACTGTCATTGCCATTGTAGACCAGGCCTACTGACCAATGATATTGTAAACCAGACCTACTGGCATTGACATTGTAGACCAGGCCTACTGTCATTGCCATTGTAGACCAAGCCTACTGACCAATAATATTGTAAACCAGACCTACTGGCATTGCCATTGTAGACCAGGCCTACTGTCATTGCCATTGTAGACCAGGCCTACTGTCATTGCCATTGTAGACCAGGCCTACTGTCATTGCCATTGTAGACCAGGCCTACTGACCAATAATATTGTAAGCCAGACATACTGGCATTGCCATTGTAGACCAGGCCCACTGACCAATGATAGTGTAAACCAGGCCTACTGGCATTGCCATTGTAGACCAAGCCTACTGACCAATAATATTGTAAACCAGACCTACTGGCATTGCCATTGTAGACCAGGCCTACTGACCAATGATAGTGTAAACCAGGCCTACTGGCATTGACATTGCCGACCAGGCCTACTGTCATTGACATTGCAGACCAGGCCTACTGCCATTACAGATACACCGATCAACGCTTCCATGTGCGTTTAAATTTTAGCCGCACCTTAAAAAGTTCAAAACTCTCTTCCTGATTGGTGACAGTTTCTAACGTCATTTCAATGTCATGTTCGACGAAGAACTGTTCAATAGCTGACCTGACACACTCCACTCCAACGACGGTCAAACCTTGGTCATACAACCTGGACAGATCATATTTTAAGATTTTTTGACTGAATTTAAGCACTCTACTCCAACTACGGTCAAACCTTCGTCATACATCCTGGATATATCATATTTTAAGATTTGTGCCTGAATTTAAACACTTTACTCAAACGACCGTCAAACCTTGGTCATACAACCTAGACAGATCATATTTTAAGATTTTTTGACTGAATTTAAGCACTCCACTCCAACTACGGTCAAACCTTCGTCATACAACCTGGACAGATCATATTTTTAAGATTTTTGCCTGAATTTAAACACTCCACTCAAACGACCGTTAAACCTTGGTCATACAACCTGGATTTTTGACTGAATTTAAGAATTTCAGTAACGACATTTTTCATGGGCTCTTAGATTATTTTTACTGACAGAAGACATGGTGATATGCGGATACATTTGTTATATTCTACGGAAATATTTCATATTTTAAGATTTTTTGACTGAATTTAAGAATTTCAGTAACGACATTTTTCATGGGCTCTTAGATTATTTTTACTGACAGAAGACATGGTGATATGCGCATACATTTGTTATATTCTACGGAAATATTTCATATATTAACTTCGCTTTTGTTCGTGGGTTGCGGATTTGCAAAATCTTCGGACGGCTAGAAGACCCACTTCCCGCCAACCTGTCGAGCTGAAGCTTGGCATATATATATCGCAAGTGCATTTGGCGCGTACTGTTTTCTTTTGTTTTTCTGAAATAGTTGGTGTAATTATTATACGGTGTAAGAGCGGTGGGTCACTAGAATATTAAAATTGTTCAGAGGCGTGAAAAATTGTGCATTTGCGAGCGTTGGGAGGGGGGGAGCTTTAATTGGAATTCTTATAAAGTGTGTTACTTGAATGTATGTTTTGTCAAATTTTCAGCCCCCTTCCCTCAATTGCGGGATATTACATTTTATAAAGAATTTATACCAAAACCCCTAGTTAAGAACCGCTGCCATACACATTTGACCAAGTTTTCTCAAACAATTTTTAATCAGGAAGCCAGTTCACTGTCCCCTCGGACGTTGTTGCGGGCCGGACTATTTTTTTGAAATAAATATAAACGCACTTCAAAGCACAGTGCACATGTCTTCTCTGTAGTAAAAAGAAAACAAAAACAACAGAGGACCAAAAAAGCAAACAAAAATCGTGAATATTTAAAATGAAGAGCATTATAATTAACATAAACTAATTCGTATTTCAGGTAGATTAATCAGAAACTGACAAGTGGCATTAATAAAAAAAATCTCTGTTCAGCTTTAATTATGATTAGAAAACATACACATTTTAATTCAAACGTTTCGGCAAATGCATTCATCGATACAACAAAAACAACAAACACATTAATATCATTATAAATTAAATGTACATAATATGTGTACAACCTACCTATACCGTATACCTAAAGATGAGAGCAAAGAATAAGAAAGGGCTCATGTCCCTAACGAAAACAGAAGAACTGAAAGAAAAGGGGTGGAAGTACAATATAAAAAGCAAACAGGAAAAAGACATTGCAGCTATGTAAAATTGTGAATTCGGTTTATTTTCCTAACGTATTTCAATAAAAAGTATGGACCTGCTTATGGACCCACCTTTGGCTAATTAGATGGACAATATCAAGTACAATATTTGTCCCTGGTACACCTACGGCGGCCAGGCGGGCCGGGGTAAGAACTCCTGGCGGGTCGGATGTGACCCGCAGCCCTTGGTTTGAGGACCCCTGCTTTTAATTATTCCATTGTAGAGCTAGCATATTTTTACTACAATAACTAACATATTCAACATAGAGGAATACAAGGAGGAACTAAGTAAATTGACAAGACATTCAGTGCACGTCTTTGTTTGACGAGACAATCAGTGGATGTCAATAGTCAAAATTTGACAACCAGTGAGTCAAAATTTACCCAAAAATAATAAATTTTTTTTTTTGCATATCCAAAATATTTATAAGCGCCCCGTTATACAAAGTATAACATAATTCCATGCGGCGCTCTGCACAAGAAACGTTGACCACTCGTGGGCGATGGGAATATTATGATAATAAGGGGGAGAGACTGCAATCAGGTTATGTAGAGGGAAATAAGCGAAAAAAATATGAATCCATTTGTTCTCCAAATTCACCCAGTTAAGCATGTTGGCACAATAGCGATGACAGCAAAATCCATTTAGCCCCCATGGTCGCTTCTATTAAAGTAATTTGAAATACGACACTGCTTATCTTGCGGGTACGCACAATGGCGTAGACAACATTGCGGCTAGTTCAAATAAAACCGTCCCATATCTGAAAATGATACCCTTAGAGAAGGTAATGTGTTAAGTCTGGATGACCAAAGGGCAAGCTTTTCAACGGCTGCGTCCACATGGCTTGGTGCCAAAGCGGGAGGGGGCAACGCAGATGCGACTAGGAGATCTCTTATGAAAACAATTAATGGCGGAGCTGAGAAAATATTGTGGGTATAGGCGGGGAGAATGGCACGGTTTTTAATGAAAACATGTTTGGGTATGAGATTAAGAGGTTATGTGAGAATAAGTTTGGTCCTTTCGCCATTGTCACTCGGACGAGACCAGAAGGCATCGGCACGAGTAATTATGTTTAACCTGTTGAAAGGCTGATAAAAGTACGGTAGGATATACACCGGAAATAGTCGATCGTCTTATGTGCCTTGTCCCAAAAGTCCTCATCATACCAGCAAAGTCGATGAATACGAAGTAGTTGAGAAGAGTTAATAGAATCCTTACAGGCTTTAGGGTGGGAAGAAGTAGGCGGAGGATAGAAGGCTGTCTTCGTGAAGGGTGACCATAATGTTTATAAAGTTAACTGAGATTTCAGAGACCAAAGATGTGAATTTAATGGAGGGGTGAAAAGAGCAAGCAACAAAGCTGATGAAAAAGTCAAGTCCACTCATCCCCATAGTGGTGACCTCAATACCATCATCAATGGTGACCCCAGTACCATCATCAATGGTGACCGCAATACCATCAGACCCCAATACATAAGACCCCAATACCATCATCAATGTAACTTTTGTAAGATTCAGGGAGGCGTCCAGTGTAGTTTCAAATGTTTCATGAACAAACATGCGTAGCTGGGTCCCATGTTAGTCCTTATAGCAACACCACTGATTTGGTCGAAGAAGTGGTCGTTAAAATAAAACAAAATGAGAGAGAGAACAAGTTCAGTCAATCGGAGGAGGGTGTTAGTAGGTATAAATGGAGGGGGGCTAATACGCTCAAGAAAGATTTGTAAAGTTTGAGACCGGCTGTAAGAGGGATCTAATTATGAAGAGAACATGCATCAAGCAGAAATAGATGATGTATCTTTTCAGGAGGAGTGAGGATGGTTGGTATCTTTGATTTAAGTGGGCAGTGAAGCTACGATGGGTTGAAAAACTCCATCAAGTGGCAAGAGCATGTCGAGAAAATGGGTCTACCAGGGTTACCGATACTTGGATATCTTAGGAAGTAGATAGAAGCATGTCGAGAAAATGGGTCTACCAGGGTTACCGATATTTTGATATCTTAGGAAATAGATAGAAGCATGTCGAGAAAATGGGTCTACCAGGGTTACCGATACTTGGATATCTTAGGAAGTAGATAGAAGCATGTCGAGAAAATGGGTCTACCAGGGTTACCGATATTTTGATATCTTAGGAAATAGATAGAAGCATGTCGAGAAAATGGGTCTACCAGGGTTACCGATACTTGGATATCTTAGGAAGTAGATAGAAGCATGTCGAGAAAATGGGTCTACCAGGGTTACCGATACTTGGATATCTTAGAGATAGAAGCATGTCGAGAAAATGGGTCTACCAGGGTTACTGATACTTGGATATCTTAGGAAGTAGATAGAAGCATGTCGAGAAAATGGTTCTACCAGGGTTACCGATACTTGGATATCTTAGGAAGTAGATAGAAGCAGGGCTTACCGAGGTCAATACCAAAGATATGTAAAGCACGGGCCGATTTAGGGAGAGACGATTCTGCGAGTAAACTTTTTTTCATAGTCTCTTTTACCATGTCATTGTTTTTCGTGATAGGATTGTTGGTCCTCGGTAGGCAGAAGTGGCTGTCTTCTAGTTGCATGTGTTCCTCTTTACTGTTGATAGATGTGTTGTCTTCTAGTTGCATGTGTTCCTCTTTACTGTTGATAGATGTGTGCCCCACCCGGCAGCTCCACCTTTGCCGGTGTGATGACGATCAAAGGATGGGTTAAGGGGAATACATTTAAGATCTTTAGAGAGAAGAGACCTTTCTTCGTCAGAGAGCGGGAGGTCGGGGGGATTTGGGGGGGGGGATGCATTCGACCAAGTTGTTACTGGCGACTGTTTGGTGCAGATTTAAAATATTGCTAAGCTTGAGATTGCCGTTTTTTTTCTCTTCTTTTTGTTAGCAGAAAAATAAAGGAAGAGATGTAAGTCACGGTTGAGTAGGTAGATAATAATTCTAATGAGTTCATATGATAAGCGGGGGTATTGTGGGGATATTAATGGAGGTATTATGGAGCTATTATGGGGATATTATGGAGCTATTATTGGGGAAAGTTTGACTTACAGTATACAACAAAGCAGTAATGTGGTAAGCGCTACAAATAGTTTTAAACTCTTAAGTTATCGATGCACTTACCATTTCATATCCACAGTTTTTCCACAGAGAGGAATCAACACTTTGTTGTCATGGCAACGGAGGCAAAGTTTCTCTGCGTGCTTCAGGAGCATTCTGTGGGGTTAAAGGTTATAAGATTGGCATAATTTCAAAGTCAGCATAAGAGCTGCAGAGGCCCCTATGCAGTCGACATTTTGCTCCCTACTAGTGGACGCATTAGCGTGGTGGGAAGGGGGTGACAGCTGGGGCGGCAACTTGTGGTTTATATTTAGACCTAACTTATATAAATCGATATGTTTGTTGGAGGGCGCACGTTTGAGATGTCGCCCCTAGCAGCATTTAGTGACATTGTCGTCGGGCCCTTAGGGACGTGCCTCATAATTTGTCTTTAGTTTATTCCAGCTCTGCATTGCTCTGTCAGTGACAGTTTATAAGTTTTGCATACCACCTAGCGGTCATCACCCAACAACCCCAAAAATATTTAAAAATCGGGAATATATGTTTCAGTCTATGGTACCGGAACAAATCCTGTACATTGACAACAAACCTAATCATTAGACCAGTTCGATAATTAGACTTCAAGTTAGATTCTTGGTGGTGTTGCGCTTCATTAATCAGCATTTTTAAGGACCAACTTTATGTCAACATATTGACCTTTGGATTGATCATTGGCTTTTCATTTTTTGCACGTCGCTTTACGCCTAACTTAACCCGGGCTGAGCCTGGTGCTGGTCCGCCATAATCGAGCTGAGCCTGGTGCTGGCCTGCCATACTCGGGCTGAGCCTGGTGCTGGCCCGCCATCTCGGGCTGAGCCTGGTGCTGGTCCGCCATAATCGGGCTGAGCCTGGTGCTGGCCCGCGTACTCGTAAATGCCATGGATCCCATGTTTAAATAAAATTATAAGCACAATTTAAACATACTATAAAAATTTTACCACATAAATAATACTAGAAAACTGACTAGAGATAATGTAAGCTCAGTGAAACTGCAAAGTTCTGAATATAACAATGTATTTGTTGCGATTTGTAAGTGATTCGTCTTAGAAAAATGCACATCTTTGGCAATGATCATGGTGCTTTCTGTGGAAAATTAATATTTCCTTTCACATACCGACTGATGATATGTGTAGCTTTTTTATTATTAAATTATTTTTTTTTAAAAATCATTTCTGAGTTGGGCCTTAAATTATAATTTAAAAGCATATAACAGATGAAGGAATTGGAACGGAAGGATAGCTGGTTTGGTATCGCCATAATGAAGATATAAATATTATTATTAAAATAATATGCATAATTTAGTATAAGAAAATGAGAACCACTACCAACACTCAGCGACCAGTAGGACGCACGCATAAAATATCGCAGCTCCGTTCCATGTTAGATTGTGTAACATGCTTTTGGGTTAGGGTTATAATATGCTATTAGTGTTATGAGGGCAACACTTCGATATAATGCGAAGAGATATCACCATGACGACATATGCGTGTTTTGTCCCTGGTTCCGATAGGGTCAAAACCCAGGTTGGGGCAAAATTTAGGGTTCAGGTTAGGTTTAGGGATAGATTTAGGGTTCAGGTTAGGTTTTGGGATAAATTTAGGACATAAGTTCGCGGGTCGGAACAATCAAGATGGCGGCCATGGTAAAAAAAACAAAAAACGCGGGGATATATATCTCTTCACATTTACCCAACAATTTTGCTAAATTCGTGATCAAAACTGTTCTAACTTCATACATGCAGTTTTCATTTGTTCCCATTGTTTTCTTTGGATAAATTATTGAATTGTAACACTCGGAATTTGACCCGCCGGGTCACAAACTTTATTAGGTTCAACCCTAATAGTTACGCCCTTGTCTATACTTACGGGTGTACTGCCGTACGGTGAAACCACGGCTCCCCATCGAACCATTTACTCCTCCAGAACTCGATTCTGTCATTGGGCGTGCCGTTGTCTGCCATCGTCAACCTCCAAATAAATTTGATAACTCACCAGACCACCGAATGCAGAGAGGGGCTAAAACGGAACTGAACAAATTAAGTTCAAGATTCTACATGATGCAGGTACCACTGAATAAATCATGAGATCAGGGTTTCTCAAGCGGTTTGCTTTCTTGAACCCCCCCAAAAAATTGTTTGACTCCGTCTCACAAACCCCTACAAAAGTAGCAATGCATTTTAAGATCTGAATTAATGGATTTCTCTTCGAAATAAAATGCCTTAGTCCTATAAATAGAACTTAGAAAATAAACGCGTGACTTCTTAAATAAAGTAAAATAATAATGAAAATTTTTTGAAATATATCACCTTCTATACATAACTTGAAAATCAGTAACATCAGTTTTCCTTGAATCCTCGAAATGCCATCTCACACCCCTCTGGGGGCCCGAACACCATATATGGAAATTCCCTTATCGCAACTCTTTTCTTCCCGTGACATTTTTCCCTGCAAAACATGTGACTTACCCCTCTTGAATTTTTTTTTGTCTTTTTACTTTTTTTCAGTGATTTTTTTTTTCCGCTCAACGTTGGGTAAGCCACCACCATCATCAGTGGCCCTACGGTCGATGTGAACCATCACAATCAGTGGCACTATAGACCATGTACACCATCATCATCCTCATTTGCACTATAGCCCATGTAATCCATCATCACCATCACTGGCGCTATAGACCATGTAAACCATCATTTGTTAATTAAATGTTACAAAGATCAATGATGATTGATATCAACTGATGCGTAGATAGTATGTATAATCTATAAGGTGCTATAGAATGTATGTATAATGTATATGGTACTCTAACACGTTTGACTGACCCAATATGGTAATTTCTTAACAGTGGCGTCTATACTGGGGGGGTGGGGTGGATAAGGAGTTGCGGGGGGGGGGGGGTAGAAATCCTTTCTCTCTATCTCTCTCTCTCCCCCCCCCCTTCCCCAAACCTTTGCCGGTTTTTGAACTTTAACCCAGTTAACAAGATAAATATATGAAAGGAAAGAATACAAATACTCGATTTCTTATTTATGTGACGAGACTACAAAAAGAGGAAATATTGTTGGTTACACTGTGTAAGTGTAGTGCTGGAGATTGAACCAGATTTAAACCACTTCGCAAATGACAAATATTTTGACAGCACAGCCACCGAGACACACAATTGATTTGATCTTTGAATTTTAAGTCTTTTAGCATCAATCAATATTTTTTAAGCAGTCAACAACATTCTAACACATTTTTTTACTGTAAATTCTAGTATTACGGTACTAATTGGCCTTTATTCTTTATCATAACTCTTGAAATAAATACCAATAACATGACCCACAAGAGGGACCAAGGTGGAGGGGGGTACTTCCACCACGCCGGGGATGGTGGATAGACGCCCCTGCTGTCGATTACTAAAGGGCCCTGCACTTTAGAGATCAGAGATATGTTTGGAAATGTTATTCTTGGGATGGCGGTTAATGATGATGTGGGTTTTTGATTGTGTGAGGGGTGCTTTAACTTCAATAGTCAAGTTTTGTACCGCTAAAAACAGAAGTGGCTCTTCGTGGATTGAGTTCTCTGTCAGGGGGCATGCGGGCAGCGCTTACGGTTACCGGAAATTTGATCGAAAGAAATTTCGTCGATGGAAAATTGATAGACGGAAATTTGATCGAACGGAAATTTGGTCGAATCTTCTTTTTTAGTTCACACGTTAAATTTTTCGTCAAATTTCTTCTTGAACGCTCTATATTATATTCTAAAACAAAATAATGCGTTCAAAAAGAAATTTGACGCAAAATTTTAAAGTGTAAACTAAAAAAAAAAAAGATTCGACCACATTTCCGTTCGATCAAATTTCCGTCGACGAAATTTCTTTCGATCAAATTTCCGGATATGAGCGTTTACGGGGTTAGACAATATTTTTAAATTTATGATACATGTATTGTAAGGAACTTTGAGAACAAGCTAGGCGGCTACAGATGCTAAGCGGGAAGAGTAGTTAGGCGGGAACAGAAGCTAGACGGGAGCAGAAGCACCCGGGAACAGAAGCTAAGGCGTGAACAGGGAGTTAGGTGGGAACATGAGAAAGACAGGGAACAGAAGCTTAGGCGTGAACAGGGGTTAGGTGGGAACATGAGAAAGGCAGGGAACAGAAGCTATGGCGTGAACATGGGTTAGGTGGGAACATGAGAAAGGCAGGGAACAGAAGCTAAGGCGTGAACAGGGTTAGGTGGGAACATGAGAAAGGCAGGGAACAGAAGCTAAGGCGTGAACAGGGGTTAGGTGGGAACATGAGAAAGGCAGGGAACAGAAGCTAGGCGTGAATTTTAGTATGATATTAAAAGGCGGCACTTTTTTTATTTATATTAATGGGCGGAATTATCGGTCCAGTCCAACTGAAATATAGGATTTTATGGATAACAGACGCGAAGCGTTATATTAATTAATTCACCATGAATGGCCTGGTGTTAGACATCGGGACTCATCGCACAGTTCATAAACACTGGTCTGTTGTCGGGGCTGAGTCTGTCTGTGGTTGCGCAGATGGCTAATCAGGCCAATTCTGGCACGAAAAGTTCTGATGCATAAGGTGCAGGGGGTGGATTGGATGGATGGGGTGGATGGGATGGGCAGCTCCAGGTACAGAGTAAACTCGGGCTTTTCTGGTTTGTCTTCTGTGTTCATCAGCAGCTGCTCTGTGAGTCTCATGTTGTACTGAGCCCAGCAGCTGCTCTGTCAGTCTCATGTTGTACTGAGCCCAGCAGCTGCTCTGTCAGCCTAAAGTTGCATTTAACCCCTGTGTATAGAAGTGCGCCACGATTCTCAAATCTTTTAGGACCGTTCCCACATGCTTGGGTCAGTGTGAAGTGTTTTCAAAGATGAAATTCAGTTGGTCTTTTAAGCGTTTCTTCTGACCAACACCCCCCCCCCCACACACACACAAACAAACCACCTGCCATGCTTGAATTCACCATAAAATATTGGGGAGGGGGGGCAAGTGGTCGTCTGACATTCTCCCAACATGGCCCGCCCACGAACTAGGACTGCATTAATAAGGTGTGTGTGCTGAGGGAGACCCGCTTGTGCGAGGTAGAGTACCTCGGTGTCTGGCACCTTGTCCTGCCATTTGATGTTGAGGATTTTTTTTAAGGCTTGTTGTGTGAAAGTGGTTTAGTTTCCTTGTATGGCGTTAATAGACTGTTCGTGTTTCACGTGCATATTGTATAGTATAGCTTTGGGAGCACAGATGCCTTGTAAGCCTTTATTTTGGTTTGGATGCTGATGCTTCTCCTTGTCCATACATTCTTAGATATTTTTCCGAATGCTTCTGAAGGCTCTTGCAGTTCGAAGGTTCACCTCATCACCAATGGTTAAGCTTTGGGGCTGTGTGCTACCGAGGCTCCATGCTTGGCATCTTTTGCCAGGCCCACTGTTTCGCGGTCTCTCTGGTCATCTTACATCCCCATTCACCACTGAAACTCCTACGTTGTCATTCTTTGATGTAGTGACGCAATGCCAAGTCCTGGTCACTTTTGGTCAGATAACTTTATTCTCAAATTAATGATGATGTGTGTGTCCGCTGCCTTGATAATCAACTCCAAATCCTACCCCCTCACCATGTTTACAACTTCAAGGGGCTACCCGTATATTTCGAGCGCTCTGAGAGAGAGAGAGAGAGAGAGAGAGAGAGAGAGAACAAACAAAAAATGTGGGGGGGGGGGGGGGGGGCTGCGTACTTGATGCCGATGATCACGGTCTGAGAGAAAGGGGGAGGGTAGCGGGCGTAATGCCGATTATCAGATTCTTAAAAACACAACGTTGGAAATCCATTAGAACAGTGGTTCTCAATCTTCCGAATGCCACGACCATTTAAAACAGTTCCTCGTGTTGTGGTGACCCCCAACCATAAAATGACTACTTCATAAATAAGTTTTCTGATGGTTGTAGGCGACCCCTGAGTTATGGTCGTTCGACTCACGACCCACGGGTTTAGGGTCGTTCGACTCACGACCCACAGGTTGAGAACAGCTGTATTATAAAAAAGAATAAACACTTGAGGGTAGTCATAATCATTATCAATTTTTCTTTAAACTTACCTTGTTTCCTGGTACAACTATTTATGTGAGTGTGTGTAGCGAGGGGGGGGGGGGCGGTCTGATGTTACTAGTTCCATCATTAGTTAATACTTCATCGTATAAAATAGTATTAACTAAACCTCTTAGCCAAGATAACCCCCACCCTCCTGCCCCACTTCCACCACCCAAGCTATGACCTTTTAACCTTCATACTGGCACAGACCGCATTAAATGGGCCTACAGTGTATGGACATCACGACGGGACCTTCAACCCTCGAGAGAGCCCGGTCCTTACACCCCAGTGTACGCTGATGCCTCTGAATCTGATGTAATGGTCTATTATTTTTACATTACTTTAATCGTATGAATAATACTTTTGGTCAGAGACTGGGAAAAAATCTGGCCACACATCGGCTAAATGGACCAAAGCAACAGACATTGTAAATACATGTTTTATATTAAAATTTCAATTTAAAACCACTTAAAAGTACATTGAAAAACAATCGGAAAACAATAATTACATGTTATAGTAGCCACTGAAGTGTTTTAATACAGTTCCATGAGGTAAATTAGTAATTTATTATTGTATTTCTGTAGAAATAATAATTTGCGCTTAAATAAGGGATTACCATTGATTTTGATGTTACTTGATGGTAATGTAACTTGATGGTGATTTACTTGAAGGGGATTTACTCGATACGTATAAGTTATATCATCATTATTTATGTTATATTCAACTTCACATTCTCTCAGACTGACGTCACTGACATTGAACATTCTCTCAGACTAACATCTCTCTGAGTGATGGACATTCTCTCAGACTAACAGAACATGCCCAGCAAAACTGGCATTGGACATTTAAGGAATTGCTCCAAATAAATCAAAAGAAAATTTCAACAAACGAATGTGCTGAATTCAAGGGGCATTTTTATTAGTGTACATGTCAGAGCTATGATATTTTCATATGTCAAAGTTATGATACTACCATATGTCAGAGTCATGATATTACCATATGTCAGAGTCATGATACTACCATATGACAGAGCCATGATACTGCCATATGTCAGAGCCATGATACTACCATATGTCCAAGCCATGATACTACCAAACGAACATTAAATAATGCAAACACATGTGCTACCACAAATAATCTAATTAATCTATAGGCGATCTAACATCAAACAGTGGTCTAAACTATATTATTACATGCAGCCATTAGTCGGTTACATTGTTGATTCAGATATGGATATATAATTCAAATAAGTAAAATGAAAAGATAACAAAAACAATAATTTTTTAAGTCAGAATTTATGAATGATCAGATAATGAGCTAAGTCAGATAGTGAGCTCTGGAGTGTTTATTTATTTAAGAACACATTCACAGAGTGAAACTGGTTGCCTTGTCTTGTCTAAATAAGCACTTGATTGACTTAAAAGAGAGATTTAAAAACTAATCACCAAGTCTATAGATGGCACCAAAGAATAATTATAATTAATTGTGTAAAGAGGTTTGTTCCTTTGGTTAAGTGTAATGAACTCACACTTTTGTTGAATATACTACTTAAAAGAGCACCAGAATCACTAAAGAAATTAATTATTTTATCATGTATTCAATGAAATTAAATATATTTCATTTGGATTTTGATAATCTTAATAATCTATAGTCTATGTTAAACCTTTACATAATCTACCTAGCAGGTTCTTTGGATTGATACGTTTCATTTAAATGGGTCATTATTATTTTTTTTAATTATTAAATTTAATCTTGGGTTCAGAAAATATTGTTACAATTCTGGAAGCTGACATGTGATCACACTCTTGTTACACAGACCAAAATCAGTAATTTCATTGGTTTACATTTTTAATGCTTTCACAAATATGTCAGTCATTTGATGGGTTTACATTTTTAATGCTTTCACAAATTTCTTTTTTAAAACAGGAATATGCCAACAAACTTCTGATGATTTCCTTGTATTAACTCAAACTAATCTACAAATTTAGCATTGTTAGATTCCAGGCCATACATAGTCTAGGAGAAAATACAATTTAAATGATGAGAATAGGAAAATAAAAATAAAAAAATATCACAGTTAGCCATTTTTCAATATGAAAGCTGTATCAATTTTATTACTTACGCTTTAAACAAAAATATTATAACTACAAAACTCCCTGAGTTGACTTAAAATAATATTAAAACTTCAAAACTCCCTGAACTGACTTTAAAATTTATTTACAACATGGTATATTCTATTATTATTTTCTTCAAATTTTTCCACCCCATGAAAATTTTTTTGCATATTTTAACAAATGCATCCAAAAAAAGCTGTACAAAACTGAAGAAATCTCTTGTATCTGAATAAATAAAATGTGACAAGGAAAGATTAATGGCAAAACCTCTGTCCGAACTAACAAATTGGTAAACATACAATTTTGAGATATGAAAAAAGATGCAGTTAAAAATACAATATTTATAAATATATACATCGACTTAACTAATTGCCCTTTGTAAGCTACCAAGCTAGGGCCTATTTGTGGGTGGCAGTGCACAGTTCAGCCAATGTAAAGCTTTTTTGTAGTACAAAATTCAGTAAATGTTAATCTTGTTTGTACCGGTAGTAGAAAATTCAGCCAGTATCCTACTTGTTTGTCGTACAAAATTCAGCCAATGTTAAACTGATGTGTTTCACCACAACTGTGCCTTAGTCAGGCACTGCTTGAAGAAAAATTTGAACCTTCATTGGGGTTGAAGGTAAACACAAGATTGTAGCAGCCTCAGAATGCAAGTCTTTCACACAGCTAGTGAATCTTGCTCAATGGTGGGCTTGCAATATGAGCCTGATGTATCATTGCTGCCTTCACTAGGAACACCAACTGAACTGGCAGAGCTTTCGCTGCTGGCTGTTGTCGTAGCAGCCAAACAGACTGAGGATGAAGCAGATGATGACGGGGCAAACAAGGATGTTGAAACAGTAACTGAGGGTGTCACCTTCTGATGTGATTGTACATTAGTGTATGGAGCAATCATCTCCCTTCGAGTTCTTCTCTGTTCCTTTCGGTGTGCCAACATCATCTGAATTTGCTGCATTTTTCCTCGTAGAGCAATATTTTCTGGGTTCTCCTTTAAACCTATTGATGAGGTTAAAATATTTATATAAAAAAATGATACATTTTTTAATTGTATGCATTTTAAGTCAAAAATGATAAACACTTTAGATCCACATGGCACACAAAATAAAAAAAGCACAATGTTATTTCCCCTGAGAAGTTGTAACATAATGTTAATGTTATTTCCCCTGAGAAGTTGTAACATAATGTTAATGTTATTTCCCCTCAGAAGTTGTAACATAATGTTAATGTTATTTCCCCTGAGAAGTTGTAACATAATGTTAATGTTATTTCCCCTCAGAAGTTGTAACATAATGTTATATGAAAGTTAACATAATATTAACTTTCTCAAGACAAACAATATCTGTTTGCATTTGATTTCAATTCAATAAAATAAGAATCTATCTTACCACAGCAAGCAAAATTAAATAAATTATCACTTATTGCATCTAAATTCCAACCACATTCGACATCTGAGTCCATTCTTGACAAAATTGCTACTTGTGGGTTATTCATTTAGGAGGTAATAAAACTTAGAAGGGGAGAGTATTTTTGATTTTTTTAATTACTGTTTTAATAGACGCCAAGCGGCATCATGTGGATATAAAGATTAAAGCAAGCCAAAAATAAATTAGTTTTAGAAATAAATTTGTTTCAAATTTATTGTTGCAAAAATTAATGATTTGAAATGTTTAAATTAAATTTAAAAAAAAAATAATGACAAAAAAATTACTTTTGAAAAAACTTAAGAGGAATCCTACAAACCTTGACTAGTTTTGACTGCTGGGCTCGATGAGGGTGTCCGAAGTATGTTTGGACAAGGGATTGGGCTCTGATGTTTCCTTGGGTTTACCACTTGAGTAGAACTGGGAGGTGGGCTATTGGGTGCTGCCACAAGTAAATCATTGAGAATATGAAGGATAGTGTTCACACTCCTTCGTGGTTGTCCATAAACATCTTGAAGGTTAGGATCCAGAATTCCTAGACATAAAATAAAAGTAGCTCTGAATTATTTACCAAATTTTATTTAATGATTTTTCATAATAATATAAATTTATATAAAATGTTTATAAAATGTATATATAGGAGGCACACCACCCCTTTCTAGAATGTACATACTGAGGTGTTTAAGGCCCGCTGCATGTATTCCAGTTTTTTTTAATTAAGGCCCACTATGTGCATTCCAGTATGTTTAAGGCTCACTGTGTGTATTCCAGTATGTTTAAAATCTTTAAATTGCAGACCTATGGCTGATCTATTTGTGAAATAGATTTAACCTTAACCCTTTACAGTCCGATGCGCCCGAAATGCGCCGATTTTTTCCTTAAGCTTACAGTCCGTTGCGGCCAAACCCGCCCGCTTCGCCCCGCTGCGAGGTTGTTTACTTTCGTTCTTAGCACAGCGGAAATCCATTGCGCATTACTATTTATAGTTCTACCGGAAGAAAGCCTTGTTGTCGGCATTTATTTTGATACTAGTTTGACTGCGGTATCTTTAGGGGCTGATTTTCTACGATTTTTTTAAAAGTTGCGATATTTTCGCTGTAAAAAATGGCTATCGAAGCCTTGGATACAATTTTGAAAGAACTTAGGACTAATGAAGCTTCACTATTTCATAAATCTAGTGTCCCTGAAACTGTTTTTTTGGTGCAACTTTTGCTTTAATCATTTCTTTGTATTTAGGTATTTTTTATTTTATTTTCTTGCTTTTAGTTTATTTTCTGTAAATTAATTAGATAAAGAACCTTCATTTAGAATGGAGTTATGACCCTTTGCTTGGTCGCTAGGATTAGAAAAGGCTGAATAGGCTTGGACTGTAAAGGGTTAAACCATCAAGTAAGAAACTATTAAAAACTTCTTGAGAGAGATCATTCTATTTGGCCATTTATCAACAAATGTAAGCAATACAAGTTTGGTCTTTTAAAAATACGGTACTTCTCTTATTCTCAGGTTCTTTACTGATTTTAAGTATTTATTCCAAAAGAAGCATATTTTTTGCTGGATGTCCTAAATGAACAGCCCCAAAAAGTTGATATTGGTGCAGATCGCATTATCCCAGTCTGGTAACTGCTGGGTTTTGGCACCGATTTTTGCTGACTCAGCAATAAAAAAAACTTTGGGAGGGGGGAAGAAATTTTCGGCATTTTTCATTCTCTATCCGTTTCGCTTTTTAACTTCTCTATAGATTAACGCATTAAGAAATATATAGCATTGAAATATGATGTCGACGTGACGTCCTTGGTATTTCAGAAAAGTTCTTTTCCTCATTGTTGTGACGTCTTTGGTAATTGAAAGTGGGTGATCATGACGTCATGTCATGGGTAGCGAAAGGGTTAATCGTGTTCTGAATATTTTATTAATGAAGTTTTGCTGTTGATAAAAAATTTCCTGACCTTGAAAAGTTCCTGTGTATACACCACGTCCCAAATGTTTCATGTTGTCGATGACTGCCCCACTCGGACTGGGCGGAGATGCAGGGATGGGTTTATCTCCATGGCTGGGTGGGGGGGAGACGATGGGTTTGTCTGAAACCCTGGCCAGTGAGGGCAGCCGGTGTGGCTGTTTGAGTACAGACTGTGAGGAGACACTCTGAGACACAGCTGTCACAGTCTGAGGCAGCGATGCTGACTGTGGTACTGATGTGGGTGCACTGGGCTGAGAAGAAAATGTTGATCAATTAATATTTTAAAATGGAATTACAAGAAAATTAACCTTCAACATAATTAATGAAGGAACCAATTGTAATGTTTAGATAATGAAGCAAAAGCACCAATGAATGAAGCGGGCAAACTGTAAAATTTCATTAAATAACTAACTGTACCTACTGTAACAATAACATGCAACATGTAGTATATGAGAATAAAATTGTGTTTCAAAATCTTTATTAAACCGGATTTTAAAAGTTAACCAGCAATAATAAAAATTCCCAATGGATAACTTCATGTATTTACTGGAAAAAAATAAAATACTGAATAATACTAAATATACCAATAAAATATGAATTTATCAGTAAAATATCATGAATTTTCCAGTAAGATATCATGAATGTACCTGTAATAATATCAAAAGAAGAAACTTACACTAGTAATGCTGGTCCGGTTAATTTCTTGTAGATGATGTATCCTTTGTGATAGACAGCGTGTAGCCTCAGCTATAGCCGATGCCGACAAGCCAGTCTGCGACAGAACAGCAGAAGCTGAAGGTGTCATAGGGGACAAAGTGGGGCATGGCTGGGATGAACCTCGCTGTCCCTGCAACATTGACAACTGCAGCTGTACAAAGACCATATTGTCCCCCATACGGACGGCTAGCATTAGGGGACTTCGGCCCGAGAGAAAGTCGTTCACCTGTTAATAGAAGATTTTATCATGAATATACAGAGGTCTTTCACTTTCATGATTTCATTCCTCTCTAATATAAACATGGCTCTCTAACACAAACATGTTTCTCTAACATGGCTCTCTAACACAAACATGGCTCTTTAACATAAACAAGGCTCTCTAACACAATCATGACTCTCTAACACAAACATGGCTCTCTAACATAAACATGGCTATCCAGTATCACAAACATAGCTCTCTAATAACAATAACATAACAATACTCTCGTATAACACAGAAATTACTCTAACATAAACATGGCTCTCTAATATCACAAACATGGCTTTCTAATATCATAAACATCGCTCGCTAATAACACAAACATTGCTCACTAAAAGCACTTTAACATGGCTCTCTAATATAAACAGCATGGCTCTCTAGGATAAGCATAATGATGTTCAATGATGACCAAGGCTTGAGCTGTGGTTGTTTCAGTGAGGAAGAACTATTTCTTGTGTCTTGCTGTGCTATATAAGTGTTCCATCTCGCTAGTGACAGCAATTACCTGTCCTGATGTGCACAATCACCAGTCCTAATGTAACCAGTCACCTGTCCTAATGTAACCAATCACCTGTCCTACCTAATGTAATGAATCACATGTCCTACCTAATGTAATGACTCACCTGTCCTAATGTAACATGCTCCAAAAAGTGTATAGTTTAACCAAAGAACCTGCCATAACACAACACACCGGTCATAAAACAATACACCTGTCATAACACAACACACCTGTCACAACACAACACACTCGTTACAACAAATAACACATAGCACAACACACTCACCATAACACCAGCACTCACCTCAGTTTCAGTAAGATTTTCCAGAGCTTGAATGATGCTCTTGTCAGACTGGCATGGCTGGAGAATTAAGACAATCAACAGGTACAAGTGTCAGGAATACATATAATTAAACATATAAAGTAAAGTGTGTCAGGAACAGGTAATCTAATTTATTCTAATATATAGTGTGTCAGGAGCAGGTAATCGATTAAAAATAGTGTTTTAGGTTCAGCTACATCTAATCTATAGATCTAGTCCTTTTTTTCTGGCATCCGTAGTGACGACAGTGTGATTTCGCAGGACTGGAATTTTTTCTTTAGCACTATAGACTATAAGCTGGTTCCCTATACCGGTACAGCAAATCGTCTCTCTCCACGCTGCTTGATAGCCAAAGGGAACACCATATATGGATGATACAGTTTGGAACCAGTTGCGTCGCAGCAGCTGTCGGAATTTTGATTGTATTAATGTATCCGCTTACGGGACTTCTCCGTGTTTCGATTTAGTGCTTCCTTCTCTTAGATCAGTGGTTCTCAACCTTCCTGATACCGCGACCCTTTAATACAGTTCCCATTGTTATGGCGACCCCCGTCCACAAAATTATTTTCGATGCTACGTCATAACCGTATAGTATATGTGTTTTCTGATGGTCTTAGGCGACCCCTGGGAAAGGGTCGTGCCATCCCCAAAGGGGTCGCGACCCACAGGTTGAGAACCGCTGTCTTAGACCCAAGGTTAGCGGGTCCCATCCAACCAGGGTGCTGGTTTTGCGATTGACTTGTGTATTTGGTGGCGATTGAGCTTCAGGCCACAGGCTTGGGATTTCGGATTGACTTTTTGAGTTTACACCACTCGACCACCCAGCCCATAGTCTATAGTGTGTCAGAAACAGGTAATCTAATATAGAGAGTGACAGGAACGGGTAATCTATTATATAGTGTGTTTGGAACAGTTACATTTACATCTAATCTATAAAGTACCGTTTGCCAGAAACAGGTTTTCTAATGGATAGTGAGTAAGGAAAAGGGTGTTATTTATAAATCGATAATTTATGAACCAGCAAACATATTGTATAGTTAATGACTAATGATCCAGCGAAATAGTAAACCATTTTGCATTCTACTTTGTACCGACTCTTTCTAACAGAAGCTGGCTCGAGCTATGATGGCATGCTCAGAGCCTTCCACCCCTATCTGAGAAATGGGACAGCACCTGTGAGTAAACCAGGCCAACTCGTGCGTAAGTTGTATCGATCCAATATTGATTCAAGAAGCTCATTCAGGAAAAGCCCGGAGAGGCGGGATGGGTGGTATTTCAGTCTGGTTGACTGGGGCTGGGGGCTGGGTGGTGATTCAGTCTGATTGACTGGGGAATGTGTGGTATTTCAGCCTGGTTGAATGGGGGTGGGTGATATTTCAGCCTAGTTGACTGGGGTTGGGAGAAAGGTGGTATTTCAGCCGGGTTGACTTGACATGCATCCCGGACTACTTGCAAGCATTTTAATGTGTATTTGTTCTTATAAGCGGAGGCGTAGCCAGAGTGTTCGGAGGCGTAGCCAGAGTGTTTGGCGCCTGGGGACAAGATTCATTTTAACTCCTTTCCCTCTTACTATTAAACCCATTATTTTAATCAGAAAAGTATTATAAAAACGCATTTAGGCGCCCCCATCCGTCTGGCTACTGGGGACATCTATCCCCCCCCCCACTACCCGCTCAGCCACGCCTCTGTTTATGAGACCACGACCATCCCGAGAGGAGTGCTATTGAAGACTTTCCCATCCTGGCTGGCAGCGGACAAGCCTTCCTATATGAATGTCAAGTCTAACTGCGCTTCATAATCATATACTAACCAACCTTTCTTTTAACACATTCAACAGAACGAAACGTCACAGGTACAGGGTCACGGGTACAATGGAGTGTCCAAATAGTGCACCAAGTCACGTGACCAAGTTCGGTTGAACGTAGGAGGGTTAGGATTAGTGTTTCTCAGAGAATATGTTTTTTTAAAAAGGGGTTTCAGGAGTTTTGGGAGCATTTCAGCAGTTCGGGACCACATCTGCACTGCACATGTTAGCACCCGGCCCTTGATGTTAGCACCCGACCCTTGATGTTAGCACCAGGCCCTTGATGTTAGCACCCGGTCCTTGATGTTAGCACCCGGCCCTTGATGTTAGCACCAGGTCCTTGATGTTAGCACCCAATCCTTGATGTTAGCATCCGGCCCTTGATGTTAGCACCCGTCCCTTGATGTTAGCACCCGTCCCTTGATGTTAGCACCCGGTCCTTGATGTTAGCACCCGATCCTTGATGTTAGCACCCGACCCTTGATGCCAGCACACTCGCGGTAATGATACACACTTTATTAGATACATATGCCAGGTAGACACTTGATTAGGTATCCTCAAACTACGTCCCTGGGACCAGATCTGCCCTGGGACCAGATCTGCCCTGGGACCAGATCTGCCCTGTGACCAGATCCGCCCTGCTAGGGGTCCTTTATCCGGCCCGCCTGGTAAGGGTATTTGGCTAGCAACGACAAATAATAAACCAGACATTGATATTATCATTAGCCAAACTTCCCACTAAAATACTATTCAATTTTTGTTGGATATATTTGTTCTACATTTTAAATGGTATTGCTTTTTTCAGGCTTAAAAATAAAGATAAAAACTACCAATGAATTATGTGCAGTGTGCATAGAATTGAGATATGTGCAGTGTGCATAGAATTGAGATATGTGCAGTATTCATAAACACTCTAGGTAGAAACAGGGAGAGAATGAATATGATGAAAAATGTGCTTACGCTCAGTCCAGACTCCATATTTGGTAGCAGTGTCACGTGACTTTCGTCAGGTATCTGGTGATCGTGAATACAGCCTCCTTTGATAACCCTGGAGACGAAAAATATTTGGTTTTAATTTCTTCCGTTTGATTACCCTGGAGATTAGTTCTACAATTTGTTATTCTTATTATACAATTTGTTGGGCCAAATTTTGTTTGAATACCTTTGTCCGGTTTTAATACCTTCAAGATTACTACGGTACCCACAAAATTACTACCTACAAGATTAGTACATACAATAATAATTCCGGTATCTACAAGATATTAGTACCGGTACCTACAAGATTAGTAGGCCCTGCCTACAAGTACAAGAATACTTGAGGTATCTGCAAGAAGATTTCTACCTACAAGATCACTACTGACTTGGTAGTTACAAATAGTTACTTGGTAGTTACAGGTAGTTACTTGGTAGACCGATGATAGAATCAGTGAGCCAATACTACACCATTCATTTTGTCTATATTTTTGTTGTCATCTCCACAGCCTACGCTTCTATCAATATCTTATTTCCCTAGAGCAGTGGTGGCAAACAGTGGCGTAGTGAGGGGGGGCATCATGCCCCGGGCGCTACTCACAAAGGGGCGTCAAATGGTATATTTTACTATAAAATTGTATGGTTTTCGAATAGGTGGGGGCGCTAAAAAGGTATTGGGGGCGCTAAAAAGGTATTGTGCCCCGGGCGCGAGTTAAGCTCGCTACGCCACTGTCGGCAAACGACCGGAGTGCGACTCGGCCAGCCGGCCACAAATAGGTTTTGACTCCGAAATGGTTCTTGATTCTTGACAAGAAATCTGGCTCTCAAAAAATGTATAATCGTCTTGCTGCTGATTTTTTGTGTGGCTCTTTTGAGTTTGCCGACCACTGCCCTAGAGTTTAGTCATTAGAAGTTAGAAGAGATTAACTAGAGGGCTTTATGAAATTGTAATTAAATGGTAGTAGTTCGAGTTCGAATGGAGAAATAGGACAAACAAATGAAGGTTTCGGCAAGAAGTATTTTTCGACAGACAAAACAACAACAAAAAGTAAGAAATGTAAATTCAAATGCTTATCGTGTCGGAGGCGATTATAATGTAAGAAACTGAAGTTAATTTGTCTAAAACCAAAACGTACCGGCTGCTATAGAGATTACAGAAAGCTAAAATCATTTTTTAACAAAAATACAACCACGCCCTTAAACAACCTTTTCATGGCTTTTTCTCGAACTCTCCACTTATCAATCTTACTTATCAACATTGTTCCGTGCACACTTATCTGACTTATCAACATCAACCCTTGTATAGTTGTGTACTTTAATCAACATTAACCCCGCCCCCCCTCGTGTGTACAACTGTAACCTCCCTTTACTTGATCGATACCACCATAAACTCGTGCACCGACTGCCGAATGGCGTCAACAACCCATTCCTCTCCCCCCGATGACGTCAAACGACCCACTCCCCACCCGTTCAATCTTTAAATGGAACAGCCAACACGCCGATTTCTTTGTTCGCTGGTGGAGGGCCGGTTGGTGTAGCGACGGTTGACTTCTTACGGGGTGTTAAAGTGGATGGAGTATGGGAGGGAAAAAAGGTGTTGGGGGGGGGAATGGCGTGTGGTACATATACCCACCTATCCGTGACTGGGGGAGGGGGGCTGCCGTGTGGTACATATACCTTTATCCGTAGGCTATGTTAAGGGTAGGAAAGACACGTACAGCTGATCGGAAAACTCACAGGTCACAGCCCCGGCCTTCAGGGCCATTCTTCCCGTCAACTTAGGAAAAATACATACTTATTATCAGTTAACACTGTTAATCTCTTATATATTTTTTGCTTGTGGTGTGACTGCTTCCATTTCAGGATTGTGCACAAAATATAATTCCCAATTATGATATTTTTAAAAAAAAAAACGCACTGCGTTTGGTGCTTAATATTTTCTTTTCTGAAAATTAATATGATACGTCATTGCACACTTTTTATTTCACGCCCATGAACTATATTTGCCATTCTGATGTCCCAACCACGTTTAAACCGAATATTTATTGCTACAATATTTAAATAATTAATTGAGACGATTTCATTTTACCGAAAAGAAAATATTACGCACAAACGCAGTTACTTTATTTCCCCAAAAAATCATTTAGCGTAGTTACCGGGAATGATATTTGGCGCGCTATCCGGAAATGGAAGCAGTCACACCACAAGCAATATATATATAAAGAGATGCTGTGAAACCATTATCTATTAACGTCACTATTTTGTATCCACATTGCTATCAAGATTGTAGTTTAGGGTCGGTTCACGCGATCAAATTTTCCTTCAAGCATTTGATGCAATTCGTGTATGAAGCCTTGCCACATCTTTCAGATTACTATTTAATCAAATCCCACCCCCCCCCCCCAAAAAAAAAAAAAGAAACCACGCACAAAATAAAGCGTTCATACAACATTTTGACGCAAAATTTGACCGTGTCAACTGACGCTTATGCTATCAGAAACCTGCCCTTTAAAATAACTTTAAAAAAATTAATAAGCTATATATAGATTGTTAAAAAAAAAAAATTAAAGCCATTGCCATTGTCGGTCCATGTTTTTTGTTTCGCTTACATTTTATGTCCACCGAATAGCGTGCTTCTAGAGTTTGTAAAAGTATATACATGTATATAATATAATCTTATATTGTCAATTAATACTGAACATATTAGACACCAATCATGTTTGGAGCTCGAGTCCAATTCAATATCGTTATGTATTTAAATATTAGAATATTGTTAGTTAGCTTTGCGGTGGTGGAAAGCATTATAGGTGTTTCTAGGAATGTCCCATGTTTGTGGAAGGGTGCGTTTATTGGTAGGGCGCCGTGTGTGGGGGTGGTTTCAGAATCAACGAGACATTAGAACAACCACACGCAAGATAAGAATACATAACCATCATCATCATGTCCCTTAGTCCTTGGACCGTTGGGGCGCCACAGATGACATGAAAACTGTCCTTCTCCATTCCTCTCTGTCTTATGCCCTACGTACAGCATCGCCTAGTTTTAATCCCGTCCACTCTTTGATGTTATCTTCCCATCCTTTTCTCTGTCTTCCTCTTCTTCTCCCTCCTCTAGTTGTGAATACATAAACAAGCTAAAACACAAGTCAAGATCGTCAGTCCCGGCCTGAAACCCCAAACAAATACATAAAACAAGGGGATAATGTTCGGGCGTTATAACTTATACCATCAACAAACACGGCACATCAACTTGGATACATGCAGGCAGAGCTAATATTGGGCAATGTGTTTATTGCACAGCTAATATTGGACAGTTGCTTCCAGCTTCCACCAGAAGTGGCCAGTCATCCATTGATTCCAGCCATCGATCTAAAGAAAAGATTTCGCAAGTCTGTAACGTAGTTGTATCCTGATACAAAGATTTCGCAAGTCTGTAACGTAGTCGTATCCTGATACAAAGATTTCGTCAGCTCACTAGATGCTAATCACACAAACACATTCATTTTCATTGGATGCTAGCCACAACACCACCCCCCTTAAGGGTAATCTCCTTACATGCTTGCTACACAACCACACCCCTTAAAATTAATTGGCAACTCACTAAATGCTAACCACAACCCAACTTATAGGTCATCTCACTAGATGCTAACCACACCCTCACTAAAAGGTCAGCTCAAAAGATGCTAGCCACACCCCACACATTAACGAAATGAGGACGTCCCTGGTGTCTGAAAACTGCTTCCTCTGCTTTCCCGTGTTACGACATATCTTTGTATGTTAAAGCATATCTCTGTGTGTTAAAACATATCAATATCTGCGTATTACAACATTTCTCTGTGTGTTACAACATATCAATCTCTAGGTTTTAAAAGCATTGGATTGGTCAGCAACACATTCGACTCAGTAACAGTAACACAAACGACTCGATATCAATTTAAAAACATTTTCACGTAAATAGGAATAGGGGAACATTTTCACGCGAATAAGGGAACATTGTCACGAGAATAAGGGAATATTGTCACGAGAATTAAGGAACACTGTCACGAGAATAAGGGAACATTGTCACAAGAATAAGGAAACATTGCCACGAGAATGAGGGAACATTGTCACGAGAATAATGGAATATTGTCACGAGAATAAAGGAATATTGTCACGAGAATAATGGAACATTGTCACGAGAATAAGGGAACATTGTCACAAGAATAAAGGAGCATTCTCACAAGAATAAGGGAACATTGACATTGTCAAGAGAATAAGGGAACATTGTCACGAGAATAAGGGAACATTTGACGCTCATTAACACATTTACTTAATTCTTAATACACTAGATGTTCTACTCGGCATATAAAAAAAAGATAAAAACACTGAGTTTTTGCACATATGTTCTTATTCTTGAAATCAATCACTAGTATAATTAAACGTGACCTTATTTTCAACGTCTACAGTAGCATAATCACCAATTAATCTTATCATCTGCTCGGCTGTTTGTAGAATAAAAACTAAATAGCCCAGAGTGGTTACAGAAAAATAAGTCCAACAAGTAGGCTGCTATATAATAGGGCCAAGTAAGTAGCCTACCATATAACTAGGGTCAAGTAGTAGCCTACCATATAACTAGGGTCACACAATTTTAAAAAATGACACCATTTAAGGACGGCGCACTACTAACATGGAGTTAAGGCTGTATGAGTGACTGATTGGGAGGTAGTTAGGTAAATCTAATCTGGAGTTAAGGCTGTATTTGTGGCTGATTGGGAGGTAGTTAGGTGAAATACTCCATACAGTCTTTTCATAGAAAACTCGATCAGTCATATTTCACAACCAATCTTTCTTCAACCGGTTTCTTTACCGACCATTCTACCGAACTCTTTTTCTTTTAAGCGCCATGCGCAGCACACCATTGATAAAGGTCAAACCGCAAGAGTTCACCTCGACGTGGGCGGGGCCAGCCGACAGCTGATCATATTTACGTTCTGGCCGTGGCCCTAGGCTGTCATGACGTCATGTTTCTAGGACGGTCATACCAAGATCTAGTTCTAGAGATGTTACATAATATCTAAGGGATGTCGTCATATCATTTGCTTGAGTCCGTCTCACTTTCTCGGCTTGTTAAGTTTGTTCTTTACTGTATCCCATTTTGAACCATATTTTCATTTTCTGAACTGGGTTGGGACCCGTCCCGTTATCTTGAGATAAAAATACCACGGACCACGTCCGTCGCAGGTCGATCAGGAGTGACATATTTGATGAAATGGATAGGGCGGAAAAAATTGTTCATTTATTGGTACAGGATGGTAAAAGTATAGTTGGTCTTAGGTCTAAGAGACAAATATTTTTTTTATCTTAATCTAGTCTGTTTATTTTTCAACGGCACGGTTATTTGATCTAAACAGGCAGATGGTCAGTGACAGTGTAAGCATACTGCGACAGTCCTATAGTTGATCTAACTGCATTTGAGTTGGTCTAACAGTCATATAGTCATATTCATATAGAGTTGATATAGCACTAACAGTAAATATAGGCCTACTCCTAAATTTGATCTAACACTCTTACAGTACGTACTGTTGGCCGTTGGTAAATGTGTGAATAAAGAAACCAGACACACAATTATTTTAAGACCATCCCACACACAAGCACCCCCTTTCTCTCCCCCCCCCCCCCCCGACAGAGAGCCTAACTACATACATACCTAGCAGCCTAGGCACACTTAGACCGTAACAGAAACTGTCTTATAGCCTAAAGCCTTGAAGCTAACAACATCGTTAAAAAAATTTAAAATGTAAAAATCAAAATAAAATCATTTTAACTTTTAACCATCATTATCAGAGAGATAACACGCTTACCAAATTAAATTAAATAGGCCTGACCTTGTTTAGTATTATGACTCTAATTATGGAATCAAACGGTACGACCTACCCTCGTACGTTGTGGCCTACCCATAGCAGTAAGTAGGTTTGACCTAGCTAAGTAGTAAGTAAGCTTGATCTACTTTAGTAGTAAGTAGGCTTGACCTAGTATTCGGGTCAGTATGTAAGGTCGAAGAAAACAGTAAAATATACAGTACAGGTTATATACTATAATAAAGGAAAAAGTGGCATTTAGGCTTAGTCTTAGTAGGTTAAAAAAAAAGTAAATTTAAACTTTTTATGAATGAATGCCATGCTCATGCGTAAGTGTAACATGCACGGTGATTAAAACTTAACGAACTTACTTGTCTTTGTAAATGAGTGAAATCTTGGATGGAGAAATTCCAAGTTTTCTGGCCAGAGCAACTTTCAGTCCCACGACCGTCTCTAGAGGCGAAACTGAGATTTCTAAGCGACCCCCAGTTGTTGGGCATACAAAGAGGCGGATGCAACCTGGCCTCCTTCGAGCTGATCTTACTTTGGAAGGCGCTTTTCGGTTAGAAACATGAAACTTCTTTTCCATACTTTTCCTTAGAAATCCTCGAATAAAAAGTTTTTATTAATTTACAGTTAAAATTATTTATAACAACACAATTGATAAATATCTACATTGAAGTGTACAGAGTCATCGGAGTACCGTGCAAAACTTTGGAACAAAGTCTTACCGATTAACACTGTCAACGGCCTATTTCCCTTTTATACTGACAGCGCTGGGACCTCACAAAAGGTCAACGGGCGATTCTAATGTTGGCGTTGCGTGGGGTGTAAGGTTAAAGAGGTAAAGCCATACCCGTAGTTTATCAATGAGAACAAATGATGAATCGGTGCTTCCCCTATTTATTGCACCAGAGCGTTCCCTTTATTCTTGAAGTCAGTTATTTTTTAGATTTATTTTAGTTTAATTTTAATACGACTATAAAAATGTAAAAATTAAATATAGGGGAACAAATAATGAAAATTATATAGTGTATCTGATGGCGCATCTAATAGTGCTTAAAGTATTTCTGTTGGTGTTCCTGGTGGGGTTTCTTTAGGTGTATCTAATACTACTGACAGCGTTTAGTGGTGTATCTTATAGTGTATCTGATGGTGTATCCGTTGGTGTCTAGTAGTGTATCTGATGTTGTCTGATTGTATTTGATAGTGCTTACCGATGAATCTCTTGGTGTGTCTATTAATGGTGTCTGATTTGTTATCTGAAATTGTGTCTGATAGTGTATATTTCTATGTATCTGATGGTGCATGTTATGGTGTATCTGATGGTGTATGTTATGATGTATCTGTTGACATCTGATAGTATATATAACACTATCTGATGATGCATCTGATTTTATCTAAAGTTTTTAATATGAGTTTTTTAAAACAGCAATTGAAAAAAAGATTTACTTATCAGATCACTAACGAATCTACTATTACGGCCAACATACAAGGCACGCTTTTGTCAGAAACCAAGCCACGCTTATGTCAGAATACAAGCCACGCTTATTTCAGAATACAAGCCCCATTTTGATACAGTCACGTGGTTACTATTGACTATTGACACGCAATAAAGATGAATCTTATTTTAATCTATTTTTCAACCTTTCTATATCTAATATTTAGTTACACCAAAAACACTGACACATTTGAGAACGAACAAAGATGTCAACAGTAACTGACATAGAACTGACAGCAAGCAAATATGTAAACATAAAAACAGACATCTGTCATTTCGTTGACACTGCAGACCTGCTTACCCCCAAACTCTTAAAATCGTACAACATCATCACAAAATCGTTCAATACATTATCTTAATAGTAAAAAAAATAAACATACAATATATATATAAATGTATACACTTATACACCTCAAAATAGTACATTGTACACCAAAATCGTAAAAGTAAACAGATCTGTGACAGGGCAAACTTATTTCATCTTTTGAAAAAAAAACTTTTTTGGGAATAATAATGTTAATTTGAAATGCTTGCAATCAAACATTAGCGGAACATGGTCAATCCAAAGAATCAATCCATGCCCATCACGGCTGTAGAACAGCGTTTGGATGGCTTTTAACGGCTGTGGAACGTTGTTGGAACGGCTGTCCGATGGTCTTATAACGGCTGTAGATCGGCCGGTTCAAAGCTTTAGGTGGTAAATGGAAAAGCAAAAATCTAATTATTTTTTCCTCCCACTTTTAAATAGCTTAAAGGGAGGTAATTCAGCCACGCAGTTTTCTTACGTTCTCGAGCACCCCTTCTCCCTTTGCGTCGCATCGTCCTCGTGCGTCATAGCAGGCCCAGAGCTAGGCCAGTGACGGACAGAAGGAAGGACTGACACGAATAATAGCATTTACCATGGAGCACTTTCGATTGACAAGACAGGGCGAATATGCCAAGGAGAAAGTTGCGAACGACTTTTACATGATGGTTGTATGTAGAGTTTCTAGAACAGTGTTTTGTAGACTACAGAAGATTACAAAGTAAGATTGGTATGTAGGCTTATATAAATAATTTGTGAATATAATATAATGGATCAGAAAAATAAAATAAATAAATGCAACTGTTGGCTGTTAGACTATACAAGAAAACGACTAGGAAACGTCGTGTGTTGGTAAGATACTAGATTTCATGACGTTATATATGAAAAAAAACAAACTAATAAAAGAAAGAATATTATTGACTGAGGAATTTTTAACTTCGTAGTATTGATTTTATTCTTTCAACTGTTTGTGCTTAGCAAATAGAAACAAACATATGTGTTCATAGTGAATGACTTAACAAGATGTAGCGCATAAAGAAACTACCACCAGGCTGATTCTTCATGCCACCTCAAACACCAGGGAATATTCTCTAGAACGTCCACAAGCCGAATGCCCCCCCCCCCCCCCCGAAACCCCTAATCACTGGTGATTCTTGTCTAGAACCTCCACCAGGTTAAGGTGTCTTGTGTCAGCGACCCCCTCCCCTTCCCCGGAAAGTCTTGAATAGAATCAGTCAGCAGTTCCAGTTTGCCCTCATCAGTGTTACAAAGTTACAACGCCATTCAAAGTCCAGAGCCTCTCTTTGAACTGCACGCAGTTATTCCTTGAAGAGATACAAATTGACCTACTTTTTCACGCGTTCATCTTCATTATCTGAAGGCAACAACAAAAGAAACAAACAACCCAACACAATAAAAGGTCACACCACACCAACTACGTCACACAACTGATTGATTTCTATACACCACACCAACTACGTAACATCACTTAACATAACCGCCACACAACATCAATGTCTACACACTAGACAAACTACACTAGCCCACACCAACTAAGCCAAACGACACAAACTACGTCACGCCACTTCGACTATGTCATACCACACCAATTACGTAAGAGCATACAACTACGCCACACCACACAGACTACGTCAAGTCTCATCTACTACGCCAGCTACACTGACTACGTCATGCCACACCGACTACGTCACGCAACACCGATTTCGCCACACTATGTCCCATCACACAAACTACATCATATCGACTCCTGCACGTCACACTGACTCAGTGGCGTAGCGAGCTTAACTCGCGCCCGGGGCACAATACCTTTTTAGCGCCCCCCCCCCATTCGAAAACCATACAATATTATAGTAAAATATACCATTTGGCGCCCCTTTGGGAGTAGCGCCCGGGGCATGATGCCCCCCCCCCCTCACTACGCCACTGCACTGACTAGGTCACACCAACTTCGTCACGATACCGATAAGCCGACCACTACATCACACAGCAACCAGCTAGTACTCTTAAAGCCCAGACGACAGAAATCGTTCGGTAGAGTTCACCGAGTCTGCTCACATATTGCGTCATCGGTGACAAATATCTTTGAATAAAACAAAATAGAAGAAAGAAATGAGGTCAGTATTTTGTCGGATTAATCTCGGGGCATTTTGCTTGTGCTTATTAGTCTTGAGACGTCAGACCACATCAGCCATTAGGTAACGCTGTCTATGTGCCCACATTCGGTGATCTGTCTTGTATTGATGTAACATTGGGACAACATTGTTGTGTTCATCTCTCTGCTTAGATCGACTTTGTGATTTGTGACTCTCTCTAAAAGGGATCGATCCATGAGGTCAAATAGACTAGGCGCAAATGCTATGAGCAAAAGGTCGTGGATAAAGAAAATTACGTCACAGTACCTTGCGTGTCAACAACAACAACAAAAAGACACAATTAAGTCAATGTTGTGTTTGTTCAATTGAATGTAGTTAGTACCGGTACTTTTATAATTCTTGCCACAACTTGTTCTGTGATCTTTGATGTGCTGTTCCGACAGTTATTTCGGGCCCCAAAGCCGTTCTTGCCTGACAGTTATGTGGGGGGCCCAATGTAGTGCTGGCCTGACAGTAAAGTTTGGGGGGGGGGGGAAATGCTGTCCTGGCCCAACATTTATGAGGGGGGGGGTTACAATGCTGAGCTGACCAGACAGTTGATTGGGGGGCCAGAGCCGTGCTAATTATTTTCGGGCCCCAAGCAAATAAAAATTTTGGGCTCACACGAATTTAAAAATAATTGTAGGGTATCAAAGTTTTGTGAATTAATTTGCATCAAATTATACTTAAACGTTTATTGAACACAACAAAAGCACTACCCTGCTCTCTTCTTGCCCCACTTTTTTTTGTAAATTCATCAATGTTTGAAAAATCAAGCACGCAAATTGAAACTCAAAACATGTTAAGACCAGATTCGGATCACTGGTTCTCTCTTGAACCATAGCTGACCTCTTAACATATTTTGATCAATTTGATCGTGCTTAATGACCACTCTGCTGTTAAATCAATTATCGGAATTGAATAAAAAATACACAATGCAATAATCACATTTCCAAAAGTTTCTCACAGCTTAAATTCTGAAATATTGTTCAGCAAATTTCATTGGAGAAAGAGGCTCGGCTCCAAAATCGGCCGGATAAATTCATTTCAAATGGAAGATCTCTTCCACCAGATCAGTCTGAGAAACATCGGAAGAATATTTCCTGGAAAAGGCATGCAAGAACGTCTAAATTCATCTTCAGACAAAATGGAGTAACTCAAAATGTAAAGCTAAGGCTGAAAGGGTGGAACTAACACTGAAAGAGTGGGACTTACTCTAATGCTTGAAAGGGTGGGACTGATGCTAAAGAGTGGGACTAACTCTAGTACTTGAAAGGGTGGGACAGATGCTAAAGAGTGGGACTAACTCTAGTACTTGAAAGGGTGGGACAGATATTAAAAGTGAGACTGATGCTAAAGAGTGGGACTAACTCTAGTACTTGAAAGGGTGGGACAGATGCTAAAGAGTGGGACTAACTCTAGTACTTGAAAGGGTGGGACAGATATTAAAAGTGAGACTGATGCTGAAAGAGTGGGAATAACTCTAATGCTTGAAAGGGTGGGACAGATGCTAAAAGAGTGGGAGTTACTCTAGTACTTGAAAGGGTGGGACAGATATTAAAAGTGAGACTGATGCTAAAGAGTGGGACTAACTCTAGTACTTGAAAGGGTGGGACAGATGCTAAAGAGTGGGACTAACTCTAGTACTTGAAAGGGTGGGACAGATGCTAAAAGAGTGGGAGTTACTCTAGTACTTGAAAGGGTGGGACAGATATTAAAAGTGAGACTGATGCTAAAGAGTGGGACTAACTCTAGTACTTGAAAGGGTGGGACAGATGCTAAAGAGTGGGACTAACTCTAGTACTTGAAAGGGTGGGACAGATATTAAAAGTGAGACTGATGCTGAAAGAGTGGGAATAACTCTAATGCTTGAAAGGGTGGGATTGATGCTAAAAGAGTGGGAGTTACTCTAATGCTGAAAGAGTGGGACTGATGCTGAAAGGGTTCGATTAGAGTCCATTAAAAAAAATATGTTAGATTTCTTACCTGTGCTGAAAATTTCATTGTAATGACCACACACAAAAAACACTTTAAAAAACAGCATTTTATTGACAGGTTCTTGAAACAATGACGTAGAAAGCATATTATTGACATTTTTATGGAACAATGACATAAGGCTGGTAAGGAAGAAGAGCTTTTTTCTCATGACAAAGGTAGATCCATTTGGGCTTGACAAACACAAGCTTGGGGTTCTCAGACAATGCCTGTTGGGATACAGTATTGAAATATATAAGTAATGAGACATGTCAATTGTACAATTCAATATATATGCAGTGAGGCTTGGAATAGTTTTTATCAGATATTGCAATAGTTTTCAGGAGATTATTTAAAAGCTATAATATTTGACCCTGTGTTATTGGGACAATATTGAAAGATTTACTGCATTACTTTCCAGATAGAAAAAATTCCATTTTTATGCATATAGAATATAATTCGTTCAGGTTTTGATGCATTGAAATTTCAATGTCTATGAATTGTATTTTAAGATATAGTAAATCAGACTTTATTAATTTTTAAGAAGAATCTATGTATAGATGTTTACGTTTCTAACATTTGGTTTTGAGAATTTATTTTCTTCCATACAATATAGGCCTCACAACTCTTTTTCACGCCACTACAAAGAAAACATACTTTGTCAAAATGGTAAAAACATGTCCTTAACTTTTATAAAAAAATCTATTAACCATTTTAAATTACTTATACTAACCTGAACTATATTATCGGAAAATCGTTAAAAAACAGTATTCTTATATTTAAAGAAGAATCTCTTAACCAATTTTCACCTCTGTAAACAGTCTTGTGTATGTTAAGAACTATTCTTAATCTCAAAACAATCTCCAGTTATTTCCTTATATTTAAAGAAAATCTTTAACCCTATTTGTTCACCCCCCTGAAATGTATTTCAAGAATTGAAAAAATATAAATTTTTTACCGGTATCCACTTTTAAAGATTAAATTTTCAGTCCATACAATGATTTGGTTTTTAGATATTGTTATCAAACGTAAAAATGTCCAAACACACTTTCTGTCACATTTGATCTTATCCACTATTTTGTCCTTTCCAACTTCATTGAGTTTTGAGTTACTGTGATATGTATTTATTTATTTTAAAATAAAATCTAAAACATCTTTTTCATGACTGTAATATCATCGGATTGAAGTATATCATTATTGACACAAATATACACACCTCTTTCCTCCCACTGAAATTTTTATGCAGTAGAAAGTTAAACACATTATTTCAGAGCTTTGAAACTATCTATATACCAATTTCTGGTGTGCAACCTATTTGAAACTTTGAGATATTGCGATAACGGTACTCATTAAATGCACCCACCCATTTCGACAGAAATTTGATCGCACGGAAATTTGGTCGAATCTTTTTTTTAGTTTATACGTTAAAATTGTGCGCCAAATTTCTTTTTCAACGCATTATTTTTGTTTTACTATATAGTATAGTGCGTTCAAAAAGAAATTTGACGAAAATTTTAACGTCTGAACTGAAAAAAAGATTCGACCAAATTTCCGCTCGATCAAATTTCCGTCGATCAATTTTCCGTCGACGAAATTTCTTTCGATCAAATTTCCGGTAACCCTATGTACTACATTAAAAAAGAAAAGTCTAGTTCACTGCTTATTTTCATATATTTAAAAAAAATATGATTATTTATTTTTAGATTAAAATCAATATCAAAGTTAAATCTGTGTAACATAACAGGGTTTGGAGATGCTGATATCCCCAGCCCCCCCTCTCTCAAATTTTCCTTGCGCTTGAAATGTTTAAACATAAAATGGTAATTAAAATTTTAATTTAAATTATCAGTTAACTAATTTTCTTGCAGTGCTGAAAAATATTGCTTGACAGCATTTTACTATTTTTTACTACTTGTAAAACTTGAGTTCCAATTTATTTTTTATTTCATAAATTTAATAAATTGCAATTTTGCATTTTATACGTTGAAGATATAAAGCTTAAATTTTGTGTGGTATGTTAAAACAATCGTTAGCAATTTAAAAATGAAGCAAGTGTATTTATTTAAAAAAAAGAAGGGTAAAAACATCAGCTTAATCTCGCTGTTAAAATCTAGAAAAGTTAATGCTGGTGATTTGAGGATTTAAATTTAGTTCTTATATTATAAGATTATACTTAGTTTTGGTTTAGAGAGTTCAAGCAAAATGCTGATATTGTTTGGAGTCATTGGAGCATTAACAATTATTTAGATTTAATTATTAGACCATCCGTACGGCAAGATCATCTTAGCTTAAAGTTAAAGCAATATTATGATGGGAAAAAAAATACATTTAAATTATAATTTAAGGTACAGTCACAATAGATTGCCTTGTATATATAATACAACCTTACATTGTAATTAATACTAAAACTACAAAATTTTAAAAAGATATTTGCTTTCAAATTAATAATAGCAATACATTGATGATAGTATTGTGTCAATGTCCTTTTATTAGGTGCTTTGGCATGGTTAAAAATAAAGAAAAATCAGTTATTGACAATACTGTCATTTCGCTGATAAAATTGTATCAAAATATTTTAAATTTCGCATTCAGATAAATACTTACAAATTATTCGTTAATTATTATATTAAATTTATTTCTAATTTCAAACAATAATACTTACGTTTTAACAATTACATATATTTACATATAAGGATATTTATTTTATTGGATTTAATTCGATTCATTTTCAGTTAAAAAAAATATAAAAAATTATCGTCTTTGATTGTGGTTAAGTAAAACAAAAATTCCTATCGTTTTTTAAAAACCCATTTAGCACAGGGATTTGAGTTTTTACAGCTCTTGAAAACAACATTTATATGATGTTTGGTGCAGCTATAGGGAATTTTATATTATGTGCTATTGAATTCAAGTTACATGGTAACATTAGATTAATCTTAAATATTGGTTATTACATTATTAAAATGTTGATGATACAATTATTGATAGTCCATAGTCTTTCAGAAATAACCTCTTACCAGGTCAAAATTTTGATCCCATTTCTTGGCAGTGATCACATAGTTTACTGTCTGACTCATATAGTCAGAAATTTCCCTGAAAAATATAATAAATTGAATTAGTCAGATTTTCTTGACATGTTAAATTAAGTTATTCCTCAACTTTTCAACAAATAACATTTTAAATAAGTTTCAGGATGGCAAGTCATTAGGACCTTTCAAAAAGCAAAAACTATCACTTTATAGGTATACACAACCATTCCACCAACTCTGAGCAGCATTACACAACCATCCCACCAGCACTGAGCAGCATTACACAACCATCCCACCAGCACTGAGCAGCATTACACAACCATCCCACCAGCACTGAGCAGCATTACACAACCATCCCACCAGCACTGAGCAGCATTACACAACCATCCCACCAGCACTGAGCAGCATTACACAACCATCCCACCAGCACTGAGCAGCATTACACAACCATCCCACCAGCACTGAGCAGCATTACACAACCATCCCACCAGCACTGAGCAGCATTACACAACCATCCCACCAGCACTGAGCAGCATTACACAACCATCCCACCAGCACTGAGCAGCATTACACAACCATCCCACCAGCACTGAGCAGCATTACACAACCATCCCACCAGCACTGAGCAGCATTACACAACCATCCCACCAGCACTGAGCAGCATTACACAACCATCCCACCAGCACTGAGCAGCATTACGCAACCATCCCACCAGCACTGAGCAGCATTACGCAACCATCCCACCAGCACTGAGCAGCATTACACAACCATCCCACCAGCACTGAGCAGCATTACACAACCATCCCACCAGCACTGAGCAGCATTACACAACCATCCCACCAGCACTGAGCAGCATTACACAACCATCCCACCAGCACTGAGCAGCATTACACAACCATCCCACCAGCACTGAGCAGCATTACACAACCATCCCACCAGCACTGAGCAGCATTACACAACCATCCCACCAGCACTGAGCAGCATTACACAACCATCCCACCAGCACTGAGCAGCATTACACAACCATCCCACCAGCACTGAGCAGCATTACACAACCATCCCACCAGCACTGAGCAGCATTACACAACCATCCCACCAGCACTGAGCAGCATTACACAACCATCCCACCAGCACTGAGCAGCATTACGCAACCATCCCACCAGCACTGAGCAGCATTACGCAACCATCCCACCAGCACTGAGCAGCATTACGCAACCATCCCACCAGCACTGAGCAGCATTACGCAACCATCCCACCAGCACTGAGCAGCATTACACAACCATCCCACCAGCACTGAGCAGCATTACACAACCATCCCACCAGCACTGAGCAGCATTACACAACCATCCTACCAGCACTGAGCAGCATTACACAACCATCCCACCAGCACTGAGCAGCATTACACAACCATCCCACCAGCACTGAGCAGCATTACACAACCATCCCACCAGCACTGAGCAGCATTACACAACCATCCCACCAGCACTGAGCAGCATTACACAACCATCCCACCAGCACTGAGCAGCATTACACAACCATCCCACCAGCACTGAGCAGCATTACACAACCATCCCACCAGCACTGAGCAGCATTACACAACCATCCCACCAGCACTGAGCAGCATTACACAACCATCCCACCAGCACTGAGCAGCATTACGCAACCATCCCACCAGCACTGAGCAGCATTACGCAACCATCCCACCAGCACTGAGCAGCATTACACAACCATCCCACCAGCACTGAGCAGCATTACACAACCATCCCACCAGCGCTGAGCAGCATTACGCGACCATCCCACCAGCGCTGAGCAGCATTACGCGACCATCCCACCAGCACTGAGCAGCATTACACAACCATCCCACCAGCACTGAGCAGCATTACACAACCATCCCACCAGCACTGAGCAGCATTACACAACCATCCCACCAGCACTGAGCAGCATTACACAACCATCCCACCAGCACTGAGCAGCATTACGCAACCATCCCACCAGCACTGAGCAGCATTACACAACCATCCCACCAGCACTGAGCAGCATTACACAACCATCCCACCAGCACTGAGCAGCATTACACGACCATCCCACCAGCGCTGAGCAGCATTACACGACCATCCCACCAGCACTGAGCAGCATTACACAACCATCCCACCAGCACTGAGCAGCATTACACAACCATCCCACCAGCACTGAGCAGCATTACACAACCATCCCACCAGCACTGAGCAGCATTACACAACCATCCCACCAGCACTGAGCAGCATTACACAACCATCCCACCAGCACTGAGCAGCATTACACAACCATCCCACCAGCACTGAGCAGCATTACACAACCATCCCACCAGCACTGAGCAGCATTACACAACCATCCCACCAGCACTGAGCAGCATTACACAACCATCCCACCAGCACTGAGCAGCATTACGCAACCATCCCACCAGCACTGAGCAGCATTACGCAACCATCCCACCAGCACTGAGCAGCATTACACAACCATCCCACCAGCACTGAGCAGCATTACACAACCATCCCACCAGCACTGAGCAGCATTACACAACCATCCCACCAGCACTGAGCAGCATTACACAACCATCCCACCAGCACTGAGCAGCATTACGCAACCATCCCACCAGCACTGAGCAGCATTACGCAACCATCCCACCAGCACTGAGCAGCATTACACAACCATCCCACCAGCACTGAGCAGCATTACGCAACCATCCCACCAGCACTGAGCAGCATTACACAACCATCCCACCAGCACTGAGCAGCATTACGCAACCATCCCACCAGCACTGAGCAGCATTACACAACCATCCCACCAGCACTGAGCAGCATTACACAACCATCCCACCAGCACTGAGCAGCATTACACAACCATCCCACCAGCACTGAGCAGCATTACACAACCATCCCACCAGCACTGAGCAGCATTACACAACCATCCCACCAGCACTGAGCAGCATTACACAACCATCCCACCAGCACTGAGCAGCATTACGCAACCATCCCACCAGCACTGAGCAGCATTACGCAACCATCCCACCAGCACTGAGCAGCATTACGCAACCATCCCACCAGCACTGAGCAGCATTACGCAACCATCCCACCAGCACTGAGCAGCATTACACAACCATCCCACCAGCACTGAGCAGCATTACACAACCATCCCACCAGCACTGAGCAGCATTACACAACCATCCCACCAGCACTGAGCAGCATTACACAACCATCCCACCAGCACTGAGCAGCATTACACAACCATCCCACCAGCACTGAGCAGCATTACACAACCATCCCACCAGCACTGAGCAGCATTACACAACCATCCCACCAGCACTGAGCAGCATTACGCAACCATCCCACCAGCACTGAGCAGCATTACGCAACCATCCCACCAGCACTGAGCAGCATTACGCAACCATCCCACCAGCACTGAGCAGCATTACACAACCATCCCACCAGCACTGAGCAGCATTACACAACCATCCCACCAGCACTGAGCAGCATTACACAACCATCCCACCAGCACTGAGCAGCATTACACAACCATCCCACCAGCACTGAGCAGCATTACACAACCATCCCACCAGCACTGAGCAGCATTACACAACCATCCCACCAGCACTGAGCAGCATTACACAACCATCCCACCAGCACTGAGCAGCATTACACAACCATCCCACCAGCACTGAGCAGCATTACACAACCATCCCACCAGCACTGAGCAGCATTACACAACCATCCCACCAGCACTGAGCAGCATTACACAACCATCCCACCAGCACTGAGCAGCATTACGCAACCATCCCACCAGCACTGAGCAGCATTACGCAACCATCCCACCAGCACTGAGCAGCATTACGCAACCATCCCACCAGCACTGAGCAGCATTACACAACCATCCCACCAGCACTGAGCAGCATTACACAACCATCCCACCAGCACTGAGCAGCATTACACAACCATCCCACCAGCACTGAGCAGCATTACACAACCATCCCACCAGCACTGAGCAGCATTACACAACCATCCCACCAGCACTGAGCAGCATTACACAACCATCCCACCAGCACTGAGCAGCATTACACAACCATCCCACCAGCACTGAGCAGCATTACACAACCATCCCACCAGCACTGAGCAGCATTACACAACCATCCCACCAGCACTGAGCAGCATTACGCAACCATCCCACCAGCACTGAGCAGCATTACACAACCATCCCACCAGCACTGAGCAGCATTACACAACCATCCCACCAGCACTGAGCAGCATTACACGACCATCCCACCAGCGCTGAGCAGCATTACGCGACCATCCCACCAGCGCTGAGCAGCATTACGCGACCATCCCACCAGCACTGAGCAGCATTACACAACCATCCCACCAGCACTGAGCAGCATTACACAACCATCCCACCAGCACTGAGCAGCATTACACAACCATCCCACCAGCACTGAGCAGCATTACACAACCATCCCACCAGCACTGAGCAGCATTACACAACCATCCCACCAGCACTGAGCAGCATTACACAACCATCCCACCAGCACTGAGCAGCATTACACAACCATCCCACCAGCACTGAGCAGCATTACGCAACCATCCCACCAGCACTGAGCAGCATTACGCAACCATCCCACCAGCACTGAGCAGCATTACACAACCATCCCACCAGCACTGAGCAGCATTACACAACCATCCCACCAGCACTGAGCAGCATTACACAACCATCCCACCAGCACTGAGCAGCATTACACAACCATCCCACCAGCACTGAGCAGCATTACGCAACCATCCCACCAGCACTGAGCAGCATTACGCAACCATCCCACCAGCACTGAGCAGCATTACACAACCATCCCACCAGCACTGAGCAGCATTACGCAACCATCCCACCAGCACTGAGCAGCATTACACAACCATCCCACCAGCACTGAGCAGCATTACGCAGCCATCCCACCAGCACTGAGCAGCATTACGCAACCATCCCACCAGCACTGAGCAGCATTACGCAACCATCCCACCATCACTGAGCAGCATTACACAACCATCCCACCAGCACTGAGCAGCATTACGCAACCATCCCACCAGCACTGAGCAGCATTACGCAACCATCCCACCAGCACTGAGCAGCATTACACAACCATCCCACCAGCACTGAGCAGCATTACGCAACCATCCCACCAGCACTGAGCAGCATTACGCAACCATCCCACCAGCACTGAGCAGCATTACGCAACCATCCCACCAGCACTGAGCAGCATTACACAACCATCCCACCAGCACTGAGCAGCATTACGCAACCATCCCACCAGCACTGAGCAGCATTACGCAACCATCCCACCAGCACTGAGCAGCATTACACAACCATCCCACCAGCACTGAGCAGCATTACACAACCATCCCACCAGCACTGAGCAGCATTACACAACCATCCCGCCAGCACTGAGCAGCATTACACAACCATCCCGCCAGCACTGAGCAGCATTACACAACCATCCCACCAGCACTGAGCAGCATTACACAACCATCCCACCAGCACTGAGCAGCATTACACAACCATCCCGCCAGCACTGAGCAGCATTACACAACCATCCCGCCAGCACTGAGCAGCATTACACAACCATCCCGCCAGCACTGAGCAGCATTACACAACCATCCCACCAGCACTGAGCAGCATTACACAACCATCCCGCCAGCACTGAGCAGCATTACACAACCATCCCGCCAGCACTGAGCAGCATTACACAACCATCCCGCCAGCACTGAGCAGCATTACACAACCATCCCACCAGCACTGAGCAGCATTACACAACCATCCCACCAGCACTGAGCAGCATTACACAACCATCCCACCAGCACTGAGCAGCATTACACAACCATCCCACCAGCACTGAGCAGCATTACACAACCATCCCACCATCTGTACTTTAATAGTCATATAGGTTGTCTGTTGTTTATTTACAGGGAAGGCTGGTTAATTGTAACCTTTAAGGTCTTTCACCCATTGTATGCAGCAGCATATCTAGTCAACCATTCAGGCAATGTATGCAGCCATATATCTAGTCAACCACTCACCCATGATATGCAACAATATATCTAGTCAGCCACTCACCCATTGCATGCAGCAATATATCTAGTCAACAGCCTCTGCTCGGCTGGGTCCATATCTCCGTAGAAAAAGATAACTTTGCCCGTGAAAAAATCTGGTAAGTCAGGAAGGCTGGAGTCATCATTTTCTCCGTCAGTCAAGGTCATACTCTTTGGCGTTTTCTCATCATCATCGCCATCATCATCCTCAGTCGAGTTACCGTAAGGATCCTCTTTTTTTGCTTCTTTCCCATTCTGACCTTGTGCTAGAGTTGTTTTGTCTTGTTTAGGATTGGTTGCAGTTTTTGCTCTTTCTTCAGCTCTAGGTTAATTAAAATTAATAATTTAAGAAATAACCAGAGATTACAGTGCGCTGTTATTTATGTTATAAATTATAGTGTACAGCTATGTTTTTTTTATTATAGATTACAGTGTGCAGATGTATTTGTTATATATTATATTGTGCAGTTATTTATGTTATAGATTTTACAGTACAGCTATGTTTGTTTTAGATTACAATGTACAGATGTATTTCTTATAGATTGCAGAGTGCAGTTATGTTTGTTGTAGAATACAGTGTACAGTTATATTTTTTTTCTAACAATGGATTAACATGGGTGCTAATTTTTTAATTTTTTTTTAGTGTTGAACCAATCCATGCAGAAATGACTGACATGTTACATTGGAGTAACATTTGACCTACAAAATAACTGACATGTTGCAGTGGAATAACAAACGACCTACAAAATAACTGACATGTTACAGAAATGACTGACATGTTACATTGGAGTAACATTTGACCTACAAAATAACCGACATGTTGCAGTGGAATAACAAATGACCTACAAAATAACTGACATGTTGCAGTAGAATAACAAATGACCTACAAAATAACTGACATGTTACAGAAATATCTGACATGTTACATTGGAGTAACATTTGACCTACAAAATAACCGACATGTTGCAGTGGAATAACAAATGACCTACAAAATAACTGACATGTTACAGAAATATCTGACATGTTACATTGGACAACAGTTAACCTACAGAACTATCTTACTTGAGGTTTTCTGCATCTGTGTCACCACCAGATTCTGAATCTGATTTTTTACTGGATGAAATTCCTGAAGAAAATGAAATACAAACAAAATCATTACACATAAAAAGATCAACACATTAGAACTTTTGTTGGTACTATGTATCCATATTAAATTAGCTTGACTTGTACTTTTTTTATCAACCAAGCCCCTCTAGTCCACAGCCCTTGTTATAGTTCTGATCACAAAAGCCTAACCTAGTAAATAACCCTCGTTATTCTCCTCATCAACCAAGCCCATCTTGATCATGATATATACTTATACAAAAAAAACTAATCATTAGTTTATAAAATTTATTGTCAAATAGAAATTCCTATAATGAAGTGGCTTTTCACACCCGGGTACCAGAAGTGAGAGGTTGGGATTAAAAAATTATTTAAAATATTATTGCTGGGGTTTGTAAGACAAAATGAAGTATCAAATGAAAGATAATTGAATGGATTATATGTTTGTAAACTTAATTCTTCAGTTTAACTAAAATAAACTACCACAAATGACATCCGAATAGCATTTAGTCAAAATGGACCCAGACACGCAGCGCCGCCATTCGGACCCTGGTCCCATTAGACTTAATTGGGCATACCATGGACAGTCCTCATGCACTGGCATGTATTCTTACACTCTAGCTAAGCTAATGGGGCATACCATCTACTGCTATTGTATTCTTACACTCTAGCTAAGCTAATGGGGCATACCATGGACACTCCTCATGCACTGGCAGACTTTTTTGGAAATATTTCATGGGAATAAGTGAGATGGTTAGCTTATCAGCTGGTCATAGGAGATTATTATAATTTTATCTAGGTGCATTGATTCTATTATAGAACACAATGAATAATATAAAAGCAAGTGTAGCGTTATAAATATGCATGTTGCAATAAATCACAAAAAGGTTCCAATTAATGGGCCACTGCCAGTCAACCTAGAAACTTGGCTACATTAAGGATGATACTGTCAAGACCCCCAGAAAATTAAAATATTCTAAATTATTCTAAAAAAATTCTCCTGGCTTCCCCTGCTAGGGTGATTTCTTGATTTTTCTTTAGAAGCCCCCCCCCCCAAAACCACAACAAAAAAACCCAACTGCATTTTCCATCTTCCTAGAAACTTCAAATGATACCACAGAAGCTGGTATCACCAATTTTTAAACATGTCATGGGGCCTCAGGGGTCAGATTGCTCAAGGGGGTTGGAAGAATCATTAATTCTTAAGACACACAAGTCGCTGGCTTTCATTATCATTCTACATACAGTTGTTTTTTTGCACAGCATTCACAAATTTTGTGAAAGATGCACACCATACAAGAATATTTGGCAATACGTTTTTAAAACACATCGCTAAGGTCTAATATTACCAAAACCATGTGATGCAAACCCTTTGATCTTTCAATTCACGTATGATGATTGTGTTGCATTACAACTTATTATTTATTTAATTGTGTGATTTTCGGACATTTTAATTTTGACCACTGCGATTGTTTTTTGATTTATGAAATAAAAACATATTTCACTTATTGTAAGTTTTTATCCTACAACGTTGAATCTCACAACCTAAATAGATAGCGAAATTGAAAATTCAAACTTTCCTTATGACAAAATGGAGACTTCCATTTTTTTTAAATCTAGAAGTAGATGGCATAGGAAGACATAAAACCTTTTTTTTTTAAAAACTTAAAAGGAGCCTGGGCCAAAAGGTTGGAATTCCCTGGGTTAAAGGCTGTGGCTTTTATTCTATAGATATCTGAGATGGTTGTGTGATTTACATAAAGAGATTTGGTTTTGAGAAGTCTTGGTTCATGTGATAGCTCAGTGGTTAATGGGTGTGGGAGCTGGTACGGTTAGGGATAAGAATTGGTTCATGTGATAGCTCGGTGGTTAATGGGTGTGGGAGCTGGTACGGTTAGAAGACTTGTTTCATGTGATAGCTCAGTGGTTAATGGGTTTTGGAGCTGGTACGGTTAGGGACAAGACTTGGTTCATGTGATAGCTCAATGGTTAATGGGTGTGGGAGCTGGTTAGGTTAGAAGACTCGTTTCATGTGATAGCTCAGTGGTTAATAGGTTTTGGAGCTGGTAAGGTTAGGGAGAAGACTTGGTTCATGTGGTACCTCAATGGTCAATTTATGTGAGCAATAAAACATGTTTTAAGAGGGATTTAGAAGCAGGTTGCTTGGTCTGGGGATCACTGGTTTTATGAATGGGTTGTTTGGCCTGGGGATCACTGGTTTTATGAATGGGTTGTTTGGCCTGGGGATCACTGGTTTTATTAATGGGTTGCTTGGTCTGGGGATCACTGGTTTTATGAATGGGCCTGGGGATCACTGGTTTTATTAATGGGTTGCTTGGCCTGGGGATCACTGGTTTTATTAATGGGTTGTTTGGTCTGGGGATTACTTGTTCTAGGTGTTGCTTTCTTCTTGAGCTCTTGTTCTTGCTTTGTGTTGACCTTTTCATCACCACTGTCAGGAGGGGATGGGGCAGTTCCAAGGCGATAGCTTGGGAAGATAACAGTTCAAAGTTAACCAGGAAATAATCCTAGCCATGATTCTGTCAGTAAGGACAGACACTGAGAAATAAGAAAGTACTATTTGCGACACAGTTAAAATATCAAAATAGGTAAATTAGTTGTAAACTGCTAATGTTTGTTTCTGTTTAAGTCATCCTGTTTATCTTAAAATATATCTTCTAATAAATGACACACAGTGTGTTATGAAATTATTTTATGGCTAATGTTATTATTTAGTGTGTCTAACTATCTATACATGTATTTAAATAAATGACACACACATTGCTTTGGATTGAAACACATACTAGTAAATGATCTCATTGGAGCAAACAGGAAGTTATTATTGGAGTAAACATGGAGTTAAAGTGATCTCATTGGAGTAAACAATAATTTCTAATTGGAGTAATCATGAAGTTTAATTCTCATTTCCCATGTAAACTAATTCTGTATTAACAAATATGCAAGTCATAAATGAGCACAACAAATATTTTTATCCTAACTTCATGAGAAATTTAGAGTAAAACCAACAGATTATGATAAACATAAACCCAATAAGATCATAACAAAAATGCTACCAATGTCAAGGGTATGAGAATCACTGTTGTTATATTTGAGATTACAGTAAATGATGTTCACCCAAAATAGTGCTAGCATGAGTGAACAAGGCGTGAGATTGTCAATGATGGGCAAGAGACTACATATAGAGAGCGTTGTGTGATAGATAAGAGAGCTGTGTCATTGTCAGGGAGTTTGTACTAGATTCACGGTGACTAGAGTTGTGTGTTGCTGAGTCTGTGAAGTAGTGTATTTCTATGTATCTCTTGGAGGTGACTAGAGTTGTGTGTTGCTGAGTCTGTGAAGTAGTGTATTTCTATGTATCTCTTGGAGGTGACTAGAGTTGTGTGTTGCTGAGTCTGTGAAGTAGTGTATTTCTATGTATCTCTTGGAGGTGACTAGAGTTGTGTGTTGCTGAGTCTGTGAAGTAGTGTATTTCTATGTATCTCTTGGAGGTGACTAGAGTTGTGTGTTGCTGAGTCTGTGAAGTAGTGTATTTCTATGTATCTCTTGGAGGTGACTAGAGTTGTGTGTTGCTGAGTCTGTGAAGTAGTGTATTTCTATGTATCTCTTGGAGGTGACTAGAGTTGTGTGTTGCTGAGTCTGTGAAGTAGTGTATTTCTATGTATCTCTTGGAGGTGACTAGAGTTGTGTGTTGCTGAGTCTGTGAAGTAGTGTATTTCTATGTATCTCTTGGAGGTGACTAGAGTTGTGTGTTGCTGAGTCTGTGAAGTAGTGTATTTCTATGTATCTCTTGGAGGTGACTAGAGTTGTGTGTTGCTGAGTCTGTGAAGTAGTGTATTTCTATGTATCTCTTGGAGGTGACTAGAGTTGTGTGTTGCTGAGTCTGTGAAGTAGTGTATTTCTATGTATCATCTCTTGGATTTGGATGTTACATGACCATTCAATATGATGATGATAAACTTATAGTATTATATGATGGAGTCAGAACTGTCAGAGTGTAGTGCCTTGGACTTACATATAGGATAAGTGGCCCTAGCCAGAGGAGCTTAGAGAGACCGTAATTGTCATCCGACAGTTAGAGTAGATAGATCATCTCAACCCTGAGATCTACAGCTTGTCAATCAACAGATCATTACAAACATAATACCAACAGATAATAACAAACGTACTACCAACAATCGTAACAAACATACTACCAACAGATAATAACAAACGTACTTGCGCCAAGGCAAAATTTTTTTTTGTTTATAGCAATCATTGATCCAGGATTTGGTGACAATCTTCCCTTGACCCGCCACCTGCTGATATTTGGGTGTATTTGTAAAGGCGCATCTGTTGATATTAAATTAAAGATTGGTCATGTCAAGAAATGTTCTGTTGTTGTACCGATGAAGGCATGTGCCAAAAACGTCTACTTGTGCATTATGTAAAATTATTATTAAAGCTTAACAAATATTGTTATATTGACAATGATTAATGATTGTACGTGTCTAATTAATCTATTCAAGACATGTGTCCATAGTTTGTGATAATTAATGGCGTAAAAAGCCGCAAGTCCTGTTTCCGTAGTTTGAGATCAATCGGGAGAGACAAAGGTTTTTATAGCATAGATGTTAAACTACCATGGGCTTGGTAACTAAATGATGTTTTGTGGAATAACATGGCTGAGAGATATGCCAAAAGCTGTGTAATCCATGGACCAACAACTCACATCAAGTGTGTGCAGCCTCTGCCCCAGTCAGGTCTGTACTTAGCTCCCATCTCAAGGGCCTTATCTCTGAGCTCTCCTCTTTGTGGGTTCTGAAAGCCACTCAGCACAAAGACCACACCTTCCATCAGCTGGCTAAATACTTTGGCTGGAGATGATGGTGTTTGCTCAGCTGTAGGACAAAGTTGACAACATAAATAGTTAGGTCATTACAGAATCAACTCCATACAAAATCTGTAAACTGGCTACTCCCTCCACACACATTAAATCTATAAAACATAGTTATTCCCTCTACACACATTAAATCTATAAATTGGCGACTTCCTCTAACCACATTAAATCTATAAATTGGCTACTTCCTCTACACACATTAAATCTATAAATTGGCTACTCCCTCTACACACATTAATTTTAAATCCCTGAACTGGCTACTGCCCCACACAAATTATAAAATGGCTACTTCCTCTACAAAATAAAATTAATAAAATGTCTACACCCCTCCCCTAAATGAACTGTCAACACCATTACCCTACTAGATCTTACACTACTAGCATTCCCATATTAATAACACTCAACTGTTTTTCCTTTGTAAAGAAGGCTTCCCTGTACTTGAAGTCTCAGATGAAACACTGTTTGCCCTCTGTAAAGAAGGCTTCTCTGTACTTGAAGCCTTATATGGAACATTGGAGACAGGGCTTAAATGTGGCAGCTGTTTTCTGAGAGTTTGTTTTTGAGAATGTAGGCCTTCAGTTTCTTCTTCTGTGTCACTACCATCTTTTGAGTCAGCTGTCGTTTGCCTTAAAGTCTTAGCTTTTGACTGATCAATGATAAAAAAAGATAAATACATAAATACATTACATATTTCACTTCAATCAAGCATTTAATACATTACTTAATTCATGATAATCAAGTATTTAAATCATTACATAATTCACTTTAATCAAGTATTTAAATCATTACATAATTCACAATAATCAAGTATTTAAATCATTACATAATTCACAATAATCAAGTATTTAAATCATTACATAATTCACTTTAATCAAGCATTTAATACATTACTTAATTCATGATAATCAAGTATTTAAATCATTACATAATTCACTTTAATCAAGTATTTAAATCATTACATAGTTCACTTTAATCAAGCATTTAAATCATTACTTGTATGGCATCTTTCCGTCTACAAGAGACGATAGATTTAACTTCTCTGGTTGCAGCTCTTTGTGTGGCTAGTGAGACCGATCCTTGAATGGCAGTCTCTTTTGCATGTCCCACACACGAATGCGGTGGAGCAGTGTTTTCTGGCCTTTCTCTGCGCTCTCTTTACAGCTGCTTCCGCCCTGTAAAGCTCCTCGGCACATAGTGATCCTGCCTTCACGATGCCCCGCCATGTGGATCGATCCTCCGCCAGGTCCTCCCAATGTGAGATGTTGATGTTGGCCGCCTTCATGTCTCTTTTGCACATGTCTATGTATCTGAGACGAGGCCGTCCAACTGACCTTGACCCTGTCGTCAGCTCGCTGTACAGCACGTCCTTAGGTATGCAACCAGGTTGCATTCGCTTGACGTGCATGCCCAAGCCAGCGGAGGCGTCTTTTGATTAAAATGGCTGGGACGCTGCACATATTTGTTTGAGACAGGACATCCGTGTTGGGGACTTTTTCATGCCATTTGATGTCAAGGATGCGGCGCAGGCATCTGAGATGGAAGCCATTGAGCCTTTTTTCGTGTCTGGTGTATGTGGTCCAAGACTCACTTCCATAGAGGAGTGTGCTCAGTACGCAGGCCTGGTATACCTGCAGTTTGGTTCTTGTTGTGAGTTTGGCATTGGACCAGACTCTTGTCTTCAATCTCGCCATGACAATTGCGGCCTTCCCTATCCTACCACTTATCTCATCCTCCATTGAGAGGGTGCTCGAAATGTTCGACCCTAGATATGTGAATCTGTCAACAGCATTCAAGTCGCAGTCGTCGATGGAGATAGTGGGGAGAGAGTCAGCGTCCTGAGCCATAATGTTGGTTTTCTTTAAGCAGATGATCAAGCCAAATTCTTTACAGGCAGCGGATAAACTGGATACAAGGCTCTGCAGGCCGTCTGCTGAGTGAGATACTAAAGCGGCGTCATCTGCAAATAAGAGCTCGCGTAGCATGACCTTTCTTATTTAGGTCTTAGCTCTAAGGCGCGCAATGTTGAACAATCTCCCGTCAGCTGTAGTGTGGATGTATATCCCCTCGCTGTTGTTCTTGAAGGCATACTGTAGCTTCGGGTAGATGAGACCCGTAAACCATGGAGAAGAAGATTGCAAATAAAGTAGGAGATAGCACGCAGCCTTGCTTTACTCCACTACTTACTGGAAAAGCTTCTGAGGTGGCACCGTCATAGCATACTGTGCCCTGCATGTTATGGTGGAACTGCTCGATGATGTTAAGCAGACGTGCAGGTCAGCCTATTTTTTTTAGGATCTGGAAGAGTCCGCTTCTGCTGACAAGATCAAAAGCTTTAGTGAGGTCGACAAACGCGATGTATAGAGGCATATGTTGTTCCCTGCATTTCTCCTGCAGCTGGCGCAGAGAGAAGATCATGTCTATGGTTGACCTACCGGCTCAAAAGCCACATTGCGATTCTGGGAGTACACGCGATGCTAGGGTCTGCAAGCGTGTTAATGCAACTCGGGCGAAGGCCTTTCAAACTATACTAAGAAGGGAGATTCCACGATAGTTATTGCAGTCACTCTTGTCTCCTTTGTTCTTGTACAATGTAACAATGTTTGCATCTTTCAATTCTTGTTGTAACTGTCCCTGTTCCCAGCACATAGTATGGAGATCGTGCAAGGGCCGTAATAGAACTTCTTTTCCACATTTGAGAACTTCTGGTGGAATTCCATCATTGCCAGGGGCTTTCCCACAGGCGAGACAATCGATGGCTCTACGTAGCTCTTCTAGGGTGGGTAGGGTATCAAGCTCATCCATGACCGGCAGGTCTGGGATATCGTCCAGGGCAGCGGTTGAGACATGGTTCATTGTTGCGTATAGTTCCAAGTAGTGCTCAATCCATCGTTTGAGTTGTTTATCCCGATCAGTAATAAGTTCCCCTGTTTTTGACATTAAGGGCGCAGTCTTGGAGGTCAGAGGCCCTGTTGCTTGTTTTATATTCTCGTACATAGCCTTTGCATCTCCTCTATCAGCAGCTGACTGTATGCTGGAGCTTAGATTGAGCCAATATGTGTTAGCGTAGTGGCGAGCTGCCTGCTGGTTTTTTTTCTTGGCACTTTTAAGAGTTTGTAGAGTGGCTGGGCAAGGCCTGTTTTTATAAGCTAAGAGAGCCTTTCTTTTTGCATCAGTGACATGCTTCATTTCCTGCCAGTGAGCCTCGAACCAATCTGCACTTTTGCGTTCTCTCTTGCCAAATGCCGTGATAGCTGAGCTATAGATAGTGTCCCGCAGATGTGACCATTTGGACTCAATAGTGTCAATTGGTGGCATTTGGTCAAGAGCTTCTTGAAGTCTATGGTTGTATTCTTCCGTTCTCTCTGAGTTTTTGGTGGAGTAGATGCTTATGCGTGGTTTGCCCTTGTTTTTGGTGTGATATAGTTTCTTTGGCAGTAACCTTATCTTGCTAGCCACTAAGGAATGATCTGTGTCGCAGTCTGCGCTATGGTAGCTGCGTGTGAGGAGGACACTGGCCAGTTGTGTGCGTCTTGTGATTATGAGATCTAATTGGTGCCAGAGTTGGGAGCGGGGATGCCTCCATGACACTTGGTGAATAGCCTTACAATTGAAGTAGGTATTTGTTACACATAGTCCATGTAAGCAGCAGAGTTCCAGTAACCTCTGCCCATTTTCATTTTGCCTGCCTCTTCTGAAATGACCAAGGCAAGTAGGCCAGGCCATGTGATCACGTCCCACTCTTGCTTTGAAGTCACCCAAGAAGTAGATTGCTTCATTGTTGGGTATGCTGGCTATTGTTTGATGTAGATCTTCATAGAACTGGTCTTTCGCTTCTGAACTGGAGGAAAGTGTTGGAGCATAAGCACTGATGATGTTTGCAAATCCAGAAGATGTTGATAGACGTATGGTAAGTATTCTATTTGTGCCCTTTGTCGGGGGTTCTATGGATGAGCAGAGTACGTTTTTTATAGCAAAACCAATCCCATGTTGTCTTGGTGCGTCTATTGGTCCACCCTGCCAGAAGAAAGTGTAGTTTTGTTCTTTTATGGTACCACATTCAGGGAATCTGGTCTCCTGGAGGCACGCAATATCAATGTTTAGTCTGCTAAGCTCTCTATCAATGATAGCTGTCTTCCTTGTGTCGTCAATGAGCTGCAGGTCGGCAGTAATGCCCGGACACATAGTCCTTACGTTCCAGCTTGCTAGTCGAAGAGCTGGTGTCTTCTTTTCTTTTGTTTTCTTATTTCTAGGTGCGTGTTTTTGTGGCCTACTTGTTGAGATGACCCTCTGAGCTCCACGCAAATTGCTGCTTCCCGTGTTGTGCTCACACCTTTCGGCAATGCTGGAGTGTCCTCTCCAGTGAAGATAAAGCCTGGGCGAAGTAGTATGGAGAACCAGCTGCTGCCCAACCAGCAGATCGCCCCTCTCCACGCCATTGGTGGATCCAAGGGATCGAGTAGTGTCAATACGGCTTGGCACCATTGGCGTCGCAGGAGCTGCCGGAATGTAAATGATTTCAAAAACAGACCGCCTAAGGAGCTCCAATTCCTGATTTTCTGTCGGGGTTTACTCCCTTAGCCTTTCCCATCTGGATATATCCACAAGGCAGCGGAGGTTTGGAGTCAGAGTTTCCCTCTCCTAGATGAGCTACCGGCCATGGTTTACGGGTCTCATCTACCCGAAGCTACTGGTTTTGAGCTATGTTTTACATGTTGTTATTTCAGCGAGATATTGTGTCACGGCATAAATACACAATTTCCGGTTTTTTGTCTCTCAAGAAACAAATGTTCCCACTTTCGTTAGTCAATCTCTAATACCTTTTCTGCTGTCTTCCGATTATATTTATCCATTTTCTTCTCCTTTGAATTATTGGTACGTTTTATACACTGTCCGCTTTCTAGGCATGTTGGAGTTTGAATTTTCATTTGTGGACTACACCAATTTCTGATTTCAGCCATCTTGTTGTTAACCGGAAATCATTACTTAATTCACTATAATCAAGCATTTATTACATTACATAATTCACTGTAATCAAGCATTGAAATCATTACATAATTCACTATAATCAAGCATCTGATACATTAAATAATCTAATCTACAACTCAGTGTGGCTATGTTTGTTTTTAAATGGGGCCATCAACCACAAGAACCCCCCCCCCCTCCAAACATATGGTTTGGTGTTTGCACTTTATGAGGCTAGTACTGTCTCATAGGCATATATTTGTTAAACACTGAACAATTTCCATCAATAGTAGATTTCACTTTGTTAAATTAAATCATTTACAAGTTGTACATTCAGTAAAGCTTCTTAAATTCCAACATGTTGTACATTCAGTATACTCTTCTTAAATTCCAACATGTTGTACATTCAGTATACTCTTCTTAAATTCCAACATGTTGTACATTCAGTATACTCTTCTTAAATTCCAACATGTTGTACAATCGGTATACTCTTCTTAAATTCCAACATGTTGTACATTCAGTATACTCTTCTTAAATTCCAACATGTTGTACATTCAGTATACTCTTCTTAAATTCCAACATGTTGTACATTCAGTATACTCTTCTTAAATTCCAACATGTTGTACATTCAGTATACTCTTCTTAAATTCCAACATGTTGTACATTCAATATACTCTTCTTAAATTCCAACATGTTGTACATTCAGTATACTCTTCTTAAATTCCAACATGTTGTACATTCAGTATACTCTTCTTAAATTCAAACATGTTGTACATTCAGTATACTCTTCTTAAATTCCAACATGTTGTACATTCAGTATACTCTTCTTAAATTCCAAACACGATAAGTTTGTCTAGATATCTTTTTTTACTGACATCAGATATTGACTGGGTAGTGTTCAAGTTAAAGATGTCCTTTTTATGTTTCTTATGTTTCAATAAGTCTCTATGATTTTCCTCAAATGTTCTGAAATCAGATTTAAAGTTCCAAATGAGTGTAGTAGGTTCTACAATGTATTTTTGACACCTAGAAGTTGATTAATATAATAGTTGCCTCCCCCTAAAGAATTTTGTTTACCCGGGTTCACACTTACCAGCCTTTTTTTCACTGAGTACTATCAATATAAAATTTGTGCTGCTGGGGGCAAGAGCGGTTTAGAAAAGGAATCAGGACACACCAGAAGCAAAATATAAACAAGAGATTTTGTATAAATTAATATGTCAAAAAGGGGAAATAATAGAAAAAATACAAATTCACCAACCCTTCACAAAGTATTCACAAAAATTACAGGTTATTATTATTTTATCCTTTTAAAATTATTACACATTACAAAACATATCCGTAGAGAATTTAAACTGAAAGGTACTCAAGCAGTTTCTTGTTTTTTTTTTTAAAAAAGGTAAGTGTCACATATGCTACTTTTGGAAGTAAATTTAAATTTATTTATTTAGTTTTTTTAAATTCCTAATTTATAGCACACTGTACAACTTCTTTTTAAATCTGTGCATTCAGGAACTATTGGATGTATTCGAATGTAATTTGTGTTATTTATATATGAGACACTTGGAACATTATCAGATTTAGTAAATCACCTAATGCTCAAATAATTTCCTTGGTGAAGTCAATTGAGAGTTAAATGTTGGGTAGCTTCAGTTCATCTATGTCAGAATTTTCATGTCAACAACCCTGAAGAGATTATAGTTGGAAATAGCAACAAAATGGGGAAAAGGGTTCATCCAGTGCTGTCCTATTTCCTTGGGGTGGTATATCTATTTACCAACTCGTCAACACCACACATGAATGAATTGTATGATTTCAAAAATCAGATTTGACGATATTTGGTTGTCTCACCTACAATTGCCTAAATTTACCATCAGTTCTGTTCACAAAATAAAATCCATATGCTGTCATATTTTTTGAAATAAGTGAGACTGTCTTACTTTCTCTTCATTGAACATTATCTTTTATCCACCACATATCACCTTGCCTTTGTTTTTTTTTTCCATTTCAGTCTGCTAAGGTCAGACAACAAATTCATTTTGCACAATTTGTCTTTATTGTTAGATTTGAGTTTAGAAACTTTGAAGACTTTTCTTAATTTGAATAAATCTGTTTTGGGCATAAGGCATTAGCCCAACATTCATGGTAGGTAGATTGTTGAAGCTGACAGTATTTTAAAAGTACACTGGGGACCTGTACATTTGTCATGTACATTAGAGGTCCTAGAAATTTGTAAAACTCATCCGTTGAAATATCAACCAACCTATGTTGATGGAAGGTTTAGAAGGTCCCATGGTAGTTGAATAGCTGGTGTATTTTACAAATGTTTCAACAAAATTCAGTATGTCTACTTTTTTTTATTTATTTAGGAAGAAGTGTGCTACTCATATGTCGATATACTTTTGCAAACAGTGATGAACATACTGTGATAAATATTAGCAAATGTTTAAAGTAAAAAAACATTATTTAAAGATAAAAAAAATTTTGATTCAAACAAATTTGAATCGGATTTTTAAAGTTTATTATTATTTTTTTAAAATTAAAGATTTCTTAAGATTTTGAAGTATATTAACTTTTATAAAGATTAAACATAATGCATTTAATTTTAATATTATTTAAAATACATTTTGAGATTTAAATTAGATTTATAAAAATTGAATAGGAGTTTAAAAATGTTAATTGATTTTTTCACCCCTTTTTAATTAGGATTTCTTCAATTTGTTTAACATTTTTAACATAATTTTAACATAATGTTGCTTGCCAATATGAACAAAAGACTGTAACAAAATGATTTAATTAAATTCAATAAGAATGATTTTTTTCAAAGTTTTTTTTCAATATTTAATTTTTTCATTATATTCTAAAAAAATGATTATGAAATATCAGATAATATACTAAATTAAAAAAAAAATAATTAAAATCGATAGTCATAGTATCCATCTAAATGTAATCTAAATTAATAAGAATTTCATTCAGTTTGACCCTTTCAAATTATCAATATCATTATAAATGTAATAATATTGTAAGTCAATGTCATTGAATTCCACCAAAGATTTAAGAATAAATAATTTGATAGAAAAACTAATTTTACAGCTTTCTCAATAAAAGATCATTTCTAAAAAACTGTAAAGTTAAATTAAAATGGTGAAATCATAATAATATGTTAAGAAATTAGACATCATGTACCTAATAATAAGTAACAACAAACATGACTTGTAGTTAGCAAGTGGCTTTAAATATAAATGGATTAGATAAATAAATAATAATTCAATTCATATAAAATCAAATTTTTTAAATTTAAATCATCTCGACCCTGAGATACGCTGAAAAAATAAATTAATGAACATACACGGATGGACATACAAATGTTAGTGTAACCCGGTTAAAAGATAGATGGAGTTATTATCCTGGTGGATAGATGGAATTATTGTTCTGGGTACTAAAGGGGGCAGATGGAATTATTGTACTGGGTACTGAGGGGGCAGATGGAATTATTGTACTGGGTACTGAGGGGGCAGATGGAATTATTGTACTGGGTACTGAGGGGGCAGATGGAATTATTGAACCCAGTACTGAGGGGGTAGATGGAATTATTGTACTGGGTACTAAAGGGGGCAGATGGAATTATTGTACCCAGTACTGAGGGGGTAGATGGAATTATTGTACTGGGTACTAAAGGGGGCAGATGGTATTATTGTACCCAGTACTGAGGGGGCAGATGGAATTATTGTACCCAGTACTGAGGGGGCAGATGGAATTATTGTACCCAGTACTGAGGGGGAGATGGAATTATTGTACCCAGTACTGAGGGGGTAGATGGAATTATAGTACTAAGTGGGTAGATGTAGTTATTGTACTGAGTCAGTAGATGGAGTTGTACTGAGTTATTGTACTGAGTAAATATACAACTTACAGATGATGGTGGAGATGGTGCTTCACGTTTTTTAGTACTTGCAGTTCTTGAAATTGGAGATTCCTCTTTATTGACATTTGTAGCAACTAGAGGTAGATTACAAGAAAAGTTGTATGAGATATAGAGGTAGATTACAAGAAATGTTGTTTGAGATATAGAGGTAGATCACAAGAAATGTTGTATGATACATAGACATGAATTTGATATGAATGAATGAGATAAAGACAAGATGTTGACATAGTACTTGCAGTTCTTGAAATTGGAGATTCCTCTTTATTGACATTTGTAGCAACTAGAGGTAGATTACAAGAAAAGTTGTATGAGATATAGAGGTAGATTACAAGAAATGTTGTTTGAGATATAGAGGTAGATCACAAGAAATGTTGTATGATACATAGACATGAATTTGATATGAATGAATGAGATAAAGACAAGATGGTGACATAAATGAATGACATTTATACAGGATGTTCACATGAATGAATGTGATATAGACAAAATGTTGACATGAGTGAATGAGATACAGACAAACTGTGGATATGAATAAATGAGATATAGACAAAAGCAACCTTTAGGAACTGGAGAAGATGGGTTCTCTCTGAGTGACCGATTGGCAAATAATGTTCCCACCTGTATATCCTCATCATCATCATCACAAGCCTTAAGAGTAAATGCCCCCAGTTTTGTCACATTGCTCTGAAATAGAGTTTCAAATACTTAATTACAAAGCACAAGAACAACTGCTACCATGACCAGATAAGGTGAAATTGTGACATGCTGTATGAAAGGCTGAATAATGATAAAAGATGGAGTTAAATATTTAGGACATGCAATGTGAAGGACTGAATCATACCAATTCAATGAATGATACATTTAGGAAATGCTGTCTGATAGGCTGAATCATACCAACAGAATGAGTGAATTATTTAGTGCATGCTGAGTGGACAGATTGAGGCTGAGGCAGATTTAAGGATTGCTATATTTCATCAAATTAAAGGGGCTTAAGGGAAAGTTTGAGTAAAGTTATAAATCCTATTAATTAAATGTTATTTTAGGATTCCTTTCTTTCTCTAAGACTAATTCGATGCAGGATAGAAGTATATATTGCCAAATCTTGATTTTCTAAATGTTCAACAAACAATCGAACAACAACAAGAAGAATCTATGGGTACCTGTGAGTGGTCAGGCGGAGAATGAAACTTGATGAATGACAGCCCGTACTGAGATGTCTAAATACAATAGAAGATTAACAACAATTTATTATAGCACATTGTCATTACACTTAACACACCACAATTTTTTAAAAAATGAGGTAAAAAATCATTATTTAAGAAAAAGAAAAAAAGGGGGGGGGGGGGGGGGGAGAGAATGTATTTCACACCTGAACAAATTAAACAACATTTGAACGATATGAAAAACATTTTTCAAAATAAAAATATTTGGATTTAAAAAAAATAATTCTTCTTCTTCTTTATTTTGAGGGCCCACGATCAAGGTCTTGATCCTTCTGGTTCCTAATTTAATAGGATTTTAAAAATTCTCTCACAATTTAATTCACATGCACAGAAACTATTGCAGTCGAACCCGCTTATCACGACCTCGGTTAACTCGCCAACCCTGTTAAGTCGACGTCTTTGGCGTGGAACCGCCAAATTCTCTCTTTGTCTTACCATTTTCTCATGTCGATTCTTTTATGTCGCCGAACCCTAATATCTCGAGCACAAAAGAGGGCCAAATTTGCCACTTAACGTTGGTTATCTCGATCTCCATGACCAATCGCCAGCTTTTGAAAATGTTAGTTATAGATGCCACGAAAGGAAACTACAAACTTGACTAAGCAATGCATTGGAATCAATCATTATAAAATTTAATTTGAGGTTAAAAAACCCGGTAGAGTCCATATTATAATGGGTCATCATTTGCCGTGTGCAAAGTGTCATGGCCATGCGCATGGGTGGTTATTCACAGTCACTTGCATAATGGCTATACCGTACTACTATCTCATTCATAAAAGGTTGCCGTGTGCAAAAACTATTAAAAACTATTAAAACTAGGTCAGGGAAAGCTTTAATTAATTAGTCATGCGCCAAAGTTGAAAGTTCAAAATAAGTAGTTCCCGAAAAGTATTTTAGTAATAAGGGGATGCGTTGCCTTATACTTATATAGATCATATAGCATATACCGGTATAATGGTAGCCGCAGATTTGGTAAACAGAAAAGCCTTATATTAATACATTATATTAAATTTACTGGTATACTTAGTGCATAGTTAGATAAATTATAATTTATATATAATTATATAATATTATTTTTAATACAGCATAAGTTCTGTAAATAAAAGTTGTATAAAATTATCATTAAAGCGAGAGTTATTTCGCTCATGACGCAAACAGCGGAATTGGGTCACAGAATGTGGCGATGCTGTCCATGTTAAAAAAGGACAAACGAAGTCGTACTTCAAAAATTTATAACTGTAAAACTACAACAGCTAAAATTATGATTTTGGTGTATTAATTCTGTAAAAAACGCTGTTGTGTAAAAAAAACATCCGAAAATATGTGCATGTACATTCTCATTTATTAATGCATATCATGTACATAAAGAAATTTCAAGCACATGTTAATATTTTGCCGCCATATTGGTTTTCATTTATCTCAATCATCGATTATCTGGACGCTTTTTGGCATACCCCGAGGCCGTCGACATAACCGGGTTCTACTGTAGTTCATTTCTAGCACATTAGACAGGCCAATGTAGGAGACAACTAGTTTATTTCTAGCAAATTGGATAGGCCAGTTTAGGAACTTCAGGATATTCATTGCCTATTAGGCAAATGCAATTAAAAACAAGGACACTTAAAAATTATTTTGGAGGCCAGGTTCTTACTTTTGAGAATGGCTGTGTGCAGACCACTTTGACTCTATCCCAGGACTTGCTGGCTGTGAGTTTATTTAGCTTGTCAGGGCCAAACATTCGAACAGCATTTCTGTTGGTCCCATTGCGGCTCTCCAGTGGTGTCATGAAGGAAGATGCAACTAAGAGGACCTATGTCAACAACAAAAGTTCCATCATTAATAGTTTTATTCAGCCATTTGATAACTAAGATAAATTAGTGAAAATATAAAGCCAAGGATGAGGACTTGAGGCAGATTCACATATTATTTATATGTTATTAGAAATGAGATTAGCAATATGTCTTTAATTCTCAACGTCATAACAATCAAAGGTTTTACTCACAATGTGACTAATAAATAGAGCTGGAAATAGCTGAGGGACCTACAGGCTCAAGACTCAGCCATAAAACTTTGAAAAATCTAAGGCAGTGCCATGAAATGTGGTGACTTTGCCAATTAAATACTTATATTCAGAGAGTTGTTTTTCATGACTTACTAGAGTTCTATCCCTTAAATTTGTAACTGCTAATGTTGCTTTGTGTAGTTTCGCCTTCCCTTACCTTGCAAAACCATATAATTTGACTGTTGGAGCTCTCAGATTCTGGACATTTATATTTGCCAATTTAGGTGAGTTTAAACTTTCATTTTAACGTATTTTGATTTATTTCCAGATGAATTTAATTTAAAAAAGGTCCCTAATATTGTTCGTTAAGTTAAAGTTTAATATATCTTCACTCAACGTTGCTTTTTTTTTTTCACAGCATGGGGAAAAGTCACCCCACGAATTGAGACATTGATTTTTGTATTGATTACTCTCTTTGTTTTTGTTTGCTCAGATCATGATGCCATGACTTTACAAGAGGATGCCATGACTTTACAAGAGAATGCCCATATTAACAGAAACTATAGAGGCAATGCTGAAGACACCCAGGTTAATGATAAAGATGAAATGTAATAAAAATCTCCAACTAGGCCGATTGAAGTCATCTAAAAAATGTAAAACTGAAAGACATCATGTTCTTGAGATCTTTTGGAACTTGTTAATTCTTCTTCTATATATTAAGGGCCCACGATCAATTAATTGTTACCATATCCACAAGAATACACCCGGAGAGCAATGTCTCTGTCACGAGAACTAAAGGAATCTTAGTAATGCACATTTAATAATGTCTCCACTAGAAAAAAACTGACATTAGGTCTAATTTTTTTAATTCTGGTCAAAAGCAATGCTGATGAAGGCAACATCTCAGTCAAACGATACAAGGATAAAACACTTTGAGGTGTATGGGTTTCGGAAAATGAGATCAGGATGTTGTTTGCAAAAGAACAAGATAAAAGATTAACCGAGTTAAAAGGAAAGACATTACATGAAAGACATTACAGTGAAGACATTACACTGAAAGACATTACACTGAAAGACATTACAGTGAAAGACATTACAGTAAAAGACATTGCAGTAAATGACATTACAGTAAAAGATATTACAGTGCAAGACATTACAGTGAAAGACATTACAGTCTTCTATGATAATTTAAAGGTGTAAATGCCTAAATCAATGACAAAGGTTTGTTTGGAAAGAATAGAGAATCTTTTTTGATGTGAACTGGTGATTTAAATCATTATGATAAAACAGTGAATATAAAAAAAAATGACTTGTTTTTATAAAATCTACATGTATTGTGCTGTCTTCCATTTCAAATTGGGAACAGAAAGAATCCCCCCCACCCCTTAATTTATCATTTAACTATTTAAATATAGTGCAGGCACCTAATCTGTACATTAGCACATTTGCGTTAGTTTTTACATCAGTTAACATGCTGAAATTTATTCATAAAGGCAAAATATCAGCAAAGTCACCCAATTTCATGTTGGCAAACTGTTATTTGGTTAATATCCCCCTGGCTTAATGGGGGAAATAAAAATTTGAAATAATTTTTTACGGAAATTATTTTCAATTTTAAGACATAATCATAAACACATTTGTTCAACAGTAAAAAAAATTGGGTCACTTATTAGTTGTTGAAATACTATGTATAAATAAGTTGTGCATTTGCTAACTGCACATGTTATAATGATATAAAAGATTTGCATTGACCTAATGGGAGAAGAGATGAAGCAAATTAGACATATTTTTACTTGACAAACCTCAAAATCTCCATCTGATGTTGCGGTTGCTTTTCCTACAAGCACTTCAATAAATGCAGAGCCTTCATTGCCAATGTCAATGGAGTGAATCTGACAAGAATGACTAAACTGAAGACAAAGGTAAAGGCAAACAATTTAAAGCACAGACTATGTGCACCAATTGAAATGTTATGTTTTCTAACACAATCTGTTTGTAAACAATTTGTCAATTTGAAATTTCATTACATATATTCACATCAATTGGTGAAAAAAAGGAATTGTCCCTAATTGTGAAAGATTAAAACTCCCTCTAAAGTAAACTGCATATCAAATTTGAGCCCTCTTCCATTCCTCATTTAATATTTGAAATTATTTACCAAACTATGCGCATATATATACACTTATATTTTGGATAATATATTAATATAAATTGCATTTACATTATAATTATTTTCATATTGCTGATCAACGTTTTGAAATAAGGAACTTAATTTAATTTTCAATAAATATATATCAACATTCACATTTTAAGCCATCATGGAATAAAAAAATTACAACTATGACACAAATCAGTACCGGTAATACAATTTTATTACAGCTATTACACAAATCGTTAACACAATTTAAAAAATATGTGGAAAATATTTATTAATTCTTAATGCACATAATTCTCAGATAACTTTTCCAGTCTTGCTGTTAATAGACATAGATCATATAGGCTTTGATGGAGGTATAAACCATTGAGTCCCTCTTCAGAATTTGATAAATTCAGAATGCAGGGATTCATTTGGCACATACCTGAATTTAGTTTTCCATCATTCAACACTTAATCGGATTGCAACAGAAGAAGTGCTAGTGTAAATTTTGGTTCCCTTGACCCGGCTGTGTTTATAAAAATGCTTAGTAAAAGTGTTTTATAATTTTTTATTTGAGATTAAACATTACTAAATTTAAAAGTAAAAAAAAAAATTCATAGAAAAAAAAGGGAGGGACAAGTACGTAATATGATACAGGTGCGTACATCACAAAAAGCACTATATATTTATAATTCATTAAATATAAATGTCGGTTTATGACAAGAGTGAAAATAAGAAAAAACTGAACAAAGAATGAAGAAGCCAATTTCTAAATGGCTGGTCAAAATATTTAACACAGTTTGGCCATAACTGTTAAAGAGCATAGAAATCATCTTACCTGTAATATACAAGAAATGCTTTTTTCTCCAGCTGTGGCACACTTCCATTTATGAGTTCCATCAGACAATAATAAATTTTCTGCTGGATTATTCTGTAAAAAACACGTATGTTGTCACATAAAGAGGCAAGCTGTTTAAAAAAAAAAAAAGCTATGGCATTTATAAATAATTTTGGATTCAGAACATTTACTAGCATTTAAGAATAATGGTAATAAAATATTGTCTCATAGAATGATTACCTAGACATAATGCATGAAGAGGTATCAAGTGGGCATTAATATTCTTGATACAGGTATCTAAAATGCCCACCAAACTCAATGTGGTAAACCAAACTGAATTCCCATCATCCCCCTAGTAGAAAAGGTTTGGAGACAAATAGGGTTTGAAGCCATTCATTGCAAATAGAGGAATGCATCATGAATTATTGTACACTTTGCCAAGAGCCTAGCTCAACAAGTCTGGAGTGAGAAAAGCAGCTAATTTTATTTTTTGGCACTACAAGCTAACAATATTTGGCCCATTACAGTTCAGAATTCAAATGTTACCCATGTAAAAATGAATCATCATCTGAAGAAACTCAAGCAAAATAACGTCGAGCATGTATTCAGGTTCAAATCTGTTGAATGTTATTCAAGAGAAAGCAACAAAATAACAACAAAGAGGAAATTAATGCTGCAGCAATGAGGCAAACAAGATTGTATTCCTCAAATCTGCTTAGAACAGATGGAATGTGTTTTACCATTTTACAAAGCCAGTTATTTTTGCATTTGCAATGAAAGAACATACATGGTTATCTTTTGATCACATAGGAATATATTGCCTGAATATGTATTAGGTCATGGACATCTCTGTCACCTTAACAAGTGGGTTTCAAGAGAGCTCCAATCCTGGTTTAAAGTTCCCACTTTGGCAACCTTTAGTGTGAGAAGCCAAAACAAGGAGCTCTGCTGCCAACTAATTGGGTGTCTGGGGGTTTAGCACTTTCAACAGAAATGATATTTAAGAACTTTTGATTTTAAGAAAATCTTTTTTTTAAAAAGCAATTAATTTTCTTCAGTCATCTTAAATATTTAGACATTTGTGTTAAATAAGTTATATTTATGAAATTTAAATCTATAATTATTTATGAAAATGGATGTAATATTTTTGCGATAAAATGTACCCCTAAGTGGCTCTAATTTGCAAGCCAGAAATGTTACAAAGGAAGTAACTATTTCAAGGGAAATAATTCAAGTTGAAAGGAATGATTCCCTTTACTTATTAGTTATCACTGAAAGTGCCAGATTAACCTAAAGGGAAAATGCTGTATAGGAGTTCTGAGACAAAAATTCCAATAAAAAAAAAAAAATTGATCTATAATGTTCTTGAAATAGAGTTAGGTATTGGACACGTCAAATAGGGTTATTACTTCCCTTGTTAACCAGAGTTATAGTTCTTTAATGGAGAGTAAAATGAACAACAAAAATGGGTACACACAGTTTTTGAGACTAGACGACTGGAATAAATAATAAAATATTTTAAATTTCAGCATGAAACCATTTGATACTGGGTACAATTTTATTACAATAAGTTGATTAGTTTAAAAATGAAGTATTTAAATGCACCAATATGTCGAGCATAGTAGATTTTCATCAAATTTGTTATTAAAATGTGGAGGTTAATTATTTTAATGAGAAATAATAATAAAATGTCTTTAAGTTCAGCAAGACATTACCTTTTTTCTTGTGGAAAATTTTTATTTCAATAGCTTTTTTAGTTTAAAAATGAAGTATTTAAATGTTTCAATATGTCTGCAGCAGTAGCTTTTTGTACATTTTTTTTAAATTGTGGGGATGATTTATTTTGATGGAAAATAATAATTGACAAAATTTCTGTGCTTTCAGCTGGACACTGTGGACAATTTTATTTCAAAATTTTCATTAAATGAATAGGTATGGTGTATATCATTTTAAAAATGTTTAGCTTTTGAAAAATGTCAATACTAACCACATTCTATCCTTATCTGGTAAAATTAATTTACAAAAAAATAAAAATTAATTCAAAATTTTATCAGTTTTATTTTGTTCAATATCGTTTTGTTAGGGTCTCCTCATAACTTTATTGCTGCACTAGAAGCGCTTCAGTCACAAATAGGCATCTAATAGCTTAACATTCTGCGAATCACAAATACCTGAGAGCCAACAACATACATAATATTTGACAATCTCCATGCATAACAAGTTATAGAATTAGCGCAAAAAAAGTAAGGGAAGTAACTCTAGTGGTAAACAATGCATACATTAAAAAGCACAATGTCCATTAATTGACACTGAATGAGCAACCAAAAAATGTTAAGAAAAAAAATTAACAAAAGGACTTTTACAATATTTACATTTCTCAGTCATGATATCAAAAGTGAATAAATGGAAAATATGCCCGGGGGAAGTGGGGGCACAGCAGCTGTGGTGTAACCTGACTAATTGCTACCCACATGGACGTACGCCCCTCTGTCTTAGTAATACACACTGTTATGAGGGATGATGTGTTTTGTTACACGCATAGCCTGCCTTCCACGTGCATGACCCCTCGTGAACTCTCGTGACCGCCTTTGAAGTGTGGCTAACAAAAACTTTCCCTTGTTTACAAAAAGCTTCGTTATTCAGAACCGTATAGAAAAATCTGGATAAAACGGGAAAGCAAAACAATGCATTAGACGGTTCTAGACATTAGTAGGAAATGCCTATAAAAAGGGCTGACCGATAGAGAGAGACAGAGATTTTTCCTTTCCTTGATTACGAGGCATGCTGTGTGTCATTATACTTTGTTGTGTGTAGAGATTTTTATTTCCTCGTACAATTTTGTGCTCATTGTATTTTTATATACAGTACCTGTACAAGCAACTCTGTAAGTTTATAATTTTAATCATATTTCTCTTGCTGTTATTATTTAATTGAAGTTCACAAATTAAAAAGTTATTAATTGCAAATAGCTCTGGCCTTGATTGTCGTTTTATTTGTTATTATTTTTAACCTTTGGTATCGTCCTTTATTATGGACTGTTTTTAGAACGAGCCCTAGACAAAACAACAGAGATTAAATTCTCCATCTATAACGGTCCGTAATAACACTTTAATATATATAAACCTAGACATAAACCCCAAGCTGTCACCCAGGGTCGTTGCTCACTTCGCACCAGTTTAGTTACACCAATATAAGGTTGAGACATTTCAACTTACTAATTGACTTACGAAGCCACTAAGCCTTAGGGAATCCACAGAAAGAGGTATGGATTTTTAATGTACACAATTTTTTATCGAAGAGGCTACATACACCGTGGTGGTCAAAACTATGGACCTAGGCCTGCATACACTGCGGAATAAATTAACATTGGCCTCATCTTGAGAAAAGGCCCTTAGATATGATCTTGTGTGGTCTTGTGGTAAACGCAAAATGATACTACACATAGGGATTAGGGATCAATTCCCAAACAAAATGGCTAGTGGTACCCGGGTACTAGAATTGAGAATAGCATTGAGTCTAATGGGACCCGGGTGCTAATGGCGGCGCTACGTGTCCGGTCCAATTTGACTAATGTTATTCAGATGTCATTTGTAGTAGTTTATTTTAGTTAAATGAAGAATTAATTTTACAAACGTATAGTCCATTCAATTATCTTTCATTTAATACCTTATTTGGTCTTACAAACCCAACAATAATATTTTAAATCGTTTTTTAATCCCAATCTCTCACTTCTGGTACCCGGGTACCAATAGGTGCAGCCATTCTATCTCATCTGTATTAAAAAAATATATATTTTATTGTTAAATTATTATTTTCATTTGTAGCAATAGTGTTAGTTTTTTATTTATTTTTTAATAATTTAAATGTACGTTATGTGCCGATTATTAAGTGTTTTGAACTTGAACAAGTTGTGGCGGCCTTTAATAATAATTCGGTAAACTGCAATAAGATAAGCCATTACCCCCGGCTCCCAAAAATGTTTTAGTGAAATCAATGATTAACACAAACTCTTGGGAACAAATCAAGTGCTGACACTTGCAGTGATGTGCCATTTCCAGGGTCTGCCAGCATGCTGATTCTAGACACACTTGCGAAAAAAAGGTGTCCGGACCCATGACACACATTTTAATACACTCACGGTAGTGCTTCCCAAGCATTTTTTACCCCCATCCCATCTAATCCCATAATATGTTATAATGCCCCCCCCCCCCCAACACACAAATTAGAGAGAAGAAAAAAAAAGAGGTCTTCATGCTGCCGTAAAGAAGAATTAATTTCAAATTAGTTGCCTTTTTTTAACTTTTGTACTCACTGCAATATATTTTAAAAAAAATTATTAAAATAGTTAACTTTAAGTTTAAGTTAACTAAATTTTAACATTAATCACCACCACCACCCCACCCTTTTGTTTTTGTGAAACAAATACATTTGCTATACTGCCTATACCCCAGAGCTTTGGCTTGGGTATGTGCCCCTAACCTTATGGGCCCATATTTTATTTTGTGCCACCCACTGTAACAATTCAACTCTCCTGTTAGTTAAACATGGCACCTTTCCGACCATTCAGGAAGAAAAACATGATGCCCAGACCTGACCGCTTCTCCAAAACGCGAACACCATTATCCTATGACTGAGTATGCAGCACGCAACTGTCCCAGATACTATTATATCCCCTCTTATAATCTAAAAATTGCCTATAGTCTATAGTATAGCTGCCTCTTCAATTATTGCTTTATTAACTTTATATTTATTATTTATAATATTAATTAATTATTGTCAAGTAGTAGTTGGTATAGTCCAGGTATAGTATAGTTAGTATGTTTTAAAATAAACTTAGACACATGTTAGTAGTGGCTAGTAAAGTTTCTTCCACTGTACTGTAAATGAAACAAAATCAAAAGTGTCAAATTGAAAAGGGGGAAACTAGACCTAGGTACAGAAGGTAAGCTAACATAACGCCATGCTAGCATAAAATAAGCTCCAGCCTACCTTGTCAGCACTGCTACAAGATATCACATGCTGCAATTCAATATCTGGCATCTTTTTGTAGTCTAATGTAGTTTCGATAATATTTTAAATGTTTTTAGGATTTAAAAAACGTAAATCAATCCAGAACACAAACATATTATTATTTAGGCTATGAATTTGTATATTAAAGCCATTAGGTATTAAAATTATTGGTAAATGCTAGTTATTCCAAGTTATTGGTTCCCATATTAAAATTGTTAAATACGAAATGACTCTATTTCGCGCCGCAGTACATTTTATAAACTAAAAGCTGCATATACCGGGGCCGTAAACGTAGCAAGTAGGACTTTTGTTGTCGATTGGTAGTGAATGGACTAGTACCGGTTAACGCACATATTTCGAATTTAAATTTTAGGCAGAAGCTTAGGGTGTTTGGAGCTCCCCGCCCCACTTTTTCAATTTTGTAACTCATTATTTTCATCAATAAAATATCATCAAAACTCATTTTGGCATCCCTCCATTGTCTGGACACCTGCCAGCCCCTCTTTTATTAGCTAAGCATCTGTGATCAGCCTTATCAGGAGTTAATTTTCTTTTAATTGAGGCGATGGACATTGTAGTACAATGTTGAAAAGGATAATTAGTGGGGACTGCGATCAGATTACGTTAAAGGAAATGTGTAGCATACACAGTGGCGTAGTGAGGGGGGACAAGGGGGGCATCATGCCCAGGGCGCTACTCACAAAGGGGCGCCAAATGGTATATTTTACTATAATATTGTATGGTTTTCGAATAGGGGGCGCTAAAAAGGTATTGTGGGGGCGCTAAAAAGGTATTGTGCCCCGGGCGCGAGTTAAGCTCGTTATGCCAATGAGTATACAGTAGAAGAAGACCTGGAAAAAAACACACACTTTTTTGTTGTTTGACTGTTTTTGTTTTGTTTTGCTTTAGAAGACTCTCTGATGACAATCCATTGTTTCGTTGTATCTTTTTCAGGGTTTCCCCTTCCTTGCGCCACATATTTCTTTTCTCCTAGAAGTACAGAAGACTGTGTTATGGTTTTCTCCGCGGTAAATGCAACTTTAGATACATAAATTTGCTACGTTTACAGAGATGGTAAGCGCAGCATTTTGCGTGTCGGTTTACCCCCTCTGTTAGTGTATTGACGGGCAAGTAAATATTTATAAAGATACTACTCGAGACAAACTATTCTGTGTTATACTAGCAAGGGGTGTACCCTGTAAAGGCCTAACGAGTAATATTTATAACCAATTTGACGATTCAGTAACAAAACCCTGGGCCCGAAATCTGTCCCAGGCCCAGCGGTTTATAACAAAAACAATACTATTAATATTATTAATAAATTAATATTGTGATAATTGTATATAATATTGGCAATAGGAGGCCTACTGAGACTCAATATCGGGACAAAATGGAGAGCAACCGAGATCGCGAACAACTTTTGGCTCTAAAAGGTAAGAAGATTTGTAGGTTATAATATAAATTTTCAACATACATTATTATTTTTGTATAATTATGAGGTATCCACAATTTACTTGATTCCTTGCTAAGTAAAAAAGTTGTAACAGTAACAGTAACGCATACCCAGGGCCGGATTTACAATTTTAGGGGCCCTAAAGCCCTAAATCAATTCGATTGATATACAAAAAAATGTTATATACTCCCAATTTTGGGGCCCCTTATTTCGTGGGGCCCATTGGCCACGACCTAGTCGGCCTGCCTGTAAATCCGGCCCTGCGCATACCAGCCAAGGCCAAGGCTCAGGGCATTCATTAGCATTAGCTAAAATATATTAAAAGTGGCATTCACTGAAATCATCATTGTCATACATTTTCATTTGATAATATTATTATCAAATGAAAATGTATGAATAATATATAAAAAAAAATATACGAAAAAATAATATTTGTGAATTAAATTTATTAAGTAGTTAATATTACTAATTACTCTACTGACTACTGCAGGCCTAAGTATAGGCGTATACTAATTAATAATCACTGATTAAATCAGTAGTAGACAGTATAGTACCAATGCCAATAGTGATAAATACTATATTATATTATAGTGATTAGTATAATACTTACTAATAACTGCCTAGCACAGTGTGCAGCTCATATTATGGGCTATAATTATATATATTATATATGGCATGGCTCTGACACTGATACATTTAATTAGTTGTCAATGTCAATATGTTACACTATACTAGTTTGCTAGTTTAATTTTTATAGTAGAATTAGCTACTACTACTAGTACTAGTCCACTATACTATAGTCTATAACCCTATAGTCTATAGCTATATAACTATATATAGCCTATATATAATAATAATAATAGTAGTAGTAAAAAAATATGCCTAAAGGACTAACTACTAACCCTGTACTTAGTTCTTCTAAAATAGTTCTCTGTGTAACCGCAAATAATTGTTTATTTTTGGACAACCAAGGCCACTCCTGATTTTTAGTTTGAAAATGTTGAACTGTCCTGATTTTAACTGTCACCTTAGTAAGATACCTATAAGATTTACCCAAATGTTTCTTAGCCTTTTTAACCTCATACCCCACCTGAGCCTCTAAAAAGGTTTAATGCATACACACCTCCTTTCTTCCCCCAAATTTCATAACAGCGCTGATAAAAGGTCTGAATGCTTCCATCAGAAAGATAGAAATTTATTTTTAGCTTCAGGCCATCGGATTAAAATTGTGTAGTATAAATCTTACAATAAGTGAAATATAATTGTATGTCACTCAGTAACTACAGGAAGATACAAAACAGTTATGCGCATGACAAAGCCTTTCTTTTTTAGAGGTAATGATTGCCAAGATGTACCAGGTGCTGCCTTTCTATGGCATTTCTGGATAACTCTGAAATATGGCCTCTCCTACCTCAGTGCTTCTGTCAGGGTGCCTTAATGAAAGTACTTCTGCTGGTGTTGAACTGTGGCCCCCCCCCCCCCCCCCCCCTGTTTTAATGGGACACATTAGGTGCGACAGAATGTTCCGTGGTATAACTGGACTCTTGGAAGGTGGCAAAGGGTAAAACATGTCTTGTTACACAGCCCTTACACTAACTTGAGAAGGTGTATATCCCTGCCTTTATTCTCTTTCTTTCTATCCATGCTCCCCCTGTGTTAGTCGCAGAAGTTGGATCTTCATAGATTTTTATGATTGACCATTCGTTATATAGAACATACCACAATACTCTTGTGGCAAGGATTGGTGGACTCTGTCTGTCCCTAGGATCATGAAAGCGACAAACCTCTGTCTAGTACTAAAATGGCCTAAGCCACCAATGAAAAATGGAGTGCCAGGAGACAGTAGGTGGCAGGGAATGGGTAAATAGTGAATCATGTCTGGACGACATGACTGAGGGATGGCACAACACTGAAGACTGCCATCTGGTAAATGTGGATTCCAAGCACTTATGACCTTGTTGAGACACCGGGTATGCAGCTTGTGGATCTGGGTGATAAGGAAAGTCACAGACAAAAGCAGTCAAACAATGGTGATGAAGACAAAAAGAAATAGATCCGAGCTCAGGCATCACCTTGTCTATCAATTCCCCCCCCCATTGCTTAGCATCACCCAGGACAGGCTTTAAAAAATCCACTGTTGTTCTTGGACGAACAAAAATGCACATTTTAATATCCTGAAAATCGTTTTTTGTGAGATATAAAACAAAAAAGTAGAGATCTCCATCCCTGCATATTAAACATGTACATATTGTACTATTACAAAAAACTTTACACCACAATACAGACCCACGTCACAGGTATACTCCTTACACTTGCAAGTTCAATGACTTTACAGGCAAGTTGTGAGTTGCTTGCTGGCAAACATCCGTCACAATGTGACGATGGTGTGGAATTCTCAGGACAAAATCCACAAGGCCTAGGATTATTCTTCTAGAATACTAAGCTGGTTCCCAACAGCCTCTCTCCACGCCGCTGGATAAACCCAAGGGAACATCATATGGATGATATAGTGGCGTCGCAGGAGTTGTCGGAATGTTTCATAGGTACCAATGTTATCCGCCTACGGGACCCCATCTCCTGGTTTGAATTCAGAGTTTCCTTCTCTTAGATGAGTTGCCAACCAAGGTTGACGGGGCTTTGGTGGGGATTGAACTCCAGACCATCAACTTGTGTTGTAACCATTATATTACTGTTTTGATTTTTAAAACATTTTTTCTGGTTAATTGTGGGTTGTAAACAGTACCTTACTGGTTTGTTAAGGACATTTTTTCCTGGTCATTCGTGAGTTGTAACCAGTATATTATTATTTATTTGAAAAAAATTCGGTTGTAAGAGGTTTTGTTTCCATAATAGACTTAAACCACCAGCTGGGACACAACTGTGTCAGCTATTTGGAGTTTATGATAACTCAATGATGGTCTCCCTTACCTTGCTGCTCTCTCTACCTATGCAAGCCCCTTCTAGTCTATATTGTTTGCCATTGACAGAAAGTTGTTGGAGTTTATACCAAGTGTTTCTTGATTTTTGATTTTAATTAAAGAGCTCATTGATTTGTACAGATACATTGTTCAATTCCCCATTTAAAGTTGGACTTTTAAGGCTTATGAATCTCGACCAACGTTTGGCATTTATTTCTAGCTATTTCTAGGCATTAATTATCATCGCTGTGCTTTATTCACTCTTATTAGAAACCTGTTTCTGTTAAGTTCTTGAACTGCATTTGACTCACTATAAGCTTTAATAATTAATATCCTACTTTTGTCCATAATGTGTATCTTCTATATCATACAGTTATCACCTTCTGTATCTTACAGCTATCACCTTCTATGTCATACAGTATCACCTTCTGTATCTTACTGTTATCACATTCTATATCTTACAGCTATCTTCCATATCTTAGAGTTATTATCTTCTAGATCTTGCAGTTATCATCTTCTATATCCTACATTTATCATCTTCTATATATCTTGCAGTTATCATCATCTATATCTTGCAGTTATCATGTTCTATATCTTACAGTAATCATCTTCTATATCTTAGAGAAGGCCTGCACAACATACGGCCAGCGGGCCACATGCGGTCCGCCAGCACCCACTTTGCAGCCCGCGAAGTAACAAAATATTCTTTATTCTTCTTATTTTTTTAATAGCTTTCGCCCAGTCCTGTTTTCTTTTGGCCTGCACAAGTCCTGTCCTATTTTCTCTTTTGGCTTACACAAGTTTTTCATAAAGTATTACGGCCCACATTACATTTTGTGCTGTGCAGGCCTGTCTTAGAGCCATCATCAGTTCTAAAATAGTTACTAGTTTTGGCATTTACTTTATGGTTTTTATTCAGCTTCATTTTATCAAGCCACCCACATTTAGACACACTGAAACACCACCCAGATTTAGACAATGAAACACCATGCACAATTATACAATGAAACACCACCAATATTTAGACAATGAAACACAACCAACATTTAGACAATGAAACACTATGCACAATTATACAATGAAACACCACCAATATTTAGACAATGAAACACCACCGATATTTAGACAATGAAACACAACCAACATTTAGACAATGACACACCACCCACAATTAGACAATGAAACACCACCCACATTAAGTCAATGAAACACCACCCACCTTTAGACAAGGAAACACCACCCACATTTAGACAATGAAACACCACCCACATTTAGACAATGAAACACCACCCACATTTAGACAAGGAAACACCACCCACATTTAGACAATGAAACACCACCCACATTTAGACAATGAAACACCACCCACGTTTAGACAATGAAACACCACCCACATTTAGACAATGAAACACCACCCACATTTCGACAATGAAACACCACGCACATTTAGACAATGAAACACCACCCACGTTTAGACAATGAAACACCACCCACATTTAGACAATGAAACACCACCCACATTTCGACAAACCGAAACACCCCACACATTTAGATAATGAAACACCACGCACAATTAGTCAATGAAACACCACCCACATTTAGACAATGAAATACCACCCACATTTAGACAATGAAATACCACCCACATTTAGACAATGAAATACCACCCACATTTAGACAATGAAATACCACCCACATTTAGACAATGAAATACCACCCACATTTAGACAATGAAATACCACCCACATTTAGACAATGAAATACCACCCACATTTAGACAATGAAATACCACCCACATTTAGACAATGAAATACCACCCACATTTAGACAATGAAATACCACCCACATTTAGACAATGAAATACCACCCACATTTAGACAATGAAATACCACCCACATTTAGACAATGAAATACCACCCACATTTAGACAATGAAATACCACCCACATTTAGACAATGAAATACCACCCACATTTAGACAATGAAATACCACCCACATTTAGACACATTTAGGAAACACCTAACACTTTTTGTAAGTAGTAATCTAGGACACAATGGTAGAACTTTATTAGGTTAAAGAAAAGAAAAAAAATTGTGTTTCAGCCCTGGGCTTAACTGTTGACATTCAGCGACCACAGCCTTAAGGTCAATTGTGGACATCAGTGACCACAGCCTTGGGGTCAGTTAGTAACATTCAGTGACCGGTTCTGGTGTGAACACTCTAGTTTTAAAAAAATGCAATAAATTTAACAAAGTGTAGCAAACTTGTTTGTCTACTGGAAGAGATATGATAAAAAAAGTTCTTCCATTCAGTTCTATGGCAAAAAAGTACTTACATACAGTTCTATGATAAAAAAGTACTTCCATACAGTTCTATGATAAAAAAGTACTTCCATACAGTTCTATGATAAATAAATTACTTACATACAGTTCTATTTATAAAAAAGTACTTGTATACATTTCTATGGTAATAAAATAACAAGCCTATACAACAACAAGGCATTAGTTCTTCTTTGATGCCATTCTTTCAAGTCTCCATTCATATTAGCATACGTTTCTATGGGTGAATCATTCATTTAATTAGCTCTGCATATTTGGTGGATTGATATTTTGACTAAGTTCGGTCAGCTTATCAGAAAAGCAAGTTTTTCCTGTTTTTTTGACTTTTCCAACAAAGCATAGTCCCAATTAACTGGGATATTGGATTTTTTTCAATGTCACCCATAACGTAAGATTTTACCTATGGCTCTTTACATTTTGCTTTGTAAGGTTTTACCCATAATGTAATGTTTTACCATAATGTAAGGTTTTACCCATAAGATAAGGTTTTACCGATAATGTAAAGTTTTACCCATAACATATGTTTTTATCGATAACAGAAAGTTTTACCCATGGCGTAAATTTTTACGTATGGCTTGGTAATGTTATAATTATGGCCTTTTAAGGTTTTACTCAAAACATAAAATTTTACCCATGGCTTTGTAAGATTTACCCATGGCTTTGTTAGGTTAACCATAACAAAAAGCTTTACCCCTGGGTTCTTAGGTTTTACTCATAACGTCAGAAAGATGATAGATTGATTGCATTAAGAAGTTGGACAGAATGGGCCATATCACTGTTGATTATGGGACAGTAAAGGCCATATAACTGTTGATTATGTGACAGTAAAAGCCATATCACTGTTGATTATGGGACAGTAAAGGCCATATAACTGTTGATTATGTGACAGTAAAGGCCATATAACTGTTGATTATGTGACAGTAAAAGCCATATCACTGTTGATTATGGGACAGTAAAGGCCATATAACTGTTTATTTAAACTGACATGCCAGATGCAAAACTAAAATGAATATTTACATTTAGCAATAGCTACACAAATATCTACAGTGGACGCCATCTTCTAGTTTATATGCTCTAGATCAGAAGTCGGCAACTAGCGTCTATTTGCTATTAAACAATGAACTTTTCCTGTATGAAATGACTGAATCAATAAGTTACTTATATTATTGATTTGATGTGGGCTCTAAATGAAAAGTTTCAAAAGTAAAATATTGCTCCAGGTGTCATGTGCTCAACCTTTTCCAATCCGTCCCTCCTACCACTCTCTAAATAATTTAGTAGCTGATACAAATGATACAATAAGCGTCAGTTCACAAGATCAAATTTCGCGTCAAATTGTTGTATGAACGCACTATTTTGTGCCTGGTTTATTTTTGGGGGAATCTGATCAAATAGTAATTTGAAAGTTGTGACAAGGCTTCATACACGAACTGCAACAAATGCTTGAAGGAAAATTTGATCGTATGAACCGACCCAAATACATACCGATCAATAATAGACCCACATCAATAAAAAAATCAGATACATAAACAATGCACTTTAATTTTTTAAAAATTCCATGCTATAATACATTTCTATTTAATAATACACTTTATTTAGTAATACACTCTATTCAATAATACACGCACCTAAAGGTTTTACAAGTACATCCCCGGACGTGTGTCATTTAGTCATTAAAAAATGGTCGACACGGTGCGTGCTGTCGCTGATTGCGTGGCTAAGGAATGCAAACTTCTCACCATGTCTGCACACATCTTACTGGAATCAATTTTTACATCAAACGGTTTTGTTCATTATTTAGTCACGCGGTGAAATATGAGCTGGAGAAATGTAACAAATTCACGAGACTTCACTGTTTAACTCTAATGACTACAATTGAAAAAAAAAATGTATATCTACGTAACTCCATTGTAACTTTCGATTCTGTTCAATGAGATTGATTGTAAAGGTTCCTATTAATTTAAAGAAGTCCGAGCAATGCAACTTGACCAATGATTTTTAAACCCTGCTAACTGCTGTGTCGGCTCCTCACTCTGCCGACAGCTTCAGACTTAGCTTTAGATGATGCTGTTCAAGGGATGTGTGGTTCCTTGCACTGCTCAGAATACTAAGTATTGTGTTAAGTCATTCAGTACTTACAGTCTTGTGTTCAGTCATTCAGTACTTACAATCTTGTGTTCAGTCATTAAGTACTTACAGTCTTGTGTTCAGTCATTAAGTACTTACAGTCTTGTGTTCAGTCATTAAGTACTTTCAGTCTTGTGTTCAGTCATTAAGTACTTACAGTCTTGTGTTCAGTCATTCAGTACTTACAGTCTTGTGTTTAGTCATTAAGTACTTACAGTCTTGTGTTCAGTCATTACGTACTTACAGTCTTGTGTTCAGTCATTAAGTACTTACAGTCTTGTGTTCAGTCATTAAGTACTTACAGTCTTGTGTTCAGTCATTAAGTACTTACAGTTTTTAAAATAAATAGTTACATACAGTCTTGTGTTAAATTAATGAGTACTTTGAGTACTTTGAGTACCGAGTGGTCGGCACTCATCATTTGACTAGGAGTCACACAGCCTTACACGTTCATTGCATGCACTACTTACTGAACATGTCAACAACTAGGAATGCTTGAATTATAACTTGCAACAATAAAATAATGCATTCATGGACAACAAACGTTTACGGATTGTGGACACAAAAATGGCTCGAGGTATCCCAGGGGCGTAACTATCGTCTGGGGGAGGGGCTTTTATGCAGAAGGATCTGATAGCGCAACGTGACATTTTTAAGTTTATTTTGCCTCATCATTGACACAGTGGCGTAGGAAGGGGTTTGTGGAGGGGGCGATCTGCCTTGAGCCCAGTGGCGTAGAAAGAGAGTTGCGGAAGGAGGGTCCATTATTGGCCCAGTGGCGTAGAAAAGGGTTTGTGGAGGGGCGATCTGCCATGGGCCCAGTGGCGTAGGAAGATAGTCGTGGTGGGGGCGTTCCGACCCGGCTTTATATTGATGGGCACCATTTTCGGCCAATGATATCAACAATTTGATTATGTATAGTTAAATCATGATTTCTAAAATATGTAAATACTCTATAACCCATGCACATTGTTCTTTGACTAAGTCTATCGCCCTTGATGAATTGTTTGACTAAGTCTCTCACCCTTGATGAATTGTTTGACTAAATTTCTCACTCCCTACACACGTAAAAATGCATTTTAATATCTGAAAAAGAGTTCTAATTTGAAAAAAAAAATGAGTTTGAGTTATAAAAAAAAGTAAAATATTTATGAAGATTTTAAAAACACATACAAATGTGTATCATTACTTTAAAGTAATTGGCTCCTCTGTTAGTATAATCTGATTTTAATTTGCATCCCCTGAAAGGCCCCCCCCCCCGTAATGTCACCCCAACTCACTGAAATGCAACATAGGACCTCCTCACATGATATCACGCACCCCTGAAATGTCACATCGAACCCCATGAAATGTCACCTCGAACCCCCTGAAATGTCACCTCGATCCCCCTGAAATGTCACCTCGAACCCCCTGAAATGTCACCTCGATCCCCCTGAAATGTCACCTTGCATACTTTGAATTGATTTTCAGAGAAAAAAGACTGAAAATAATATCAAAATTATCCTGCTATGACGTCACTTTATATAATTTCCGTTCAACCCCTGATATGATATACCGTGCCGTGACAATTCTTATTTGATATATCGTGCCGTGACATCTCTGATACGATATACCGTGCCGTGGCATCTCTGATATGATATACTGTGCCGTGGCAGCCCCGATACGATAAACCGTGCCGTCACATCTCTGATAAGATATACCGTGCCGTGGCAGCCCCGATGTGATATACCCTAATAAGATACATTTCCGTTCCCTGGAACCCCTGAAAGGATACATATCTGTACCGTAGCAGTAGCACCCCAATGGGCTATACTTCCGTTCCACGGCACCCCCTAATCTGAGACATTACTGGCCTTATACAAATTGGATTCAATAATCCGACATAAAAACAACCACGAAAGCATCTCCTTGGTGCGCATAGTTCAATCGAGAAAGAAAGTGCTCGGTGCAAACAGTCCTAAAACAACGTATGCATATAATAGAATAACAACATAATTATTGATAGTTGAATAAAGAAAGTGCTTGGTGCAAAAGATCCCAAAACAATGTTTGAATTCAATAAAAGCATAAAAGTTATATACACGTATGGCATACACAATAAAAAAAACTATCGATGCCATGAACAAAGACGTGTCTGTAACACTTGCATAATTAGTCTTTAGAGGGGAACATTGGATCAACAAAATGGAAAAATCTCTTAGGGGTCGTTCGCAAATTACATCACGCCAAAAATGACCTTTTTAGACACCTCCCCCCCCCCGTCACGAAGTGTCACAAATTCTTTACCTCCACCCTCCCCCCCAGTGTCGCGTCACACCTAAAAAAAATCAAAACATACATAAAATGTTCATAACTAAACTAAGATTTTTTTTTATTCTTTAACATTTTCCCATAATGTTAATGGTTTAAGATGTAGTAGCCTATTATTAGAAATCTGTAACGCGAAACAACGATTCACGTTACCTATAATATATAAAATAATTGAGGCAATTTCGACCTCAAATTAATGTTTTTAAAATTAATTGAATACAGATTTGTCAAATTTAGACAATTTTATATTTTTTAAAATTGTGACGTCACAAATGTTTGACCCCCCTCCTCCCCGTCACAAAGTGTCACAAATTCTCGAAACCCCCCCCCCCCCCCTTTTTTTTTTTTTTGAGCGTGACGTAATTTGCGAACGACCCCTTATCGTCATCAGTTAAGTCTAGTCTCATCGTTTCCGTTCGTTGCTTCATATGAACGAATTTGTTGGTTCATACGAACAGATGGGTTGGTTCATATGAACAGATGGGTTGGTTCATGTGAACAGATGTGTTGGTTCATACGAACAGATGGGTTGGTTCATATGAACAGATGGGTTGGTTCATGTGAACAGATGTGTTGGTTCACGTGAACGGAACCAACAAAAAATAATTTTATATGCAGTTAGAGCCAGTGGCGTAACAACGGCTTGGCATTGGGGCAGTTGCCAAGGGCACCGGCCTGCGCCAGTTCAAAAGGGCGCCGCTAAATCTCTAATTTTTTCAATTTTTCCATTTATCAAGGGCGCCAAAAATAAATTAGCCAAGGGCGTCAAAAACCTAGTTACGCCTCTGGTTAGAGCCATGGTAGAAGGGGACAGCATTAGAATTGCTTCCATTTTCGTACAAAACTTTCCTGCTTTTACGCGCGTGCATACGAGCGCATCGTTTTCACGCCCCATTAATTAGCCTTTGATACTTTTAGATTCGTGAATAGCCGGTTAATTGGCTTTTTGATGTCATCCAAGAGAAAAGGTTAACGGGGTCATTGGCAGACCTACACCTAGCTCTAAGCTCAGTGGTTACCAACCTTTGTAATGGCGCTACCCTTAAATACAGTTCCTAATATTGTGGTGACCCCCGCAACCATACAATTCTTTTCGTTGCTGCTTAATAAACATGTGTTATCCGAAGGTCTTTGGCAGCCCGTGTGTAAGGGTCGCTCGAACCCCCAAAGAGGTCGCGACCCGCAGTTGGAGAACCGCCGGTCTAAGTTGTCGCGCACTACACTTTACCTAGATAGAATGTAAACAAACACTGAATACAGCGTGCATCTCAACGTTACTTAGATAGAATGTAAACACTGGGTAAAGCGCACAGTGGCTCACCTGCATGACTTCTAAATGCGTGTGTTTGGAATTGTAATGAGGCCATTTGGGGTGTCTGGGGGAACCAGATGCTATTCTCATTGGGTGAGTCATCCACCCCTCTCATATCCCATATATTGGTCCCATTCCTCTCACATCCCATAGTATGGTCCCATCCCTCTCATTTCCCATAGATTGGTCCTATCCCTCACATATCCCATACATTGGTCCTATTCTTCTCATATCCCAAAGACTGGTCTTAACCCTCTCATATCTCAAATGCTTGTCCTATCCCTCTCATATCCCATAAATGGGCTCTATCCCTTACATATCCCATACATTGGTCCTATCCTCATATCTCAAAGGCTAGTCTTATCCCTCTCATATGCGCGGTTACACTTATATATTATCATTGACTTAGATTACCGGTAATAGAATAAGTGTGGTAATGACTTAGCATATAAGGATATGTGTGGTAATGTCTTAGAATACAAATGATATGTCTACCATTGACTTAGAATAAAAGGATATGTGCACTAAGGACATAATAATATGTGTTGTAAAGACTTCGAATATAAGTAGATACGTGGTAATGACTTAGAATAAAAGGATATGCGTGGGAATGACTTCGAATAAAATGATATGTGTGGTAATGACTTAGAATAAAAGGATATGTGTGGTAATGACTTAGAATAAAAGGATATGTGTGGTAATGATTTAGAATAAAAGGATATGTGTGGTAATGACTTAGAATAAAAGGATATTTTCGGTATTGCAAAAACCTTGAAGCAAGACTCCCATTGCATGGACCACATTCCTGTTAAAAATTGTTATAAAAGAAGAATTATGAATATTTTATTCCTTGATGGTGTAGTTATGTTTATATCGAGGTATTGATGTAATCGATTATAATTAGGGGATGTTAAAAACTGTTTTTCCGCAAACCGCTTATCGGGAATTCAAATCCGGTTTTCCATTCTAGACCAGCAGAAACGCAAGGGCGCATCTGTACCTTTTATTTGCAAGAAATCCATACGTTTTTGGGGTGGGAGGGGGTTCTGGGTGAGCCCCTGTCTCCCCCCATCCCCTACCCCCCCCCCCCCAGGACATTACACCTTCTCGCGATGAATTGAAACTGTTTGTCATGGGCGTGTCAAATCGACACGATATTTTCTAAGACCGTACCATCACAACATAAGGTGAGGGGACGGAGAGTACTGTTCGCCCGCGAGGAATTTTTTAAATTAATTTTTAATTAATTATTTTAAATATATATATATATATATATATTTTTTTTTGGGGGTGGGGGGTGGTCGTGCTTCATATTCGGTCTACTTCGTGTACTTTTATTTAAAATAGATATATTTCAAAAATGTATATTTTCTCTTTACATTATGGGTGGCCAACCGCCGTGCTGTATTTCTTATTCGCTCCCCATTCAGTTGGCAAAGAAATCTATACAAAATTTAATGGGTGTTTATTTAATTTATATTGTAATATGAGATGTAATGACACGTGGCCAGCAAATTGTTAACTCGCTGTTAAAGCGGCGCAGTCAGTTTAACATGGCTCCTATATCGGTAAAAAGTACGGTGCAGTCAGTTTAACATGGCTCCTCTGATATCGGTACAAAGTGCGGTGCAATCAGTTTAACATAGCTCCTCAGATATCTGTACAGAGTGCTGTGCAGTCAGTTTAACATGGCTCCTCTTATATCGGTAGAGGCAATATCGAGTAGCCTAACATCTTTATCGATTATACAGCATCTTTATTTTAAAAAAATGATAAAAATAAATTTAGCTTTGGTTTAAGATTTCTTTCCCTGTTTAAAAAAAAAATTGGATCTTTCCCCATTTTTATATCATAATAAAAATAATTCGAATACCGGTTTGTGAAAATGAACAACCCACTATCGGTTTCAAACCGGAAATCTGGTTTTCGTTTAACATCCTTAATTATAATTCTGTAACAATTAAGTAACTCTGAATCATTACTGTACAGTTGCAATAGGCAGTGCATTGTTTTAGCTATAGTTACTGTACAGTTACAATAGACAGTGCACTGGTTTAGCTATAGTTACAGTACAGTTACAATAGACAGTGCATTGGTTTAGCTATAGTTTACAGTACAATTACAATGGACAGTTCATTGGTTTGGCTACTGTCACAGCAGTATTTTTTCCCAAATGTTGAAAATCACTTTGCAAAATGGAATAGATTTATTCGCCAGTATTAAATGTCACTTGGGAAAATTTAGATATTGGCGTCAGTAAAAGTGCATTTAACACTATTTGATCATATAGGGTTGGGGGGGGGGGTCTTGGCAAAACAGTGCCTGTTGATCATGGGTCAGAGAAAGGTGGGGTGACAGACGTGATCAGATTTGGGGGAGGGTTGAGGTGATAGACGTGATCAGATTTGGGGGAGGGGATGTGATGGGTAATATGCGTGTTAAGATGTTTGGGAAGGGTTGAAGGGACAGACGTGATCAGATGTCAGGGGAGGGTTGGAGGGTCAGGCGTGATCAGATGCCAGGGAGGGTTGGAGGGTCAGGCGTGATCAGATGTCAGGGGAGGGTTGGAGGGTCAGGCGTGATCAGATGTCAGGGGAGGGTTGGAGGGTCAGGCGTGATCAGATGTCAGGGGAGGGTTTGAGGGTCAGGCGTGATCAGATGTCAGAGGAGGGTTGGGGGGACAGGCGTGATCAGGTGTCAGGGGAGGGTTGGAGGGACAGGCGTGATCAGATGTCAGGGGAGGGTTAGAGGGACAGGTGTGATCAGATGTCAGGGGAGGGTTGGAGGGTTAGGCGTGATCAGATGTCAGGGGAGGGTTGGGGGGACAGGCTGATGACGCAATCAGATATCAATTTTTCGAGTTGACGGAAATTGTAATGACATGGATCTAGACTCTAGAACACTTGTATGACATGGGTCAAGACTCCAGCACACTTGCATTATTGACATAGTATTGTGAAAACAGTTGGAAGACGTGCTGTTGCGTGTGGTCGGACATCAGAGCTGTCTGCGGCATTTAACAACTAAACCTATAAGGTGCGGCTACGGGTAGGTGGACGTGCAACGTCGTCTAACCGGTGGGTTGACCACGGAGGCGTCTGATGGGTGGATGGACATATGAGCATGTGTCTGACGGGTCAGTGAGTTTTGAGCCGTCTGACGTGTGGATGGACAAGCGGTACTTAACAAGTGTTTCACGTTTAACAACCAAAACTATAGTGTAGGAATATGGCATTGAACAACCCAAACTATAGTGTAGGAATATGGCATTGAACAACTCAAACTATAGTGTAGGAATATGGCATTGAACAACTCAAACTATAGTATAGGAATATGGCATTGAACAACTCAAACTATCGTGTAGGAATATGGCATTGAACAACTCAAACTATAGTGTAGGAATATGGCATTGAACAACTCAAACTATAGTGTAGGAATATGTCATTGAACAACTCAAACTATAGTGTAGGAATATGGCATTGAACAACCCAAACTATAGTGTAGGAATATGTCATTGAACAACTCAAACTATAGTGTAGGAATATGGCATTGAACTAAAACTATATGGTGTAGTATTATTTAACAAGAAAACTATAGTGTTTTTGAACAACTAAAACATGAAGCGAAGTCAATGAAAGTATCGATGAATCAGCCAATAAATTTCATTGCACTGTGTTACAGGATATCTCAGTAATCATGAGTAATCTACCATTGTACTTTCAAATATTTACATGTGTCACACTAGAATAGAAGACTTGACCCCGGGTTGCGTAGCATAGATTGGTTTCTCGATGTGCACGTCTTAGTGAACGTTCGTATCTGCCCCATGACAACACAAATCTGGATTTCATTGCAAACACGTCGATACAAAAGTAACTGAGGTGAATTGTTAAAGTTAAACATTTGATCAAAAGATGATTGAAGTTAACCTACTGATAAAGATGAGTGAAATTAACAAGCTGATCAGGGTGCTTGAAGTTAACAAACGAACAAAACGATTGAAGTTAACAAACTAAATAACATGATTGAAATTAACCAACTTATCACAACGATTGAAGTGAATCAACTGAACACAACGATAATTGCTGAAACTGAAACATGTAGTGAAAATAGAATATCCATTGTCTATGGAAGTCTTCAAGTTAAGCGAAACTTTGAGGTGCTAGAATTATCTCACTTGGCTTCTTTCTTTAAGGTTTGCCATTGAAGTATATCTCACTTGGCTTATTTCTTAAAGGTTTGACGTCCTATACAAACGTTGAATGTAGTGTCTGTCGGACAGTGGCTTTGAGACTGTGACTATAAGACGGTGACTTTGAGACTGTGACTATAAGACGGTGACTTTGAGACTGTGACTATAAGACGGTGACTTTCTGATTGCTCATGGTGCTGATTGTTGTATCGTCGTCCAGACCGTCTGCCGTCACCAGAGGCGCGGAAAGGGTGGTTGTGCCCGGTGGACTCACGACCGAAGAGCTGACGGAGTACGCCTTCGATGAGTTCTGCATGTCGCTGTCTTTGTTATTCCGGTTCTGCCAGTAGTGCACCAGGACAAGTTTGGCCTTGTTGCAGATGGCAAGGGACACGAAGAGCCCCGGGATGGTGAACATCACCCAGATGGGGATCATCGCCGCCAGGTCGGCGTCGGGCTGCTTGAGGGAGAACCTCAGAGCCACCATCACGACCAGACAGTTGAGGCTCGACGTCTCGAGGGCTATCGTCTTGACCGACGCCAGGTTCTGCCGGCAGATGGCCGCCATGGCACCGCCCACGACGCAGCCGCACAACGGCAGGAGCATGGCCCCGATCAGCGCGTAAGTGTTGACCAGCTCGAACACGTACATGTTAATGTAGACGCCCAGGGTGATGTAGAGTATACTGGCCAGCAGCAAGAACGGTTTGATGAGCCACATAAGGATGGCGTCGGCTATCGCGGGTCGCATGCGTTTTATAACCAAGCCGAAGGCGTAGGCGAAGAAGGTGGCCGCCAGCCAGATTTCAAAGTTGTAAATGGGCAGCATGCGAGGGTTGAGAACCGCGTCAGGGTTGGTTTGGAAGTATTGTCCGAGTACGAAAATCCAGAGCGGGGCTGTGCCTGAAAGAGATATTGCGAGTGTAGATCAGTTGTGTAGCATTAACTCAATGCATTGCAACATATTGACAAGAAAAGTAACACAATGTCTTCTTATGTGACTTAATTAGTCTAATTAACACATTGATTAACTTTTAAATACACGCTCATGTTGTACATGCTCATTTTGAACAGGATCATGTTATACACGCTCATGTTGTACACGATCTTCTTGTACACGCTGATGTTGTACAGGATCATGTTGTACACGTTTAAGTTGTACACGCTCAAGTTGTACACGCTCATGTTATACACGCTCAAGTTGTACACGCTCAAGTTGTACACGCCCATGTTGTACACGCTCAAGTTGTACACGCCAAAGTTATACACGCTCAAGTTATACACGCCCATGTTGTACACGATCGGGTCTTGCAACATTGGCTGCATAACGTTCCCATGTCACGTGAGACTGTTTGCTGCGTCACAGCCTCGTCTGGAAACTAGATCAGGGGTGAGCAATCTTTTTGTTCAAAGGGCCGCATGAAAATATATTTTCTTCTGGTGTGCCGCATAATGATAATTAGGAATTTCGACAATAACTAAAAAACATTAAATAAGAAAGAGATAGTTATAGACAATACTTTTAACATTGTTGATTAGTTTTAAATAATGAAAGCGAGATAACATCTGGGCTTCGAAGAGTTGAGCTCGGAAATACAAAAGGGAATTGTTGTTGAATTTGATCTTATTATTATTGTTATTCAAGTTTTAAAATTTTACACTGATATTAATTTTCAAAGGCTTTTGTAATAATCATCATCTAAATATTTCGCAAATAAAAACATTCCTCCAGACCGCGAAAAATCTTGCGAGCCGAATTAAACGTTTCGGTGGGCCGCATGTTGCCCGCGGACCGAAGGTTGCACACCCTTTTATCTAGAGCATACTATTTTAAATCATTTGCCAGACACGTGCCAGCAATTAACTCACCTAACATAGCGACGACACTGATTAAGTTCATCGTCAGACTGAGTGCTGTGTCCCCATCTGCGATAATGACTGCTACGTGACTCAGTCCCCCGCCTGGCACACACGCCACACACAGCAGACCGAAACTGATGTCTTTTTGGAGTGGGAGCATCATGGCCATACCGAAAGCCAACTGTTTGAGGGAAAGAATCAAGTTAGATCAAAAGGATACACACTTGGAGGGAGAGAACATCAAGTTACATCAGAAGGATACACACTTGGAGGGAGAGAACATCAAGTGACATCAAAAGGATACACACTTGGAGGGAGAGAACATCAAGTTACATCAAAAGGATACACACTTGGAGGGAAAGAAAGGCAATGACATCAGAAGGATACATACTTAAAGGGACAGAACAGCATTGACATCTGAAAGATACATACTGGCAGGGACAGAACAGCAATGACATCTAAAGGATACATACTGGCAGGGACAGAACAGCAATGACATCTAAAGGATACATACTGGCAGGGACAGAACAGAAATGCATGAAATATAAAGACAGGACAATAAAAAGAGAACGTTTCGGCCAAGAGCCTTCCTCAACAGACAGGACAAATGAGGAAACAACAAGAAAAACTACTTTCCATTTCCCGTTGTTTCACATCCCAATAACAACTAACTTTCTCTAGGCCTGTTTTAAATTTACATATATAAAGTTACTAGACCTGTTATAAATTCACATATATAAAGTTACTAGACCGGTTAAATTCACATATATAAAGTTACTAGACCAGTTAAATTCACATATATAAAGTTACTAGCCCGGTTAAATTCACATATATAACACTACTAGACCGGTTTTAAATTCACATATATAAAGTTACTAGAGTGGTTATAAATTCACATATATTAAATTACTAGACTGGTTATAAATTCACATATAAGTTACTAGACTGGTTATATTCACATAGATAAAGTTACTTGACCGGTTATAAATTCACATATTTAAAGTTACTAGACCGGTTATAAATTCACATATTTAAAGTTACTAGACCGGTTATAAATTCACATATATTAAGTTAATAGACCTGTGATAAATTCACATATATCAAGTTACTAGCCCGGTTAAATTCACATATATAAAGTTACTAGCCCGGTTAAATTCACATATATAAAACTACTAGACCGGTTATAAATTCACATATATAAAATTACTAGACTGGTTATAAATTCACATATAAGTTACTAGACTGGTTATGTTCACACATATAAAGTTACTTGACCGTTATAAATTCACATATTCAAAGTTACTAGACCGGTTATAAATTCACATATATTAAGTTAATAGACCGGTTATAAATTCACATATATAGAGTTTACTTCCATGTAAGAACTGCCGCTTACCTAACACACCCCCCCCCCTTTTTTTTTTCCCCCACTGCAATTGTTAATATAGTGGTTTGTCTCAGAACATTTCAAGGCACTAGTCTATGTTTTGTATCTGCCGAGATTGACATCGTCTTTCAAGGCAAACAATTGGATTGTGTGTATATTGACATCATCTCTCAATGCAAACTATTGGATTTTGTGGATATAGACATAATCTCTCAAGGCAAGCTATTGGATTTTGTGGATATAGACATCATCTCTCAAGGCTAGCAATTAGATTTTGTGGATATTGGCATCATCTTTCAAGGCAAGCAATTGGATTTTGTGTATATTGACATCATCTCCCAAGGCAAGCAATTGGATTTTGTGTATATTGACATCATCTCCCAAGGCAAGCTATTGGTTTTTGTGGATGTCGACATCTTCTCTCAAGGCAAGCAATTGGATTTTGTGGAGTTTCAGAATGAGATTATTAAAAAAAAATTCTGGATTTCAGATATGTTTTTCTTCAAGAGAAGATGTTACGAATCTCTCTAATGAAACTAAGAAGTATGTTCAAGAGAAGATGTTGCGAATCTCTCTAATGAAACTAAGAAGCATGATCAAGAGAAGAGGTTGCGAATCTCTCTAGTGAAACTAAGAAGCATGTTCAAGAGAAGATGTTGCCAATCTCTCTAGTGAAACTAAGAAGCATGTTCAAGAGAAGATGTTGCGAATCTCTCTAGTGAAACTCAGAAGTTTATGCGAGATGTTTATGGAGAGTCAACTGCTGTCCCAGCAGCATACTTCCCCTCGCCCCGCACCTTATGGACCGTTAGAATTCGTCAGCATTCGATTGCCGTAATTCCACTGAGTTCAATGCGAGGTTGCCTTTGGGACTCCTTGTCCGCACACTTCTGTCTACGTTAAGGAGTTCTAAGCATAATGCGTATAGCCACAGTGTAGAGGAGGTTTATAGTAGTCGACAATACTTCACTGGTATCGATCCCTATAAATAGTGGTACAATGTCAATAAACAAGCTGGATGACCCATTTGATACACCCCCCAATCAAAATAGACCAATCATGCACCACCGCCCCCGCCCCCCAGCCACACAAGCGCCTCCCTTGGAATTTTCTTTCTCTTAACCGAGAGTAACAGTCCGAAATTATTTGCTGACAAATGACACTGCAGCCCCAGGGCCGTCGTTCATACAGTTGTTTGAGCCCTCTGCTCTAATAGTAGAGGATTTGTATGCTTTTCCCGGGAGATGATTTGATGGGTAAGTGACAGCAGGGGAAAAATGACTGGAGGGGTAATTGACAGCAGGGGGAAAATGACTGGAGGGGTAAGTGACAGCAGGGGGAAAATGACTGGAGGGGTAAGTGACAGCAGGGAGAAAATGACAGGTGGGGTAGTGACAGCAGGGTAAAAATGATAAGAGGGCGAAAGTGATAGAATAGTTGAAGTGACAGTAGGGTGTGAAACTGGGTGTACTTGATGTAGGGTGTAAGTGACAGTAGGATGTGACAGTAGGATATAAATGAAATGAGTTTGTATGTGATAGTAGGGTGTGACAGTAGAGTGTAAGGATAGTAGGAATTAAGTTATAGAAGGGGGTATGTGGCAATAGTGGATAAATAACATTATGGGGCATATGACAGGCGGGGTATATGACTAGGGGATCTGTTTCAGTAGTGGTAAATGACTGTAGGGTATCAATGACAGTAGGGTATCAATGACAGAAAGGTATCAATGACAGTAGGGTATCGATGACAATAGGGCAAGTGACCGTAGGTTTTCAATGATAGTAGGTGCAAGTTACAACAGGGTATCAATGACATTAGGGATAATGACAGTAGTGCATCAATGACAATAGGGGTAAGTGACAGTAGGGTATCAATGACAGTTGGGTATCAATGACAGTTAGGTATCAATGACAGTAGGGTATCAATGACAGTTGGATATCAGTGACAATTGGATATCAATGACAGTTGGATATCAATGACAGTATGGTATCAATGACAGTTGGGTATCAATGACAGTTAGGTATCAATGACAGTTAGGTATCAATGGCAGTAGGGTATCAGTGACAGTTGGGTATCAGTGACAATTGTATATCAATGACAGTTGGGTATCAATGACAGTGAGGTATCAATGACAGGTATCAATGACAGTAGGGTATCAGTGACAGTTGGGTATCAGTGACAATTGGATATCAATGACAGTTGGGTATCAATGACAGTTGGGTATCAAAGACATTTGGGTATCAATGACAGTTGTAAATCAATGACAGTTGGGTATCAATGACAGTTGGGTATCAATGACAGTTTGGTATCAATGACAGTTGGGTATCTATGACAGGTGGGTATCAATGACAGTTGGGTATCAATGACAGTTGGGTATCAATGACAGTTGGGTATCAATGACAGTTGGATATCAATGACCTTTGGGAGTAACGAGAAGGAACTCAAATTTTCTCTCACTGTATCAGCTCGTACATGTTGCCATCATATGAATCCCTCAGTATAGGACATCTATGTGCATGTTGCCATCACATGAAAACCCCAGTATAAGGCATCTATGTACTTTTAATAAAGGGCATCTGCATACATATCAGTAAAGGGCATCTATGAAGATTTCCGTATAGGGCATCTATGAACATTTCAGTATGGGGCATCTATGAACATTTCAGTATCGGGCATCTATTAACATTTCAGTATAGGGCATCTATATACATTTTAGTATCGGGCATCTATTAACATTTCAGTATAGGGCATCTATGAACCTTCCCATTGTAGGGCATCTATGAACCTTCCCATTGTAGGGCATCTATGATCCTTCCCAGTATAAGCATAGGGCATCTATGATCCTTCCCAGTATAGGGCATCTACGACGATTTCAGTATAGGGCATCTATGAAGATTTCAGTATAGGGCATCTATGATATGTTTCATTAAAGGATATCTATGAACATTTTAGAATAGGGGGATCTATGAATATTTCAGTATTAGGCACTCCTCCATTGTAGAAATTCGCTGTGGGTCATTCCTTTTCTCAGCTCACATCTTGCTATAATTACTATAAAATCCCAGGGACTCTCGCCTCATTTTCTTTTCAGCGACAAAGCTGAGACAAATAAGGAGCCCCATAAAGGTAACATTTTATCTCAGCAAATCTCCACATCCCCTGATTTGTTTATCAATCTTCTACTTTTTACCCGTCGTGCACCTATAACCCGCGCACATGGCGTAAGGGTTGCTGGGAGACAACGCTCCAGAAAAAAATGATCATGTGCTGAAGTTAACAGTATGATCACGTGCTGAAGTTAACAGTATGATCACGTGCTGAAGTTAACATTATGATCACGTGCTAAAGTTAACAGTATGATCACGTGTTGAAGTTAACAGTATGATCACGTGCTGAAGTTAACAGTATGATCACGTGTTGAAGTTAACAGTATGATCACGTGTTAAAGTTAACAGTATGATCACGTGCTGAAGTTCACAGTATGATCACGTGCTGAAGGTAACACTATGATCAAGTGCTGAACTTGACACTATGATTTTGTGCTGAAGTTAACGCTATGATCATGTGGTGAAGATAACTGATTTGAAATCAGTGACTGACCAAACAGGCCGAGTCAGTGACTGACCAAAAAGGCCTTGTCAGTGACTGACTAAACAGCCCAATTCAGTGACTGACCAAACATGACAAGTCAGCTACTGACCAAACATGACAAGTCAGCTACTGACCAAACATGACAAGTCAGCTACTGACCAAACATGACAAGTCAGCTACTGACCAAACATGACAAGTCAGCTACTGACCAAACATGACAAGTTAGCTACTGACAAAACAGGCCTAGTCAGCTACTGACCAAACAGTCCTTTTAAGCCTGCCAACGTGTTCCCATCTGTCGATTGGGACAGGGGGCCGCAACTTATCTCTTACTCCCTCTGATAGCGGCCCGAATAGCGAGCAGACATACGCCCCAACCCTCTCACTCCCTTTAAACCGTGTTCCCTTAGTGCCATTGAAATGATTTTTCTGCTCTTGCCAACAAAATCAATAACATGCGAGAATCGATCGTCCGGGCTATTTTCTTTAGTGATCACAAGGCTTTAGGCATGCCGGACAGGCTGCTAGCCATGGTGTACTGAGAGAGATGGTAACTTTAGGCATATTAGCCATGGTGTAGTGAGAGAGATGGTAACTTTAGGCATATTAGCCATGGTGTTCTTAGAGAGATGGTAACTTGAGGCATGTTAGCCATGGTGTAGTTAGAGAGATGGTAACTTTAGGCATTTTACCCATGGTGTAGTGAGAGAGATGGTAACTTGAGGCATGCTAGCCATGGTGTAGTGAAAGAGATTGTATATTTATACATATTAGCCATGGTGAAGTGAAAGAGAGATGGTAAGTTTAGGCATGCCGGATAGTGTTGTAGGATAGAAGAAAGATCATTTGAATATGTCGCTGACCATGAAGAGTATTTTAATACTGAGCTTTGATATCTCTCTCCTCTTACCAATCCGACAGCCTTGGCTCATTATATCGACATAGCAATGATAGGGGCATTTGTGATATAAATATATCAACACAGCAATGATAGGGGCATTTGTGATATAAATATATCAACACAGCAATGATAGGGGCATTTGTGATATAAATATATCAACACAGCAATGATAGGGGCATTTGTGATATAAATATATCAACACAGCAATGATAGGGGCATTTGTGATATAAATATATCAACACAGCAATGATAGGGGCATTTGTGATATAAATATATCCACATAGCAATGGCAGGGGCATGTGTGGTATGAATATATTCACAAGCAATGATTGGGGTATTAGTGATACAATAGAACTATTACGCCATTAATGAGTTATAAACAATTAAAGTACATAACAATAAATGGGATATTTAGAGTCATACAAGTTTGTTGCGATATTAAGTCATACATGTTTTTGGGATATTAAGAGTCATACATGTTTTTTGCCCTCAGATTGTAGAAATGAAATGATTTTATGGAGTATTGAGGTCAATAAAAAGAAATGTTCTAAGGTCTTTTCTGTAGATCTTGGTTGAGCATAGTTGTCTGATCTCCAATGTTTTAAGTGTCCTATCAGAACTCAAGAATACAACATCGTGCGAGGTGCCTTCTTTCTGTTGTCAAAGAGATGTGTCAATAGAAGGCTGGAGAGATCTGTCCGTAGAAGGCTGGAGAGATCTGTCCATAGAATCCTGGAGAGATCTGTCCATAGAAGGCTGGAGAGATCTGTCCATAGAAGGCTGGAGAGATCTGTCAATAGAAGGCTGGAGAGATCTGTCCATAGAAGGCTGGAGAGATCTGTCCATAGAAGGCTGGAGAGATCTGTCCATAGAAGGCTGGAGAGATCTGTCCATAGAAGGCTGGAGAGATCTGTCCATAGAAGGCTGGAGAGATCTGTCCACAGAAGGCTGGAGAGATCTTTCCACAGAAGGCTGGAGAGATGTATCCACAGAAGGCTGGAGAGATGTATCCACAGAAGGCTGAAAAGATATGTCCATATAAGGCTGAAAAGATGTGTCCACAGAAGGCTGAAGAGAAAGTGTTCACAGAATACTGAAGATCTGTGTCCACAGAATGCTGAAGAGAAGTGTCCACAGAAGGCTGAAGATCTGTGTCCACAGAATGCTGAAGAGAGGTGTACACAGAAGGCTGAAGATCTGTGTTCACAGAATGCTAAAGAGAGGTGTCCACAGAAGGCTGAAGATCTGTGTCCACAGAAGGCTGAAGAGCTGTGTCCACAGAAGGCTGAAGATCTGTGTCAACAGAATGCTGAGGAGAGGTGTCCACAGAAGGCTGAAAATCTGTGTTCACAGAATGCTGCTTTACTGAGTTCAGTCATCGAAGAAGGGGTTGGGGGGGGGGGGGGGGTTGGTACAAATTGCATCATTGTTTAATAAAACTCCACAAAAACCTTTGCCATTTTCCGTCGGCATTCGACGAAAGTTTCCGGATTTTCTGTCTGGGCTAATTTGTTGTCAATGAAGATATTCTGTACCTCACAGAAGTCCAATGGCTGAGTCGAGAGCGAGAGTTTTGAAACGTTGTTATAGCTCACTTCCGTCCACACGTTTCTGAGTTTATGATCTGTCAATTGATATCAATATGAAATTATTTCTAGTCAAATTAGACCTTCTCGTGAAACAAGTGAAGGGAGGAAAACTTTTGCCATCTCCTCACGTCCACTAACATGCTCACGAAAAAAAACCGCAGTTGTATCCCAAAACTAAACATGTGAGAATATTATGGAAGTGTGGCAATGTAAATTTCAAATAAGACTCACAGAACTCTATCTCGAAAAAAAAATTCTGTTGGCATTGAAATTGTTAACTCGATTTACCAAAATGGCACTGCTCGAACTACAGAATTGTGACTCTCAGAGAGACGACGAATCCGACTTAAGCTTTCTTTCCGAGTTTTGGGAATCCGTCCACTCTAATGCATATCTTAATCACAGCAACGCTGAACTCAAAATGGCAACCATCTTTGACAGCACTTATGTCTGTGAAACTCTTCTCCCCCGAACAACTGAAATCTCCGCCTCGAAATAATATGAAGTATATATTGGTTAAAACTGTTCCTCATTTTATATATGATACTGTATTTTCTTGTCTTTTGCAAATTAGAAGCACTTAGAAATTCAATTATATTGGTTTCATAATTATAGTCCTGCCCCAAGAGTGCCTGACGGGCAGTGAACTAGCCTCCTGTTTAAAATGTTTGAGGACCCCTGCATTTGAGAGTTTTAAATCAAAACTAAGTTCAGCAGGCGATGGCTAGACGGGCCCGTATAAGGTTTTTTTTTCTTCTTCAAATTAAAAAAACAAAACTTGCCTTTCTTAAATGGCATACATGAAAGACCAAGAACCAATCTGAGATAACAATACGGATCAATCAGACATATCAATACGAAACCAACTTATCAGAGGTAGCAATACAGAACAAACCAATCAATGGTATCAACGAATTAAACCAGTAGCTTAAACATGGTTGTGTTTGTTATTTGATATCAACAAATGAGGCCATTAGCTAATAGATGCTGTGTCTGTAAATTGATATTAGCGAATGGGACCTATAGCTTACAAATGGTTGTGTTGTAGTGTCAAATGGTTCTAGCCATTCATCATTTCAACTGCTCACACGTGAGCGCATGTTACTGTGTGTGTGTGTGTGTGTGTGGGCGGGCCCGGGGGGGGGGGGCACTGCTACTCTTTTGTAGAGATGAGATCTGTTTGATTACACCTGTCAGGGGAAAGACAAAATATACCTACATCTCGATTACACCTGTGGGCAATGGTGAACTCATGTATAAATGACGTAGACCAGTGGTTCTCAACCTTCCTAATGCCGCGACCCCTTAATACAGTTCCTCATGTTGTGGCCACCCCCAAACACACAATTATTTTCGTTTATTCTTCATAACTGTTGAGTATTTGTGTTTTCCGATGGTCTTAGTCGACCCCTGGGAAAGGGTCGTTCGACCCCCAAAGGGGTCGCGACCCAGAGGTTGAGAACCGCTGACGTAGACACTAATTAACTCGTGTATAGATGATTGGGGGGGGGAATAGTGAACTCATTTATAGATGACGTGGGCAATAGTGAGCTCATGCATAAATGACGTTGACAATGGTGAACTCATGTAAAGATGACTTGGGAACTGGTGAACTTATAATATATAGATGACGCAAACTTGTTGCATGTTCCCATTGCAAACTCTTATCTATGTTTAGATACTAATTCTTTCTGTTTAACTTTCCTAAGAGATGAAAACAGAACAAGAAGAAGTAAATCTTCATCCTTTAATTGAATGCCCACACCTTACCATCGGACGCCCACACCTTACCATCGGACGCCCACACCTTACCATCGGACGCCCACACCTTACCATCGGACGCCCACACCTTACCATCGGACGCCCACACCTTACCATCGGACGCCCACACCTTCCAATTAAATACCATAGTTTCATTATGAATTTAGTAAGATTGCTATAGGAAATAGTTTCATTATGACTGCAGTTAGATGGCTATAGGAAATAGTTTCATTATGACTGTAGTTAGATGGCTATAGGAAATAGTTTCATTATGACTGCAGTTAGATGGCTATAGGAAATAGTTTCATTATGACTGCAGTTAGATGGCTATAGGAAATAATTTCATTATGACTGTAGTTAGATGGCTATAGGAAATAGCTTCATTATGACTGCAGTTAGATGGCTATAGGAAATAGTTTCATTATGACTGTAGTTAGATGGCTAAAGGAAATAGTTTCATTATGACTGCAGTTAGATGGCTATAGGAAATAGTTTCATTATGACTGCAGTTAGATGGCTATAGGAAATAATTTCATTATGACTGTAGTTAGATGGCTAAAGGAAATAGTTTCATTATGACTGCAGTTAGATGGCTATAGGAAATAGTTTCATTATGACTGCAGTTAGATGGCTATAGGAAATAGTTTCATTATGACTGCAGTTAGATGGCTATAGGAAATAATTTCATTATGACTGCAGTTAGAAGGCTATAGGAAATAGTTTCATTATGACTGCAGTTAGATGGCTAAAGGAAATAGTTTCATTATGACTGCAGTTAGATGGCTATAGGAAATAGTTTCATTATGACTGCAGTTAGATGGCTATAGGAAATAGTTTCATTATGACTGCAGTTAGAAGGCTATAGGAAATAGTTTCATTATGACTGCAGTTAGATGGCTATAGGAAATAGTTTCATTATGCCTATAGTTAGAGGGCTATAGAACATAGTCCTCAAACGATGCAAGAGAGTCAACATTCATAAGTAGGCCAGCACAAGTCCCCGAGCGGCTGCTGACCTTTCAGTGGATTTATTGACAGAAAAACATTCTAGTCTATTCCAGAGCCACGTCTCGCATTTAGATCATACCACTTACACACTAACATGAGCTGGTGCGGTGATAGCATGCGAAATCGAATATAGATTAAATGGGCAATATTACAACGAGTGGCCGTGTACAATGAACGAATCGCCCTGTACAATGAATGATTCGCCTTTTACAATGAACGATTCGCCCTGTGCAATGAACGATTCGCCCTGTGCAATGAACGATTCGCCCTGTGCAATGAACGATTCGCCTTGAACAATGAACGATTCGCCCTGTGCAATGAACGATTCGCCCTGTGCAATGAACGATTCGCCTTGAACAATGAACAATTCGCCTTGTACAATGAAAGGCTCCACTTGTTCATTAAACGAATCGCCTTGTATAATGAAGGATTCACTTTGTACACTGAACGCAATAAAATGTGAAGGTAACATTAGAAGACAATTGTATTTATATCAGAAAAGGATGGAGGTAAAATTAGAAGAAATTGGCCATCGTTTAATGTCTACATTGGCCATCGTTTAATGTCTACATTGGCCACTGTTTAATGTCTACACCGGCCACTATTTACCATCCACATTGGCCACTATTTACCGTCTACACCGGCCACTATTTACCGTCTCACTGACCACTATTTACCGTCTACATTTATTTGTTGTAGATGATGGGACATAAATTAAGTTGTACAATTTTTAACTGAATATACTGAATATTTCATTTCCCAAACAACTTCACAGTTACATTGAAAAATATATATTTAACACGTTAATTAGTCTCCATAAATCGGATATCGGTTTAAGCGGAGTCGCGTTTACTTCAAGGTTCAACAATTCTTATTATGTTTCAAAATTAGGTGATTCCTTTAAGAAGCTGATGTTTTGTATCAGTTGGGATCAGTTAACTGTGTGCTGTGGGTTGGTTTTGACGGATATAGATTTTGAATAGTTGGCATCCTTAAGTCGTCGTGAGACGTTGGTGTAGCTTGTGGATTATTTCCTCGTTCTCGGGTGGCTTCTGGGGCCCATCCTGGTGGCTTCTGAGGCCCATCCTGGTGACTTCTGAGGCCCATCCTGGTGGTTTCTGGGGCCCATCCTGGTGGTTTCTGGGGCCCATCCTGGTAATTTCTGGGGCCCATCTTGGTGGTTTCTGAGGCCCATCCTGGTGGTTTCTGAGGCCCATCCTGGTGGTTTCTGAGGCCCATCCTGGTGGCTTCTGGGACCCATCCTGGTGGTTTCTGAGGCCCATCCTGGTGGTTTCTGAGGCCCATCCTGCTAGCTTCTGAGGCCCATCCCATAGAGATAGTCTTTCAAATAACTTCATGTGCGAATGAATATACGAAATTTCTGAGGTCTTGACAAGTTTGCTTTTTAACCGAATTTGCGTTAAAGCAGGGCGCGGGATTGCGAGGTTCCACTGTATTTCCAATGCTAGCAGGTCCTATGAGACAGTTTTTTGCAAAATTAAAACAGGTGTAGTCTGAAGCCCACCTGTACAGGTCGAGTCGGATGTACACCTGTACAGATGTAGTCTGATGCCCACCTTAAGAGTAATAGTCAGAAACCCACCTGTGTTTTGCAGATATACCAGACCAAGGCAGGGTTGTATACCATCATGTCTTAGTTATGGTCCAGATAAATGGCTGGTTACACGGTCTTACGGTTCATGTCTTAGTTGTTGACCAGATAAATGGCTAGGTTACACGGTTCATGTCTTAGTTGTTGACCAGATAAATGGCTAGGTTACACGGTCTTACGGTTCATGTCTTAGTTGTTGACCAGATAAATGGCTAGGTTACACGGTTCATGTCTTAGTTGTTGACCAGATAAAGGGCTAGGTTACACGGTCTTACGGTTCATGTCTTAGTTGTTGACCAGATAAATGGCTAGGTTACACGGTTCATGTCTTAGTTGTTGACCAGATAAATGGCTAGGTTACACGGTTCATGTCTTAGTTGTTGACCAGATAAATGGCTAGGTTACACGGTTCATGTCTTAGTTGTTGACCAGATAAATGGCTAGGTTACACGGTTCATGTCTTAGTTGTTGACCAGATAAATGGCTAGGTTACACGGTTCATGTCTTAGCTCATACGTTGTCTGGAAGTTTCTTCTATTGTATCAATGCTTTCTGTGTGTTTTTCCATTAGCCGGTAACAGAAAGATATATCAGAAATGTTTTCCTTAGCCAGTAACAATTAGATAGAATGTGATATCTTTTCCATTACCCTGTAACAATTAGATAGAATGTGATATCTTTTCCATTAGCCGGTAACAGTTAGATAGAATGTGATATCTTTTCCATTAGCCGGTCACAATTAGATAGAATGTGATATCTTTTCCATTAGCCGGTCACAATTAGATAGAATGTGATATCTTTTCCATTAGCCGGTAACAGATAGAATGTGATATCATTTCCATTTGCCGGTAACAGTTAGAGAGAATGTGATATCTTTTCCATTAGCGGGTAACTGTAAGATATAATCGCATATTTTTTCATCAGCTGGGACAGATAGATTGAATCTGAGATCGTTTCCATTAGCCTGTAGCAGATAGAATCTGATAGGTTGGTCTTATTGATGACCATTGATTAGACAAGGATTGAGTCTGTGTTTTGCTGTGCGATAACATAAGTGATATGAAACGCTTTGTTGTTATTGATGAATCTCAGTGTGATAGCGTCTATATTGGTATCACGTTAGTGATATGAACGATAACGGGATTTCTCTCAGACATTTTGTTAGAGATTTATGAGCATGCCATCAATGGCTTGTGTTTATCAAATCGTCACAGTAAATCCATTTTCACCACACATGACATCTTAGACATATCACCTTAGCATAAGACACCATGCACATGTCAACCCCGCACAAGACACCATAGTTATATCGCCCAGCACATGACACCACAGACATTGCACCCCAGCACATGACACCACAGGCATTTGTTCCCAGCCACACGACACCGTGTAACATTCAACCCAGACAGGACACTCGGTAATGGTAGCCTACCACTGGCATTATGATAAACTGAGAACAGAAGCCGATGATGAGAGCCACTGGATACTTGAGTTGCCTCTTCAGACTGTCCGTGTCCGTGATGGCCCCGATGCCGAAGCTAATGATGATTGCAATGGCTGCTGCTGCACTGTTGAAGACGATGTCTGCTGTCCTCTCCCCTCGGACAGTGGTCACTTGATACTGGGACGCGGCCACAGCTTGGACGTAACTGGCCTGCAAACATACAAAAGTTTAGGCTTGCAGCATTTCATTATCTCAAGTTGGTCAATAGAAATAGATCGGCTTCGTATCAGTGACTGTAAAGCCTACAAATACATCGGCGTTGTAACACTGACTGTAAGCCTACAAATACATCGGCTTTGTAACACTGGATGTAAGCCTACAAATACATCGGCTTTGTAACACTGGATGTAAGCCTACAAATACATCGGCTTTGTAACACTGGATGTAAGCCTACAAATACATCGGCTTTGTAACACTGGCTGTAAGCCTACAAATACATCGGCTTTGTAACACTGACTGTAAGCCTACAAATACATCGGCTTTGTAACACTGACTGTAAGCCTACAAATACATCGGCGTTGTAACACTGACTGTAAGCCTACAAATACATCGGCTTTGTAACACTGACTGTAAGCCTACAAATACATCGGCTTTGTAACACTGACTGTAAGCCTACAAATACATCGGCTTTGTAACACTGACTGTAAGCCTACAAATACATCGGCGTTGTAACACTGACTGTAAGCCTAAAAATACATCGGCTTTGTAACACTGACTGTAAGCCTACAAATACATCGGCTTTGTAACACTGACTGTAAGCCTACAAATACATCGGCGTTGTAACACTGACTGTAAGCCTACAAATACATCGGCGTTGTAACACTGACTGTAAGCCTACAAATACATCGGCTTTGTAACACTGACTGTAAGCCTACAAATACATCGGCTTTGTAACACTGACTGTAAGCCTACAAATACATCGGCGTTGTAACACTGACTGTAAGCCTACAAATACATCGGCTTTGTAACACTGACTGTAAGCTTACAAATACATCGGCTTTGTAACACTGACTGTAAGTCTACAAATACATCGGCTTTGTAACACTGACTGTAAGCCTACAAATACATCGGCTTTGTAACACTGACTGTAAGCCTACAAATACATCGGCTTTGTAACACTGACTGTAAGCCTACAAATACATCGACTTTGTAACTTTTTAGAAGAAAAAAATATTTAAATGTTAAAAATGTAGTTTATTGTTTTTCTTTTGTTTTGCATTAGTCAATTGAATACTTATGAGACTATAAGTAGGATAGTGGGTCAGTAGGATAGTGGGTCAGTAGGATAGTGGGTCAGTAGGAAAGTGGGTCAGTAGGATAGTGGGTCAGTAGGATAGTGGGTCAGTAGGATAGTGGGTCTGTAGGATAATATGTTAGAATCATAGTGGGTAAGTGAGAATAATATGAAAATAGGATGGTGGGTAAGTAGTGTAATGTGTAATTAGGATAGTGTGTAAGTAGGGTAATGTGTCAGTAGTACAGTTGGTAATTAGGAGATGGTAAGTAGTATAGTGGTTACATAGGGTAATGTGTAAGCACTATATATGGTAAGTAATTTAGTGGGTAATGAGGGTAATGGGTAAGTAGGGTAATGGTAAGTAGTATAGTGAGTGCGTAGATAATGTGTAAGTTGGGTAAGTATCATAGTAGGTAAGTAGGTTAATGAGTAAGTAGTATAGTGGTTAAGTAAGGTACTTTGTAAGTATTATAGTGGGTACGTAGAGTAATGGGTTAGAAGGATAGTGGTTATGTAGGGTATTGGGTAAGTAGGATAGTGAGTAAGTGGTGTAGTGAATAAGTAATATAGTTGGTAAGTAGTGTACTGGTGCTTTGATTTAAGAACATAGACATATTCATATATGTATAGTTAGATACATAGATGGATCAAGGGAGGGTGAGAGGAATTGAAGGAGGCAGAAGCAAAATAGAGATTGAGAGAGAGAGAGAGATAGGAAGAGAGATAGGGAAGTGTATTTACTGTATTGAGAGAAAGAGAGAGAAAGAGATAGGAAGAGAGTGATAGGGATGGGTATTTACTGTATTTCGTTTTTTTTTGTTGTCGATGAAATTAACCTCGTGGAAACTGTATATTCCTGTGCTCCTAGTCATTCTACGTAACAACACTACGCTAGTGTGTTTTACCTTATACTGCAAGGTTATTTCTATAAGTTCGCCCGAGTCGTTTCTATGATCTTACTTGCCTGAGGTATTCATTTGTCCCCATCGAAGGCGACTCTCTAGGTTCTTACTCACCTGAGGTATTCCTTTGTCCTCATTGAAGGCGACTCTCTAGGTTCTCACTCACCTGAGGTATTCCTTTGTCCCCGACGACGGCCACGGACATGGTCACCCTGCCGATGTGACGAGCCTCCACGGAAAAATTATGCTGGCGGCCAGCAGCCACGGCCATCAGAATATAGGTTCCTTTTGCGTCGGCATGTGGGGCTGCCAGCCCATTAGGCAGTGGACGCGCAATGGAGTCATCGTCAGAGTAGATGATCACCCAGTAGGTGGCCGGCACGTTGGCGGGCGTCGCGCTGTTGTTGAGAAACCTGTTGCTAGAGATGTTTGACCTTGTTGTCGGGAATGTGCTGGTTAAGGACGTTAACGAGAAAGGGGACTGCGAGACAGCAGGGGCGGGGTGGCTGGGGTTGTCAAGTGGCACAGCTTTGGTTGCTGCTGTTGTGTCTGCTGCATCTCTTAGAGGAATGTCAGATGTGAAGTCACTGGTGGGTGTGCTGACAGGCCTGGTGGTGGTGGTGGTGGTCGCCTTGTCGTTTTTGATGCCGTTGACGTGATTGGCGGCGACACGCCTGGTGTACAGTGTGAAGTTGAAGAAGACGCTTTGGCGTGTGTTGACCCTGAGATTGAGAATGGATGCCGGGTTGAAAAAGATGAAGATAGTGTCGTTGTACTGAGACGGCGGCACGAGCTGGTACCTGCTGGCAGGAGGCAGTGACGATAAGTACGGGGGTGATGGAACCGCAGCCGCCTGGGCTGACCAAGGACTGCTACCCGACTGCAGAGCGTGGGTAAGCAGCCAGCAGCAGAGGAGTTTCACCAAGAAGTCGCTTTTGCCCGCGTAACTTTGATGCCTGCACCCACCTGTTGTGGGCCTAGAGTTGTGGGGACCCGCCCCACTGTCACCCGTGCTGGACCATGGTGCCCTGGAATGCTTGACGTTAATACAATTATCACAGTGCGCTAATAACAGGTTGCGGTAGTCACAGCTGACCACAGTCTCGGCGAGTTCTGAATGACCGACCACAAAATCCCTAGAACTAGTACTCCAGTGTTTGAACACGTAGCACACTCTTCCCCTCCAATCACTGCCACAGTTGGCGATGCAAGGAATCCCACAACACGGGCCACACTTGGCTTCTCTCCTCCTCTTCCCCTCCCCGCCCGACGTGCCAGCGTGGGGCGGCGTGAGCAGTGGGCTGGTCTGATGGCAGCCCGGTCCATTCTGCGTCTCATTCGGGGGACTTCCACCGGCCATAACCGTGATTATAGCTTGACCATCTCCTGTTCCTGGTTGACCTCCCTCACCATTGAGAGAAGTATGTTCGACTTGATCACCATTGCAGCTTACGTCCTGTAAGTTTGACGGGGCAGTGATATCTTTTAGGGAAATGGCGATCTTTGGAAGAAAAAAAACACATTTGTATTTTTGCGCAATGTAAGAACTTGTATAGTAACTTAATAATTCAGCCAATGATATGCTATATTAATGCGCATTGCTCTCCCCTGGCCAACTTCAGCCCTTTTACGGTATCCACAATTAACAAAAAATGCTAACTACATGGAAATGTAAGGACGAGAACCCTTTTTTAATCAACGCTAATAATCATCGAATGGGAGTTAGGGTTTTTTTCTCACCTGATCTCTTCAATGTAAAGATGTCTTTTAAGTACCAGCTGCACACCGGGTTGGGAGATTATGGGGAATATTGGCTACGTCTAGCCAGGGGGATAGGATATCATGACGTCATACTGTTAAGGAAACTGACTCTCTTAAACTAAATGACTAAAATAATACTCGTGTTTGACTGTTAGATTGTCCAATAACTAACTCATTAGCCACGGTCTTACTGACTTGAGCTCTAGCCATCCGTACAACATAGTTAACTAACCTTTAGCCTGGACACCGATACACACAAGACAACAATATCCGCTTTACAACTTCAGTTCTACCATCACACAAGACAACAATATCCGCTTTACAACTTCAGTTCTACCATCACACAAGACAGCAATATCCGCTTTACAACTTCAGTTTTACCATCACACAAGACAACAATATCCGCTTTACAACTTCAGTTCTACCATCATACAAGACAACAGCCGATTTACAACCTCATTCCTACCATCACACAAGACAACAGCCGATTTACAACTTCATTCCTACCATCACACAAGACAACAGCCGATTAATAACTTCATTTCTACCATCACACAAGAGAACAATATCCGATTTTCAACTTCATTTCTACCATCACACAAGAGAACAATAGCCGATTTACAACTTCATTTCTACCATCACACAAGACAACAATAGCCGATTTACAACTTCATTTCTACCATCACACAAGAGAACAATAGCCGATTTAAAACTTCATTTCTACCATCATACAAGAGAACAATAGCCGATTTACAACTTCATTTCTACCATCACACAAGACAACAATAGCCGATTTACAACTTCATTTCTACCATCACACAAGAGAACAATAGCCGATTTACAACTTCATTTCTACCATCACACAAGAGAACAATAGCCGATTTACATCGCCCACAGTTTCCTATTAATGAAACGTTGTCTGGGAAAGTTTTTAAAATAAAATAATATTTTGACTCTCCTCAGCCCAGAAATAGTTGGGTTTTTTATTTTGTCTTGTACCTTCTAATCTAGAAGACGGGGGACATTTTTTCCCCCTCTGATTCAATTGACTAGCGCTTGGGAGTCGCGGATCGATTGCAGTTTGAGACATTTGACGTCACGGGGGAGAGGACAGGGGGGATGTGGTAGCAAAAACACGTTGGCCTACTTTCTAATCTTTCTGCCTCCTTTTAACTCACCCAGTCCATGTCCTCTTTCTTTGATTAGACCAAACTTGATTACTTAGCCTCGTCACGTCACGGACACAAAGGACGCCATCTCGCATTGGTGTTTTCATCTATTCATTGTCTCTATAGTTACATATGGCATCGATCGGTGTCCGTCGATTTATTCCTACATAGCTTGAGCACCATTGTCTAGATCAGTGGTTTTCATAGGTTGAGCAGTGGTTTTCATAGGTTGACTACCATCGTCCAGATCACTGGACTGACCATAAGACTGGACATACTTTAACTATAAGAAGACCGGACAGGCTTTAAGACTACAAGAAGACTGGATTGACCATAAGACTACAAGATGACTGGGCTGACCATAAGACTACAAGAAGACTGGACTGACTTTAACTATAAGAAGACCAGACAGGCTTTAAGACTACAAGAAGACTGGACTGACCTTAAGACTACAAAAAGACCGGACAAGAAGACTGGACTGACCACAAGACCATAAGACTACAAAAAAGAGTGGACAGACTTTAAGACTACAAGAAGACTGGACTGACCATAGGACTACAAGAGGACTGGACAGATTTTAAGACTATACAATAAGACTGGACTGACCATAAGGCTACAAGAAGACTGGACTGACCGTTACGACCACAAGAAGACGACTGACCATAAGATTACAAGAAGTCTGGACTGACCATAAGACGACTGCACTAACCATAAGGCTTCAAGAAGACTGGACTGACCATTAGGCGTCAAGAAGACTGGTAGGACCATAAGTCTCAACAAGACAGACGTTCTTTTCACCATCGTCATAGTTTTTGAGAAGTTGACTGACCTTAGATGACCAGATTAAAGAAACGATAACCCAAACTTCTTGTCTGCAAACTATGCGTGCTCAATCTTGTATTGGTCTGTATCACCTAAACAACACACAAGCAGAAACTCAACATCTCCAATCTGAGATATTGGCGTCGCCTTCTGCTTATTCAGTGGCCAAATCTTCTTATTCAGTGGCACACATCTTCTTATTCAGTGGGCAAATCTTCTTATTCAGTGGCACACATCTTCTTATTCAGTGGCCAAATCGTCTTATTCAGTGGCACACATCTTCTTATTCAGTGGCCAAATCGTCTTATTCAGTGGCACACATCTTCTTATTCAGTGGCACAATCTTCTTATTCAGTGGCCAAACTTCTTATTCAGTGGCACAATCTTCTTATTCAGTGGCACAATCTTCTTATTCAGTGGCACAATCTTCTTATTCAGTGGCACAATCTTCTTATTCAGTGGCACAATCTTCTTATTCAGTGGCACAATCTTCTTATTCAGTGGCACACTCTTCTTATTCAGTGGCACAATCTTCTTATTCAGTGGCACACTACTATAATTCAGTGGCACACATCTTATTCAGTGGCCAAATCTTCTTATTCAGTGGCCAAATCTTCTTATTCAGTGGCCAAATCTTCTTATTCAGTGGCCAAATCTTCTTATTCAGTGGCCAAATCTTCTTATTCAGTGGCCAAATCTTCTTATTCAGTGGCCAAATCTTCTATTTTAGTGGCACAATCTTCTTATTCATTGACCCAATCTTCTTATTCAGTGGCTCACTCTTCTTATTCAATGGCTCACTCTTCGTATTCAGTGGCTCACTCTTCTTATTCAATGGCTCACTCTTCGTATTCAGTGATAATTGAAATAAATGAAACTTTAAAGTAAATTAATGGCAATGTATGATCAGTGCCCACCTGGCTTTATATGAACCATGCCCACCTGGCTTTATATGAACCAGTGCCCATCTGTCTTTATATGAACCAGTGCCCACCTGGCTTTATATGCACCAGTGCCAACCTCACGCTATACACGAACCTGTTCCAATCCTGCAATGCATGAAGCAGTACACACCTTGAAATATATGACCAAGTGCCCACACGGATATATATTTCAAGTGCCTACATAGCATTATATGACCAAGTGCCCACCTTTCAATATATGACTAAGTGCCCACGTTTCAATATATGACCAAGTGCCCACATGGCAATATATGACCAGGTGCCCAAATGGTATTATATGACCAGGTGCCCACATGGCATTATATGACCAGGTGCCCACATGGCAATATATGACCAGGTGCCCACATGACAATATATGACAAGGTGCCCACATGGCATTATATGACCAGGTGCTCACCTTTCAATATATGACCTGGTGCCCACATGGCATTATTTGACCAGGTGCTCACCTTTCAATATATGACCAGGTGCTCACATGACAATATATGACCAGGGGCCCACCTTTCAATATATGACCAGGTGCCCACATGGCATTATATGACCAGGGGCCCACATGACAATATATGAACACGTGCCCACGTTTCAATACATGACCAGGGGCTCACATGTCAATATATAACCAAGTTCCCACATGGCCACCGTGCTACTCACTTTGAAAGTGTGTCATTCGCTGGCGGTTTTAGCAAATGTAATTCTTGCCTAGTTTATTTAGTTCAATTTCCTGGTCGATACTCAACTTATTGGTCGATACTCAACTTTGGTATAAATTCTCTTAGCGACGGTACGGTATGTGCACTTCGATACTAAACAAAGTTATAGATTTACTCACCAACGATAGAGCAATGTGTACTTCGATACTCTACATAAGAACAGATTCTTTCACCTACTTTACTACGATACTCTTACTCGGTTATAGATTCACTCAACAACGGCACTTTGCTTATGCAACTAAGCTATGTTAAACAATCTATAATTCACTAAAGTATCTCACTCCCACTGTCTCACACCCTCTCACATTCTCAGTCTGTCTCTTTCTCCGTCTCTGTTTCTCTCTCTGTCTCTCTCTCCGTCTCTGTTTCTCTCTCTGTCTCTCTCTCCGTCTCTGTTTCTCTCTCTGTCTCTCTCTCCGTCTCTGTTTCTCTCTCTGACTCTCTCTCCGTCTCTGTTTCTCTCTCTGTCTGTGTTTCTCTCCCTGTCTCTCTCTCCTTCAATGTCTTTCTTCGTCTCTGTCTCTCTTTGTCTACCTCCCTGTCTCTCTTTCTGCTTCTCTCTTGCCCTATTCCTCAGTATCTCCCTCTCTCTGTCTGCGCTCTCTCTGTCTGCGCTCTCTCTGTCTCTCCCTGTTTCTCACTCTCATTCTCTCTATCTATCTCTGCCTTTCTCGCCCTCACCGCATTTAGATAACAAAAGGAATACATTATTTCTACTAACAATTACATGACAATGTTAAATTACAATGAATAAATTAGGCAAACAAAAACAACTAAATTAACACATTCTAAGAGGGTTGAAAATAAATATAACTACTTTAACAAAATATGAGACATTTGTACAATGAATGTAGATAATTTAACTAAATATAAGACAGTTGGACTATGAATTTAGATAATTTAACTAAATATGAGACAATTGGGCTATGCATGTAGATAATTTAACTAATTATAAGACAGTTGGACTATGAATTTAGATAATTTAACTGAATATAAGACAGTGCATAGTCAATCATACACCTGGTGCAACCATATTCTCGGTACTGTAAACCGTCTTAGATTGTACCTACTCTCACTAAACCAACAAATATTTCAAATATTTAGTCATCACCCCGCACCCCCCTTTTGTCTTCTTACTAAACTATCCTATATTTAATACATTGGTAATGGTAACAAGGTAACAATAATAATGACTTGCCCCACCCTACCCCTATTCAGAATACAAATATATTTTAGTGTCTAATAATTCCAGCAGTTTAATGTTTCTCTGCCAGGGTTTGTTAGTAGAGGCCATCAGTTTAATGGCTGTCTCTCATAGGGTTTTTTAGTGGGGTCAATCATTTCATTGGCTGTTTCTGTCAGGGTTTGTTAGTAGAGGGAATCAGTTTAATGGCTGTCTCTCATAGAGTTTGTTAGTGGGATCAGTCATTACAGTGGCTGTCTCTCATAAGGTTTGTTAGTGGTGTCAGCCATTTCAGTGGCTGTCTCTCATAGGGTTTGTAAGTGGGGTCAGTCATTTCAGTGGCTGTCTCTGCCAGGGTTTGTTAGTAGAGGCAATCAGTTTAATGACTTTCTCTCCAAAGGTTAGTTAGTAGATGCAATCAGTGCAATGGCTGTCTTTCCGGGGGTTAGTAGAGGCAATATGTTCCATGGCTGTCTTTCCAGGGGTTAGTAGAGGCAATATGTTCAATGGCTGTCTTTCCAGGGGTTAGTAGAGGCCATATGTTCAATGGCTGTCTTTCCAGGGGTTAGTTTGTAGAGGCAATATGCTCAATGGCTGTCTTTCCAGGGGTTAGTAGAGGCAATCGGTTCAATGACTGTCTCACCCATGGCTTCTTATTGGATGTAGTTTTTTTTTTTACGTTTTGTCTATACAATTGTTTCTACATCATTTAACCAGAAAATTGTCATGTCTCTATCCGTCCATTTGGTTTCCTTGATCCCATATTGAGACTCTCAGTGATAGTGTTTAGTCCCCATATTGAGACTCTCAGTGATAGTGTTAAGTCCCCAAAATGAGAGTCTCTGAGAGGGTGCAATAATTCCCCAAATTTAGAATGTCTGTGTCAGTGCATACGTTTATAACTGTCTGGAAAATAATGGACATAAAATGTGTCTATTATGCGTGGTGATATTCATCGATTTTGTGCCCTCAGAAGCTGCCTTATTAATCTATACATGAAGTGTTCACGACAGCTAAATGCTAATTTTTATTTGTGCATTATTTTTTTGGCAGAGTTGAAAGCCATCATTGTGAGTGCATTCTTCATGTAGTATAGAAAGTCATCATTAGGAGTTCATTCTTCATGTAGTATAGAAAGTCATCATTGTGAGTGCATTCTTCATGTAGTATAGAAAGTCATCATTGTGAGTGCATTCTTCATGTAGTATAGAAAGTCATCATTGTGAGTGCATTCTTCATGTAGTATAGAAAGTCATCATTGTGAGTGCATTCTTCATGTAGTATAGAAAGTCATCATTGTGAGTGCATTCTTCATGTAGTATAGAAAGCCATAATTGTGAGTTCATGCTTCATGTGCTTTCTTCATGTAGCAGGGTAGCCATCCTTTGTTCTCCTTTCTTCGTGTGGCATATAGCAATCTCCTCCCCTAAACCTACTTTCTTCATGTAGCACGGTAGCCATCCTTTTGTTCTCCTTTCTTCATGTAGCACGGTAGCCATCCTTTGTTCTCCTTTCTTCATGTAGTACGGTAGCCATCCTTCGTTCTCCTTTCTTCATGTAGCACGGTAGCCATCCCTTGTTCTCCTATCTTCATGTAGCATGGTAGCCATCCTTTGTTCTCCTTTCTTCGTGTAGCATAGCAAACCATCCTTGATTAATCTTTCTTCATGTAGCATGGCAGTCATCCTTGGGAAATAATTTCTTCATGTAGCACGGTGGCCATCACGGGGCATGCTTTCTTCATGAAGTCATGGCTGAGTGTGATTGATTCACGTACAAGTAAGTCATCCCTGGGTATGCTTTCTTCATGCAGCATGATAGCCATCCTTGGGTATTCTTTATTCTTGTAGCATGGTAGACATCCTTAGGTGTGCTTGGTTCATACATCATGGTAGCCTTCTATTCCTACCCCCCCCCCCCCCATTTTTCCATGATGAATATTTCATTATTTTGTCAAGTCAAGAAAAGGTCGCTACCACCGGACAAGGTCGCCTAACGCCTGAATTATTTATACTCTATCATTTGGAAAGCCGGCTGCTGGAAACCAAATCTTCTCGCACCGATGTGTCCAATGTTGAGTAGTTTGAACACTTGAATGTGCCGCCATCTATTACAGCAATGCATTATTGATTATGATAGTCTTGGGTGTTATAGACATACGTTTTTTTTGGTTTCTGTAGCAGATCTGCTGTATATGATATATGTAGTGTACATCAGTGTTGTCATAGAGATAAGAAGTTTTGATAGCGGGACAGCTGTAGCCTATCTCATACAGTGTTGAACAGATAAGTGGTCTCTCGCATGACATGAATATTTTTGAGCGAAAGATAAAACGTATAAGAATAATGAAGCAACTTATGTAAGAATGTAAATATGTTTGTCATAACCTATCACTCAACAGCCAATACCACTCTTACAATAACTATTCACTCAACAGCCTATACCACTCTATTACAATAACTAATCACTCACCAGCCTATACCACTCTTAAAATAACTAATCACCCACCAGTCTATACCACTCTTACAATAACTAATCATTCAACACCATATACCACTCTTACAATAACTAATCATTCAACACCATATACCACTCTTACACTAACTAATCACTCAACACCATATACCACTCTTACAATAACTAATCACTTAACACCATATGCCACTCTTACAATAACTAATCACTCAACAGCCTATTCCATTCTTACAATAACTAATCATTCAACACAATATACCACTCTTACAAAAGCTAATAACTCAACACCACATACCACTCTTACAAAAGCTAATCACTCAACACCCTATACCCCAAATATACCCTATTGTGCCCAAGACGTTTAATAACAAGTTCTAGTGTAGCAGCAAATAACACGCTTGAAACCTACCCAGCATCTCTTATAATACAATGTTCACATTTATTACATCTCTTATAATACAATGTTCACATTTATTACATCTCTTAAAATGCAATGTTCACATTTATTACATCTCTTATAATGCAATGTTCACATTTATTAGATCTCTTATAATACAATGTTCACGTTTTTTACATCTCTTAAAATGCAATGTTCACATTTATTACATCGTCTAACCTAAGACCACATCCACATACTGACTGACCACTTTACCTCCCCAAGACCACATACTGACTGACCACTTAACCTCCCTAAGACCACATACTGACTGACCACTTAACCTCCCTAAGACCACATACTGACTGACCACTTAACCTCCCTAAGACCACATACTGACTGACTACTTAACCTCCCTAAGACCACATACTGACTGACCACTTAACCTCCCTAAGACCACATACTGACTGACTACTTAACCTCCCTAAGACCACATACTGACTGACCGCTTAACCTCCCTAAGACCACATACTGACTGACTACTTAACCTCCCTAAGACCACATACTGACTGACTACTTAACCTCCCTAAGACCACATACTGACTGACCACTTAACCTCCCTAAGACCACATACTGACTGACTACTTAACCTGCCTAAGACCACATACTGACTGACCACTTAACCTCCCTAAGACCACATACTGACTGACTACTTAACCTCCCTAAGACCACATACTGACTGACTACTTAACCTCCCTAAGACCACATACTGACTGACTACTTAACCTCCCTAAGACCACATACTGACTGACTACTTAACCTCCCTAAGACCACATACTGACTGACCACTTAACCTCCCTAAGACCACATACTGACTGACCACTTAACCTCCCTAAGACCACATACTGACTTACCACTTAACCTCCCTAAGACCACATACTGACTGACCACTTAACCTGCCTAAGACCACATACTGACTGACCACTTAACCTGCCTAAGACCACATACTGACTGACCACTTAACCTCCCTAAGACCACATACTGACTGACCACTTAACCTCCCTAAGACCACATACTGACTGACCACTTAACCTGCCTAAGACCACATACTGACTGACCACTTAACCTCCCTAAGACCACATACTGACTGACTACTTAACCTCCATAAGACCGCACATACACACACTGACTCACTGCTTAGTCTCCTAAAGACCTTTCACACATACTCACGGGACTTCTTTCGACCGGTACTAATCCATAGCTATAACACATTGAATTAAGTCCGACATTTGTTAAATAACGAACGGTGGTCGTCCATTGGGTTTAATCCATAGCTATACCACATTGACTTGAGCCCGCCAGTGACTGGCTATAAGGTCTTCTAACCTGCTGTTTCACCCGCCTATATTATTAACACGAGTCCCCACATACCGTGGCAAAAAGACAACACGGTGATAACTGAAGGCAATAGAATCTACGATCATTGCCATCACAAAGTCTCTTCAATGGACCCGGGGATAGATTTTGGGGTGGGGGTAGGGAGTAGGGAGGAGGTTTGGATAATGGCCCTCACTCGTCTTCCAGTCCCACAGAGCGCATTACACGAAATTTCACGTGTACACACATCTTTTTTTGGGGAGACCAAACAAAAAACGATCATTTCATGTGTTTGTTTGGGGGTGGGGTGAGGGTGGTGGTGGCGTTACCTCCCGTAGACAATTTCAAAACATTTTCTGATGTTCTAATTCCCATACTAAGAATTGCACTACACACTGTTGTTTCCGGACACTGTGCACATTGCTACTCACTGTTATTTTCTGACATTGTGCGCATTGCTACTCACTGCTGTTTCCTGACACTGTGCACATTGCTACTCCCTGTTGTTTCCGTACACTATGCACATTGCTACCCACTGTTGCTTCCGTACACCGTGCACATTGCTACTCACTGTTGTTTCCGTACACCGTGCCCATTGCTACTCACTGTTGTTTCCGTACACTATGCCCATTGCTACTCACTGTTGTTTCCGTACACCGTGCCCATTGCTACTCACTGTTGTTTCCGTACACTATGCCCATTGCTACTCACTGTTGTTTCCGTACACCGTACCCATTGCTACTCACTGTTGTTTCCGTACACTGTGCCCATTGCTACTCACTGTTGTTTCCGTACACCGTGCACATTGCTACTCACTGTTGTTTCCGTACACCGTGCACATTGCTACTCACTGTTGTTTCCGTACACCGTACCCATTGCTACTCACTGTTGTTTCCGTACACTGTGCCCATTGCTACTCACTGTTGTTTCCGTACACCGTGCACATTGCTACTCACTGTTGTTTCCGTACACCGTGCACATTGCTACTCACTGTTGTTTCCGTACACCATGCACATTGCTACTCACTGTTGTTTCCGTACACCGTGCACATTGCTACTCACTGTTGTTTCCGTACACCGTGCACATTGCTACTCACTGTTGTTTCCGTACACCGTGCCCATTGCTACTCACTGTTGTTTCCGTACACCGTGCCCATTGCTACTCACTGTTGTTTCCGTACACCGTGCCCATTGCTACTCACTGTTGTTTCCGTACACCGTGCCCATTGCTACTCACTGTTGCTCCTTACACTGTGAACCTTGCTACTCCATGTTGTTTTCGTACACTATGCCCATGCTACTCACTGTTGTTTCCGTACACTATGCCCATTGCTACTCACTGTTGTTTCCGTACACCGTGCCCATTGCTACTCACTGTTGTTTCCGTACACTATGCCCATTGCTACTCACTGTTGTTTCCGTACACCGTACCCATTGCTACTCACTGTTGTTTCCGTACACTGTGCCCATTGCTACTCACTGTTGTTTCCGTACACCGTGCACATTGCTACTCACTGTTGTTTCCGTACACCGTGCACATTGCTACTCACTGTTGTTTCCGTACACCGTACCCATTGCTACTCACTGTTGTTTCCGTACACTGTGCCCATTGCTACTCACTGTTGTTTCCGTACACCGTGCACATTGCTACTCACTGTTGTTTCCGTACACCGTGCACATTGCTACTCACTGTTGTTTCCGTACACCGTGCACATTGCTACTCACTGTTGTTTCCGTACACCGTGCACATTGCTACTCACTGTTGTTTCCGTACACCGTGCACATTGCTACTCACTGTTGTTTCCGTACACCGTGCCCATTGCTACTCACTGTTGTTTCCGTACACCGTGCACATTGCTACTCACTGTTGTTTCCGTACACCGTGCCCATTGCTACTCACTGTTGTTTCCGTACACCGTGCACATTGCTACTCACTGTTGTTTCCGTACACTGTGCCCATTGCTACTCACTGTTGTTTCCGTACACCGTGCACATTGCTACTCACTGTTGTTTCCGTACACCGTGCCCATTGCTACTCACTGTTGTTTCCGTACACCGTGCACATTGCTACTCACTGTTGTTTCCGTACACCGTGCCCATTGCTACTCACTGTTGTTTCCGTACACCGTGCACATTGCTACTCACTGTTGTTTCCGTACACCGTGCCCATTGCTACTCACTGTTGTTTCCGTACACCGTGCACATTGCTACTCACTGTTGTTTCCGTACACCGTGCACATTGCTACTCACTGTTGTTTCCGTACACCGTGCCCATTGCTACTCACTGTTGTTTCCGTACACCGTGCACATTGCTACTCACTGTTGTTTCCGTACACCGTGCCCATTGCTACTCACTGTTGTTTCCGCACACCGTGCACATTGCTACTCACTGTTGTTTCCGTACACCGTGCCCATTGCTACTCACTGTTGTTTCCGTACACCGTGCCCATTGCTACTCACTGTTGTTTCCGTACACCGTGCCCATTGCTACTCACTGTTGTTTCCGTACACCGTGCACATTGCTACTCACTGTTGTTTCCGCACACCGTGCACATTGCTACTCACTGTTGTTTCCGTACACCGTGCACATTGCTACTCACTGTTGTTTCCGCACACCGTGCACATTGCTACTCACTGTTGTTTCCGCACACCGTGCACATTGCTACTCACTGTTGTTTCCGCACACCGTGCACATTGTTTCCTGAAGCATTGATGATACAAGATGTTTAGTTTTGACCAGGCAAAAGTTTAATTCAATGCCGAACGCAAAGAGCAATACTATTTATTTTCGGAGAGAAAAGAGCACATGGGTTGTTGCATACCATATCCGCTTCCATATCATTTGTGGTTGTCATGGTGTGGCCAAGTAAACATGGATTCGATGACGATACCATGAATTAAAAGGAAAACAAAATTACTCACTTTTAAATAAACATTTCTTTATTGGGTCTGTTTTAATTAGCATTACCCAACTTACTGGAATCGAGTTTAAACAGGATTTTGGAACCTACCCGAATTGAACAAAAGCAGGCGGCGAAAATGGACAAGCTACCCTGTTTTACCCAACATTGTACGATATCGAGAAATTGCTGATATTAAATCGAAAAATTGCTGGTACGATAACGAGAAATTGCTGATATTAAATCGAGAAATTGCTGGTACGATATCGAGAAATTGCTGGTACGATATCGAGAAATTGCTTGTACGATATCGAGAAATTGCTGGTACGATATCGAGAAATTGCTGGTACGATATCGAGAAATTACTTGTACGACATCGAAAAATTAGTCTCATGAGTTTAATTGACAATAGAAATCCAGATTTGTGTGACGTAGTGTGTCGGAGTCGAAATGTAAGCCCAACTCTTGTCCTCTCCACGAGTGCATTACGATTGATTTCACAAACGATATCATTTCATTTGTACTTGAACGTTTTCTCTCAAGAGCTCTCCCACGCACAAACCAACACTTTGTGTTAAATCTCATAGTTTGGCAATCTTTCTTAGTTTTTTTCAAAAAAGGGTGGTTTGGGGGGGGGGGGGGGGTCTTTTAATAGATATAACATTACATCGATCTGAAGAATATCTGCAATTAATTCTCATGACTTTGTGAGTCAAGTTGCAGTCAAGGTATTAGTACAAGTATTGGCAATTACGTCACGGCAAATGAGCACGTATTGAAACTGCACTGAATCACTGGAGTGGGCATCTGGTGCAGGGAGAGGGTGGGCTTGAGTGGTGCAGGGAGAGGGGTGGGGCTTGCGTGGTGCAGGGAGAGGGTGGGGCTTGCGTGGTGCAGGTAGAGGGCGGGGCTTGAGTGGTGCAGGGAGAGGGTGGGGCTTGCGTGGTGCAGGGAGAGGGCAGGGCTTGCGTGGTGCAGGGTGAGGGTGGGGCTTGAGTGGTGCAGGGAGTGGGCGGGGCTTGTGTGGTGCAGGGAGAGGGTGGGGCTTGAGTGGTGCAGGGAGAGGGTGGGGCTTGAGTGGTGCATGGAGAGGGTGGGGCTTGAGTGGTGAATGGAGAGGGTGGGGCTTGCGTGGTGCAGGGAGAGGGCGGGGCTTGAGTGGTGCAGGGAGAGGGCGGGGCTTGAGTGGTGCAGAGAGAGAGGGTGGGGCTTTACTGGTGAAGGGAGAGGGTGGGGCTTGAGTGGTGCAGGGAGAGGGTGAGGCTTAACTGGTGTAAATGAAAGGGTGAGGCTTTACTGGTGCAGGGAAAGGGTGAGGCGTTTCTGGTGCAGGAAAAGTGTGAGGCTCTACTGGTGCAGGGAAAGGGTGAGGCGTTTCTGGTGCAGGAAAAGGGTGAGGCTCTACTGGTGCAGGGAAAAGGTGAGGCCTTTCTGGTGCAGGAAAAGTGTGAGGCTCTACTGGTGCAGGGAAAGGGTGAGGCGTTTCTGGTGCAGGAAAAGGGTGAGGCTCTACTGGTGCAGGGAAACGGTGAGGCCTTTCTGGTTCAGGGAAAGGGTGAGGATTTTCTGGTGCAGGAAAAGGGTGAGGCTTTTCTGGTGCAAGAAAAGGGTGAGGATTTTCTGGTGCAGGAAAAGGGTGAGGCTCTACTGGTGCAGGGAAACGGTGAAGCCTTTCTGGTGCATGGAAACGGTGAGGCTTTTCTGGTGCAGGGAAAAGGGTGAGGCTCTTCTGGTGCAGGGAAAGGGTGAGTATTTTCTGGTGCAGAACAAGGGTGAGGCTTTTCTGGTGCAGGGAAAGGGTGAGGCTTTTCTGGTGCAGGGAAATGATGAGGTGCGGAAGACGTTTCGGGGTAGTGATGACAGGTGAGTTAAGGAATTAGCACTTCAAAGAGAGGACTATACCAACTGGGTGGGGGTCTTGACTGGTGGGGTGTCGGTGAAACGGTAAGGCTGATTGACGTGGTTGAGGGTAGCGGTAATTCTGATTGGTTGCTATATAACATCAAAACATCAAAATATCCCTGTGTTATAACATCAATATATCCCTGTCATAGAAAATGCCGTGAGCGCCGATCAACTAGGCTAACTTGCTTTTTTATGCCTGACATATAGTTAAGTAAGTGACCTATTATTGGATCAGCGTGAATTGCTTTGTAAGTGAGTTACAAGTATTGTTGTATACAACACTTACCCGCTCAGACTTCTACCAAACCAACAATAAAGGACAGTGGTGCTTGCAAGTGGTGCGTGCAAGTGTGCGGGAAGAGGATCAATTGAATTTTTACGCTCCTTCCCTACCAGTTTACTCCCCCCCCCTCCCTTCCAGTTTTCCACCCCTCCCTCCCAGTTTTCCAGCCCCTCTTTCCCAGTTTTCCCACACTCCTTTCCCCCTAAGTTTCCCCATGGTGTTGGGCGCTTTATTGATCCACCTGGTCACGTTAGCGTCATCGACCGGTTCATGCCACAACCACAGTCTATGATGTATACATTGGAATCATATGATGATATATACATCTGAATCATATGGTGTATACAACTGAATCATATCATGTATACAACTGAATCATATCATGTATACAACTGAATCATATGATGTATACAACTGAATCATATGATCATGTATACAACTGAATCATATGATGATGTATACAACTGAATCATATCATGTATACAAATGAATCATATCATGTATACAACTGAATCATATCATGTATACAACTGAATCACGTGATGTAAACAACTGAATCATATCATGTGTACAACTGAATCATATCATGTATACAACTAAATCACGTGATGTAAACATCTGAATCATATCATGTATACAACTGAATCATATCATGTATACAACTGAACCACGTGATGTATACAACTGAATCATATCATGTATACAACTGAATCACGTGATGTATACAACTGAATCACATCACGTTTACAAGTGGATGAACTAGGCTTGGAGACATGCTGGAATGTAGCCTGTGTTGTGCTTGGATTAAGCTGAATGACCGTGACATATTTCATGACTGTCAGTCTCTGACAATATCACCATTCCTGTACAGCGACAAGGACTCCAATCGCGAACATGACCAATGACAAATATGACTGTCAACGTTGGACTATGGCACCATTCCTGTACCGCGGCAATGTCTCCAATCACGAACCATGACATATATCATGACTGTCAACGTTGGACTATGGCACCATTCCTGTATCGAACAAAGAGAAGGATAACACAAACAGAATGACCGAAGATACATATTAAAATGTGTGTGTTTACGCACAAGACATGTGGACACGCGAGACAGATTTGCCATCGTGGCATATTGACCCATCAGACAGTTTAAACAAGATAGATCTAGCAATTAGACATAATGACCTGCGTGACATATTGACAAGAGACAGATTTGACACCGTGGCATATTGAACCATCAGACAGATTAACCAAGATAGATCTAGTAATAAGACAGTTTGACCCGCGTGGCACATTGACATGAGACAGATTGACATGCGTGACATATTGACATGCGTGACTTATTGACCTGCGTGACATATTGACCTGCGTGACATATTGACACGAGACAGATTAACCGAGATAAGTCGGTCAATACGACAGTTTTACCAGCGTGATATATTGACATGAGACAGATTGACCAGCCTGGCATATTGACCATTTGAGCGTATGCATATGTTAAATCTATTGTGTGGTGGTAAAGCAGAAGTCCTTTCGTCGATTAACTATCACGGTCACTGTTATAAAGAATACCCCCAGGCGATGTTTTGCTTAATTGTTCAGACGTTTACAATAAACAGTAAGAAAAAAAAATCGTATGTGAGTTCACAGTACGATGTAATAAAATACACACTTCAAATCCTTTGAATGTTTCCTGCTCTCTTCTTCACCGTCTCGAAAATCCTCACGTCTTCGGACAAATCATTCCGTTCCAGTATCATCCATAAATTTTATCTCCTCTCATGTCACTCGCCTTCAAAGTCAATCTCTAGCTCACCCACGTGATCCAATCAAACACCGTGATTGACCAGTGCCACGATGTACTGGGAATGTATAGTTTTACTGAGCTCAGCAAATTCCAATCAGTGGTTCTCACATTCGTAATAATATCTGTGACAGGTATGCCGGTGTCATTTGATTGATTGATGGTATGCATTTTATTTAATATTATGTTTTGCAAGGGTCAATTAAAAATGATAACTCTTAGCTTGGTCTCTTCAGTGGCCATGGTCTATCAATGGTATTGATCTATTCAGTGATATTAATCTATTCAGTGGTATTGATCTATTCAGTGGTATAATTCTATTGAGTGGTATTGATCTATTCTGTGGTATTTGTCTATACTGTGGTATAAATCTATTCAGAGGTATTGATCTATTCAGTGGTATAAATCTATTGAGTGGTATTGATCTATTCTGTGGTATTTGTCTATACTGTGATATAAATCTATTCAGAGGTATTGATCTCTTCTGTGGTATTTGTCTATACTGTGGTATTTGTCTATTCAGTGGTATTTGTCTATACTGTGGTATTTGTCTATACTGTGGTATTGGTTTATTATGTGGTGTAAATCTATTCAGTGGTATTGGTCTATTCTGTGGTATTGGTTTATTATGTGGTATTGGTCTATTCTGTGGTATTGGTTTATTATGTGGTATTGGTCTATTCTGTGGTATAAGTCTATTCAGTGGTATAGATCTTTTCTGTGGTATTTGTCTATTCTGTGGTATTTGTCTATTCAGTGGTATAGATCTTTTCTGTGGTATTTGTCTATTCTGTGGTATTTGTCTATTCAGTGGTATAGATCTTTTCTGTGGTATTTGTCTATTCTGTGGTATAAGTCTATTCAGTGGTATAGATCTTTTCTGTGGTATTTGTCTATTCTGTGGTATAAGTCTATTCAGTGGTATAGATCTTTTCTGTGGTATAAGTCTATTCAGTGGTATAGATCTTTTCTGTGGTATTTGTCTATTCTGTGGTATAAGTCTATTCAGTGGTATAGATCTTTTCTGTTGTATAAGTCTATTCAGTGGTATAAGTCTATTCAGTGGTATAGATCTTTTCTGTGGTATTTGTCTATTCTGTGGTATAAGTCTATTCAGTGGTATTGTTCTACACTTTCAATCTCCTAGTTGCGCCACAGTTGGGAACATGTCCCCGACCCCTCGTTAGTAACGACACTTTGGAAAGTGTCTAGTCCCACGCGTTGCATCCTTTTCAAATACGGACATATATCTCTTGCATATGCTGCTTCAGCTTGAGTATATGTTGTGTCCCCTTGAGTAAATGGTATGTCCCCTTGAGTATATGTTGTGTCCCCTTGAATATATGTCGTGTCAGCTAGAGTATAAGTTGTGTCAGCTTGAGTGTAATATGTGTCTCCTTAGGTAAACGTTGTGTCATATCTCATTGATTTTGTCATTTATTATCTGCAAAAGAACGTTTCTATGTCCACGCGATGTCAGTCTCCACCATGAACTAACGAGTTTTCATAAGGCAGCGAGTTTTCATAAGTCATTGAACCAACGAGATTTCATAAGTCGTTGAACCGAAGATTTCTCATAATTCATTGAACCAACGAGATTTCATAAGGCAACGAGTTCTCATAAGTCGTTGAACAAAAGAGTCCTCATAAGTCATTGAACCAAAGAGTTCTCATAAGTCATTGAAAGAAAGAGTTCTCGTAAGTCATTGAACGAAAGGGTTCTCATAAGTCATTGGAGCCATAATGATCAATTCATTGATCGCGAACCCTCAAAATATTGAACGAAGAAGAAGAACCAAAGAGTCCTCATAAGTCATTGAACCAAAGAGTCCTCATAAGTCATTGAATCAAAGAGTCCTCATAAGTCATTGAACCAAAGAGTCCTCATAAGTCATTGAACCAACGAGTCCGCATAATCTCTGCATAGGTTCGTCGCGTTTCTCACGCGGTTTGCTACGGAAATTAAAGGTGTACAAAAGCAACTCTTTAAAAAACCTTATCATCTAACAGTATCAAGTAAAACTGTCGACGGTTGTCTTACCTGCAGGTCACTCCAGAATCTTAAACATCTCCGTTGTAACATTAGCTCCTGAATTGTTTATCCCTATTGTAAGCTTGGCAAATCTAGTCGCAGTCCCGACCAGTCTTCTCTGCCACTGTTCAGGTGTGATCCACGGGAGAGCACCTTTCGGTGGTGATGTTTTTTTTTTTTTTTAGTTTTGAAAAAAAAAAATGGTGGGTGGCCCCCCTTGGTCCCGATTCCCCCACCCACCCACCCCGCGTTTTGCGTTGTCGGTCGATCAAATGCTCGGTGTTTCAAGGAAGAGCATCTCTGGTGTCAGCCTCGCGCTCACTTCTAGGCGTGCCAGCCACGGTAGATGATTCCTGCCACGGTGGATGAAATTCCTGCGTCCGTTCGTTCTCAGATTTTCATAATCAGAGGCGGGACTCATCCATCTGGGGACACGTAGGCTGTCCCAGTCCATAGAGAGGGATAGCTTTATGGATATAGATACGGAGTATTGCATTAAAAAGGGGACGCCATGTTATAAATAGAATAAATTGGTGAATGTATCATTAAGTTGAGTATCATCAAGTTAATTATCATCAGGTTTAGTATCATCAAGTTTAGTATCATCAAGTTTAGTATCATCAAGTTTAGTATCATCAAGTTCAGTATCATCAAGTTTAGTATCATCAAGTTTAGTATCATCAAGTTTAGTATCATCAAGTTTAGTATCATCAAGCTCAGTACGGTATCATCAAGTTCAGAATGAAAGTGCCAGGTCCTTGGTTATTCTAATCCCAAAGATTTGATAGAAACATAACAGGACGTTTATAGGAATCAGGAAATAGAGTTTCAAAATAAGACGTCGTTGTGAAATAGAGTTCCAAAATAAGATGTCGTTATGAAGTAGAGTTTCAAAATAATACGTCGTTATGAAGTAGAGTTTCAAAATAAAACGTCGTTATGAAGTAGAGTTTCAAAATAAGACGTCGTTATGAAGTAGAGTTTCAAAATAAGACGTCGTTATCAAGTAGGGTTTCAAAATAAGACGTCGTTATGAAGAAGAGTTTCAAAATAAGACGTCGTTATGAAGTAGATTTTGAAAATAAGACGTCGTTATGAAGTAGAGTTTCAAAATAAGACGACCTTATGAATGAAGAGTTTCAAAATAAGACAACGACTATATGAAGTAGGGTTTCAAAATAAGACAACGACTATATGCAGTAGGGTTTCAACATAAGACAACGACTATATGAAGTAGGGTTTCAAAATAAGACAACGACTATATGAAGTAGGGTTTCAAAATAAGACAACGACTATATGAAGTAGGGTTTCAACATAAGACAACGACTATATGAAGTAGGGTTTCAAAATAAGACAACGACTATATGAAGTAGAGTTTCAAAATAAGACAACGACTATATGAAGTAGGGTTTCAAAATAAGACAACGACTATATGAAGTAGAGTTTCAAAATAAGACGTCGTTATGAAGTAGATTTTGAAAATAAGACGTCGTTATGAAGTAGAGTTTCAAAATAAGACGACCTTATGAATGAAGAGTTTCAAAATAAGACAACGACTATATGAAGTAGGGTTTCAAAATAAGACAACGACTATATGAAGTAGGGTTTCAAAATAAGACAACGACTATATGCAGTAGGGTTTCAACATAAGACAACGACTATATGAAGTAGGGTTTCAAAATAAGACAACGACTATATGAAGTAGGGTTTCAAAATAAGACAACGACTATATGAAGTAGGGTTTCAACATAAGACAACGACTATATGAAGTAGGGTTTCAACATAAGACAACGACTATATGAAGTAGGGTTTCAACATAAGACAACGACTATATGAAGAATGGTTTCAAAATAAGACAACGACTATATGAAAGTAGGGTTTCAAAATAAGACAACGACTATATGAAGTAGGGTTTCAAAATAAGACAACGACTATATGAAGTAGGGTTTCAAAATAAGACAACGACTATATGAAGTAGGGTTTCAACATAAGACAACGACTATATGAAGTAGGGTTTCAAAATAAGACAACGACTATATGAAGTAGGGTTTCAAAATAAGACAACGACTATATGAAGTAGGGTTTCAAAATAAGACAACGACTATATGAAGTAGGGTTTCAAAATAAGACAACGACTATATGAAGTAGGGTTTCAAAATAAGACAACGACTATATGAAGTAGGGTTTCAAAATAAGACGACTATATGAAGTAGGGTTTCAAAATAAGACAACGACTATATGAAGTAGGGTTTCAAAATAAGACAACGACTATATGAAGTAGGGTTTCAAAATAAGACAACGACTATATGAAGTAGGGTTTCAAAATAAGACAACGACTATATGAAGTAGAGTTTAAAAAAAAAGACAACGACTATATGAAGTAGGGTTTCAAAATAAGACAACGACTATATGAAGTAGGGTTTCAAAATAAGACAACGACTATATGAAGTATGGTTTCAAAATTAGACAACGACTATATGAAGTAGGGTTTAAAAATAAGACAACGACTATATGAAGTAGGGTCTCAAAATAAGACAACGACTATATGAAGTAGGGTTTCAAAATAAGACAACGACTATATGAAGTAGGGTTTTAAAATAAGACAACGACTATATAAAGTAGGGTTTCAAAATAAGACAACGACTATATGAAGTAGGGTTTCAAAATAAGACAACGACTATATGAAGTAGCATTTCAAAATAAGACAACGACTATATGAAGTAGGGTTTCAAAATAAGACAACGATTATATGAAGTAGGGTTTCAAAATTAGACAACGACTATATGAAGTAGGGTTTCAAAATAAGACAACGACTATATGAAGTAGGGTTTCAAAATAAGACAACGACTATATGCAGTAGGGTTTCAACATAAGACAACGACTATATGAAGTAGGGTTTTAAAATAAGACAACGACTATATGAAGTAGGGTTTCAAAATAAGACAACGACTATATGAAGTAGGGTTTCAAAATAAGACAACGACTATATGAAGTAACATTTCAAAATAAGACAACGACTATATGAAGTAGCGTTTCAAAATAAGACAACGACTATATGAAGTAGGGTTTCAAAAAATAACAACGTGTATAGGCAGTCTGGTTTTTTCCCTGGCTTTTACATACCCCATTGAAAGAGGAATGTAATCCCTTTATCAAAGTGATTGAATAACACATATAATAGATTTGAAATGAGATAAACTTGAAAATGGTGGGTTTGAATAATTGCTTAGTTTTAAACGTATTTTTCGGAATGATACCCGGAGTTGTGATGAGAGGTTGGTCGCATGCTTTCCCCATGCTTTCTCCTAGCAATAGAGATGTAGCTCATGTGGGGCCTCTTATGCAAACGTCGGATAGGATCGCATGTGGAATGTAAAAAAAAAAAACACATTGAGAAATGCATTCTTTATAAGAGGCTCGTTCATAAAGAAAAGGTAACTATATAATAAATATGCCTATATACTCCCAGTGTTGCGTTCTCTCCCTGCCCCCCCCCCCCCTCACATGCACATTTTGAATAAAGAAAGGGGCGACTCGGGGCAGTCGACCCCTTTCGCCACCGTTGGACACCTCTCTGATCCCGTTTCCAGCCACAGGTCCCGGTGTCAACATCTTAAAATTATGTGAACCCTAATTTAAAAATGTTTTGGTAATAAACGTTAATTAAAGTGCAGTTAACCCTTCGACCCTCGGTACGCGTTAAATATGACATTTAACCTCATATGTTTCACAAGCAAGTATGACATTTAACTTCATATGCTGCACAATCAAGAATGACGTTTAACTTTATATGTTGCATACGCCAGAATGAAATTTAACTTCATATGTTTCACAGGCACGTAACATATTCAACTTCATATGTTGCACAAGCAAGTATGACATTTAAATTCGTGTGTTGCACAAGGAAATATGACATTTAACTTTGTGTGTTGCGTTTGCAAATATGACATTTAACTTCAGCAGTGACTCTCATGTCATAGAATAGGACATCGTTTATTTATCAATTTTTGATCACCACTTTAATTATTTTTTAATGTTTTCGTTATTTAGAAATGTTCTTGTTAGACATTGACACAGGGGGCGTCTGAGTAAACCCTCAATTCGAGACATTGACACAGGGGGCGTCTGAGTAAACCCTCAATTCGAGACATTGACACAGGGGGCGTCTGAGTAAACCCTCAATTCGAGACATTGACACAGGGGGCGTCTGAGTAAACCCTCAATTCGAGACATTGACACAGGGGGCGTCTGAGTAAACCCTCAATTCGAGACATTGACGCAGGGGCGTCTGAGTAAAACCTCAATTCGAGACATTGACACAGGGGGCGTCTGAGTAAAACCTCAATTCGAGACATTGACACAGGGGGCGTCTGAGTAAAACCTCAATTCGAGACATTGACACAGGGGGCGTCTGAGTAAAACCTCAATTCGAGACATTGACACAGGGGGCGTCTGAGTAAAACCTCAATTCGAGACATTGACACAGGGGGCGTCTGAGTAAAAACTCAATTCGAGACATTGACACAGGGGGCGTCTGGGTAAAACCTCAAATTCGAGTCATTGATACAGGGGGCGCCTGGGTAAAACCTCAATTCGAGACATTGACACAGGGGGCGCCTGGGTAAAACCTCAATTCGAGACATTGACACAGGGGGCGTCTGAGTAAAACCTCAATTCGAGACATTGACACAGGGGGCGTCTGAGTAAAAACTCAATTCGAGACATTGACACAGGGGGCGTCTGGGTAAAACCTCAAATTCGAGTCATTGATACAGGGGGCGCCTGGGTAAAACCTCAATTCGAGACATTGACACAGGGGGCGCCTGGGTAAAACCTCAATTCGAGACATTGACGCAAGGGGCGCCTGGGTAAAACCTCAATTCGAGACATTGACGCAGGGGGCGCCAGGGTAAAACCTCAATTCGAGACATTGACACAAGGGCGCCTGGGTAAAACCTCAATTCGAGACATTGACAAAAGGGGCGCCAGGGTAAAACCTCAATTCGAGACATTACCTCAAGGGGCGCCTGGTTAAAACCTCAATTCGAGACATTGACTCAGGGGGCGCCTGGTTTAAACCTCAATTCGGAAAGGGTGTGGAGATTAAAAAACCCACTGGCGTTGCCAAACAAAATAGTAGCGTTGCAATCACGGAAACATACAATGGCAATTATTGAACGATTACATAGTACTGTTGAGTAACATAAATCATAGTACTGTTGAGTAACATAAATCATAGTACTGTTGAGTAACATAAATCATAGTACTGTTGAGTAACATAAATCATAGTACTGTTGAGTAACATAAATCATAGTACTGTTGAGTAACATAAATCATAGTACTGTTGAGTAACATAAATCATAGTACTGTTGAGTAACATAAATCATAGTACTGTTGAGTAACATAAATCATAGTACTGTGGAGTAACATAAATCATAGTACTGTTGAGTAACATAAATCATAGTACTGTTGAGTAACATAAATCATAGTACTGTGGAGTAACATAAATCATAGTACTGTTGAGTAACATAAATCATAGTACTGTTGAGTAACATAAATCATAGTACTGTTGAGTAACATAAATCATAGTACTGTTGAGTAACATAAATCATAGTACTGTTGAGTAACATAAATCATAGTACTGTTGAGTAACATAAATCATAGTACTGTTGAGTAACATAAATCATAGTACTGTTGAGTAACATAAATCATAGTACTGTTGAGAGCATGAATAATATTTCTGTGGAGTAACAACTAATATTACTGTTGAGTAACATCTAACAATATTATTGAGAACCATATATAATAGTACTGTTGAGAAACATAATAGTACTGTTGGGTAACATCACTAATAGTATTGGTGAGTAATATATCTATTAGTACTGTTGAGTGAGATTATCTAATAGTGCTCTTGAGTAACGTTAATATTACTGTTGAGTAAAATATCCAATAGTGCTGTCGATAAACAAATGTAATACTACTGTTGAGTAATACATCTAATAGTACTTTTGAGTAACATATCTACGTTTGCCAATTTACGTCTGAAAGCAACAGCAGCAAATCATTGCTTGATACTTTCCATTGCTTTAGAATTATGGGCTGTCGGAAATTTCATGATAATCATTGCAGCACTTGTGACTAGATGCACATTTATTCCAGCGCTTTACTTCTGCGTGGCGACGTCTCAACACAAATGAAACACGCCCTGCTATCTAGGAGGGCGATCTTAATCAGCCCAGCCTTAGCGTGGCTTTCATTTTCCCCGACCCAAATAATGGAGTCTGCGTGACTTCATGGTCATTACGGTCGACTGCAGTGGACACTGAATGGACACGACTTAGGATTAAGCACTCGTGAGCTAGTAGTCTGCTGCTACAGGCTGGGCCCATCAAGCCACTTGGTTGCCTCCTCCCTGTCTGGTCCCTTCCGACTCTTGACCAGGAAGACAGAGATAATGTTGTGGGAAGTCAAGATTGCTCCTTTTAACCATAAACCCACTTTGAGACAGAGATAAAGTTGTTGGTAGTCAAGATGGCTCCTTCTACCATAAAATCCCTTTGAGACAGAGATAAAGTTGTAGGTAGTCAAGATGGCTCCTTCTACCATAAAATCCCTTTGAGACAGAGATAAAGATATAGGATGTCAAGATGGCTCCTTGATGGCTTGAAGACCAAACAGTTTCTCTTCTATGTTGCATTATTTCTTGGAGATGTAGGGCTGTAGAATTACTTAAAAGCTTGACATTTCTCTAACACAAAGATATATGACGTCATCAATACAAAGTCCAAATTATCCCTAGAGGTGAGAAAAAATAACATTAAAATAAAGGTAAGGATTAACTCTAGAACCACTCTCTAACAGAGGAGAATGATACAATCAGTCAAAATTATCATCACAATCTAAGACAGAATGAAACAACCCCTAAAAACAATTGGAGGGGGTGGTGGTGTGGGGGTGGAGCTGAAAATTTGACAAAACATCTACCGGGTATACAAGTAGCGCACTTTATTAGAACTCCAATGAGTGCTTGTCTCATCAAGGCTCGCGACCGCACATTTTTGTTCACGCCCCCTGAACTATATTAATATACTAATGACCCTTCTGCTTTTACACCGCAGATTAATTTCACCAAGTATTTCAAAGAACAAAGGAATGCACCAAACGACGCATTTGCGATATATATAGTTCTTTTTAAGAATCTCATTTCACGCATTTATCGGGACTTTAGTTTCGTAAAATCATGTGTCCTTCACATTCCCTTTGAAAAACAAGATAGAATGTGTTGTCATTGACAAAGAGTATATGTGCCAAGTTTCAGCTCGTTCGGTTGACGGGTCGATTAGCCGTCCGGAGATTTTTGCCAGCCACGAACAAAAACGAAGTAAATGTAAAAGGATTTAAGAAAGGATAATAACAATCCATTCGAGGCACAAAAAATATCTCTTCAATGATACCAATGTCTCAATATGACTTGATATCTTTCATTGAAACCAAAGTCTCAATATGACTTGATCTCTTTCATTGAAACCAATATCTCCATATGACTTGATCTCTTTCATTGAAACCAATGTCTCAATATGACTTGATCTCTTTCATTGAAACCAATGTCTCAATATGACTTGATAACTTTCATTGAAACCAATGTCTCAATATGACTTGATCTCTTTCATTGAAACCAATGTCTCAATATGACTTGATCTCTTTCATTGCAACCAATATCTCCATATGACTTGATCTCTTTCATTGCAACCAATGTCTCCATATGACTTGATCTCTTTCATTGCAACCAATATCTTCATATGACTTGATCTCTTTCATTGAAACCAATGTCTCCATATGTCTTGATCTCTTTCATTGCAACCGATATCTCCATATGACTTGATATCTTTCATTGCTACCAATGTCTCAATATGACTTGATCTCTTTCATTGAAACCAATGTCTTAATTTGACTTGATCTCTTTCACCAAAACCAATGTCTCACAATAACTTGATCTCTGTCACTAAAAACCAATATCGTCTCAATTTGACCTGATAACCTTGCTCCACTGAAGCTCTCAGCGGGCCTCTGACGTCATGGAACAACGACCCACATTCTTTTCTTTAAGTCTGTTGCCTACTTAAGTCTGGTACATGTTTAGTCGGTGTTAAGATCGAGGGTAAGACATGTTATGTCTACTACTTTAATGAAGTCCGTGTTGTAAATACCTCTTCCAAAGCATTGTAATCAAACCTCTCTGAAATCTCTCTGTTTCTTAAATTGTAATGAAACCTCTCTTAAATCTCTCTGTTTCTTAAATTGTAATGAAACCTCTCTTAAATCTCTCTGTTTCTTAAATTGTAATGAAACCTCTCTTAAATCTCCCTGTTTCTTAAATTGTAATGAAACCTCTCTGAAATCTCTCTGTTTCATCAATTGTAATGAAACCTCTCTGAAATCTCTCTGTTTCTTAAATTGTAATCAAACCTCTCTGAGATCTCTCTGTTTCATCAATTGTAATGAAACCTCTCTGAAATCTCTCTGTTTCATAAATTGTAATGAAACCTCTCTGAAATCTCTGTTTTCTCAATTGTAATGAAACCTCTCTGAAATCTCTCTGTTTCATCAATTGTAATGAAACCTCTCTGAAATCTCTCTGTTTCATAAATTGTAATGAAACCTCTCTGAAATCTCTCTGTTTCCTCAATTGTAATGAAACCTCTCTGAAATCTCTCTGTTTCTTAAATTGTAATGAAACCTCTCTGAAATCTCTATATTTCTTAAATTGTAATCAAACCTCTCTGAAATCTCTCTATTTCTTAAATTGTAATGAAACCTCTCTTAAATCTCTCTGTTTCTTAAATTATAATTAAACCTCTCTGAAATCTCTCTATTTCTTAAATTGTAATGAAACCTCTCTGAAATCTCTCTGTTTCATAAATTATAAAGAAAACTCTCTGAAATCTCTCTGTTTCTTAAATTGTAATGAAACCTCTCTGATAGAGATAATCGACAGTTAGTGATAGAGATAGTCGAGTGTTAGTGTTAGAGATAGTCGACTGCTAGTGTTAGATTTAGTTGACTATTAGTGATAGAGATAATCGACAGTTAGTGATAGAGATAGTCGACTGTCAATGTTAGAGATAGTCGACAGTTAGTGATAGAGCAAGTGAGGATTAACAGGATAGTTTGTACAATATTCATACATTTATGCTTCATCTATCACCTATGACACTTGTACGGGCTATTTAGATTACTTACGTCAAAGTGTTCTTCTTTCTGTCTTAATCACAGAGAGTAGCGGTCCTGTGCTATCTGTCTAACGCCTAAATACCACAAATATAAAGCACAGTTTGAAGCTGTCCTGTACTGACCACTACAACTACACTATAGTTTGTTACAAGTCAGGGCCGGAACCCTCCTCGTAACACGCGATCTGTGACACCGTACCGGACACTACCTAAACCAGATATTGTTTTCAGCCATTCTGGACACTACCTAAACCAGATATTGTTTTCAGCCGTTCTGGACACTACACTACCTAAACCAGATATTGTTTTCAGCCGTTCTGGACACTAACTAAACCATGTGTCCAGTCATCTTATTTACAATACAATCCATCGATGGCCTCAAATAGCCATCAAAATGGGGTACATTTCTTCACAATTAAAGCACCCGCTTCCAATGACATTCAAGTTTATTGTTTATTTTAGGCCAGTTTCCTCTGAGAGTTGGGGATTTATTATTACCAGAAGTGAGTCAGTGATCTTTTTTGAATTTTCAGATGTGGGTGAATTCGTCAATGTTATGAGGGCTTTTCAGATGTGGGTGAATATGCCAATGATATGTGGGCTTTTCAGATGTGGGCAAATATGTCAATGTTATGTGGGCTTTTCAGATGTAGGTGAATATGTCAATGTTATGTGGGCTTTTCAGGTGTGGGTGAATAATTCTATTTTATGTGGGCTTTTCAGATGTGGGCGAACATGTTAATGTTATGTGGGCTTTTCAGATGTGGGCGAATATGTCAATGTTTTGTGGGCTTTTCAGATGTGGGCGATTATGTCAATGTTTTGTGGGCTTTTCAGATGTGGGTGAATAATTCAATTTTATGTGGGCCTTTCAGGTGTGGGTGAATATGTCAATGTTTTGTGGGCTTTTCAGATGTGGGTAAATATGTCAATGTTATGTGGGCTTTTCAGATGTGGGTGAATATGTCAATGTTATGTGTGTTTTTCAGATGTGGGTGAATATGTCAATGTTATGTGGGCTTTTCAGATGTGGGTGGATATTTCAATTTTATGTGGGCTTTTCAGATGTGGGTGAAGAGGTCAGTGGTCTTTTGGGATTTTTATATGTTGTTGATAAAAGTCGATGCTCTTTTAGGCGTTGCATTTGTTTATTAATTCAATAATTGTTTATTGATTCTGTGATCTTTTGGGGCTTTTAAGATGAGTGTGAAGTGAGTCCGGGATATTTTTGGCATTTAAGATGTTGGTCAAATATGTTCAATCAGATGCAAAGTGGGGACAAAGAGGGTAACATCCATTATTGCATTTATTAGAATGATGGATGGGCGTATGGATAAATGTAGATTTGGTGGTTGTGTGGATGGAGGATGGGTTTGTGTTTGTTGGTCGTGTTGGTGTTTGTTATTCGTGTTGGTGGCTGTTAGTCAGGTGGGTGGTTGTTGGTCGGGTGGGTGGTTGTTGGTCGGGTGGGTGGTTGTTGGTCGGGTGGGTGGTTGTTGGTCGGTGGGTGGTTGTTGGTCGGGTGGGTGGTTGTTGGTCGGTGGGTGGTTGTTGGTCGGGTGGGTGGTTGTTGGTCGGGTGGGTGGTTGTTGGTCGGGTGGGTGGTTGTTGGTCGGGTGGGTGGTTGTTGGTCGGGTGCGTGGTTGTTGGTCGGGTGGGTGGTTGTTGGTCGGGTGCGTGGTTGTTGGTCGGGTGCGTGGTTGTTGGTCGGGTGGGTGGTTGTTGGTCGGGTGGGTGGTTGGTGGTCGGGTGGGTGGTTGTTGGTCGGGTGGGTGGTTGTTGGTCGGGTGGGTGGTTGGGTCTTGGTATTTTGATTTGAAGACGTCTTAAACAGGTCGCATCATAAGTACCGTATGTTTTATCCATTAAGTGCCAGCCCAGCGGCTGAGAGAAGCCGTAAGTTTTATTCCTGGACGTTGACCTCAACGTTGAATCAACTTTTAAGGTCAATAACATAAAAACAAAACACAACACACTTCTTTATTTTGTGCTTTAAAAAGATTCAACCTAAATGTTTGAGTGTACTCTTCAATTCAGCCTAAATGTGTGAGTGTACATTTCAATTCAGCCTAAATGTGTGAGTGTACATTTCAATTCTGGCCGCTGTATATAAATTCTGCACAGTTCCTCTGCCAATTGTTATTTTTAATCCACCAAAATATTGCGTGCTGAACTGACCTCTCCTGTGCCTACCAACTCTGATACATTCAGGGTTGGTCAGTGGTACATATGCACGACCATCGATGTAAGGACCCGATCACAATCGATCCATGCACCCATCCATCTACCCATCAAATATTCGTTCGTTTCACGCGTTTTAAAATTGTTTAGACGTCTGTAAACTGTAGCAAACAAGAGAATAGTGGAAATGGGAGTTATTTTGTTTCATGGCAGACAATAGCCCCCCCCCCCTTTCCACACCCGGGATGACAATAGGGGGTTTGGGGGTAATTGTCTGTGTGGTCCCCTTGTCACAAAGATCATGCATGAAATTCAGGCCTCTCCCTTTTCTGCTTATGTAAAGTATATTGTGAGGTTTCTATTTCTTCATGGAGCCTCTATTGTTGGGTTTCTGTTTGGTCATGGAGCCTCTATTGTTGGGTTTCTGTTTGGTCATGGAGCCTCTATTGCTAGGTTTCTGTTTGGTCATGGAGCCTCTATTGCTAGGTTTCTATTATGTCATGGAGGCTCTAGTGTTAGGTTTCTGTTTGGTCATGGAGCCTCTATAGTTAGATTTCTATTTGGTCATGGAGCCTCTATTGCTAGGTTTCTGTTTGGTCATGGAGCCTCTATTGTTGGGTTTCTGTTTGGTCATGGAGCCTCTATTGTTGGGTTTCTATTTGGTCATGGAGCCTCTATTGTTAGGTTTCTGTTTGGTCATGGAGCCTCTATTGTTGGGTTTCTGTTTGGTCATGGAGCCTCTATTGTTGGGTTTCTATTTGGTCATGGAGCCTCTATTGTTAGGTTTCTGTTTGGTCATGGAGCCTCTATTGTTGGGTTTCTGTTTGGTCATGGAGCCTCTATTGTTGGGTTTCTATTTGGTCATGGAGCCTCTATTGTTAGGTTTCTGTTTGGTCATGGAGCCTCTATTGTTGGGTTTCTGTTTGGTCATGGAGCCTCTATTGTTGGGTTTCTGTTTGGTCATGGAGCCTCTATTGTTGGGTTTCTGTTTGGTCATGGAGCCTCTATTGTTGGGTTTCTGTTTGGTCATGGAGCCTCTATTGTTGGGTTTCTGTTTGGTCATGGAGCCTCTATTGTTAGGTTTCTGTTTGGTCATGGAGCCTCTAGTGTTAGGTTTCTGTTTGGTCATGGAGCCTCTATTGCTAGGTTTCTATTATGTCATGGAGGCTCTAGTGTTAGGTTTCTGTTTGGTCATGGAGCCTCTATTGTTAGGTTTCTGTTTGGTCATGGAGCCTCTAGTGTTAGGTTTCTGTTTGGTCATGGAGCCTCTATTGCTAGGTTTCTATTATGTCATGGAGGCTCTAGTGTTAGGTTTCTGTTTGGTCATGGAGCCTCTATAGTTAGATTTCTATTTGGTCATGGAGCCTCTATTGTTAGGTTTCTATTTGGTCATGGAGCCTCTAGTGTTAGGTTTCTATTTGGTCATGGAGCCTCTATTGTTAGGTTTCTATTTGGTCATGGAGCCTCAATTGTTAGGACAAACCCACTGTTACATTCAAGTACACACACACAGATACAGACCTGTTTACTCTTACGATTTTGGCGTAAAATGTACGATTTTGAGGTGTGTACATTATATATACTGTGTGTTTTTTTTTTTACTATTAAGATACTGTATTGGATGATTTTATGATGATATTGTACGATTTTAAGAGTTTGAGGGTAAACAGGTCTGCAGATATGACTTTATATTTTGGTGTTTTCAGTTATGAGGCTGACGAAGCCCACTCTAATGCCTCACCAGCCTCTGATCACCGCGTCACGTGACTTGTGTGGTGACATCCTCAACCGCCTCAATGATAGTGAAATAGCTCGTACACCTGGGCTTGGATCTTTCCCGCTTGGCAATCTACTGACCTTACCACAAAACTTTGGGTAAGTCTTTCAACAATTTTAACACAAACCTTTGAACCTGGAACACTAGCTTAACCTGTGGTGTTAGACCAGAACACTTACTTAACATATTTTTTAAAAATTATTAGATGTCTTATATAGCGCGGTACCCCAGCCTAGGGCTAGGCTCACCGCGCCGTACATAAAAATATTAGCAAAAGAGACATAATCATGACAATAAAGTAAATACATTTATGTAATAAAGAACAGCTGTATAAAGACAAAAAAAAAACTAATGCACATTCACCCCACCCACCCCAGAACTTTTACATGACAAGCCATGGACGGCGGCCAGCAGCATCGTTTGTCGGTCAGATGTGGGGAATCAGTGGGGTAGTAGAGTTTAAAGAGATGTATTTTGAGTGCGGGTTTGAAGGCCTGTGTGGTTGGTATATTGCGGATGGGTAGTGGCAGAGAATTCCATTGTTTGGATGTGATGTTAGACTAGAAAACTAGCTTAACCTGCGGTGTTAGACAGCAACACTTATTTAACCTGTGGTGTTAGACAGCAACACTTATTTAACCTGTGGTGTTAGACTACAACACTAACTTAACATGTGATGTTAGACTGGGATACGAACTTAACCTTAACCAATATCATGCGATGCCTCATATATCATGTATGGCCTCATATATACCATGTGATGCCTAATATATCATGTGATGCCTCATATCTTTTGATCTCTCATATATACCATGTTTTGCTCTCTCTCTCTCTCTCTCTCTATATATATATATATATATATATATATATATATATATATATAAATATATAAAGCTTCATATATTTATATATACCATTTGATGCCTCATGTATATCATGTGATGCCTCATATATCATCAAGTGCATCATTGATGTGCTATATATGCATATGTTTTATTTCAAGTAATATATTCCTGGGCGAGACGTTCTCCAGTTATATCAGTGTTCACAATGACAGCAGTCAACTCTGTAAGGAAATTACCCTTAAGGTAAGTTCTATTCTTTCACTTTTATCAGCAATTATATTTATTCATGTATTTTGTATTCATCTTATTGAGACAAGTTTTCTATTCCTGATGTTTGTCTACATTTTACTGACTGAGCAAAGGGTCTACATTTTACTGACTGAGCAAAGGGTCTACATTTTACTGGCTAAGTGTCTACATTTTACTGGCTGGCTAAGTGTCTACATTTTACTGACTGAGCAAAGGGTCTACATTTTACTGGCTAAGTGTCTACATTTTACTGGCTGGCTAAGTGTCTACATTTTACTGGCTAAGTGTCTACATTTTACTGGCTGACTAAGTGTCTACATATTACTGTTGGTATAAGTATCTACATTTTACTGGCTGGCTAAGTGTCTACATTTTACTGGCTGACTTAGTGTCTACATTTTACTGGCTGACTAAGTGTCTATACTTTGTTTGAGGATTGTCTACATTTATAAATGGCACCAAAAAAACATGAATTAGCAAAATATGACAATTTGTTATCAGTGTTTACTAGTGAAGCCATTTCTATAAAAGTACAAGCAAGGTAAGCTATCCTTGCTGTACCTTTGGCTAGTATCCATATTTCAAACTGCTAAAACTATGAAAATAGAACTAAAGATAAGTGTGGCTAGTATCCATGTTTCAAACTGCTAAAACTATGAACATAGAACTAAAGATAAGTGTGGCTATTATCCATATTTCAAACTGCTAAAACTATGAACATAGAACTAAAGATAAGTGTGGCTATTATCCATATTTCAAACTGCTAAAACTATGAACATAGAACTAAAGATAAGTGTGGCTAGTATCCATACATCAAACTGCTAAAACTGTGAACATAGAACTAAAGATAACTGCTAGTGGAAGATTACACTGAACTATTGTCATTTCATGCTGTCCAAACTTGACATCAGGCTGACCTACAGACAGCTTCCCAGAGACTGTCTCTGTCATCAGTCAGTTCCCAACCTATCCCAGAGCTACAGCCTGACCACAGTATTGATGACGTCATACACCATGAGGTCAAAGAACTGGGGACACACATGTAAGCATTATTTGATAAAACGGCGGGTGGGGGCGGGAGGGGGGGCTCATAGTCTGGTCTTCAGTTATGTCATAGATACACCAATGTTTTATTCACACCACTGTCACAGACACCCGCTGTCATAGACACCCACTCTCAAAGATACACCACTGTCATGATTGCACCACTGTCATAGTGTCTCCACTGTCATATACAATACAAACAACTGCCATATTCTTTACTTTAATCTAGATGTAACTGTGTGGCCTGTGTTAGTAGAAAGTTTTTGACCTAAATGTAAATGTTTGGCCTGAGTTAGTTAGTAGAAGGTGTATTGCTCATATTCCCCATTTCTTTTCTAGATTGGTTTGTGCTGTAAGCTACATGCTGACGTCAGGGGAGAGAATGCAGTTTAGGAAATTTTTCAAGTTTCAGGTAGAGTTATTGACCCTCCCAAACGGGGTAGTGGTTCATGCCACATGATAGTGGTTCATGTCACATGATAGTGGTTCATGTCACATGATAGTGGTTCATGTCATATGATAGTGGTTCATGTCATATGATAGTGGTTCATGTCATATGATAGTGGTTCATGTCATATGATAGTGGTTCATGTCACATGATAGTGGTTCATGTCACTTTTGGGGGTTTCAACAACCTTTTTGGAAACATTTAATCAAGATTTTGTTTACAACTAGATGAGTGGCTTATAGAGCTGCAGTACAAACTAGATGAGAGGCTTATAGAGCTGCAGTACAAACTAGATGAGAGGCTTATAGAGCTGCAGTACAAACTAGATGAGAGGCTTATAGAGCTGCAGTACAAACTAGATGAGAGGCTTATAGAGCTGCAGTACAAACTAGATGAGAGGCTTATAGAGCTGCAGTACAAACTAGATGAGTGGCTTATAGAGCTGCAGTACAAACTAGATGAGAGGCTTATAGAGCTGCAGTACAAACTAGATGAGAGGCTTATAGAGATGCAGGACAAACTAGATGAGTGGCTTATAGAGCTGCAGTACAAACTAGATGAGAGGCTTATAGAGCTGCAGTACAAACTAGATGAGTGGCTTATAGAGCTGCAGTACAAACTAGATGAGAGGCTTATAGAGCTGCAGTACAAACTAGATGAGAGGCTCATAGTGCTGCAGTTAAAAAAGCCAGACGGGTGGCTCATAAGGATGCAGTAAAACCAACGAAATTTAGCAATTTTGTTTAGTTCATAAGCTTGTGGTTACATCTCTTCTCTACATAATTCTCTCTGGTTCATTTTACCTTTACTCTACATAATTCTCTCATGTTCATGCTATCTTTGCTCCATATCTTTGCTCCATATCTTTGCTCCATATCTTTGCTCCATATCTTTGTTCCATATAATTCTCTCATGTTCATGTTATCTTTGCTCCATATCTTTGCTCCATATCTTTGCTCCATATAATTCTCTCATGTTCATGTTATCTTTGCTCCATATAATTCTCTCATGTTCATGCTATCTTTGCTCCATATCTTTGCTCCATATAATTCTCTCATGTTCATGTTATCTGTGCTCCACATAATTCTAACATGTTCGTGTTCATCTCATCTCTGCTCTCTATACCTATATCTCATGTTCATGATTTCATGGGACGTTTATTTGTCCAGGTTCTCAAACCTCTGGATGTGAAGACCAAGTTTTACAATGCTGAGGTAAATCTGATATCTTGCCTTTTTACACGTGCACCTCAGATTGAACAGTGAGATTATCTCATGACTTCACTGACAACATGTTCATTTATCATTGAGACAGAATGACCTGATAGGTTCGTGTGTCATGAGTAAGAAATACCCCCACTGTACATGAAAATTATTGGTGTATTCATCATCAGCTGGCCCATAGTGGGCTGCTGTTACTAAACCATGGCTAACAATCAGGCTTAAAGTGGAATCCACAGGGTTTTGCTAAGTTATTAAATATAATGTTGTCTAGTGACTGACAAGATGTGATGTTAGTCCTTGGTTTGTGTAGTTGCTAACAATTGGTGAGGCTAGTACTTGGTTTGTGTAGTTATTAACTAATGGTCATGTTAGGCCTTGGTTTGTTTACTGGCTTGCTGACCAGTGGTGATGTTAGTCCTTAGCTTGTGTAGTGGCTGACCAGTGGTGATATTAGTCCTTGGCGTGTGTAGTGGCTGACCAGTGGTGATATTAGTCCTTGGCGTGTGTAGTGACTGACCAGTGGTGATATTAGTCCTTGGCTTGTGTAGTGGCTGACCAGTGGTGATATTAGTCCTTGGCTTGTGTAGTGGCTGACCAGTGGTGATATTAGTCCTTGGCTTGTGTAGTGGCCGACCAGTGTTGATATAAATTCTTGGTTTTTGTACTTGCTTGCTGACCAGTGCTGATGTTAGTCTGTGGTTTGTGTATAGCGGCTGATTAGTGGTGATATTAGTCCTTAGCTTGTGTAGTGGCCAACCAGTGGTGATCATAGGCATGTATAGTGGCTGACCAGTGATGATGTTATGCTTTTGCTTGGTATCTATGAAGATTTTCCGACACCATTTTGCAGACGCCGTTCCGCTGCTGCCGATTTCACCGATGCCGAGACATTTCACCAATGGCCATTTCACCAGTGCCGAGACATTTCACCAATGGCAATTTCACCGACTATAATAAAGCAATTATTTTAATTTGGAAGGCATAATTTTAATACACGGGTGCTTAAACTATTTTGAAGCTTCAAAAAAATCTATTAGAAAACAAGGTTAAAACTATTCAACTCAAATGTCAAGGCACTTCTTCTGTATGGCCGTGAAACTTGGAGAACTACAATAGTAAATATTAAAAAACTGCAGGTTTTTGTAAGAATACACTTGCGAAGGATCCTCAAAATAAGATGGTTTGACATAATGTGTAACACTGTCCTTTGGGAGAGAACATCAAGTGTTCCGGTGGCAACGGAGATAAAAATGAGAAAATGGAGATGGATAGGCCACACATTAAGGAAACCAAACACTAAAATCACAAGACAGGCCCTGAACTGGAATCCTCAAGGTACGTGGACAAGAGGAAGACCAAGGGCCACAGGGAAGATGTGGATTAGAGGCAGAGGTGAAAAGAATGAAGACAATTTGGGCAGAACTAGCAAAGATAGCCTAGGACATGGACAGAGTGAAAAGTATTGTGTATGGCCTATGCTTCATTGGGAGTGAGAAAGTGTGTTTAGGATAACCAACATTTCAGATAATCTGCATTCAGAAAATGGAAGCTCTGCTGTGTACAATCTTGAAGTTTTATCATCATTTAAATCACCTCTTAAACTTTATTATCACTTTTGTTTTTAAATCATTTTTAAAACATTCTGTGAAATGGCCATCGGTGGAATGTCCCCATGGCAAAACATCGGCAGTGAAATGGCGATGGCGAAACGGCAGAGGCGAAGTGGCAGAGGCGATTGGTCCCATCCCCCTTAGTTTGTGTATTAGGTGACCAGTGGTAAAGTTTGGTGTTGTGGTTGTGAATGTCATATTTCTTTGAATGATTGTGTTGCTGTTGAGTTTTTGTATGTGTTCTCAGTTGGTCCTTGTCTTACTTTTGAATGAATTGAAACAACATTGTTGTTGGCTGTTGGCAGTGTGGTACAGTTCTGGTTGTGATCGACCAGGTAGTTGTGTTTTAAAGGAAGTTTTGATTGAATTTATACCTTTGATTCTTTATCATTAGCAGATGATATCTGACCACCTATTATAATGTGTCCCAATAATGTTACCCTATACTGCAGAGCTAATCAATACAATTATACATCTGTTCTGCCTTGCCAGGATTTTATCGTAAGTTAGGCTTGCTTATTTCACGTCTTTTGTTCCATTCACTCTGATGTATCATACATCATTCACTGTGATGTATCGTACATTTCTTTATCTTTTTTTATTCTTTTTCTTTTTTTTTTTTTGCATTTCAGCAGATGGCATTTTTTTTTTAAAGTTTAAAAGTGTATTTCACTTTAATTGAGAATATGGTTTAATCCTACAATTCTTCCCTCCTTACTGCATCCATATTTATTCTACAACTTACCTCCCTTACGGCTTCCCCATTTATTCTACAACTTACCTCCCTTTCTGCTTTCCCGTTTATTCTTCAACTTACCCCCTTTACTGCTTGCCCATTTATTCTACAACTTACCTCCCTTACTGCGTCCATATTTATTCTACAACCTACCTCCCTTACTGCTTCCTTGATTTATGAATTTTACAAATAGGTCAGTTGTGTATGTTTGTCAAGGATGGTTAAAAGTGGATTACATGCATGTTAAATTTATGTTACTAAGTTGATGTGCATGTTAAATGTATGTTGTGTTACATAGATTATGTGCATGTTAATGTGTGTTACAAGGATTATGTGCATGATAAATGCATGTTACAAAGATTATGTGCATGTTAAAAGTGTGTTACCAAATTGATGTGCATGTTTAATTTGTGTTACCAAGTTGATGTGCATGCTGTGTTACCAAGTTGATGTGCATGTTGTGTTACCAAGTTGATGGTCAAGTTAAATATGTGTTACCAAGCATGTCCATATTGTTTCTCCTAAATTGTCATGCTCTTTTTTTTAATGGTCACAGATTTTAAAATCCTCATTTGTTTTCGGCTAAGTTCATTAAGAAGTACATAAATTTTCTTTTATATATATTTAAATAATATGTCTTTATACCAGAGGTTTTGCTACATTTAACCTGGGAATGTATGAAACAAAATAGTTTTTTTTACTGCTGGACCTTATCAAAGATGCTGGACCTTATCAAAGATGCTGGACCTTATCAAAGATGCTTGCCCTCATCAAAGATGCTTGCCCTCATCAAAGATGCTTGACCTTATCAAAGATGCTTGATCTCATCAAAGAAGCTTGATCTTATCAAAGATGCTTGATCTCATCAAAGAAGCTTGATCTCATCAAAGATGCTTGATCTTATCAAAGATGCTTGATCTCATCAAAGATGCTTGATCTCATCAAAGATGCTTGATCTCATCAAAGATGCTTGATCTCATCAAAGAAGCTTGATCTTATCAAAGATGCTTGATCTCATCAAAGAAGCTTGATCTTATCAAAGATGCTTGATCTCATCAAAGAAGCTTGATCTTATCAAAGATGCTTGATCTCATCAAAGATGCTTGCCCTCATCAAAGATGCTTGACCTTATCAAAGATGCTTGATCTCATCAAAGAAGCTTGATCTTATCAAAGATGCTTGATCTCATCAAAGAAGCTTGATCTCATCAAAGATGCTTGATCTTATCAAAGATGCTTGATCTCATCAAAGATGCTTGATCTCATCAAAGAAGCTTGATCTCATCAAAGAAGCTTGATCTTATCAAAGATGCTTGATCTCATCAAAGAAGCTTGATCTTATCAAAGATGCTTGATCTCATCAAAGATGCTTGCCCTCATCAAAGATGCTTGACCTTATCAAAGATGCTTGATCTCATCAAAGAAGCTTGATCTTATCAAAGATGCTTGATCTTATCAAAGATGCTTGATCTCATCAAAGATGCTTGCCCTCATCAAAGATGCTTGACCTTATCAAAGATGCTTGATCTCATCAAAGAAGCTTGATCTTATCCAAGATGCTTGATCTCATCAAAGAAGCTTGATCTCATCAAAGATGCTTGATCTTATCAAAGATGCTTGATCTCATCAAAGAAGCTTGATCTTATCAAAGATGCTTGATCTCATCAAAGATGCTTGCCCTCATCAAAGATGCTTGCCCTCATCAAAGATGCTTGATCTTATCAAAGAGTAGATTGATAGTATAAAATCCCATACTTTGGCTTATTCATTATATATATGTGCAAAATGGACAATTGGTCAATGGTTTATCTGGACAAGCTCCAACCACGTCTTATAGTTTTAAGTATGTTGCTTTCAAATCACCCTGGTTTGTGCATGATCACCTTAGGCTGCATGGTACAACAGACCTTTGCATGATCACCTTAGGCTGCATGGTACAACAAACCTTTGCATGATCACCTTAGGCTGCATGGTACAACAGACCTTTGCATGATCACCTTAGGCTGCAATGGTACAACAGACCTTTGCATGATCACCTTAGGCTGCATGGTACAACAGACCTTTGCATGATCACCTTAGGCTGCAAGGTACAACAGACCTTTGCATGATCACCTTAGGCTGCATGGTACAACAAACATGTGCATGATGATATAAGACTGCATGGTGCAATAACTACGACACACATTTTCTTTTCTTATGCTAAACAAATCTCATGATATTAAACCTTGTTTATATTAGTACGGTATTCAATTCAATGGGTTACAGGGGAAATGGACTGCACTTATTACTTTTGACAATGACATGTGTTCTTTGTAAAACTGACAATATTTGTTTCTTATAAAAGTTGTTACAATATGTGTTTCTTGTATAAGTAGTGACACTATATATTCCTTAGTGAAAGGAACAACAATTATTCTTTGTAAAGTGACCATATTTATGGATGTTAATAGCATCATTTTTACAATCTGACAATCTACACAGCTAGCGTCATTTGACAATCTGGCAATCTACACAGCTAGCATCATTTGACAATCTGGTAATCCACAAAGTTAGCGTCATTTGACTATCTGGCAATCTACACAGCTAGCGTCATTTTTACAATCTGGCAATCTACACAGCTAGCGTCATTTGACAATCTGACAATCTACATAGCTGAACTGGCATACGTCTTACCTTAAAAAATCATGAATGAAATGGAAGAGATGATTTGATATTGATTCCCAAACCATTTCAGGAGAATGGGGTGTGTGTTGAAACTTTGATTACAGTGGAATGGAGGTGTCAACATTGTTTGAAACATAAAAACAGAATAAACCATTAAACTGGATATACTTCAATATATAATTATAATAATGAAGACAATAGCATTATACAAGATATGTTTGACTACTGCAGTACCAGAGGTGCTCATGTTGTGGCCATCAGCTCCCAATCTCCTTGATACTGTCCTCTAGTGCTTTGGATATGGTTTCAATACCTTCTTGGAACGGGGTGACTTTTGCCTACTTTTGGCCTTAAGTATAAATTTAAACATGTTACCTGATCTAAAAACTAACCCGTAGGTGCTAACATACAGAGTGGGTACCTATACTCTGTTGTTTTAGTTGAATGAAGTCATAGTTTTATCATGATAGATTTTTAAGTATTTTTAAAATAGATTTTTTTACATAAGGCAAAATTGGGTGACTTTGCCCTTTTCAAATAAAATACAGTACGAAACATGTAACACTTAGACATCTCAACCAATAAGTCCATTTCTTTTATACAACTCTGAAGGATCATTTCAATTTATTCACTATCAAAAGTTTACATCAAAAACATTTCTTGAAGCTTTCTTCAGGGGTGACCACTTGTCATCTGTATCAGACAAAGAAATATGTTTACGATCTGAGTTAATGCTTTCATCATGCTCCCATGAAGGGGGATGTCTTGTACCAGCAGGGTGATCCAGCACTGCATCTCAAACAGTTCCAGGGTCTTCTGTTGCCTCAGCCGGTGGAGGCATTTTTTAGCACTTGATTCTGATCACGTGGGTAAATGCCACAGGCTTTAAATCCAGAAATTAAATTTTCGCTAGATAATTTAAACTTTATAAAGTCTAAAGGGTTATCAGCGTGCACGGCAATTTTAGGCACCTGTCAAAAACACTAGGCCGAATCTAGCTGTTAAAGATGTCTTTTTAAAAAATCGTACTTGCCAATCCTATGGCAGTTTATCATTTAAAATGAAATATAATCCTCATTCAAAAGAGGCCATTTTGTTTATCCTTAAGATTGGGGACCTATACAAATGATTCAGTTTGTATATGCAAGTTAATTTTTCAAATGCATCACATTAAAATGGGAAGGGATTTTTCAAAGTTGTTGCGTTTTAAACTTTAACATTTTAAACTTTAACATTTTAAACTTTAACATTTTAAACTTTAACATTTTAAACTTTAACATTTTAAACTTTAACATTTTAAACTTTAACATTTCAAACTTTAACATTTCAAACTTTAACATTTTAAACTTTAACATTTTAAACTTTAACATTTTAAACTTTAACATTTCAAACTTTAACATTTTAAACTTTAACATTTTAAACTTTAACATTTTAAACTTTAACATTTTACTCTTGAATATTTTACTGAAGTGAATATTTTAGGTTGGATAACGCACTAATTTTATTTTTAAAATGTCCAATTAAAAACAAAAAGATATATTTATAATAAAATTGATATTTTAAAACATAGTTATGTCTACCAAGCGTGGCCTAGATGCAATAATTTACAATTGAGACTTATAGGAACATAAGAAATACCGGTATAAAAAGGTCACTTTTAACACTACCGAGTCTAAACACATATTTAGGCAAACTAATTGTGTTTGGTATTTACACAAATTTGACAGAATGCAGAACGTGGAAATAATTTGATGAAAAAATTGAAATCTACTATGGACTGAAATAGTTCCATGTGTAACAAATGAGTCATTGGTCATTGTTCCGTTTGTAACAAATGACGTCATGGAGACATTGCTATCCTAATGAAATGCATCCACTCCTTCAGGGTGTGGTTTTACATAATGATGATTTGAGGCTAAATGAAAACAAACTTTCAATTCTCTCTTCCACACGCACACACAGCTATGTAGTAAAGTTGTTTATAAAAAATTAATAAAAGAACACCCATAAGAGTAAGCCCCCAGGTACCACAGAGCCCCCTTTTATGCACGCCCCCGAACGATGTGATGATTCTAATGCACTATTTTATGAAAGCCCATAGAACAAAGCTTTATTTAATATGTGTGCACCAAACAAAAGCCCACCAAGAAAGCATTCCTTTAAGAGATGTTTCAATGTGCAATGTTCTGAGAAAAGTCGTATTAAAAATAAGTGCACCAAAAATAACTTGAACATCCCTCTAAACCATTCAATATGAACAATTTTCTTGTTTACTCCTCTACATTTTATGAAATTTTTAAGTTAAAGCTTTGATGATGAGAGTAATAAGACCAAACATTCCAGGAGCCACATGTTGGTCAGGATGAATGACCTTTTCAAATTTCGGTTGCGCTACATTGTTTGGTTTGCTTGTGTAGAAACTTTCACGTTCATCTTCATATAGCAATTGGGGTAAATCAATCAAATTTCTTTGTCATACCGGTACATTATGTGTGGTAACTATGCCACATTAATACATTATGGGGTAACTCAACCACAGCTAAATATTTTAAGGTCTAGGTTTGATATAGGTGCAAATATTGTGTATATTTTAATTTTAAAATTATATTAACCTTTTTTGTGTTTCTGTTGAAGGCATTTCCCAAAAATGCTTGACTTTGTATATTGTGTAATTATAATAAAGGCTGGGCACACGTTGTTTTGTTTACACCAATTGTTTGTGTGTCATCAGTCTAAGATGAAAGGTGAAGGTTTATCCATCATTTCAGTCTGATGATGTTTATCTTGAGGCACAAATCCAGAATATAACACCAGGTCCTATCTACATGGAGCATGTCAGTCTTGACCCCTCTCAACAGTACACTGCCCTTGAGCTCAACTCTAAGGATGGGAAAGATGGGTGAGTGAGTCTAGACCAAACTGTAACTTTGGTAGGTGAGTGAGTCTAGACCAAACTAACTTTGGTAGGTGAGTGAGTCTAGACCAAACTGTAACTTTGGTAGGTGAGTGAGTCTAGACCAAACTGTAACTTTGGTAGGTGAGTGAGTCTAGACCAAACTGTAACTTTGGTAGGTGAGTGAGTCTAGACCAAACTAACTTTGGTAGGTGAGTGAGTCTAGACCAAACTGTAACTTTGGTGGGTGAGTGAGTCTAAACCAAACTGTAACTTTGGTAGGTGAGTGAGTCTAGACCAAACTGTAACTTTGGTAGGTGAGTGAGTCTAGACCAAACTGTAACTTTGGTGGGTAAGTGAGTCTAGACCAAACTGTAACTTTGGTAGGTGAGTGAGTCTAGACCAAACTGTAACTTTGGTAGGTGAGTGAGGCTGGAGTAATCTGTGACATGGGCCAGTGAGTGAGTCTATTATAATCATTCACATGAGTGAGTGAATTTAGTATAATCTGTCAAATTGGACGAATAAAAATCATGATTTAAATAAAAAATTTAATATTTATTTACTTTTATTTATCTAATCTATTTATATTTAAAGGCACTAGCTAAAGAAAAGAACTTCTGTTCATTTATATATTATTAGTCATGTAATATATTATTTCGTAATATTACACAATTTCATTTTTATTCCATTAAACTTTTAAGTTTTTAGAAATTAGAAATCTTTGGATTTGAGTTACTGGAAATTGGTTTTTCTATACAAATTATTTAGTCGTAAGGCATATTTTGTGGCCTTGTCAATGACATTGACAAATTACAATATATTATGACATTGATTATTTGAAAGTGTGAAACCGAAATGAAATGCTTATCCATACAGATTAGATAGAGACTGTTGTGTTGATACTATACAATGACTATCGTTGATTATATTTTTTGAAAACCTTTTTTAAGTTAATTATGTAATGAGAAATTTCAGTTTTTAAAAATGTACTTAATTTAGATTTTATTAATTTTTCTAATATTATTTTATTTAAATTTATATCAATAAGTTTAAATCCAATTTATATCCCAAAAACTGATTTAAATAATAAATTAACAACAAAATGTTTAATCATCATAAAAATAAATACATTTCAAAATATAAAGAAATCATTAAAAAAAAAAAATTAAATAAAGAAGACAAAAAATATTTAAATTTATGAAATCTGATTAATTTTTAAAAAAAGCCAACTTATATTTCAAAAAGTGACTTAAGTACCATTAAATACATTGTTTGTGCGTCATCAATCTAAGATGAAAGGTGAAGGTTTATCCATTATTTCAGTCTGATGATGTTTATCTTGAGGCACAAATCCTTTATACTTCAAAATCTAAAGCAATTCTTTTTTTTTATTGTAAAAAAAGATAAAAGAAACTCAAGAATGAAATCTGATTTAAGAAAGGATTTAATTTTTAAAATGAAATCAAAATTTTAATAAATGATTTAAATACTACTACATAGATTTTTATAAATATCATATATTTCAAAATTTCAAAAAATGACATGGGTCAGTAGTGTTATATGTGACATCAGTCAGTGAGTCTAGTGTTATATGTGACATCAGTCAGTGAGTCTAGTGTTATATGTGACATCGGTCAGTGAGTCTAGTGTTATATGTGACATCAGTCAGTGAGTCTAGTGTTATATGTGACATCAGTCAGTGAGTCTAGTGTTATATGTGACATCGGTCAGTGAGTCTAGTGTTATATGTGACATGGGTCAGTGAGTCTAGCTTAGTATATGACTCATCACGTGTCTCAGTTACAATCTTGTTTCTTTGTTCCTCATTTTGTTTAATTTCAGTTCTAATTTTGTGTCTTCTTTCAGTTTCTAATTTTGTGTCTACTTTCATTTCTAATTTTGTGTCTACTTTCAGTTCTCATCCTGTATTTGGGACCATGGACTGCCTGAGCCCTAATGACACAAGACAGTATCTGTACTGCCTGACCCCCAGACCTGAGCTCTATACTGACACCAGGCTCCTCAAAGGTGTCACCAATATAGGCAAACTGGACATTGTCTGGAAAACCACCATGGGAGAACGAGGTCGCCTGCAGACCAGCCAGCTGCAGAGAGTTGTAAGTTTTCATCAAGATCTGCCACACAACATAACATATCTTTCTGTTTACATATCTGCCACACAACATAATATATCTTTCTGTTTACATATCTGCCACACAACATAACATATCTTTCTGTTTACATATCTGCCACACAACATAATATATCTTTCTGTTTACATATCTGCCACACAACATAACATATCTTTCTGTTTACATATCTGCCACACAACATAACATATCTTTCTGTTTACATATCTGCCACACAACATAACATATCCTTCTATTTACATATCTGGCATTAGAGAGTCAAGCAGATACAGCACAAGAAAGAATGTATATTTCTTAAAACAATTTAAAATTTGGTATTTTTAAAATTGCAATTATTTTTGGCTTCCACTTCCATTGAAAGCTAATCTGATTGGATAGCATGATTGGATAGCATGATTGGATAGCATGATTGGATAGCATGATTGGATAGCATGATTGGATAGCATGATTGGATAGCATGATTGGATAGCATGATTGGATAGCATGATTGGATAGCATGATTGGATAGCATGATTGGATAGCCTGATTTGATAGCCTGATTTGATAGCATGATTGGATAGCCTGATTGTGTGCTGTGTAGCCTGATTGTGTGCTGTGTAGCCTGATTGTGAGCTATATAGCCTGAGTGTTAGCTGTACAGCCTTATTGTGAGCTGTATAGCCTGATTATGAGCCATTCAGTATTAAATGTTTAGTGATATTTCAGGCTCCTGGTTATGGAGACATACGTCTGACAGTTGAAAGTGTCCCTGACACAGTCGGCCTGGAATCAACATTTGATATTGTGTGTAGAATCACTAATTGCTGGTAAGTAATTCTCTGACAACATAACCACATATACATTTTAGACGTCTTCAGTCCATCAGGATATTTTGTAACTAATTACAGCATCGACAAGAACTAATTATGCAAGCACAAAAAATAACGTAATTAATTGTAGTCCTAATTTGTACAGGAACTAATTTTAAAATGCTGACGTCAGTATTCAGCTTAAGAAAGCTTACCTTTCAATGGGAAGCATGAAACTTGAGCTCATTTGTCTACAGTGAGAGAACCATGGACCTTACACTAGTCTTACAGAATGACAGTCCATTATCTGGTCTCTTGTGGTGTGGAGTGTCTGGTCGTCAGCTGGGAAAATTGCCACAAAGTGAAAGTCTGGACATCCCACTGTCTCTTATCTCTGTCATTCCTGGCCTCCAGGTACATACAAACTCCTTCTCAAACTTACTCATTATATGGGTACCTCCATCATCTGTGTGGGGCCATATTTTACATCATTTAGTTTAGTGTAATTTATGTTTATGCTAGGCAAAGTTATGCATTACCCATGACTAGGCTAAGTTATGGCGTTACCCATGACTAGGAAAAGTTATGGCATGATTCAAAACTAGGCTGTTGTATCATATACCATGACTAGGCTAAATTATGGCATTACCGACAACTAGGCAAAAGTTATTAATGTTCTCACTATGACTCCATGGAAAGCTCATAGTTTGACCATGTTGTTTCTTTCAGACTATCTCTGGCTTGAGGCTGACAGACAATTTCTTGAAAAGGACGTATGAACATGATGAGATTGCCCAGGTATTTGTGGTCTCCATCAACTCTTGATGTCCAACTCTAACATGGATGTTTGATCAGGCTTGAGAACAATTCATTGATGTCAATGTCTTGTCTATGTTAGAAAGTTCCCTGTAACCCATGGATGTCAATGTCTTGTCTATATTAGAAAGTTCCCTGTAACCCATGGATGTCAATGTCTTGTCTATGTTAGAAAGTTATCTTTAACAGATTGATATGTAATATGTATGTCTTAACACAGTGGTTCTCAACCTGTTGGTTGTGACCCCTTTGGGGGTCGTATGACCCTTTCCCAGGGGTCGCCTCAGACCATCTGAAAACCCATATACTCTACAGGTATGAAGTAGAAACAAAAATAATTTTGTTGCTGGGGATCGCCACAATATGAGGAACTGTATTAAAGGGTCGCGCATTAGGAAGGTTGAGAACCACTGTCTTAACAGATTTTTTTAATCAGATGTTTGTACTGTCACCCTTCCGATGCCACCCTTCCTCCACCACCCTTCCTATGCTACTGTTAATAGCCTAATTTAATGTATACATGTCCACTCTGCAAAGTTCTCTATATTCTCCTATCTCAGTTTTTCTATATTTTTGAGGTCCCACGATCAATTTATTGATCATTCTGGTTTGCATTTAGAGTTTTCCTTCTCTTAGATGAGTTGCCGTCCATGGCTAACGAGTCCCATCCACCCGGGGTGCTTGGGATGTTGGCTTTGGTGGGGATTGAACCCCAGTTCCTATTTCTATATATTCTCTATGTATTCTCCTATCTTTCAGTTCTCAATCTAATATCCTAGAATATCTTCTCTAATGTTTATGCTCTAATGTTGTAAAATTTTTCTAATGTTCATTCACATCTTGTTGTAATCTGTCAGTTTCTGTCCTCACTCTTACCATCATTTCCATGTCTAACAGTCTCTGTCCTCACTCTTACCATCGTAGTCATGTCTAACAGTCTCTATCTTCACTGCAATCATCTAAAAAAATGCAGAGATTCTCATACTTTGACAATAGATTGGATTCACAGACTAGTTGTGATATGTCATTTTATACTGATATAATCAATTCATTGTTAGTTGTGCTATGAACATTTACTGATAGAATCAATTCATTGTTAGTTGTGCTATGTCACATTTACTGATAGAATCAATTCATTGTTAGTTGTGCTATGTCACATTCACTGATAGAATCAATTCATTGTTAGTTGTGCTATGTCACATTCACTGATAGAATCAATTCATTGTTAGTTGTGCTATGTCACATTCACTGATATATTTGATTCATTTTTAGTTCCTTGACTTTGGAATTAAGACATGATTGCAATAAATGAAAATGTGTTGGTAAAGTAAGACTTTGTCCAGAACTTCATTTGACTGACATGATATTTATGGTGTTAATTTGAAATAAAAATTGTTCTTAAACTAAATAAATATGTTGTTTTTTTTTGTTTTTTTTGCAAAGGTAAAGGCTGTTTTGTAGAGATTTGGACTGTATGCTGCCTAAGACAATGTGTGTATTCTACAGATTCATTTTGATCAGTGGTTCTCACCACCACCCTCTTGGGGTTATCCTGAGCACTCTCCCTCTGTCATTTTAAGTTGTCTCAGAATATCATTTTGCACGATCCTCTCCTGAAGATATGTACACAATGAGATGTAAAAGTAAAGCATATTTTAGCTACCATTATTTAAACAAAATTGAACTAGATTTGTTCCTGTAATAAAAAAAATAAGCTGAGTAGTTTCTAACATGTTCACTGGTCAATTTATTAGCTTCCCAATGACACCAAGATTCTTTTTCTATCACTTATAGAAGAAAAGTTAGGATTTTTTATTGGTCTTATTTAAGACATGTGATCCACAATACGTAACAATCTTACTTTTAAATTTAGTTTGTAACTTTCTTGTTTTCGAAGGTGCAGCAATCAAATTATGATGAGACACTAACAAAACAATATTGAATAATATAAAACAGATAAATTGTGAATTAATTTTTTATTAAATTAATTTGATCAGAAATAACCATAGCCATAGGGTCTGGTTAGTATTAGTATTGACATTTGTCAAAACTTATACTTTTAAAAATAAAATAGAATTAATAAAATAGAATAATTAATGAAGATTTTAAAATAAAATTTTCAACAGTAACAGATAGTGTCCAGCTGAAAGCAAAAACTTTTGATAAATTATTTCCCATCAAAATAAACCATCCCCACATTACAACAAAAAAAAATTGAGGAAAAGCTACTGGGGCCAACATTAATGATTAATGGCATACAATTAAAAACGTATATTTTAAACTAATAAAGCTGTAGTGATAGTTCCAAAGTAACAGATAGTGTCACACTGAAATTAAATACATCTTACTAATCATTATTTCTCATTAAAATAATTAACCTTCCTAATATTTTGTTAAAAAATTGAGGAAAAGCTACCGGGGCGATTACATTAATGACATACAATTAAATACTTAAATTTTTAACAAATAAAGCTATAGTGATTAAATGTTACAAATCAATATGTAGCATCACCCTGATATTACAGAAATTTTAATGAAATAGTTTTTCCAAGGAAAATAATTAACCTCCAAATTTTAAATCAAATTTAACGAAAATCTATTGCGACTGACATATTGGTACATTTAAATACTTTATTTTTAAACTAATGAAGCTATTGTAATAAAATTTTCCACCGTAACAGATAGTGTCCTGCTGAAGTTAAAGACATTTTATGAAATGCTATTTACCATTAAAAAAAATTAACCTTAACGTATTTGAAAGCAAATTTGACAAAAGGCTACTGCTGCAGACATATTGGTACATTTAAATACTTCTTTTTTACGCTATTTAAGTTATTTTAATAAAAGTGTCAAACAGTAACAGGCAGTGTCCTGCTGAAACTGATTACATTTTATTATTTATTCCAGTGGCCAGGTCTCAAATGCTTGTAAAGTTGTGTTTAGGGCCATGTGCGAAGCCACCTTCGTAGTTCATTGTACTCCCCAGTAAAGGACTATAACTCTGGGGGACAAGGGAAGTAATAACTCCAGTTCTAATGTCGTATAGTAAAGGAAGAACGTTTCGTCTGAGAGCCTTCCTCGACTGACAGGACACGTGAATATTCAATGAGAAATAGAACGCTTTAGCTTTTTAAACTAGTTTCTATATTCTCATTCGTGTTTTCATTTGCCTTGTCTGCCGAGGAAGGCTCTTACCGAAACATTCATATCCTATAGTATATAGACCTGTCTATTTATTTTTCATTTGCCTTGTCTGCCGAGGAAGGCTCTTACCAAAACATTCGTATCCTATAGTATATAGACCTGTCTATTTATTTTTCATTTGCCTTGTCTGCCGAGGAAGGCTCTTACCGAAACACTCGTATCCTATAGTATATAGACCTGTCTATTTATTTTTCATTTGCCTTGTCTGTCGAGGAAGGCTCTTACCGAAACATTCGTATCCTATAGTATATAGACCTGTCTATTTATTTTTCATTTGCCTTGTCTGCCGAGGAAGGCTCTTACCGAAACATTCGTATCCTATAGTATATAGACCTGTCTATTTATTTTTCATTTGCCTTGTCTGCCGAGGAAGGCTCTTACCGAAACATTCGTATCCTATAGTATATAGACCTGTCTATTTATTTTTCATTTGCCTTGTCTGCCGAGGAAGGCTCTTACCGAAACATTCGTATCCTATAGTACATAGACCTGTCTATTTATTTTTCATTTGCCTTGTCTGCCGAGGAAGGCTCTTACCGAAACATTCGTATCCTATAGTATATAGACCTGTCTATTTATTTTTCATTTGCCTTGTCTGCCGAGGAAGGCTCTTACCGAAACATTCGTATCCTATAGTATATAGACCTGTCTATTTATATATTTAAGTATATTTAAGCTTCCACATACCTTGTTCTACTATTTCCTACTCACACCTTGAAAGCAGTCCGCCATTTATCATTTATTAGTTTAACTTGCGAAGACTAATATAACACTTTAATTAGTGTTTATTTGTAAAACGACTCCATTTTTCTAAATTAAGAAACGGTTCATATAGGCCTATTTGGTTTGGTGTCTTAGAAGTCAGCCATTAAGTTCTCCGGTCTTCAAGGTCTTCACATTACCCAAAAGCCTGTAAACGTTGCTTGCTTCCATATTAATGGTTACAAACTTTGGTATGAAGAAGGTAACGCTGAAATTATTATTTATTCTAAACACAGAGCGTTAATAATATTATCAATCACCGAGAACCCGGATGTTATAATTCTGGTAACTGCAATAAATAACTCTTTAATAAACGATCAATGATTTTTTTCCCAAATGATTGTGGTGAACCACACGGTTATTGGTTAAGAAATGTTTGACTATTTTGTCTCCAATAAGCATCAGACAACAGTCCACATTGGAGCCTGTCATTGATGTTGAGGCATCCTTTGCAATGGTATGATAATGTTACTAAGCGCAATTCCATTGTCGCCTGTAGAAATGCGTAAGAACACAAAATATAATGAAATCTCCCTCGTGTCTGGTTTTTCTGGCCACACTTGATTGAAAATTTCAAGAAACAAAGATTTATTATCTGGAAATTCATCCTAATATCCTTTTGGAATCACCCGTTTTCTTAGCGATGTGTCCACGAACTCAGAAATTCACTAAGTGCTGGTAGGATGAGTACTTCACCCATTGTGCTGGTAGGATGAGTACTTCACCCATTGTGCTGGTAGGATGAGTACTTAACCCACTGTGCTGGTAGGATGAGTACTTCACTCATTGTGGTGGTAGGATGAGTACTTCACCCATTGTGCTGGTAGGATGAGTACTTCACTCATTGTGCTGGTAGGATGAGTACCTCACCCATTGTTTGCGTCTTTCTCACATTGCCAAGGTGTTATCATACGATGCACGCAAGACATCAACGTAATGATGCGAAGCATCTAGTGCAGCGGTTCTCAACCTATGGGTCGTGACCCCTTTAGGGGTCGAACGATCCTTTCTCAGGGGTCGCATAAGACCATCGGAAAACACATATACTATACACGTATGAAGTACTACAGAAAATAATTTTGTGGTTGGGGGTCGCCACAACATAAAGAACTTTATTAAAGGGTCGCGGCATTAAAAAGGTTGAGAACCACTGATCTAGTGCTATATTGTATTGTATTGAGTGGTGTAAACTCCTAGCATCTAGTGCTATATTGTATTGTATTGAGTGGTGTAAACTCTCAGCATCTAGTGCTATATTGTATTGTATTGAGTGTTGTTAACTCCTAGCATCTAGTGCTATATTGTATTGTATTGAGTAGTGTAAACTCCTAGCATCTAGTACTATATTGTATTATATTGAGTGGTGTAAACTCCTAGCATCTAGTACTATATTGTATTGTATTGAGTGGTGTAAACTCCTAGCATCTAGTACTATATTGTATTGTATTGAGTGGTGTAAATTCTCAGCATCTAGTGCTATATTGTATTGTATTGAGTGGTGTAAACTCCTAGCATCTAGTACTATATTGTATTGTATTGAGTGGTGTAAACTCTCAGCATCTAGTACTATATTGTATTGTATTGAGTGGTGTAAACTCCTAGCATCTAGTACTATATTGTATTGTATTGAGTGGTGTAAACTCCTAGCATCTAGCACTATATTGTATTGTATTGAGTGGTGTAAACTCCTAGCATCTAGTACTATATTGTATTGTATTGAGTGGTGTAAACTCCTAGCATCTAGTGCTATATTGTATTGAGTGGTGTAACCTCCTAGCATCTAGTACTATATTGTATTGTATTGAGTGGTGTAAACTCCTAGCATCTAGTGCTATATTGTATTGAGTGGTGTAACCTCCTAGCATCTAGTACTATATTGTATTGTATTGAGTGGTGTAAACTCATAGCATCTAGTGCTATATTGTATTGAGTGGTGTAAACTCCTAGCATCTAGTGCTATATTGTATTGTATTGAGTGTTGTAAACTCCTAGCATCTAGTGCTATATTGTTTGTATTGAGTGTTGTTAACTCCCTACATCTAGTGCAGTGACTACTGTATACTACTGAGTGTTGTTAACTCCCGGCATCTAGTTAAGTATGAATGAAATGTTAAGTGTTGTGAATGGCCGCGTGTACTTCCATTGGAAAGTTAGATCAATGATCTTTTCTCTCCTTGATGTTTGGGATTTATTTTAAAATTATCTCGGCCTCCTTATCGTCGACTCTTTTTTTATGCTGACACTGAAAAAATATTATTTTTTTTATTTTAAAACTAGAAAAAACCAGCCAAACAATGGCCGTGGCAAAGCGTAAACCTCCCATCTGCAAATGTTACTTGATAAAACATGCATTCAAGTATCGCACTTTATAAGAATACCAATCAGTGCTAACGTCTGGGAAATTTATTTTGCATTCCCACTGAACATAGCGATACATCCATAGGGGTCGTCCATTAATTACGTCAACAATTTTTACGCAATTTTTGACACCCCCCCCCCTTTTGTCAACAACTGTCAAAATTTCAATGACCCCCCTAAGTAATTATGTCAACATTTTCTACACCCCCCCCACCAGAAAAAATAAATAATTATAATACAAATAAATTTATAAATATATTTTACTTTGTGCTGATCTATTTCGATGACCCAAAATTGTAGGAAAACATTTTATTACATCTTTAGCTTGTTAATCAACAAGTTAAAAAAATTTTAACACTTCAATTTTATAATGCAGAATCAATTAAAAGTTTGTTAAAGACTAATTTTCATTGGTTGTGGCATAAATATGATTTTTGTCAGTAAAGCTGACAATTATAGTATAGTTTCTAGCAGCTATCCTCTTCCCGTGGAATAGCCAGGTGTTGCTCTATCGTAACAATGGGCATCAGGGACATCATTTGGGTAGGGCAAGGGGGCATTTGCCTCCCCCCCCTAAATTTGCAGGTTTTATTTAAATTGCCATTTACTGTGGCGCCTCCAGTAATAAACAACATAACAAGCCGACCAAGTTTTTGGTTTTGCCCCCCCCCCCTTTTTTCCCCCATACTGAAAGAACCCTGAAATGACGCCCCTGGTGGGCATAGTCTATGGCACACTTAAGTTTTTGAACTACTTTCTGTCTCTTGTTATTTCGTCATGTATCATGTCTGCTGAGGAAGGCTCTTAGCTGAAACTTCCACCTTGTTCCACTAATTTAAACTTCTACCTCGTTCCAATAATTCAAGCGTTCCACTAATTCTTTTATGTTATTTTCAAAATAATATAGATCTAACATGATGGAAGGATATGATCGTTTATAAAAGGCGTTTGCAAAGTGGGGTGAAAGGGTTTCGTTCAAAGGTGGACAGGGGGTGAATGACATCAAGTATCTTGCGAAAGTCTGAAATCTATCTTTTACATATATATTTTTTTTTTAAAAATTTATGCCCACAGCGCTTATTCAAGTATTTTTTTTTAACAATTTTAAATTGCGCATGTCCTCGATGGCTGATCTATTTTCAAAAAAATAAAATAATACAAATTAAAAAATTACCGTTATCGTAAACCACCAACAAGTTGTTAAAACTTAATTAGGGAGATCACACTATACATCATATGTGCTAACCTGATTGCAGTCTCTCCCCTTATTACCCTTACATCATATGAATGCTATTTATAATATTTTTAAAACACTGTGCGTTTGGGCTTTGACAAAATACTGGGTTCTGTGTGGAGACCCCTCTTCAAGTATTTCTGACACAGTTGTCTAGGTTGAACTGTAACAAAGCAGCACTCTATACTAAGAGTCACACACACTGAAGACTAGAGGCAGCAACACTTTAAAAAAAAAACTTTCATCTTTATTGTTACTGGCAAGACATTTATTAATATACTAAAGCACACAATACTCAACTCGGGGAGTAGCATCATCTTAGTCTTAGTCAACAAAGACTCAATTAACTGCACTAGCCACAAACGTCTGGCTACTGTACATCAAATACTGTCAACACACTTTGAAAAGCTCACTAAATTCATGTTGCTGTCTTGTCTTTTAATGTTAACTAGAAAAATGCATTAATTAATAATCTTTTTCCTTTCATCCGATCACAATCAGCCACAATAATACCCCTAACCCTCACAACAGTGCATCTCATATACTTAACCGGCTTTTAAAAATTTGATATAATTCTCAGATCTGGTTTAATTATGTTGGGGAGTGTTTATTGTGTGCATTTTTTTTGTGATGTTACTTTCTTGTTCTATTTTTTATTTCAGTATTATAATCATGTATTTATGCTTGTACTATTGCAAATGGTTCTTTTTAAAATTATTTGCTAGGTTTTATTTTGCACAATAAACAGATTACTGGCACTTAAATAAATGTTCATGAAAATTAATAATCCTTAATTACTGCATATTACAATCAACTAGATTACAATAACATTGTATACTCATGTCAACACCATGATTATTGTTTATTACGACTTAAAATAAAATCAAAACTCCAAATGCTTTTATTCTTTTGCTGATGAGCATAAGATTAAGATTAATAACCAATTCCTCCTGTTAAAATATAATGAAGTAAATTGTATAACTTAGAGAAATTCATCCAAGACGTATCATCATGAACGTAAGTTCACGAAATAAAATTAAATATTAATTCACAAATTATTAATAAATAAAAATTTACAAAATAAAAAATATAAATTCAAAAATCATTTATAAATAAAAATTCACTATACATAAAATCAAAATATATAAATAATATAAATTCACAAGATATACATAAATATTAATTTATTAAAAGGTTACAATAATAACAGACAACTATATAACAAATTTCATATTTTACAAAGTGAGACTTAATACCCTCCGCAGTCAATGGGAAACTGTTTGACACAGTTGACAGTCAACTATTTTATACACAACACATAGTTAATTCTGTTTGACACATCAGATTTTAATTTAATATGTATACTCCATATGATCTGCAATTACTATCTATCAATTGTAATGTTACTAATTTTTGCTACAGTTAAGTTGGGAGCTTTAGTAAAGACCAATGAATGGTAACACTAAATGGTGTTTTTATTTCTGATAATAGCAAGATTAGGCGCTTTATCGAACAATTTTTTTAAACAATGGTAAATTAGCTTCAGTCCTCTGTTGACTGATCATTAGGTCAAACATATGATATTAAAATATGAGTCAAATCAAACATATAAATATATTTAGTAAAATATTTACAAACTTGTTAAAGTTTAATATTGCACAGTTCCGGGCCAGTTACATGAAATGCATATAATTATTTAATTGAATTTCATTCATTCTCACACAATCATTCATTCCTTGTTTGCATTCTCATGCAATCATTCATTTCTTGTATGCATTCTCACACAATCATGCATTCCTTGTATGCAATCTCACACAATCATTCATTCCTTGTATGCATTCTCACCCAATCATTCATTCATTGTTTGCAATCTCACACATTCATGAATTGCTTGTATGCATTCTAAATAAAGTTACTTTTTTGAGCTAAACCTCAAACATTTCTTACAATTATGAATTATTTACTAATGAAGACCTTTAAAATCTTGGGGTAAGTTTAAGATACCAATAATTATAAAAAATTGCAAATCACTGAACCAAAATGGTTTTCATACAGCACAGAGTATTTTGCCTCCAACTTTTGGTATTGATTGATTGAATAAACTGGATATACACCAGCTCAATAGATTGGTTATACACTAGTTCAATAGATTAATTTTACACCAGTTCAATAGATGTGTTATACATTTGTATAAATATAATACAACTTTCTGTCTGAACTAATGTTATTAGTTCAATGGAAATTAAAAAGTCTATGTTATAGAAGTATTGCACTATCCCAGCCTTGGGAGTAGAGATTTGATAAATGAGTAATTCATTTTCATGAGTACGCAGGACAAAAGAGTGAATGAAAAAGACAAAGTAATGAATGGACAAGACAAGATTTCTCAAAAAGCTAAAATTACAAAATCAACATTTAATTCGGAATATTTTAAAATATAGTAATTCTCTTGAAGTCTTTATTCAATGAATTTATGCTTTTGTTATTTGTTAAAATATAATTTGTGATGCCGGTAACTTTGATAAGATTTAAAAACTAATTCTGTTCGCTTAATTGAATGGAACAATCAGTAAATCCATTTTTGAAGCTTAAAAGATAGTTAAGCTTAATTACTTTAAAAAAACTGTTGATTTTTATGTAATGATATAATTTGACTATTTATAATGTCTTTATCAGTACAAAACTGTTTTTTTAAACATTTTTTATGGCTTGTTAGAAATAACCAGGACATTTTTAAAAAAAGATATGATTAATAGTTTTTTTCAAAATGGAGTACATCAGATATCCAGGCATAAAATTAAATGATAAATAAATAATGCAAAAAAAATAGTTCTTCCAAATTAGCATCATAATGCTATGCTGTCTATTTTCAAAGAAAACCTCACAGGCAGAATAATTCTCAGTGCAACCAAAATCCATGGCGCTAAATGATTTTAAATTTCCTGGTTTTAAATTTGATCATGCCTTGATCACCTTGTCTTCATGATTATTGCTATTACTTATTATATCATTTTTAAATATTCGGTGAGAGTAAATTTTTAATTAAAAATGCATTTTTGAGAAACCTTGGTGTAATTTTTTTGTTTAATGCAGCAATAAATGAATAGGGTTACAATATGTACAACAATTTATGAAAGATGCTTGAGAGCATGTAATTAACATACATTATATACAATTTTGACTAGATATTCTCATCGATTTATGACATAGTTTATATGCAAATTGATTGTTACAAAGAAAAATGATAGAAAACATCAAATACATAGATACCACAACATTCAAAGATTTTTTCACAGCAGATATATATTAAATTGTATAATAAAAAAGGTAAAAAGAACTACATATCTATTTTTATTTATAATTGTAATCCTTATGTCTTTCCCAACAGCTCTTTTCAAAGGGACCCACTCAGCTCCCAACATTGCCCAATAAATGCCCAGAAGATGTGAGGGCATTAAAAAAGCGCTAAGGCTGGTGTATTAAAATATCATTTACTGAAAAATGTCCAACATATTGCCATACCCGTACAAACATATGACCAATTAAACTAATAAAACAAGATGTTTCAAATATTTGTCATTGTAGTGTATTGGTTTATTTTTTAAAATGTAAATATGTTTTATGGTAATCAAGAAAAAAATTGTACAGAAATGTCCAATTGATTTATCTTATAATTGTTTATTCTATTTTTTGTTTTGACTGTATCAGATCATATACACATTCATTATTTCAAGTTCAAAGATTGTTCCATCACCCCTAATTTCTGATGGAGTTGAAAACTCAACACCCTATGATACCTTAGTTAAAAAAACAACTTCTACCCTAGCGATAAAAACCTCCTAAGCTACTTATACAAACCCCTTAAGCTACTTATACAAACCCCTAAGCTAGTTATACAAACACCCTAGCCTAGTTATACAACCCCCCTACCTAGTTGTACCTCTAGGAGTGATGGCAATTGGAGACTATAATTACCAGCTTTTGGCCGCTAACAATTGTTTATTGTTTTATTTGAAACTTGCAGTGAATTTATAGAGCCTATTCTGAGTCACCCAAACCCCAATGAATTTATAAAGCCTTTTCTGAGTCACCCTCACTCTCAGCCCTCCCAATAAAAGTCCATGTGACCGTTTGGTATTTTATTGTACCTTATCTAAATTAGTCATGGAGAGACAGATGTTGGGAAATTATCATGTAAATGCAAGTTAATTTCTTTACAACCAGCAATGTTGTGTTCCCATGGTGAAGAGTTATTTCCCCACAGCAAAGAGTTATTTCCCATGAAAAAAGCTATTCCTCAAACAAAGGATTCATTCTCATCTACCTATTGTTTTGAAAAGGGGAATAAAATCTGACAAAAAGTGGCCTCAGCCTATTTTACAAGGAAAAATTGCAAAGTATTAGTTCTTTTCTTGTTTGACCAAAATGAAATGTAAAGATTGAGACACCCTGACTTATAAAACTACTTCATTACTAAGACAAATGAACAACAATGAATAAAATTATCAGTACTTTTATAGTATTACCCATTTATATTCAGCCACTCACACTCATACAAGGACGCACACAATTAAAAAATATTCAGACATTCACTTGAGGAGAATACAATGTTCCTGTTTGTTTATTTTCTTGGTAGCCATGTAGGGTTTGGTATAGATGTGTTCATGTGTGTTCAAGATAAGCTGTAGTGTAGGCTGCTCAGTTTCTGCTGCAAACACATATTATGTGTGCTTCAGGGTACGGCGTCTTTTACCTTACCCAGCAGTGGAGGAGCAGCAACCTTTTCAATGAAGTGTCTTTGATTATACAAACATTTAACACAAGTCCTGAATATCTATGAATGTTCTATCACTCTTGGCTATAGGGAAAAGATCGAGCACAACCTTATCAAGAATCTTGAAGCCAATTCCTATATGCAATAGGCAAACCTTTTAGGCAAATCCTGTTGGCAGCTCCAGCAGAAAGCTCTTATAGACAACTGGTGTAAGGAACCCCTGTAGCCATTCCCCATTGGCAATTCTTGCAAGCAATTCCAGAAAGCAACTCCTGTAAGAAGAGTTTTTAAGACCATCAACATAATACAGCATAGGCAAACATAAAACAACATAGGAGCATTGAAAAAGAAAAGTATAGATAGATTGGTATACAAAGTTAGGGGGACCAGTGGGAATAATGAAATAAGCAATCTAGAAATGAATTTTACATAGGATATATGTCTAAACAGGATTATTCTCGGATTATTGTCAGAGTAATACTTCGATTTGGTTTTCACAGCTTCTCCCAAATATCAGATTTCAAGGCCACTAAAGCAAAAATACAGGGTTGCAAAGGAAATTCTTGGAAACCTAGTTAGTTTTTGTTTTCAGGATTGAAAGATTATTTACATAGGAAAGTCTAAAATAACATTAAACTAAGGCAGATAGGCAGATAGCGTCTAGCAAGGTGAAAGTTGGGGTTTCTTGTGTCGGTGTGGGGGGGGGGGGGGGGGGAAGGGTGTGAAAAAATGCAATGTTAGCTTTCAGAGACAGTTTGGTAGGTAAGAGATTGTATATTTTATCACTAGAATAATTTGTCTATCCTGTCACAACACTGGAAACCATAGTATCACTCTGTTGAGCAACAAATCTACTTTTGGAGGTGGCTAGTTCTATTTCTGTTATATATATAAATAACTTTCACATGAGCTTGCTTGAGACAACTTTAAGTAGGTCATTTGATAATGGCTGGGATAAGTGGACCACTCTAATTATATGGTCTTGAAGCAATATTCTATGTTTTGAATTCTAAAACATTTGAACATCTGTTTCCTTTAGACAATTGTTTTATTTTTGTTTGTCTGTTTATAACACTATTGTTTTTGCAGTTTCCTAAAGCACTTTTGTTTTAATCACCAAGAAATTGTTTAGTGGTTGGTGTGTCACCCTTCCTTCCAACAAATGTCATGCTGGTCACAGACTCCCTGTCCCTCACAAGGAGCTCCCATTAGGTCATGTCAACATGCAAGGGGGTCACACCGCTGGTCAAGGGTTTCCACATTCTGATCCCAAAGGTCCCATTGCTACTCAAATGATCATTTACAATCTCATTTCTTTCGTCTTCATCTTTCAAAATGTCTGACTGGCATCTTGTAAGGTATTTCAATGCCATTTTGCAGGTTACCATGTGAAATCTGAACAATTGATCAGCTTAAAAAAATTGTAGTACAACTTCTGCTTGGTGGCCAACTTGAAACAATGAACAAATACCCAGGTTTAGCAGTGGAGACAACTTCACCTTTAAACGCAAATCTTGTCACTCAAGGGCCAAATGGTGGAAGGAAACTGTTCAACTCAAATTGCAAAATGAAGACTTTCAATGACTCTTAATGCTTAAGTTAATTTTACCTGTGTTAACGTCCAAATCATCGCAAGCTCCATTCAACCAGAATAAACGGTTTGTGTTCAGCGCAAGAAATCTTCTAACCAATTCCACACATTTCTTTCAGCATATTGTGCACTTAGAAAATCTCAGTGCATGATGACATCAGCTCTGCCCTTCTTGTCTGTTCCAAAGTTCTGTCAAATGAAAATGATGATGTATCTCATGAGTTGTTGAGGAATATGAAACAGTAGGACATACAAGACATACAAATGAGATTTCAATGAAAGAAATTTAAAAATTAGTTACTTTATTTGTTGGACCTATAAGTTACAACTCAGCCCCCTCCCCCCCCCCCCCCCCCCAATAACAAGTAACTAGAAACGTAATTTTCATCAACAGGGGAGTTGACAATCCTTTAGAAATATTATGTTGATAAAATGACCCATCTTTAGGTCCACCATGCGACAACATGACGTTGACAAGTCTAGTATTTTCATTTTATCATGAAACTTTGTCACTGGAACCCAGTCAATGTCACCCTATAAATGACACCATGTGAATAACACCCTATCAATGGCGCCCTATCAATGTCACCTGGTCAATGGCACCCTATTGATAGCGCCCTATCAGAATCTATTATTAGCTACTGCATTTTTTTGCAGGCATGCAGGAACTCCCAGGGCTGCTCGAGGCAGTGTCGGGGTGCGGGTGGCAGTGTCGGGGTGCGGGTGGCAGTGTCGGGGGTATGGGTGGCAGTGTAGGGGTGCGGGTGGCAGTGTCGGGGTGCGAGTGGCAGTGTCGGTGTGCGAGTGGCAGGGTCGGGATGCGGGTGGCAGTGTCGGGGTGCAGGTGGCAGTGTCGGGGGTGCGTGAGTGTTAGGGGGTGCAAGTGCGGGAAAAATGCTATTTGTATAGCATTTTTATCGAGGGAATGAGAAAATATGTTTTGAAATCGAGATGGGGGTGCGGGAAATGTCATGAAACCAAGAAGCGGTGTGGCAATGCAAAACAGGTTAAGAATCCCTGCGATATTGACACCTTTCATTTTTATCAAATTTTTATTTTAATGTAGTGCCTCGGCTATAAACATTTTTTTTTAAAGTAACTCAAAGAAAAATGGATGCTACTTTCACTAATAGTCTGACGGTGAGATGCAACAGGTCGAAAAACAGACAATAGTTTCTTAAAGTGGCCCCTAATTTATAAATGCAGTGTCTGCTACTTGCCAAATGCGCCCTAATTTAACTATTGTTATATTTTCTTCTGTAAAACGGTCATACTTAAAGTATAATCAAAATGTGGGCTCCACTTAAGTTCTTGTTTCCACCATCACACAGAGGCGTAGCTAGAGTGTTTGGCGCCCGAGGACAAGTTTCATGTTAAGGAGCCTCCCTTTCTTTTTTCCAACTCTCAAACCCATTATTTTCATAAATAAAATAATATTAAAGCACATTTTGGCGCACCTAACGAGTCTGGCGCCCAGGGACATCTGCCCCCCATGCCCGCCTTAGCTACGCCTCCGCCATCACATCACACATCACATTCACCCACCACAAAGAGACCACTTTCAGCTCACATCTCAAGTGGCGATACCACACAGGCGGAATAATCTCTTTATCTCAAAACATTATCCTGTGGGAGCATCTCAACAAATAACTAGTCAAACGTTACAAATTTGATGCCCCACATTACCAACCACCGTGGCCGGGGCACATTTCCGACCTCCAGGGCACATTTCCGTGACAACTAGGTAATTCACGTGGTTTTTTTTTGTGTGAAAAGAATGCCCACAATCAATGAGTTGATCATTCTGGCTCCTATGTTTAATAGGGGTTCGTGGTATAATTGATTTCGAAAGGGATACTTCACTGGTTGCGAGGGCTTCTAAGCAATGTACAGGGAGTTGGAAGACAGGAGGCAATAGACGCAAATGTGTCAAGTGTAGTCGCCTCAACTGTTGCTTTTGGAGCTTGGGGGTAGTGGTTGGGGGTTGGTAAAGTTAGTTTACTTTTGTTTGCATCCAATCTTGACGGAAGTTGACGCGTGAGGTTTGTTCCAAGGATTTCCGGACCCTGGAGTAAAAGTTCATCAGCCAATGACAATTCTTTCAACGAACCAGGCGTATACGCTATTAGTAAGCATTTCAGGGGAAAAGTTGCGAGTGTCGACAGCATTTTTTAGGGCTTCTCTAACAGTTGTGCACTGCACACGACAGCTTCATTCACTTTGTAAGGTAAGATTGTAGTTTAAACTCAATAAAGAAAGCAATAGGCCTACTATTTCATTAATTTATCTTTCTTTTGCATGACTTATCTGACATATAATCGAATGGAGTAGTTGGAGAAGGGAAAATGTAGAAACCAACAAACAAAACAAAACCAAAAAAGATAACAACATTAACACAAAAAAGGTGTATAATTTGACCTATTAGGTCATACGTTTTCCGTCAAGTTCATATCGTTGATAAAGGATTCAGCAACACATCTTATGGCTACAAACATAACAAATTCAGTAAGACATCTTATGGCTAGAAACATAATAAAGAATTCAGGAACATACAATATGGTTGGAATCATAACAAACGTATTCAGCAAGACACCGCATGGTTGGAATCATAACTAAGAATTCAGCAATACATTATCATTATGGCTAGAAACCTAAAACGGAATTCAGGAACACACATTATGATTGGAATCATAACAAAGGATTCAACAACACACCTTTTGGTTGGAATCATGACAAAGAATTCAGCAGATACAATTTGGTTGGAATCCTAACAAATAATTCAGCAATACATTAAGGCTGGAAACATAAAAAAGAATTCTGTATCACGCATCATCATTGGAAACAAAATCCGTGCTAACTCATTAACAACAAAGGAGAATAAGTAGCAAGCCAAGAAACATCACAAGCCAAGAAACGTCACACGCAAACAGACATCACCAGAGATGGAAAATCAACTCACCAGGCCTAGTTATCATACTTGTACAATCATCATGCAACCCTGCAACCAAGAGTTCGGCCTGTCAACCCAACCAAAACTTCGGTTGTCAACCCAGCCAAGAGTTGGGCCTTGTCAACTCGATGTGATCCTGCAGCTGTGCTAATACTCACGCTCCAATTATTGATTCCATGCCGCGCGCACCCCGAGTGATCTCACTGTGTGGGCGATGGTATGGAAGCGGGCATTCTGGGCAGTGCGGGAACAGTGGGTGGTTTTGTGTGTGTGTGGGGGGGGGGGGGGTTTGACGGTGATGGATGGAACACATTCAACGGGATCGATAAGGAATCCGTTCATCGTTTCCTGGCAACCAGTCATTATCACGTGACACATCAGTGGCTTTGTTTGGCCAATTTAAAATTTAAAAAATCAATAAGTCTCTCATGTTTATAGTCCACGAAGAGCTCAAGAACTCTCAGCCTTTAGTAAGTCGGATTTTTGCTTTAGAAAAATATTTAAAGCTGAAACTCCAATAATTTTCAATAATTGTTGAGGGCAAGTTATTAATTTCAAATTTATTAAATTATGAAAAAAAACGAAATTTCTAATTTTTCAAAATTAATATTTATATTAAAAAATAAAATCCAAATATCAAAGAGAGCTAAGCTTGCAAAATTATTATTTTTTTCCAAAAATAAAAAGAAGGCGAAATTTTACTTTCCAACATTAACAACATGGAATGTCGCAATTTTTATCCTAACATTAACATGGAATGTAACAATGGGTGTCCTAACATTAACAATGGAATGTAACAATGGGTGTCCTAACATTAACAATGGAATGTAACAATGGGTGTCCTAACATTAACAATGGAATGTAACAATGGGTGTCCTAACATTAACAATGGAATGTAACAATGGGTGTCCTAACATTAACAATGGAATGTAACAATGGGCTTCCTAACATTAACAATGGAATGTAACAATGGGTGTCCTAACATTAACATGGAATGTAACAATGGTTACCTTAACCCACCCTCTTCCCCCAACCGTCCCTTTTCACTAAACGATTCATAAGATTTAGGTGTGTCTCCTAGATATGCCATTATTTCTAAGTGTCTCCTAGATCTGCCAGGATATCCACGTGTCTCAAAGATCTGTCAGTATGTCCAAGTGTCTCCTAGATCTAACAGTTGATTTAAGTGTCTCTCAGAGGTCTGCTTTTTAGATTTGATTGAAATGTATCTGAAGGTTTTAGAACAGATCAATCAAGAAATCTAGAATTCCTATCAGCTGTTTAATCAATCTTATCAACCGCAGCGTCCATGCCCCCCCCCCCTTTTTTTCCTGTTCTATATCAACCAATGTGCCCATGTCATCTCTCTTACACACGCTAGTAGCATTTCTTACTCTACCATCAACATTAGCGCCCACTCACGGCGGTACACTGCACGACACGTAAAGGTCAACTACATGGGCAAATTGAGTTGACCTACATAAAACACTGCGGTTAAATTAAGTAGAGGTGAGCACACACACATGCAGACATTTTGTCTAGCTTAATACCAGTGTATATCAGAGGACATGATACTATGTCATATTTAGTGTGTCTGTGCATCATATCGTACTCAGGATTATTTAACACTGACATAAATCACGGATTATGTTAAACACACACACACACACACACATATATACTTACTCTCTAAATTAACAAAACACACACATACTTACTCTCTAAATAAACAACACACACACATACTTACTCTCTAAATAAACAACACACACATACTTACTCTCTAAATAAACAACACACACACATACTTACTCTCTAAATTAACAACACACACACATACTTACTCTCTAAATTAACAACACACACACATACTTACTCTCTAAATAAACAACACACACACATACTTACTCTCTAAATTAACAACACACACACATACTTACTCTCTAAATAAATAACACACACACATGCTTACTCTCTAAATTAACAAGACACACACATACTTGCTCTCTAAATGAACAACACATACACATACCTACTCTCTAAATTAACAACACACACACATACACACACATACTTTCTAAATTAACAACACACACAAATACTTACTCTCTAAATTAAACAACACACAACCACTCTCACACTCTGGCTCACATAGGTGTAAGCCAACACTCTATTCTTGCAACACACTCACAAAAACGCACACTATTTTTTAAAATACCCAGAAACGCGCAAGCGTATCCCCAAATTTAACAGAACATGCAGCCAGGGGTGGACACCGGGAAAAATACCGGTGGGCCTGTTACAGTTTGTCTGAGCCGCTCTGGCGGTTTCATTTGGACTTCTGCCAAAATTGATTTGGATCGTTTCTGCATTTCAAATCTGCGCTGCCTACGCTTGATAAAAGTAAGCTATGTCACATATTTTTGATGCTGGGTGGCCGAGCGGTCTAAAGTGAGTCAGGCCTACGCCTAAGCTACTCGACTGGAGCTCCATCCCTAGCGATAGCCGGTTGGGTGAGCGGTTTGATTCTCGCTTTCTGTGACTTTTTATTTGTGTTATGTATACATATTATATACATTCTATTATTTATTCATAATTAGTTACATTGTTCTGCATGAAGCAAATATTACAGACTGAATGACAATAAATGGTACAATAAAAGGATTGTCATCTGACTCTCGCCAATGAACTCCCCGACACATCTCATGCAGTAAAGGATTCAAGGGAAAGCAAGGTGCATTGTATTGTGGTAGTAGCTTAGTGATAACACTGTCCAGACAAAGCATCAATTGCCTCAGGTGTGCATTGCGGCGTTGGACCGAACAATTAAAACTCATTTGTTCCCCCAATCATGTCATAATTTACCAGTGCACTGTTCTCAGAAAAATAAATCAAAATTATTTTTGTTTACAATGTTTTACTTTCCGACTTTTCTTTTCATGTACTTATGCAGGGCCGTCTTAACAACATAGGGGGCCCTGGGCACAGCAATGCACTGGGGCCCCCTAGCAACACAACATACCAGTGCCACGAGAAGGGGGCGAAGGGGGCACTCGCCCCATGCTCAAACAGTTGGGGGGGGGGCAAACAGTTGCTGATTCCCACCAACTCACCAAGATGAATAAAAATGTAAAATAAAAATAAACATTACATTAAATTAAGTTAAACTACGATGAATTCAATTTATTGAAAAAATATCATTCAAAATCAATAATAGTTTTAAAACGTTATCAGAAATAAACTATAAATAATAACAGAGGATGATAAAGTACAATTATTGACAGATAGAAAGAATAAATTATTTAATATAAATCAACAAAATGGCTTGCGTAATTTTTTGCAGAGAAATTCTTTATTATTTGTTAATTGTCGATGGTCTTAAGGATGTCATTTTCCATGCACATAAGTGTAAGTCAGCTCAAACGTTTTTGTCTCACTATTTTTGCGAAGCTGATTTTTTATGAGCATGAAAATGAACGTTCCCCTGTACAGTGGGTTATCATCACGGACATGAAGACTCTGATTGTAATTTCAAAATTAGGAAATACAGATATCAAGTTTTCTGTCATTATTTGTTCATTCAAAGCAATAATAGTGTCACAATTTTCATAAAGAACCAGGTAGTTCTTGAAATCCTTCCATTCATTTAATAGGTCATCCTTATTAAGGTCTTTGTGAAACATATGAGCTAGATCTTCACACTTTTTATTTAGCTCATCGGAATCAATTGTTTTTAATTTTGTAAATTTTCAATCCAAAAATAAGCTTGTTTACATTGTGTCAGGCCAGAGTTCAGGGAGTCCAAAATATGGAGAAAAGTTTTGATCTTATCAAATTGATCGATATGTCACTTCTGCTGGTCCATCATATCTACTTAGACTTCGATTTCGTTTCATATACTCCAATTCTGGACACATTCTCTTGGCCTTACGTTAATAGTTACTAAACTTTTCTCTAATTTCTTGAAGATAGGAGTTCAGAGACTCAAGAAGTTTTATGGCTACATGTATGTCAGCATATTTTGACTGCATGAAAAAATTGTCAAAAAGATCGTCCATTTTCTTGCTTAGTCCTTCTGCATCTCGCCCCGTACTCGCTTCCTGATCAGTGTCAGCTTAGTCCTTTTACCTCACGCCTCGTACTCACTTCCTGATTAGTGTCACTTTGTCCTTCTGCCTCTCGCCTCGTACTCACTTCCTGATTAGTGTCAGCTTAGTCCTTCTGCCTCACGCCTCGTACTCACTTCCTGATCAGTGTCAGCTTAGTCCTTCTGCCTCACGCCTCGTACTCACTTCCTGATCAGTGTCAGCTTAGTCCTTCTGCCTCACGCCTCGTACTCACTTCCTGATCAGTGTCAGCTGATGTAGAATCCATCGCATCTTGATTTTTTTTGAAACCTTCATGCAGAGTATGGACGGCATCAAAATGTGCTGACCATCTTGTGTCAGACAGACGCTTTACGACAACGAGAGATTTTCTTAAAAGATTTTCTGTGTAGAAACTGAGAAAAGGTTATATAGGCGCTGAACAAAGTCAAAGAATTTTCCAACTTGTAGACAACACTTCTGCTTTTAAGCCCACTAAGTTTAGGCTGTATCCAGCATGAGGGTACACTATGCCTCAGTTTAGAAGGTTGCAGTCATGATTCTGACACAATGCTGGCCCATTGCGAACCCAGTACTAAACTGTACAAGTATTCTTAATATTCCATAGCCTGTGATCTGTGTCGTGAATCACACTCTCGTTTTCCGATACAGTTTTGTGTGTTTCATCTTTTGCAATTTGCAGGGGAGGAATAGTTAATGGTATGACTGGAACTGGATTGCTGGATACAATAGTGGATGTAGATGACGCTACTGTATTTTGAGGAGCAGAACTAGTAACTTCTATTGCGCTTGGATTCAACCAAGATGTTAATTTTCCAAGTTTAATCTTTTTCCTTGTCACTTCTGCAGCTCTTAGTCTCTTCTGTGCTCCACTCCTAAAACTACGTTTCATTTCCCCTTAAAGGGTGATATGCCTAGAAGCATATAAATTTGTTATAAATATTTTTATTGTAATAGTGGCGATCCGTTCAAAAGATAATTTAAAAAATTAATAAACGTAATTATTTTTAATAAAGTATTTGTCTGCCCTTTCCAACTCACAAGTGCACGACTATAAAAACGATCATTGGGAAATGATTGATATGGTGCAATCAATCAAATCGATCTATGTGTTTGAGCTATACTGTGTAATGTAAGATGAACATGACTTTCAGATTGTAACAGTGACTGAAAATGATTATTATACCTAAACACCTTTATATTTCTGCCTTCAGCTCAAATCTACGGTGACTTTTGGGTTCTATTTGTCTTCTAAATATGTTTTTCAGACACAGAAAACCATATAGTTTTTAGTCTAGAAATAATAAATCTATTTGTTTTTTATATTTATAATAAATTTACTTTGAAAAGAATTATTCTTTGGTGACCTACAAATTCCTTTATATAATGCTAATTAACTTCAGTCGTACTTTAACTGGTGCTAGAATAGACTTTTCTTCACTTATTGCCCTAGCTGTGGCGTAGTTAGGGTTATTACCGCCAGGGGACAACATCTTTGTCTAACATGATTGTAAACATAAATTCTTACCTTACTTTTATTTCGATTCATATCTGGGCAATGTAAAACTTGTTGTCGAGAGTTATTCCCCTTTAAAGGTTTTAAAACTGTCCAACTTTGATTCGCATTTATAATATTAATTTTGGATTGTGCTGATATATAGCGTGGGTTAAAATTAGGATTTTGGGAATTTTAAATCCAATTAAATTGTCAAAATATTTCAATATTCATTAAAAAAAATATGTAAAGCATGATGCTTCTAAAAGAGTGGGTCCTCTAGAAACGTGCCCACTGGGCCCATGCCTTAAGACGGCACTGTACTTATGTGATACTTATTAATGCATACACATTTGTGTACAGGCGTCTGATTTTCTTAGCTTGTTATTTTATTCCGATCACTTTTATTCTTGTGAATTTTGGTTCTATTTACTGATATTACTGATATTTAGTCTATCATAAACATTTATAGGAACTTGTAAATAAAATTAAGGTATATAAATAGTTTTTCTGTGACCTTTTCCCTGTGTTCCTGTGACCATTTCCCTGTGTTCCTGTGACCTTTTCCCTGTGTTCCTGTGACCTTTTCCCTGTGTTCCTGTGACCTTTTCCCTGTGTTCCTGTGACTTTTTTTTCCTACAATCCAAAAGCCTATTCAAACAAAAACATCTGAAAACAAATTCGGAGAAGGAGTTCTGTATGCAGGAATGTATTATATGTATTTTCAGATGGACAAAACCAAAACTTGACCGGCTTGTTGAGTTGTTTATTACTGGAGGCGCCACGGTACATATCAATTTAAATAAAACCTGAAAACTCGGGGGGGGGGGGGGGGCGACTGCCCCCATGCCCTACCCAAAATGACTTCCCCCTGCTTGTAGGCGGTATGACACTGGCATTTTTAGGCGGTATGACACTGGCATTTGTAGGCGGTATGACACTGGCATTTGTAGGCGGTATGACACTGGCACTTGTAGGCGGTATGACACTGGCACTTGTAGGCGGTATGGCACTGCTATGCGGTATGACATTGGAACAATGAAAATTCCGACATTGGAACAATGAAAATTCCGACATTGGAACAATGAAAATTCCGACATTGGAACAATGAAAATTCCGACATTGGAACAATGAAAATTCCGACATTGGAACAATGAAAATTCCTACTTTTGAGTAAATATTGCTTTTTTATGTTGCTTAGTCTTGACTAAGTTTTACCACTGTTGCCAACAGGTGAGGATGAGAGAGTGAGGCTGACGAACTTTAAACAAAGCTCAAGTCAAGGCTACTCTACTCAGGTCGAACATTTACATGATCGTCTAAGCGTGCGAAGAACGAACAATATAAAAATAATGACGTCTGACGCATCTTGGGGAGACATTTTCATTTTAAAAGGGCGGCACCAGAGGCGCTGCTAAGGGTCAGGGTGGCCGGGGGCGCCCTCTCCGGATCCCCCTTCCTATAATACCCCACTGGGCTTCACACATTGTGAGGGCAATTGAACACTCAAATCCACCATGTCATGCCTTGACACTCAAGGCCATCACTTCATGGTTTGACCTCTCAAGCCCACCACTGCATGGCTTGACCACTCAAGCCCACCACTGCATGGCTTGACCAATCCAGCCCACCACTGCATGGCTTGACCAATCCAGCCCACCACTGCATGGCTTGACCAATCCAGCCCACCACTGCATGGCTTGACCAATCCAGCCCACCACTGCATGGCTTGACCACTCAAGTACACCACTGCATGGCGTGACCACTCAAGCCAACTACTGCATGACTTGACCACTCTAGTCACCACTGCGCACAGCCACACAAAAATACACAAAAAAATTTTGCAATCTAATTAAATGATTTCTAGTTTAAGAACCTCTATAAAAGTGGCTCTCAGCGTTGTGTTCGCGACCCCTTTGGGTATCGAACGACCCTTACACAGGGGTCGCCTAAGATCATCGGAAAACACATATTTATGAAGTAGCAGAGAAAATAATTTTATTTTTGGGGGTCACACAACAGCAAGGAAATGTTTTAAAGATTCGCAGCATTAGACGCTATTCAGTTAATGAAATATTTTTAGAAATGAACGGTTGGTATTTTCATTGTACATCCGGTATTACTCATCTGAGAAAAAGTACGTGGGAGAAGGGGGGTAAATTCGGCTGGCTGATTAAACGTACAGTGCTCACATCTGCTACTGCATTCAATACGGCAATCAGCACGCGCCTTGTACCTTTGCCAGCAACAGCTGGGACGCCTACCTCTCCCGCCCCCCCCCCCCTCCACTGGCATAAAATACACGCATCTTTCATCTCACGGGAACATAAGCACGACACAGTCTCTTGGTCGACTACAACACACACACACACCTACACTCTCGCACACACATACAATCACCCACTCAACCAAACACATACACACGACTTGGCTTCATAGTCGACTGCAACACACGCACACCAAATATAAAACGATATATTTCAAAATTATTTTTTTTTAGTTCTTAAATTGTATGTCTGCACCGCCGCCCAAGGTGAGCTACCTTTCTCAAAATTGAGGTCAGCACTATCTTACTGAGCCGTGTGAGTGTCAGGCAGAGAGGTAACTGTCAAATTGTTAAAATAGTAGCGGCTACGTCATCAATGTTGTGGCTGTACACATATTTTGCCTGTACACATTTTTAGCTGTGCACATATTTGAGGGAATGTACACATATCTGAGGGAATGTACACATATTTGAGGGAATGTACACATATTTGAGGGAATGTACACATATTTGAGGGAATGTACACATATTTGAGGGAATGTACATTTATTTGCCCTGTACACAATATTGAGCTGTACACATATTTGAGCTGTACACATATTTGAGCTGTACACATATTTGAGATGTACACATATTTGAGCTGTACACATATTTGAGCTGTACACATATTTGAGCTTGACACACGTTTAAGACCGTTCATTCATCATTTCATCAGTCCCAGTAAAAAAATATGTGTGTCTTTAACACGCTACTACAAACTTAAACCATAGATACCTTGAAACAAACAACATACCCACCTTTAAACATACTACTCACCCACCTTTGAACATACCACTCACCCACCTTTGAACATACTACTCACCCACCTTTAAACATACTACTCACCCACCTTTAAACATACTACCCCCCCACCTTTAAACATACTACTCACCCACCTTTAAACATACTACTCACCCACCTTTAAACATACTACTCACCCATCTTTAAACATACTACTCACCCAACTTTAAACATACTACTCACCCACCTTTAAACATACTACTCACCCACCTTTAAACATACTACTCACCCACCTTTAAACAAACAACGTATGAGACCAGTTTTCAATGTTTTGGCAAAGGTCTTATAAAACGACAAGCAACTATAAACATATTTTTAAAATTGAACATATAAGTGCCATTTAAAACACAGACTTGTCGCTCATTTTTAAATATTGAAGGCTAAAAATGTTGCTTATTGCAACTGTCATGTAATTATTATTATTATTATTTAAAGAGGAGGTTGTACTTCATGCAAATGGGATTATTTTTATTAAAACACTATTAATGAAGAATGTTAATCTCACCTAAAGTCTTGCCCGCTGACTAGCATCCACCATCAAGCCGTTAGCCTGCAGACGACTGTAACACACGCAATGAATGCTCGTCCCAGGTAACGTAACTCACCTAGATATTCGAGCAGAACTCGGACTGCTCGCGTGTTTGACGGGCTGCTGCCACGTGGTCACGGGTAGGGATGGAGAAGGTGCGGGGGGGGGGAGGGGGTATAAAGAGGGGCCGGGTGAGAAGAGGGGCTATTGTAGGCGTTAACGTATTTTAAAGGTGTGATAACTATTTAATATAGTGTGATACAAAGGTGGGCTACTATACAATATAGTGTGAAACAAAGGTAGGCTTACTATATAATATAGAGGGATACAAAGGTGGGCTCACTATATATTATATAAGAATGAGCTATGCTGACAGTAACTTCAAAGAACCGAAAGATTTAAATATGTTCGGGTTCTTAAAAACTATCATAGTAATTTTCTATTATTTTACGGAAATCGAAATACATTTAAATGCGCAAAAAATATTTTATATCCACTTTAATTTTAGAAAAAGTTTAAAGATTATTATTATAAATTACAAATACATTTAAAGTAACAACCAAGGAACTATCTTAAGCATTTTATGTACGTTTTAAAGTTATGGAAAAAAATTAAATTAAAAAAAATGATGATCAAAGAATTACATAGTAATCACATTTATCAGGAAAATCAAAACATCGGGGGTTGGGGGGGGGGGGGGTGTATTGCAGTAGTTAATATTGCGAAATAAAATTAAAATTAATTTGTTATAAACAACACGCAAATGACGTCATAGCGCGAATCGACTATTTTAGATAAAACTCATAAGTTTCTTTGATTTATTAACTGCGCGCTACAAAACTGATAATGTGTTTTTCCCTTCCAAAAAGTAAAATTAATAAATTTAATTGATTGCTTTTTAAATTGTTACTAAAACACACAAAAGTGTTAGTGTTAGCTTCGTATTTTTAACATCAAATACGTTTTTACTTTTTTAATTCCAAAAATACACTTTTTAAAATTTATAACGTAATAAAAACGTAGCCTTTAAATATACTTCTAATAAGAAAATGCCGTTTAAGTCAATCAGTGCAACAAAACTCCATAGCCAAATATCATTCACTAATCAACTTATCATCATCATGTCTCTTAGTTCTTGCACCATTGGGGCGCCACAGCTGACATGAAAACTATCCTTCTCCATTCCTCTCTGTCTTCTGCACTAGCCAAAGCATCGCCTAGTTTTAGTCCCCGAAGTTATCAACTTATAACTCATCATTTCCAAATAAGAACAAACCATGTGAAGTGCAAAATATGTTCGTTTGGGTATAGAAGGGACTACAATCTGGTGGAAGATTTAGTTAATTTTATTTAAATCTAAAGTGTGGGGGCTATTTTGCCCCAGACCAGATGCGAAGCGTAGGGGGGCAGGGGGTACAGATGTACCCGGGCGCCAGCTAGTTAGGGGCTCCAAAACGTGCTTTGGTATTATTTTATTGATGAAAATAATGGGTTTGAGAGTTGAAAAAGGAAAATAGGGCGCTTTAAAATGAATCTTGTCCCCGGGTGCGAATCTTGTCCCCGGGCGCCAAACACTCTAGCTACGCCTCTGCCCCAGACAGCACAAGATACGTCCCAAAATAAAGGAATGATTTTGATAAATAATTAACCTTCTTGGGTACATACATATCGGAGGTATGAAATAGGATATATACATTTTCCCGTTGATGACAAAAAATTTAAATTACATTTTTGAAAAATGAAAGGTTACATTATCTTTTTACAAATAAACATATTATGTTTGACGATTGAGAAAATCAATGGCGTTAACAAAACGTGTGTACATTTATACAAGTATGAATATCCAAACCCAATCATTTTACACACTTGAAAATTTAATTTTGAAAAATAGAGATGAATTAATATTTTCTTTAAAAAAATAATTCAATATATATTTGTTTTTTACTTTGCGAAAAGTAAATTTGGTATGTATTTTTATGAGATTAACAATTTAAAAAAAAACAAACTCAAGTCTTCTATAGATGTGAAAAGCGGTTGCGAGATACTTCTTTAGATAAAAGAATTCTTTGTTTTACGATTTTCTGATAATGTATAATTTAAAAAAACAAGACAAAAGTTTGTTTGAAATTTTGCTGAAGATATTATCAATAAATCAATATATCTAATTCCTTTAAAAATATATATCATATTTAGAGTTTTTGTTGTAAAATTAAGATTATTTAATTTTCAAAATAGAGATGGATTACGATTTTCTTACACAGATAGATAGATAGATAGATGACAGACAGACAAACAGACAGAAAGAAAGAGAGAGAGAGAGAGAGACAGACAGACAGACAGAGGGATAGAGGGATAGAGATAGAAAGACAGACAGAACGCTTCCTTGAATAGTTGCGCAAAAGGTATCTTTTATTTGGTAAACTATATCTATACATATATAACAATTAATGCATGTATGCATGGCCCGTATGCACTCCTATACCATCTATCCGATTTCGATAAAACTTTTGTGACTTGTACACACGCACGCAAATTTTTCTGAATTATTACACACATTTTACAATATTCCCTTTTGGGCCCGGGGCGCATTTTTTTTCTTTTATGAGCTATATATAATTTCCGTAAGTATGCGTTCCTATACCATTCATCCGATTGCGATACAACTTTGGTAAGTTGATGTGCGCTAAATGAAAAGAGGCTCTGAAAACCTTCCTTTAACAGATGTTTGAAAGCGCACCGTTCGGAAGAACGTCTTTTAAAAAATGCATACATCAAAAATAACTTGAAAGTTCCATCTAAAACCATTCAATATGAACATAATACTATTTTTTAATTTACATTTGACGATTTTTTTAAAAGTAAAGCGTTTAGAATAAGGGGAATATGACCAAACTTTCCAGGAACCATCTACAGGTCATGCTGAATGACTATTAGTATTTAAAATTTGGTTGCGATTCCTTTTTTGGTTTCCTTGTCACCTTGTGATCGATCGACCAATCTACACAAAGCATAGTCAGTGGTCACACTAAGCTTTACATATTAGATATAATTCAATAGTGCGATAGAAATGTGAGCATACTACATAATAAAGTCACTCAAATGTTTTCCGATATCACGAATTGGCAACCAAAATCTAAAATTAAATAGTAATAAGCGGAGAGACTGCCATGAAGCAATGAAGGCTTCTTGGCGACACTATCGTTGTTTTGTTGCGTCCCTTCATTCAGGTTTTTCCATACTTTGTTTCGCTCATTTCCAAAAAAGAAAGTAAGCTTTCTTAGAAATATTATTTAGTAATTCAGAAAAGTAAAATTAGTTAAATTATAAAACTGTTTAGATGCTGAAAACGTCTTAAAATGCGTTTAAAGAAAACCAAATATTACATTTTTATTTAAGTAGATCTCTTATATAATAGTCTTATTCTTAAAACAGCAAATAAAGTGTGGCATATCTATTTGTCAACAATGTAATAGTAATAAATTAAATTAATTGTTTCATGAATAAAATATTTAATTCTGTATGTAATTTTAAAAATTTGGAATAAAAAAGTCATACTAGTAGCCAAACATAGCCCTTATTTTATTGTCATTAGCATGGATTAAAAATTCATGAATTGTTTTCAAATTGTACGTAAGTCACTTATTGATTATTATTAAATTATGTCATTGTATTGTAGAATTAAAGATTTACCTCTTTTCACTTTTCTTCAGATGATGTATTCAAAATGTATTGTTTACTTTAACTTTAGGATATTACTATTAACTATTATTAATAATATTAATATAAAAAATTTATAATAGACTAGCTGCGACTAACAAACTGTTACAAACACACACTAGTTCACTAGTCACTAGTGTCGTAAGTCAAGTACTCAAAGTCTGGTAAAACTTAAAATAATTAAAGGCTATAAATTAAACTTAACCTCTGAGCTCAACATTTACTTTACACAATATCAATAAGAAATTTCAGATAATAAGGCCTACCTACGTATAATAAGTATAAGTTACTATAAGGTTAGGGCTAGGGCTACACTTAAATTTACTTTTGGCTGCACCTATTGGTTGGGATTAAAAAACGATTTAAAATATTATTGTTAAATTTGTAAGACAAAATGAGGTATCAAATGAAAGATAATTGAATGCATTATACTTATTACTATACTATACTATACGTTTGTAATCTTAACTCTTTAGTTTTACTAAAATAAACTACCAAAAATGAGATCGAATAGCATTGAGTCAAATGGTGCGAATGGCCGCGCTGCGGGTCTGGGTCCATTTCGACTAATGCTATTCGGATGTCATTTGTAGTAGTTTATTTTAGTTTAAATGAAGAATTAAGTTTACAAACGTATAGTACATTCAATTATCTTTCATTTGATACCTCATTTGGCATTTGGCATTCGGTCTTACAAACCCAACAATAATATTTTAAATCGTTTTTTAATCCCAACCTCTCAATTCTGGAACCCGGGTACCAATAGCCACTTCGTTTACTTTTCATAATAAAGTTAATTTATTATTAATTATTATTATTATTTGCACAATCTGCTGAACAAGATGTGCTTATCTATAATTTGTATATTCGCTACCTCAGCCTCAGTGGTATTAAGTATAATTACAGTTTATTGTAGAATAAAATTATAGTTAAGGTCGGGAGCAAACCCAGTGTCAGTGACTTCACAGAAGTTTCAAACTGCACTGCAACTACAATAATTATATTTTATATAAAAAAAAAAAAGAAAAGAAAATCAATAATTATCATAAAAATATAATCCAGTTTTATCCAGTTTTGGTATTCATCGTTTTAGCAAATTAAATTATTTTTACTATCACTATAACTATGTCTCTGAATATGAAAATAATATAAACTATTAACGAACCAGACCCATCAATCATGCCTTTAAAAAAAAAAATATCAATAATCATAATAATAATTGACGTAGCCTACTTACAACTTGCTAACTTACTTTAGGGCATTTACTCATTTCAATTTAATGATATTGTAATTAAGGCTTAGGGGCCCTCCCTAAGTAAGTTAGGCCTAGGCAATATAGTATATAATAACAAACATCAAATTATTATTGTATAACACCCCCCCCAAAAAAAAAAACAAAAAAAAAAAAAAAACAACAACCCACTTACACTCACTCATTTACACAACTGGACACAATTCACCAAGGCAAAAACAAAAAAAAATGCATTTGAAGTATACTAATTAATAAATATTCTTTTAATTTTACATTTTGCATTGAAATAATTAAATATAGGGACTAGGGAGACATACACAGCCATCTGAGAAAAAAATAATCATAATCATCATGCTCAATGTTTATTCCCAGCCGACTGTGTATCGGCTAACGCTCAAAGTTATTCCCATCCGAAAAATGGTTTACTACTGCTAATGGCTAGCAATTATTAAAAAAAAAAGAATATATCAGAATTATAATTGTGGGCTGTATTAAATTTATAAATTGTTCTCCTTTTAACAGACTTTATTATGATAGCACTACCATTATTTATTAAACACAGTCAGCTGGGAATAGCGCCAGAAAATATCAAATTATTGCTTGAACATGGTAAGAATATCGTTTTGTCTTAATTTAGGCTTAGGGCTAACCTGTGTCACTGTCACATGTGGCACTCTAGTCTTCCAGTTACTAGAAAGAGCCTGTGGTAGTTTTTTTAAAGAAGCTAGCACTGCTACTGCCTCTATGCACCAGAAAAAAATGAATTTAAATTATACATGTTCATTAGGGTGCCACTCAAAAATGGTAAAGTGAAAGACTGCAATCAGGTTAGGTAGATAAAGGATATAAAGTATGGGGAAACCTGAAAAAAGTCAGCAAAAAAACAACAAACGCCTCAGCAAGAAGCCTTCATCAGTAAACAAACAACAGTAAAACTAATATGAAAAAAACAACAACACTTAGCTACAATGTAGTATCTGAGAGGACAGCAAGAGCTTCAGGCACCTTCTTTACTAAAAAGATAAGATGATATGAAATATTAAATACAGCAAACTCAAAAGTGTCCAGCTTAACCCCAAGCCACTCCCCCGCCGACCCTACTCCCCTGCTGGTTACCCACCCACTAACCCCAACCAATCTCTACTTCCTCCACTTAGTCCTATTAATGAGGCACAAATAATTTTGTGTAAGTAAAACAATATGTGTTAAGACAAAATACAAATTCAAATGTTTCGGCAAATGCCTTCATCAGCACAACAAGAAACATTCTTACAAGTAAAAATCAAATTTACATATGTACATATATACATTTATTTATATCCTTTTTAGACCTAAAAATGAAAGAAAAGAATAAGAATGGGCACAAGTCCCTAATGAAAACAACGCTTAGAAGAACGGAAAGAAAGCGGGCGGAAGTACAATTTAAAAAACCGAAACATTAAAATGACACTGCAGCTATGTAAAATTGTTTATTTGGTTTATACCATATGGAGTTAACTTACCAAATCTTTTTATTAATTAATTTTCTATATAAAGGCAATCAGGTGTATTACTCGCATACACTATACCAGTAACAGCAATGTCTAATATTCCATTGGTTAGCACTATTGAAATGTTTAGGAACAGGACAGAGGGCTTGTTTATTGATATTGTACTGGTATTCTCTAAAATGGTCTCCAAAGTTCAGTGTTTCCCAACCTTTCTTGACCAATTCCCTACCTAATTTAAAATGTTAAGTATGAGACATTGGAGAATATATATTTAAAAAAAAGGAAAGAATGATTGACTTAGAGTGTTTCCTAAGCTTAACTATGTGAAAAGCACAAGTCCTGAACTGCATACTAACATGAAGAGGTCACCACATCTAAAATAACTCCCAACAAAAATAATTTAACTCATCTATTAAAAAAGATAATAATAACTTTATCTATTATAGTCATCAAAGCACCTGAAATGTGATGTTTGACCATCATATGCAATATATATTTTAGCTAGGCATGTGAGATGCCACTGATAATACTGTTAACTTGCTTGTTTGTGATATGTAAGATGCACAATCACATGACTGATAATGGTCAGTTAATATGTATTCTGGTTATAACTGGTCGATGGTCAGCAGGCTAAAAGGAAGTTAAGATAAATGAAGAGGGGATTAACAAATGCTGAAACAAAAACAAAGACACTGGCCCTGGCATATAGTAAAGGTGTCATACAAGGGATGGAACAAAAACAAAGACACTGGCATATAGTAAAGGTGTCATACAAGGGATGGAACAAAAACAAAGACACTGGCATATAGTATAGACGAGGTAAAAGGGATATTTAGTATAAATGTTATATGTCTTATGAAGAATGCAAACCACTTTTTTAAACTTAATAGAAATATAATTATTACTACATTACTAAAAAAAAATACTGAAACTTTACCTCTGTAGTTGAATAAGTAGCTAAAGTATATTCTGAGAAAAGTATCAAAGCATCTGCAATCATTTTTAAGATGGTTTCACAGCCAAACAATTTCCTAATAATGTTCTTAAATTTGAAAAAAAAGTTAAATTGTAAGAATTTAGGTTGATGTTATTTGAACGCTGGTGGCAAATTTTGTGGCGATTTCTCCTTGAGTCTTGATATATATAGCCAGTAAATTATATATAATTGTTGAATTACATTGTCAATAATTATAAATTAAAATTGTTAATTTATACCTAAAAATTTATTTCTTAAAGATTCTCCCCAAGAAAAATCTGTTGAAGGAAGATGCAGACATTCTACAAATGCCTTCTTCTTCAAATTCTTTTGCTGAAGATTTCTCCATCAGTTCAAGATATTGATTGGGATTTATTTCCACCAGAAGATGGTAAAGGTTATTATAAATATCAAAATGTTACAATGATAAGTCTTTTAAAAAACAGACTAAGTTTTTATTATAATAAAAATAAAGACAGTGTGAACATTTGAAATATATTATATTTTAATTGAAATCAATTTCATGCTAGAAAAAGTTAAATAGGCCTGGAAATGCATTAGTGTAATAACTTATGGAATATTTGGAAATTAATCTTAATGTGATGAGTAACTGATATCCTTTGTGGAGTTATTTATGAAAATAAAAGGAATCATTTTTTGTAGTATTTGTTGTTCTTAAATTTATGATTACTTTTTATCAAAGTCAACTTGATGACATTAAATTTGAAAAATACATTGAATAGTTGCTGAGTTAACATATTATGCTTTGAATAGTTACTGAAAATACAGTAGAGCGTCAATTTTCCAAATGGGGATTATCAAAAAGATTGGATATCTGAAATGCCCCTGTTTAAAAAAAGAAATTATCATTTGCAATGAACATGCAATGGTGTATAATGAACATGGCATGGATCATTGGCTTATTACAAACATGGCATGGACCAATTGTGTATAGCAAACATGGCATGGACCAATGCTTATAACAAACATGGCATGGACCAATGCTTATAACAAACATGGCATGGACCAATGCTTATAACAAACATGGCATGGACCAATGCGTATAGCAAACATAGCATGGACCAATGCTTATAACAAACATGGCATGGACCAATGCTTATAGCAAACGTGGCATGGACCAATGCTGTATAGCAAACATGGCATGGACCAATGCTTATAACAAACATGGCATGGACCAATGCTTATAACAAACATGGCATGGACCAATGCTTATAGCAAACATAGCATGGACCAATGCTTATAGCAAACATGGCATGGACCAATGGTGTATAGCAAACAATGCATTGATAATTGGTGTATAACAAACATGGCATGGACCAATTGCATACAAAAACATGGTACATAGCACTAGTGTATAACAAACATTGCATGGACCAATGCTTATAGCAAACATGGCATGGACCAATGCTTATAACAAACATATCATGGACCAATGATGTATAGCAAACAATGCATTGATAATTTGTGTATAACAAACATGGCATGGACCAATGCTTATAAGAAACATATCATGGACCAATGCTGTATAGCAAACAATGCATTGATAATTGATGTATAACAAACATGGCATGGACCAATTGCATACAAAAACATGGTACATAGCACTAGTGTATAACAAACATTGCATGGACTATTGGTGTATAACAAACAGGGCATGAATCATTGGTGTATTACAAATATGGCATGGACCATTGGTGTATAACAAACATGTCATGGACCGTTGGTGTATAAGAAACAGGGCATGGACCATTGGTGTATAACATGCACCAGCAAATAATTCAGACACATGTGGAACACCCCAGTTAAAATCTAAATGTGTATGGTATGGTGCATGCAGAGAAGATTGAGATAATGCAGTGTGCTAAATTCTTAATTCAAATATGTAGCAGAATAACTTGCCTTGACTAATTTTGGACATCTATCAGATGTCCATGATTACTGTCCATAATACACTAATAATAAATAGCAACATACATGCATAATTCTGTATAAATATAAGGTAAGAATATACTCTATTCTGAGTATAACTTTTTCAACACAACATTTCCATGGTAATCTTCCCTTTTCCCAAAACATTCTGGGTTGTATTAGTTCTAAAAATTGATGCTCTACTGAAACAACAGATTGTGTGTTGTTGGTTACAAAAAAAATGTATATTTATCCTAATATGTTCTGTTTTTGTTCTAAGCTGTGACAAGCAAGTCCTACCTGTTTGTGGGAGAATACCTTAACATAACATGTACACTCAGTGATGAGTTGCTGAAAAACTGGACGGCTGATGACATTTTTTTCAAATTTAGTCAGCCCCTAAAGGTAAGATAAAGTCTGAGAAGTCTGTGGGAGAAAGGGTTGTGGAAATAAACTATAGTTGTTGATAAGGACTGTGATCCACTTGGTTACAAACTCCTGTGGACAACGATTGTCCAGTAAATCTACAGAACAGGAAACGAATTTGGTTTTTCTTCATTTCTACAAACATATATTTGGTTGAAGAAATGCAACACTGAGAAAAATGTATCATTATAATATAAATAGGAAAGCCATAGTAATTAAAGAGCCATAGTATTTAAAAAGCCATATAATTTAAAGAACCATAGTATTTAAAGAGCCATAGTATTTAAAGAGCCATAGTAGTTAAAGAGCCATAATATTTTAAGAGCCCGAGTATTTAAAGAGCCATAGTATTTAAAGAGCCATAGTATTTAAAAAGCCATATAATTTAAAGAACCATAGTATTTAAAGAGCCATAGTATTTAAAGAGCCATAGTAGTTAAAGAGCCATAATATTTTAAGAGCCCGAGTATTTAAAGAGCCATAGTATTTAAAGAGCCATAGTAGTTAAAGAGCCATAGTAGTTAAAGAGCCATAGTATTTAAAGGGGCAAAATAATTAAAAAGCTATAGAAATTAAAAAGCTAAAAAAACAACAATCCAACTTTCATTATTAAACCTACATTGGCTCTAGAAAATGAACAGTAGCAATATTCCTACACCTAGCATTGAACAGGAGCAATATTTGGCTACACCTAGCAATGAAGAGTAGCAATAAATATCTCACATATACAAGGGGAGCCACATAAAACTGACATGTCTCTGTGTAATGAGACTTGTGGTGTAGTCCTGATTATCTGGTTATGTCAATGGTTGTATAAAAAATTGCCAATGTTTACTGGTTTTATGTGGTCAACTCTGCGTATTCCACATATGTGTGACACACTTTAAGTAATTTCAGCATGCAATGTGTTTGGGGATTAAGAAAGATACATGTTCACGGGATCTCAGATCATTCACTAAATAACTCCATTACTGAATTTTTCTGTTCAACATTTTGCTATAATTTTAAAAAATTTTAAAAGTGTTTAAAAAATAAATAAAATTTTAGCCTTAGAAATTTCAGCCATAAACCAGCCCCAGTCCAGTAGTGGCTTTTTGCAGTAGGGCTTTTGTAGGAGGAGGGCTTTTGTAGGAGGAGGGCTTTTGTCCGGGTAGGGGGCTTGTCTTTTATTGGGCATCCTTTTGAAAATGCTTAAAAATATCACTTTATAAATAACATGTTCAGTCCAGCTCCATAAGTCCATGTAGGCATTTTATGTGGAACCAACAACCAACAAGCAAAGACCCACAAATGAACTTTGATGTTTATATAGATAGATTTTCTTGAAACTTCAATATTTTAATGATAATCTGAGTATTTCGATTATCAATTTAAAAAAAAAAAATTTCTTTATCAATGTTTTATTGAAATGGCCTGTGGAGAAATGATTGTGGTGAATGGTTATAGATCTTGGAAAATAACAACAAGAACTATCTCTTATGTGATGCAATATGTGATATGACTGTTTCCTGAATCAGGCATAAGTAATTTTAATCAGCAAATAGGTTAGTCAAAACTTTCCACCTCCCCAAATCTTGTGCAGGCCAACAGTCGTGTTACTTGTGTAGAGAGTAGCAAAGTTCAAGTTGTGGACTCATCTACTGCGATGCTGTCCATCCCTGATGTGAGTCTCAGTGAAGTTGGGCTTTTCGATTGCTGTGTAGCCCACAGGGGCTGCGGTGACCCAAAGTTCCTCTTTGTTGGTAGTACAGAGGATATTTACATTCAGTGTAAGTGGAAATAATGGTATCGTGTTGTCCAATGCTAATGTGATTAGCATGAATGAATTTGAACATTGCTATAAAAGGAAATAAAATAAACTTAATGACATTAAATATATCTGAGAGGTTGATGGCCATGTCTATGACAGACTGAAAGATTTTAAATAACTGAGATATATGTCTGTGACAGATTGAAAGATTTTAAATAAATAAGATGTGTATATGACAGATTGATAGATTCAGAGTAACTCAGATATATATTCATTGCAGATTAATGGATTTAAAATAACTCAGTTTCATGACATATTTATAGAGTTAAAATAAATGAGTTAAATCTGAGAGATTAATTAAGTTAAAAATATTGACGGTGAACTACATGTAGGTGAGGGACAGGCTTGCACAATGTGTACAATTGTAAAGGTCTGTTGCATTGTTTTTATTATATAAACAAGAGGAACTCTTGACCTTTCATTTGGTGGCATGTTCTTGGTGGATATTAAACAAAAGTCTCAGTAGCTTGGGAGGGGGGGGGGGTAGGGGCGGTGGCGGCTGCGGGGATTGGACTACCTAAGGGGGCAGTGGTGGATCATATCAGAAGCTTTTTTAAAATCAAAGTTATATAAAATTTGAAAAGAGATATATAATTGTGTGAATGTCTTGCTTGAACAATAGTCATGAATAGGCATGTGTTCGAGAGTACATAGACTTCAGTCAAAGACTAGAAGGGGCAATTAACCACCAGAAATATCTACTTAGTAATGCAAAAGCAACAGACTGTGCAAAAGTTATGCACTTTAAAGAGGAGCCACAGACATATTTTCCAGCACATTCACTGGAACATAATAAGAAGTATATTTACTCTGTTGACAGTTGACCAAGCAGACAAGTGTGAGAGCACATTCAAGTGACCATGTAGGCAACTAGATACACTAAAAAGTAAACAAATGTTCATGCACCTAACTAGTATTGAGCCGCACCCCAACTGTCAGAGGTGCCATGATCAAATTTCTCACCCTGGGATTAACAAAGAAAAACTTAACCATTTGAGCTGGTTTCCTCTGGAGCAGACTGGTTGACAGGAATAAAAAAAAAATGTTGTACCCACAGAAACTGGTTTGATGACTCTCTCAGAAATTTTACTCATTAGTGATATTGGCCAGTATCCAAGTTCGTTTGACCTAGCAGAGAAGGTGGGGTCAAGTGTTGGTCTTACCTATTGCTAGAGCCATGGTGCCATCCTCCTCCATGGACCTCAATTAGTCTCCCTGTTCATGTAACACCGTGCTCTTCATGAACTATGTACCGGTAGCTATTTCCAACTCCATCCTCCTCACATATAAGTGTGGATGAGGCTAGAAACAGCTGCCCCAAGATCTTAAATGTGTGTGGATGATGAGGCTGGAAACAGCTGTCCCAAGATCTTACATGTGTGTGGATGATGAGGCTAGAAACAGCTGTCCCAAGATCTTACATTTGTGTGGAGGATGAGGCTAGAAACAGCTGCCCCAAGATCTTATAGGTGTGGAGGATGGGGTTAGAAATAACTTCCCCAAGACCTTATATGCGTGGAAGATGGAAGTTAGAACATACATGTATTTAAACTTGTTAAAGTATTGTTCAAAAAGTTTAGATGAAAGTAAAGCTAAAAGTGTTTTCAAGAAAAAAAAAAATAGTAAGGACTTTAATAAAGAAGAGTTTTTTGTTGCTGGAGGTTTTTTAACGTTGATAAATATTGCAGACTAATACATCTGTGCATGTCCATTACTTTTCTAAAAATCCCAATTCCACTAAAATTCCTTTCAAACCGGCTTATTAGATATTTATTTTTCAGGATTTATTGTATACAATATTTTAGAAATGTACAAATAAAATGTTGATGATAAACTTCAGATCAACCTGAGAATGTAACGGACTTTAAGTGTGTCATTTACAACTGGGATGATCACATGAATTGTACCTGGACAAATCCTGTTCCTTATGCCGATTATGACCCTAGAGATACATTTTTTCTAATTAAGGAAGGGGAGTTAAGCAAGTAAGTACACAGAGAATCCAGAGTTGTTGTCTTTGTTATTGTTTATAAGTAAAGTAAAATAATTAATACATATTTTGTGATTTCTAGTTTTACTATAATTAACAATATTTAGTGATTTCTAGTTTTACTATAATTAACAATATTTAGTGATTTCTAGTTTTACTATAATTAACAATATTTAGTGATTTCCAGTTTTCCTATTTTATAAAAAAAAAATATTGGAACATCTATATCCATGGATTAGTTTGATCTGATCAGTTGAAGTTCTACATGTGAAATAAAAGTTTAATAATTCATGATTATTTTCAAAATGTGTGGTTCAACTCAAATATTTCATTTCTCTTGTTACAGAAATGACACAAAAACAACTTAATTTTTCTGCAAGAGTTTATAATTATATTGATAAAATACAATATTTTCCATCAAAGTATTTATAGCACCTAAAGTTGCTTACCTTGAAATTGTTCTTCCTCTCCAGTGTCACACTGTGTCCACAGAATGATTCTGTGTCATGTGTGTGGCCAAAAGATCATTTCCAACTGAAAGACACGTACACCATCACTGTTGAAGTCTGGAACACAGTGAACAAGATTCACACAAGTCAAGTTTTTACTCTTAATGCTGATGAAATAGGTGATACTAAATATGACATTTTTACCCTATATGCTGATGAAATATCTGATAATTAATATATTAATTTTACAATAACTCTGATGAAATAGATGATACTAATTATGACAATTTTACCATTTAAGCTGATGAAATAAGTGATAATAAATATAACAATTTTACACTTGATGCCGATGAAATTGATGATACTAAATATGATAAATTACCTAATTACCAATTAATCGGCTGCCAAGGCCCAAATAATAGGCATTTCAAATCTATGTACAAAATAATAAATCAGCGACCTGGTTATTCACAGCCGATTAAATGGAAAAGTGTGTGTAAATTTTTATGATAATAATATTTCAACAAAAAGGAAATCACTTAAGGATGTTAAAGACATGAAAATTAATTAAACATCATTACATAGATACTTCTTTTTAAAGTAAGGAATTCTGATGAACAATTTCCTGAATATACATTTCAAGGAAATGGAATATTGTCGTTTTGTTGTTTTTATATAATGCAAAACATCAAAACCTATTTCAGTTATATACTTAAAATTTAGTTTGTTGGTGTGGAGACTTCAAAACAGTTGGTAGAATGTATCACAAAATGCCTACCATTATTATCCCGGTAACATATATTCTAGTACTGAAATATCATTCCAAAAATGAAGTTAGATATTTTTAATGCTTTTTTCAAAGTACTTAAAAAACAATGTTTCCATGTTAATGCATGCATAAAATTTCCTTTGCCTGTCTGCCTCATATCCCAATGTGTGTCCCTTTGCCTGACTGCCTCATGTCCCAATGTGTGTTACAGTAGGGAGATTATTGCGGGGGTTCCTCTGTATACCTCTAGAAGATCAGGTGCTGCATATGTGTATGTGTGGAGGATGGGGTTAGAAATAGCTGCCCCAAGACCTTATATTTGTGGAGGATGGGGTTAGAAATAGCTGCCCCAAGACCTTATATTTGTGGAGGTTGGGGTTGGAAATAGCTGCCCCAAGACCTTATATTTGTGGAGGATGGGGTTAGAAATAGCTTCACCAAGACCTTATATGTGTTGAGGATGGGGCTAGAAATAGCTTCCCCAAGACCTTATATGTGTGGCGGATGGGGTTAGAAATAGCTTCCCCAAGACCTTATATGTGTGGAGGATGGGGTTAAAAATAGCTGGGTTGCATGAGGCCATCCTGTTTACTGTGAGAGACATCCCATTTGGGTTTTCAATTTTAGCTTTCATTTGTTCTTAATGTTCCAAATGTTGTTTTTTTGTGTTATTAATAATGGCTTCACTAACACTAGAGAATTTTTTTCCAAATTATTTCTTTTTAGCAAACATGATTTCCTTAACTCCTGCCCAACTTTTGATGCAAACCTTGTTATCTGCCCATTCCAAGATGTGGGGGTAATTGGGAGGGGGGCATAATTTCCAATGGAAACATACATGTTTTAAAAGAAAATGTTCTCTCATATATATTTTGCTTCTGGTGTGTCCGGCTCCCTTTTCAAAACCACCCTCCCCTCAACTCCACATGTTTTATATTAATAGTACTGAGTGGGGAAAAAAAGGGCTGTCATGCATGACGTGTTAACTTGGGTAAAGTTAAATTCTTTAGGGTGAGTTGACTATTATATTTATCAATAAAGAGCCATGGGTATGGTGTAGAACTGTCTGAAGGCCTATTGTTTAAAGGCCATCAGGTATGGTGTAGAACTGTCTGAAGGCCTTTTGTTTAAAGGCCAGCAGGTATGGTGTAGAACTGTCTGAAGGCCTATTGTTTAAAGTCCGGCAGGTAGAGTGTAAGACAGTCTGTAGGCCTACTTCTCAAAATACCCAGACCTGGTGTAAAAAAAACTTCACTTGGTTAAGCCCTAGTATAATATATTTTTTTAAAGAAAATTGTTGAATTTATGCACATTCACAGAAACACACACAATCAGAATGTAATATTTGTTAACCTGACATAATCATAACATGATATTTGCTCATCTGATTTTACAGTCAAGCCGGCCCCTGTGAAGAATCTGTCAGTTAAAGTACTATCTGACCTTTGCCTTGAATTGTCATGGACTCAGGAATCTCATGGGCCAAAAAATTATAGAATATCTCAGCAAAAGAAAGTAGATCCCGAATTCAAGGTTAGATATTCCTTTTTCTTTGCTGATTTTTAATGTGTATTTGATACTTAAGAATTGTGTATTTGATACTTACAAATTGTGTATTTGATACTTAAGTATTGTTAATTTGATACTTAAGAATTGTGATTCTGATGACATGATTCTGATGACATGATAATGATGAAATAATATTGATGACATGATTCTGATGACATGATAATGATGAAATAATATTGATGACATGATTCTGATGACATGATAATGATGAAATAATATTGATGACATGATTCTGATGACATGATAATGATGAAATAATATTGATGACATGATATTGATGAAATGATATTGATGACATGATTCTGATGACATGATAATGATGAAATAATATTGATGACATGATATTGATGAAATGATATTGATGACATGATAATGATACTCTTTTCCTGCAATACCAGGTGATCACAGACAATGAAACAAGCAACTCATACAAGATCTGTGATTATGTACCATTCTTAAATTACTCGTTCTCTGTGGATTGTCATCCTCTAGGCCTCAAGGGATATTGGAGTGACCCAGAGATTATAAAGAATTTTAGAACTCCTGAAAAGGGTACTAATTTTACATTTTAAACTTTAGGCCAGTATTTGTATCAGTGGCTAGGCCACCATTTTAAACAATAGGCTTGTATTTGTATAAGTGGCTAGGCCACCATTTTAAACTTTAGGCCAGTATTTGTATCAGTGGCTAGGCCACCATTTTAAACAATAGGCCCGTATTTGTATAAGTGGCTAGGCCACCATTTTAAACAATAGGCCCGTATTTGTATAAGTGGCTAGGCCACCATTTTAAACAATAGGCCCGTATTTGTATAAGTGGCTAGGCCACCATTTTAAACTTTAGGCCAGTATTTGTATCAGTGGCTAGGCCACCATTTTAAACAATAGGCCCGTATTTGTATCAGTGTCTAGGCCACCATTTTAAACTATAGGCCAGTACTTGTATCGCTAGGCCACCATTTTAAACATGTAGTCTTTCACTATAATAGCAATAACATCTTAAATCTATAATGCTATTGTCATTTCCCCAGCTCCAATGTCGGGCCCAGTAACAACAAATGGAAGTTACAACACTTCAGAGTGCATGTACGGCCTTCGAAATGTTACTTTGTACTGGCAGGTCAAGTATCCAAAATTTTAGATGTTTTAATTGTTTCTCTTATCTTGGACTATGGTAACACTATATTACCCTTTAGATGTAACTTATTGTTGGACTAATTACCCTTTAGATGTAACTTATTGTTGGACTATGGTAACACTATATTACCCTTTAGATGTAACTTATTGTTGGACTAATTACCCTTTAGATGTAACCTAATGTTGGACTATGGTAACACTATATTACCCTTTAGATGTAACTTATTGTTGGACTAATTACCCTTTAGATGTAACCTAATGTTGGACTATGGTAACACTATATTACCCTTTAGATGTAACTTATTGTTGGACTATGGTAACACTATATTACCTTTTAGATGTAACCTAATGTTGGACTATGGTAACATTATATTACCCACCTTTAGATGAAACCTGATGTTGGTCTATGGTAAAACTTATTACCATTTAGATGAAACCTAATGTTAAAAAATGTTACTAAAATAATGCCTTTACAAAGAGAAATGATCTTCTGTGGTGAATCAGTCTGTAAGGGCAGGCTGATGTTCACCCAGTGCTTTAGGCAATTCACAGGGTAAAAATCTTCTGTAAAGTGACTGTCTACTGCCAATGGTGTCAAGGGTACCATCTACTGCCCATGTTGGCAAGGTGACTTTCTACTGCCCATGTTGTCAAGATGATTGTCTTTGGCCCCTGGTGGCAAGGTGATTGTCTTTGGCGCATAGTGGTAAAGTGACTGTCTACTGCCCATGGTAAAAGCTACAGTGATTGGGTCAGTCAATCTAAAGCCATACCACCTGTTAAAGCCTAGTCTATATTGACTTGATTTTTTCCTAATGTTTAATTGAAATCGTGTGTACAAGTCGGGTGAGAGATATTTCATGAGAAAGCAGCCAAACATTCTGTGAAAATATTAACTATATTTCACTAGATTCAAAGTAAAAAAAAATTGTAAACATTGCCCACCATCCTGTGTTATCATTTGTGACATAGGCTTTCAATCTTATTGTTCTGAAGTTATAGCTTATTCAACCCTTCCCAAATAATTGGACAAAGCTGGAAGTTGTGTTAGCAAATGTTTAAGTTATAACAGTGACAACAAAAAATCTTGAGTTTTGAGATACTAGTCAACAAATGGTGATCAAACAAATTTACCTCCCCTTGTGTTATATATTAAAAAGAGTAACCAACTGCTTGATTCCTTTGTTTCAGGATGTAGAAGAGTCGTCTAGAAATGGAATTATTATTAACTACTCTGTGATGCACAGTGGCCAGGTTTTGACAAGAGTTCCAGCTGGCATGTTCCAGGCAACAGTAGTTGTCAAGTGTACTGAGTCACCCCTGATGTTGAACATTTTGGCACATAATCTAGCTGGAGAATCAGTTCAGCCATCTGTGCTATCTTTAGCTCCAGCCAACTTCTCAGGTAATTATTAAGCCATCTGTGTTATCTTTAGCTCCAGCCAACTTCTCAGGTAATTATTCAGCCATCTGTGTTATCTTTAGCTCCAGCCAACTTCTCATGTAATTATACAGCCATCTGTGCCATCTTTAGCTCCAGCCAACTTCTCAGGTAATCATTCAGCCAGTTAGGTTATCTTTAGCTCATGTCAACTTCTCAGATTCAGTCATCTTCTCAGGTAATCATTTAGCTACCTGTGTTATCTTTAAATTATTCCGCCATCTGTGCTATCTTTAGCTCCAGTCAACATCTCAGATATCTGTATTATCTTAAGCTCCAGCCAACATCTCAGGTAATCATTCAGCCATCTGTGCTACCTGTAGCTCTTGCCAACTTCTCAGGTAATTATTCAGCCATCTGTGCTGTCTTTTGCTCCAGCCAACGTCTCAGGTAATCATTTAGCCACCTGTGTTATCTTTAAATAATGCAACCATCTGTGTTATCTTTAGCTCCAGCCAACTTGTGAGGTAATTATTCTAATGAGAAAACTCACAGTTTGAACTGAACATTCTCAACTCACTGTACCCTATATACAGGTAATAAGCTCTTTATTTTAAACATGTTTTTTCTGTACAGTGACGAGTAAAGTTAAAGATACTTTCTACATATCTTGGTATAAAAATGGCAGTTTTCAAAGCTGGTGGCAGTCAGATGACCAGATAATGAATTACACTCTTTTCTGGTTATCTCCCTTCAATAAGGTATTGCTTAATTAATAAAGACGATATTTTTTAATTCACTTAAAAGTTAAATCTTACTGAAACATTTAGACTGAGAAATTAAATGATGATGACTACAAATTTGAATATAAACTACTGTAACTTGCTGTATATTAGAGACTGACCAAAAGTGATTTTCTGACTTTTGGCCGAAACAAAAACCAAAAGCTTAAAGTGACTTTCGGCCGAAACCGAAACCAAAAGCTTAAAGTGACTTTCGGCCAAAACCAAAAGCTTAAAGTGACTTTCGGCAGAAACCGAAGCCAAAACCAAAATATTTATATATTTTGAAATTCGTTCATGCATACATTCTTCATACATCGATGGGGGGAAAGTATCAATATTTATATTCTCTTTATAAAAAAATGAATATTAATAGATAAACATCTAATGAATACTTTGGCTTTTACCTTTTAATTTAAAAGTAATTTAAATTCCTTTGAACTGTTTATTAAAATAGTATGGTAAGAGAACATTTGGACGGGGGTGGGGGTGGAGGCAAAATTCATGCAAAATAAACGCTTGAGTGCCCTTTGCTTTTATAATATAATTACAACCTAATACATATACCTGATAAAACCTACAATAATTATTGTGGCTCTAATAGAGCCAATTGTCACCTCAATATCAGTTATTAGGGCTGTTATCGTTGTACTAAAGCTTTGTATTTTCATGTATAGCTGGAAATATCTCGCTGTATTAATATTAAGCCTAGTACCAACACATTAGTCTTTCCGTGCTGGTGACGTAATTATTTCGTTCGGCAACCAAACTGGTGGGGAATTTTTATTTAACCGGGTCTCTTAAAATTGTTATTCTGACGAGTTTCGACGGAGAATCGCAAAGACATCTAAAATTGGTCGCCAAAATCATAAAAATAAATAGGTCTGCAGTAGGCCTACTACATAATTATAATACAAAGCAGTGTTATTTCATCAATAACAATGTTTATTAACATGATAATGATAAATTTCAAGAAATGTTTACATTTGCCTAGGCCTAATTGAAATTTAATATTTTGGAAATATACGACGATTAGGTCATCATGCAGCTGTGAGCAGTTTTCACAGAGTATTAATCATATAACATACGATGACAGCAAGATGTCGAGCAATAATGAATATCGGATTGCCGGCCTAAAGACAGACAGACAGTCTGACTAATGCTAGATGACCAAAAACCTCAGTCACTTACGGCCAGATGGCCCAAAGTCTCACTTACTTTCGTCCGACACCCAAATTAAACCGAAAGTTAACTTTTCAGTTTTGTCCGAAACCAAAATTAAACTGAAAATAGGCCGAAAGTGATAAAATGGCAACTTTTGGCGCTGAAGCCGAAGTTTGGTTTGTCTCTAATGTATATGCTAACCGATTTCTCATGACTTTGAAATTTTCTTTGTATTTAAAACAGGAGCCAATTGCCTGGCAAAAAGTCTCTGGGCCTGGTGTGTTGGTTCCACTGTCTCAAGACTTAACCAAAACTTATTTTGGAATTGCTGCAACTGATAGAACATCTGGCTGGACATCGGGCATCTTCTGGTCCAATAAGTCTTTCAGAGCTGATCCAGGTATGACAGTACTAGGTGCCAGGTATGTCAGCGGCTTGGTGCCAGGTATGCCAGGTATGTCAGCTGCTTGATGCCAGGTATGTCAGTACTAGGTGCCAGGTATGACAGTACTAGGTGCCAGGTATGACAGTGCTAGGTGCTAGCTAGTGAATGATTGATAGCTTGTCAATGATTGCATGCTACAGGTAATGAAAGAAGCTAAATATTTCATTTCTGTATGATGGTTGACTCCATGAAATATTTATCATATGTTTTCAGATGATATCAAATGTGATCCTTACACTTTGAATGTGAAAGGGGGAATACAGTCTGCCCTTATTATGTGGGGCAAAGTTGCCTGCCCTTACATCAGAGTAACTGGCTTTGTCCTCAAGTATTGCCTGATTGATGAGTGCAGCAGTAAGTAATTCTATCATCTCTACTGCCGCAATAGTAATTGTATAATATTTACTGCTGCAGTAAGTAATATCATTTTTACTGCTGCATTAGTAATGATCTCATGCCTTGAACATTGTCACAGAATAATAGTTTCCTGGCTAAACATTGTCACAGAATAATAGTTTCCTGGCTAAACATTGTCACAGAATAATAGTTTCCTGGCTAAACATTGTCACAGAATAATAGTTTCCTGGCTAAACATTGTCACAGAATAATAGTTTCCTGGCTAAACATTGTCACAGAATAATAGTTTCCTGGCTAAACATTGTCACAGACTAACACATAATTTTAAATTACTAAATAAATATTCTTTGTTCCTTATTAGACACTATACAGTGGGATAGGCAGAAGTTGGTTCATGAAATCTTAAAATTCATAAGATTATTTGTTTAAAATATGTAAAGAATTCGGGAGACAAATCTCTATATAATTTATTTTTATGTATAACTTTGGTACTATTAAAAATATGACTTTTTGTTGACCAGCGTCCATGAAGGCCCTCAACTTGTCGGCTTCCCTGAATATGTACACGCTGCAGTCCCTTGTGGCTAATGAAAAGTACAAGGTCATCTTTCAAATTGAATCTGAAGACAAACTTGGACCTGAAGTGCAAACAGAAGTAGTTACACTAGCTCCAGGTGGGTCATTGGAAGTAGTTACACTAGCTCCAGGTGGGTCATTGGAAGTAGTTACATACAAAAGAACTGATGAATTGATGAAAAAATTGAATAAAATCAAATTAATCTAAGGTCATGAGTATGTAGTCATTTAATGCCAAGTTTGATAAGGTCATAAGTATGTAGTCATTGACTGCCAAGTTTGATAAGGTCATAAGTATGTAGTCATTGACTGCCAAGTTTGATAAGGTCATAAGTATGTAGTCATTGACTGCCAAGTTTGATAAGGTCATAAGTATGTAGTCATTGACTGCCAAGTTTGATAAGGTCATAAGTATGTAGTCATTGACTGCAAAGTTTGATAAGGTCATAAGTATGTAGTCATTGACTGCAAAGTTTGATAAGGTCATAAGTATGTAGTCATTGACTGCCAAGTTTGATAAGGTCATAAGTATGTAGTCATTGACTGCCAAGTTTGATAAGGTCATAAGTATGTAGTCATTGACTGCCAAGTTTGATAAGGTCATAAGTATGTAGTCATTGACTGCAAAGTTTGATAAGGTCATAAGTATGTAGTCATTGACTGCCAAGTTTGATAAGGTCATAAGTATGTAGTCATTGACTGCCAAGTTTGATAAGGTCATAAGTATGTAGTCATTGACTGCCAAGTTTGATAAGGTCATAAGTATGTAGTCATTGACTGCCAAGTTTGATAAGGTCATAAGTATGTAGTCATTGACTGCCAAGTTTGATAAGGTCATAAGTATGTAGTCATTGACTGCCAAGTTTGATAAGGTCATAAGTATGTAGTCATTGACTGCAAAGTTTGATAAGGTCATAAGTATGTAGTCATTGACTGCCAAGTTTGATAAGGTCATAAGTATGTAGTCATTGACTGCCAAGTTTGATAAGGTCATAAGTATGTAGTCATTGACTGCCAAGTTTGATAAGGTCATAAGTATGTAGTCATTGACTGCAAAGTTTGATAAGGTCATAAGTATGTAGTCATTGACTGCCAAGTTTGATAAGGTCATAAGTATGTAGTCATTGACTGCCAAGTTTGATAAGGTCATAAGTATGTAGTCATTGACTGCCAAGTTTGATGACTAGTTTGAGTTTTGATTTCATTGTTTAATCATCTAGAAAAACACAAAAACCAGTCACTGTTATGAAATTATAATATTTTCCCCCCACAAAGTATTTTTCTTTCATGGTATTTGTTTTTACATTTTGACCTTAAATGAAAGTTTTGTTGATACTAGGAGTAACTTAATTTGATATTTCAACAATTGGAGGTTGATTCTCGTCAAATAATTTTCATCATTTACACACCACTTTTTAGTTATAATTTTTTTTAATGGCAATTTTAATTAAACTTTTCACAATCACAATTAGAGATGGCTGTTTGATACATTTCTCTCCTGCTTAAAATGTTGTATTCCCAGAAGCCAACACAGCTACCATTGTGGTGATCGTTGTAGTCATAGTTATAACTTTACTCATCATTGCCTGTGGTGTGTTCATGTGGTGAGTCAATAGAGGATTTATTATGTTATTTCTGGTGTAGATTTATTGTTGCAAACCATTTTTTAAAAATTCAATCTAATTACTCAGATGACTTGTAGCTTTCATCTCTCTATATCTAATTACTCAGATCACTTGTAGCTTTCATCTCACTATATCCAATTACTCAGATCACTTGTAGCTTTCATCACTCTATATCTAATTACTCAGACCACTTGTAGCTTTCATCACTCTATATCTAATTACTCAGATCACGTGTAGCTTTCATCACTCTATATTTAATTACTCAGATCACTTGTAGCTTTCATCACTCTATATCTAATTACTCAGATCACTTGTAGCTTTCATCACTCTATATCTAATTAATCAGATCACTTGTAGCTTTTATCACTCTATATCTAAATACTTGGATCACTTGTGCTTTCATCACTCTATATCTAATTACTCAGATCACTTGTAGCTTTCATCACTCTATATCTAATTAATCAGATCACTTGTAGCTTTTATCACTCTATATCTAATTACTTGGATCACTTGTGCTTTCTTCACTCTATATCTAATTACTCAGATCACTTGTAGCTTTCATCACTCTATATCTAATTACTCAGATCACTTGTAGCTTTCATCACTCTATATCTAATTACTCAGATCACTTGTAGCTTTCATCACTCTATATCTAATCACTCAGATCACTTGTAGCTTTCATCACTCTATATCTAATTAATCAGATCACTTGTAGCTTTTATCACTCTATATCTAATTACTTGGATCACTTGTGCTTTCTTCACTCTATATCTAATTACTCAGATGACTTGTAGCTTTCATCTCTCTATATCTAATTACTCAGATCACTTGTAGCTTTCATCTCCCTATATCCAATTACTCAGATCACTTGTAGCTTTCATCACTCTATATCTAATTACTCAGACCACTTGTAGCTTTCATCACTCTATATCTAATTACTCAGATCACTTGTAGCTTTCATCACTCTATATTTAATTACTCAGATCACTTGTAGCTTTCATCACTCTATATCTAATTACTCAGATCACTTGTAGCTTTCATCACTCTATATCTAATTAATCAGATCACTTGTAGCTTTTATCACTCTATATCTAAATACTTGGATCACTTGTGCTTTCATCACTCTATATCTAATTACTCAGATCACTTGTAGCTTTCATCACTCTATATCTAATTAATCAGATCACTTGTAGCTTTTATCACTCTATATCTAATTACTTGGATCACTTGTGCTTTCTTCACTCTATATCTAATTACTCAGATCACTTGTAGCTTTCATCACTCTATATCTAATTACTCAGATCACTTGTAGCTTTCATCACTCTATATCTAATCACTCAGACCACTTGTAGCTTTCATCACTCTATATCTAATTACTCAGATCACTTGTAGCTTTCATCACTCTATATTTAATTACTCAGATCACTTGTAGCTTTCATCACTCTATATCTAATTACTCAGATCACTTGTAGCTTTCATCACTCTATATCTTATTACTCAGATCACTTGTAGCTTTCATCACTCTATATCTAATTACTCAGATCACTTGTAGCTTTCATCACTCTATATCTAAATACTTGGATCACTTGTGCTTTCATCACTCTATATCTAATTACTCAGATCACTTGTAGCTTTCATCACTCTATATCTAATTACTTGGATCACTTGTGCTTTCTTCACTCGATATCTAATTACTCAGATCACTTGTTCTTTCATAACTCTATATCTAATTACTCAGATCACTTGTTCTTTCATAACTCTATATCTAATTACTCAGATCACTTGTTCTTTCTTCACTCTATATCTAATTACTCAGATCACTTGTTCTTTCATAACTCTATATCTAATTACTCAGATCACTTGTTCTTTCATAACTCTATATCTAATTACTCAGATCACTTGTAGCTTTCATCACTCTATATTTAATTACTCAGATCTCTTGTAGCTTTTATCACTCTATATCTAATTACTCAGATCATTTGTAGCTTTCATCACTCTATATCTAATTACTCAGATCACTTGTAGCTTTCATCACTCTATATCTAAATACTTGGATCACTAGTGCTTTCTTCACTCTATATCTAATTACTCAGATCACTTGTAGCTTTCATCACTCTATATCTAATTACTCAGATCACTTGTAGCTTTTATCACTCTATATCTAATTACTTGGATCACTTGTAGCTTTCATCACTCTATATCTAAATACTTGGATCACTTGTGCTTTCATCACTCTATATCTAATTACTCTATCACTTGTAGCTTTCATCACTCTATATCTAATTACTCAGATCACTTGTAGCTTTTATCACTCTATATCTAATTACTCAGATCACTTGTAGCTTTCATCACTCTATATCTAAATACTCGGATCACTTGTGCTTTCATTACTCTATATCTAATTAGATCACTTGTAGCTTTCATCACTCTATATCTAATTACTTGGATCACTTGTGCTTTCTTCACTCTATATCTAATTACTCAGATCACTTGTGCTTTCATCACTCTATATCTAATTACTCAGATCACTTGTAGCTTTCATCACTCTATATCTAATTACTCAGATCACTTGTAGCTTCCATCACTCTATATCTAATTACTCAGATCACTTGTTCTTTCATCACTCTATGTCTAATTACTCAGATCACTTGTAGCTTTCATCACTCTATATCTAATTACTCAGATCACTTGTTCTTTCATAACTCTATATCTAATTACTCAGATCACTTGTTCTTTCATAACTCTATATCTAATTACTCTGATCACTTGTAGCTTTCATCACTCTATATCTAATTACTCAGACCACTTGTAGATTTCATCACTCTATATCTAATTACTCAGATCACTTGTAGCTTTCATCACTCTATATTTAATTACTCAGATCACTTGTAGCTTTCATCACTGTATATCTAATTACTCAGATCACTTGTAGCTTTCATCACTCTATATCTAATTACTCAGATCACTTGTTCTTTCATAACTCTATATCTAATTACTCAGATCACTTGTTCTTTCATAACTCTATATCTAATTACTCTGATCACTTGTAGCTTTCATCACTCTATATCTAATTACTCAGATCACTTGTAGCTTTCATCACTCTATATCTAAATACTTGGATCACTTGTGCTTTCATCACTCTATATCTAATTACTCGGATCACTTGTTCTTTCATAACTCTATATCTAATTACTCAGATCACTTGTAGCTTTCATCACTCTATATCTAATTACTCAGATCACTTGTTCTTTCATAACTCTATATCTAATTACTCAGATCACTTGTTCTTTCATAACTCTATATCTAATTACTCTGATCACTTGTAGCTTTCATCACTCTATATCTAATTACTCAGATCACTTGTAGCTTTCATCACTCTATATCTAAATACTTAGATCACTTGTGCTTTCATCACTCTATATCTAATTACTCAGATCACTTGTTCTTTCATAACTCTATATCTAATTACTCAGATCACTTGTTCTTTCATAACTCTATATCTAATTACTCAGATCACTTGTTCTTTCATAACTCTATATCTAATTACTCAGATCACTTGTTCTTTCATAACTCTATATCTAATTACTCAGATCACTTGTAGCTTTTATCACTCTATATCTAATTACTTGGATCACTTGTAGCTTTCATCACTCTATATCTAAATACTTGGATCACTTGTGCTTTCATCACTCTATATCTAATTACTCTATCACTTGTTCTTTCATAACTCTATATCTAATTACTCAGATCACTTGTAGCTTTCATCACTCTATATCTAATTACTCAGATCACTTGTAGCTTCCATCACTCTATATCTAATTACTCAGATCACGTGTTCTTTCATCACTCTATGTCTAATTACTCAGATCACTTGTAGCTTTCATCACTCTATATCTAATTACTCAGATCACTTGTTCTTTCATAACTCTATATCAAATTACTCAGATCACTTGTTCTTTCATAACTCTATATCTAATTACTCAGATCACTTGTAGCTTTCATCACTCTATATCTAATTACTCAGATCACTTGTAGCTTTCATCACTCTATATCTAATTACTCAGATCACTTGTTCTTTCATAACTCTATATCTAATTACTCAGATCACTTGTAGCTTTCATCACTCTATATCTAATTACTCAGATCACTTGTTCTTTCATAACTCTATATCTAATTACTCTGATCACTTGTAGCTTTCATCACTCTATATCTAATTACTCAGACCACTTGTAGCTTTCATCACTCTATATCTAATTACTCAGATCACTTGTAGCTTTCATCACTCTATATTTAATTACTCAGATCACTTGTAGCTTTCATCACTGTATATCTAATTACTCAGATCACTTGTAGCTTTCATCACTCTATATCTAATTACTCAGATCACTTGTTCTTTCATAACTCTATATCTAATTACTCAGATCACTTGTTCTTTCATAACTCTATATCTAATTACTCTGATCACTTGTAGTTTTCATCACTCTATATCTAATTACTCAGATCACTTGTAGCTTTCATCACTCTATATCTAAATACTTGGATCACTTGTGCTTTCATCACTCTATATCTAATTACTCAGATCACTTGTTCTTTCATAACTCTATATCTAATTACTCAGATCACTTGTTCTTTCATAACTCTATATCTAATTACTCAGATCACTTGTTCTTTCATAACTCTATATCTAATTACTCAGATCACTTGTTCTTTCATAACTCTATGTACTTTTGTAATAATGATTTTAAAGATAACAACATCCATTTCCTAAATAATTTTTCAATTTTAATGATAAAATATTTCGGATAAAACCGATGTTAATTTTTTTAAACTTGTGTAAGTTATCACATTAGGTTCATGCAATATTTTTAAAATTTAAAATTGCATTGAGTGATCAGTACATTTGAGATGCATTCGTTTGTTTCTGATGAACAGGAAGTGCAGACAGTCAAAGTTGAGGAATAAAAAATACCAGCTTGATGATGCATTCTGCACACACCAAGACAAGGTGAGTGATGGCTTACCTATTATTTAACGATGCAATAAAAATTTAAAAAACCAACATTCTTACCCCCTTCCCCTTTGTAGCTACCCTTCTACTTTGTAGCACCCCTTCCCCTTTATAGCACCCCTTAACTATTTTGGACACCCCTTCCCCTTTGTAGCACCCCTTCCCCTTTGTATCACCCCATATGACTTTTACCTCCTGCTATGCTTTACAAAAGTGTTTCCCTCACAATAAAAAACAAGCTCCCCTTTCATTGGAAAACAAGCATTCCTCCCCAAGGAAAACAAGCTCCCCTTTCAATGGAAAACAAGCTCCCCTCACAATAAAAAACATGCTCCCCTTTCAATGGAAAACAAGCTCCCCTTTCAATGGAAAACAAGCTCCCCTCACAATAAAAAACATGCTCCCCTTTCAATGGAAAACAAGCTCCCCTTTCAATGGAAAACAAGCTCCCCTTTCAATGGAAAACAAGCTCCAATAGAAAACAAGCTCCCCGTTCAATAGAAAACAAGCTCCCCTTTCAATAGAAAACAAGCTCCCCTTTCAATAGAAAACAAGCTCCCCTTTCAATAGAAAACAAGCTCCCCTTTCAATGGAAAACATGCTCCCCTTTCAATGGAAAACAAGCAATCCTCCCATAGGCCTATTTGTACACAACTACATGGCCTGTTACGTAGCTGTATCAAGTATGTCATATGTCAAATATCCATTATGAAGAGTAAGGATTTGAGAAATACATTGATTTCTTTGTTTTAAATAAGGTAGCAGACCATCAAACATCAAAAGACAATAGTACCATATTTGTATGGATATATTGTGAAGTTAACATGCCATCAAAAGACAAAAGTACCATATTTTTATTGATATATTGTGAAGTTAACATGCCATCAAAAGACAAAAGTACCATATTTTTATTGATATATTGTGAAGTTAACATGCCATCAAAAGACAATAGTACCATATTTGTTTTGATATATTGTGAAGTTAACAGACCATCTAAAGAGAAAAGTACCATATTTGTATTGATATATTGTGAAGTTAACAGACCATCAAAAGACAACAGTATTGTATTTGTATGGATATAGATTGTGAAGTTAACAGGCCAACAAAAGACAAAGGTATTGTATTTGTATGGATATAGATTGTGAAGTTAACAGGCCAACAAAAGACAAAGGTATTGTATTTGTATGGATATAGATTGTGAAGTTAGCAGACCAACAAAAGACAACAGTATTGTATTTGTATGGATATAGATTGTGAAGTTAACAGGCCAACAAAAGACAACAGTATTGTATTTGTATGGATATAGATTGTGAAGTTAACAGGCCAACAAAAGACAACAGTATTGTATTTGTATGGATATAGATTGTGAAGTTAACAGGCCAACAAAAGACAACAGTATTGTATTTGTATGGATATAGATTGTGAAGTTAACAGGCCAACAAAAGACAACGGTATTGTATTTGTATGGATATAGATTGTGAAGTTAACAGGCCAACAAAAGACAACAGTACAGTATTTTTATAAAAAAAGAGCTACCAAGTCAAAGTCACTTCATTTCTGAATTTCTATTTTTATTTCAGATTTCCTCGGTCTTACCACATCACCCAGCAGGTCTATTTTCCAAGCTAGTAAGTTTTCCTGATGTGATTGATTTCAATGGGTCACTTTCAACCAGTTCATCGTCTGATCAAAGTCAGCTAGCAATCACAGCAGACCTCATGGGTGACAACAGGAGTTCCACAGAGCAGAGTGTACGTCAAGAACCATGCATTCCAGTAATGAATCGTTCATCCTTTGTTGACGTGAATGACGGGGAGGCAATGAAATATTTTCGATCAGAAGAATTAGTTCCCTTACCAGATGACCTCACAAATCCTTCATTCAATGGAGGGAATAAATTGAAGTACCAAGATTCTATGAACACAAACCCAGACTCATTACCGTCTTATTTACTGGTGGCAACCAGCCAAAGTGTAGGATCTACAACAACACAACTGACACCCAGCCAAAGTGTTGGATCTACAACGACACAACTGGCACCCAGTCAAAGTGTAGGATCTACAACAACACAACTGACACCCAGTCAAAGTGTTGGATCTACAACAACACCACTGGCACCCAGCCAAAGTGTTGGATCTACAACAACACAACTGGCACCCAGTCAAAGTGTTGGATCTACAACAACACAACTGACACCCAGTCAAAGTGTTGGATCTACAACAACACAACTGGCACCCAGTCAAAGTGTTGGATCTACAACAACACAACTGACACCCAGCCAAAGTGGGGGATCTACAACACTACACTCTTACATCCCTCACACTGTATCAATGACTCGTCAAGCTGTCCCTGATTACATCCCTTTTAGTTAGATTCATCCCATTTGGTTATATTCATCCCATTTGTTTAGATTCATCTCATTTGGTTGGATTCATCTATTTTAGTTAGATTCATCCAATTTTGTCAATTCATCTCATTTGGCTAGATTCATCTCATTTGGTTAGATTCATCTCATTTGGTTAAATTCATCTCATTTGGTTAAATTCATCTCATTTGGTTAAATTCATCTCATTTGGTTAAATTCATCTCATTTGGCTAGATTTGTCTCATTTGGTTAGATTCATCTCATTTGGTTAAATTCATCTCATTTGGCCAGATTCATCTCATTTGGTTAGATTCATCTCATTTGGTTAAATTCATCTCATTTGGTTAAATTCATCTCATTTGGTTAAATTCATCTCATTTGGCCATATTAATCTCATTTGGTTAGATTCATCTCATTGAGCCAATGACCTGTGCACATATCATTGAGCCAATGACCTGTGCACATATCATTGAGCCAATGACCTGTGCAAAGATCATTAAGCCAATGACATGTGCAGATATCATTGAGCCAATGACCCGTGCATGTATCATTGAGCCATTGACCTGTGCAAATAACATTGAGCCAGTGGCCTGCAAAAATATCACTTGAGCCAATGACCTGTGCAAATATCATTGAGCCTTTCAGTGCCTATCTACTAAAAAAAATGTACTTAACACACAATGTTGACCCTTGACCCATTCTTAGGATATTTCCTAACCATAATGTTGAATTATTTCAGGTTAACAAGATGAGCTTTCAGTTTTGGATTAATTTATCTTTGTTTATTAATGTATATTCTATATTTTCTGATGAATTCCATATTGTTTAATCTGCTATTTTTATATATCTCGTACATTACCGTACTATATAATTCACTATTTCCATATTCTCAGATTAATCACATCTTGATTATCTCTTTGCCCAATGATTTATTTCAATTCTGGTGCATGATAAAATATAGGATTGCTAATGGAAAACTATTGTCTGATAGCACGATTGGTGTGATAACACAGATAGTCTGATAGCACAGATGGTGTGATAACACAGATAGTCTGATAGCACAGATGGTGTGATAACACAGATGGTGTGATAGCACAGATGGTCTGATAGCATTGATGTTGATAAAAATGGGGGGAAAAGAGGAATCTAAGAGAGAATTATTTATCACCTTTCTTGAAATTTTATTTATCTAAAGGAAAGGATTTGGTTAATAAAATGTTCCATTTCTGTAGACAGTGCAATTATTTAGACATACAATTTACTGGTTGTTTTTCTAGTTATTGACTAAATTTTGAACATGCAAAGTGCCATAACTCAACTCATTTAGTGTGTTAGGAAAAAGTAAGTTTATTTTTTGTACACACTTACAATTTCAATAATATTGACAATAAACTGAAAAAGGGAAGAAAATACGTTTTTAAAAAATGTGTAAAGCTAATTTATCAATACACCCTAACCCTAACCCTAGGAGTTAAGAGGTGTTCTTATATATCTGATGGCTTCCCAACAGTTGAATTGAACATTGCTCTGTATACATCATGTAAGTAACTGAGAAATTGTTGTAATGTGTTTTATGAGATCTCAGTATTCCACTATCAGGGTAGAACCTGTTAATACACTCCATGTTCTGCTATTAGGTTTTTGTTTATCCTTCATGTGGGAAGATGACCAAGGCTTCCACTTAGTGGTAGCCTTGACTTGAGTGGTAGCCTTGACTTGAGTAGTAGCGTTGACTTGAGTAGTAGCCTTGACTTGAGTAGTAGCCTTGACTTGAGTAGTAGCCTTGACTTGAGTAGTAGCCTTTACTTGAGTGGTAGCCTTGAATTGAGTGGTAGCCTTGACTTGAGTGGTAGCCTTGACTTGAGTAGTAGCCTTGAATTGAGTAGTAGCCTTGAATTGAGTGGTAGCCTTGACTTGAGTAGTAGCCTTGACTTGAGTAGTAGCCTTGACTTGAGTGGTAGCCTTGAATTGAGTGGTAGCCTTGAATTGAGTGGTAGCCTTGAGTAGTAGCCTTGACTTGAGTAGTAGCCTTGACTTGAGTAGTAGCCTTGAATTTAGTGGTAGCCTTGAATTGAGTGGTAGCCTTGACTTGAGTAGTAGCCTTGACTTGAGTGGTAGCCTTGAATTGAGTGGTAGCCTTGACTTGAGTGGTAGCCTTGACTTGAGTGGTAGCCTTGAATTGAGTGGTAGCCTTGAATTGAGTGGTAGCCTTGAATTGAGTGGTAGCTTTGAATTGAGTGGTAGCCTTGACTTGAGTGGTAGCCTTGAATTGAGTAGTAGCCTTGACTTGAGTGGTAGCCTTGAATTGAGTGGTAGCCTTGAATTGAGTGGTAGCCTTGACTTGAGTGGTAGCCTTGACTTGAGTGGTAGCCTTGACTTGAGTGGTAGCCTTGAATTGAGTGGTAGCCTTGAATTGAGTGGTAGCCTTGACTTGAGTAGTAGCCTTGACTTGAGTAGTAGGTTTGACTTGAGTGGTAGCCTTGACTTGAGTGGTAGCCTTGATTTGAGTGGTAGCCTTGAGTTGAGTGGTAGCCTTGACTTGAGTGGTAGCCTTGCCTTGAGGAGTAACATTGACTTTTCATTGTGTCATACCACCGAGATGATTACATTTCCATGTTTGATTTCACAGTTTGCCTTCTCTTAGATGAGTTGCCATCCAAGGTTAACAAGTCCCATCAACCTGTATGTTCCCATGTTATATGCATCTCATGTTCCACTAATGAGGTAGCATATGTATGTTCCCATTTTATATTATCTGGTATTATAAAACCATTCTTCTCTGTGTTCTTTCACTGAAGGCAACTTTTTGCTTCTGTCACTAATATACTATTGCTACTGTCAGTAATATACTATTTGCTACTGTCAGTAATATACTATTTGCTACCGTCAGTAATATACTGTTAGCTACTGTCAGTAATATACTATTGCTACTGTCAGGAATATACTATTTGCTACTGTCTGTAATATACTATTAGCTACTGTCACTAAAAAATATTTGCTATTGTCAGTAGTATACTATTTGCTACTGTAACTAATATACTTTTGCTTCTAGTTTCAAACTTTCCAGAAAGCCAAAAATTAATTCCATTTTTAACAAAAATTTGCCATTGTCAAAGAGTCTCATGTTTAATAAAGGACATCTGTAGGGTTAGGCCATGGAATTCTGTCTCAGTGGCTGGTACAGTTAGGCCTTTTAATTCAGACTCAGTGGGCGGAAAAGTTAGGCCTTTTAATTCTGTCTCAGTGACTGGCACAGTTAGACCTTTTAATTCTCTCTCAGTGGCTAGTACAGTTAGGCCATGGAATTCTGTCTCAGTGACTAGTACAGTTAGGCCATGGAATTCTGTCTCAGTGACTAGTACAGTTAGGCCATGGAATTCTGTCTCAGTGACTAGTACAGTTAGGTCATGGAATTCTGTCTCAGTGACTAGTGCAGTTAGGTCTTGGATTCTGTCGCAGTGGCTGGCACAGTTAGGCCTTGAAATTCTGTCTCAGTAGCTGGTACCATTTGGCTTTGGAATTCTGTCACAGTGGCAGATTGCACCTGAACATCGAACATCGGAGCGCCATGAGCATGCTATCACAGCATGGAATGAGCGCTTTATAAGTACTCCAATCAATCACCTTGAGCTCAATCTTTTATTTCTTAAATCTTGTTTTTATTACATTATCTTAAGATATTGCTGTCTCAAGGCTAGTTTTAACACCTTGGTGTGTGTCATTCAAGGTAGCTTTCTATGACAAGATTATGTGCTATCCTTTAGGTAGCCTACTTTGTCAGTTGTGTTCTAAAGTAAGTTGTATTTTCTTGAAATCAAATTTTTGCATCTTTAGCATTAAATATAAATCCCATTTCTGTTGTTAAATATGGTTGAAAGAAATAATATCATTCATTCCAATCATATTTCTTTTTTAAAAATGGTTGAAAAAAAATCATAACATTCATTCTAAGTTATCTTGATAACATTCGTCCATAATGAGAATTTTTTAAAATTCAAATATGCATTTTGATATTATTTTACAATAAATACCATGGTAACAGTTGCTATGACAACAAATAAAGTTTATGTGCCTTGCAACTTTTGAATGTTTACATAATTATGTTTGTAACTCTTGAGGTTAAGAAATCAAAATCTAAAAAGGTTTTCTTGTTATACAAAGCCTTATACATTTGTTAAAATTGAATTTTAATGACATTGTATTTCATTAACTGCATTGATGATAGTCAATGATAGATTCTTAGATAGGTGCTTCGTTTATCTTACATAGATAGGTGCTTCATTTATCTTACATAGATAGGTGGTTAGTTTATCTTACATAGATAGGTGCTTAGTCTATCTTACATAGATAGGTGCTTCATTTATCTTACATAGATAGGTGGCTAGTTTATCTTACATAGATAGGTGCTTAGTTTATCTTACATAGATAGGTGCTTAGTTTATCTTACATTGATAGGTGCTTAGTCTATCTTGACTAGATAGGTGCTTCATCTATCTTGACTAGAGAGGTGCTTAGTTTATCACGCATAGATAGGTGCTTCCTCTATCTTGACTAGATAGCTGCTTAGTTAATCTGGAATAAAACGTTTTACATTCAAGCCATTATCTTTTACAAACTTTGTGTTAATGGATTTTAATGTATTTTGTAAGCTTTACTTATGTTGAAATAAAAATAGAATAAAATATATTTGTTTATATTCTGCTTATGTGTTATGTAAAGTAGGCATCAGTTTAAAAAAACAACGAAACAGAACGGCATTATTAGTTCTTCTCTATCTTAAAGGACTCTTTAAGTCATTTTTATTTAGAACTAAGCCAGCATAGAAATTCTGGTTCCCATAGCTGGAATTAAACTAGCATATAAAATGATGGTTCCCATAGCTAGAACTAAACTAGCATATAAAATGATGGTTCCCATAGCTAGAACTAAACTAGCATATAAAATTATGGTTCCCATAGCTAGAACTAAACTAGCTTATAAAATGATGGTTCCTAATAGTTCATGTGTCTCTCAAATTGAAGTCCGCGGGACCACGAAAAGGTTTCAGGGGGGACCGTGAAGGGGTCACTTTGTTGCCCTTTGGTTGCTTCGTCCCGCGGAGGAATCCAATTAGTTTCTGGTGGAATTGGTACAGTCACGAAAGCTTGAGAACCACTAGTACAGTGTAGTTGTTTAGGCACGCTGATGGCTCTCAATCAAGCAGGGTGTTCGTCAAAGGTTTAGGCACACTGTGTCCCTACTAGAACGTTTCGCACATTGTGAAGCGTCAACAATCTGAGTTGTTTCAGTTAGTATATTATAATCTCTCAGATCGCCAAAAAGCCGGCGTGTTTATTCTTAGAAACTTAGAGCTAACTACAGGATAGAACGGTAACCAGACAAAAAGACAAAACGACAAGTGACAAAACGACAAGGTGACAAAACGACAAGTGACAAAACGACAAAGTGACAAAACGACAAGGTGACAAAACGACAAGTGACAAAACGACAAGGTGACAAAACGACAAGGTGACAAAACGACAAGGTGACAAAACGACAAGTTTTCAACGCCAACTCATCCTACGTCTTTAATGCTTTACATACAATAAAGTAAGGTCAATTTTTAAGATATTTTACATGCCTTATCGTTGGAGAAACACGGTATTCTGTTATCAGACTTGCGCATAATTACATTAAAATGAGATTAATTACCATTAGAATTACATGACCTATATTTGTAATTATCTACAATTTACATTACTTCATTCAAAAATGTACTTAATTACTATTACAAATTACTCCACTATTGACCTGTAATTACAATTACTTTTTTTTTTAATTTAAACATTGTTTTAGTAAGACATATTTCCTTTACAGTGCAGTACATGTAAATTTTTGAAAATCCCCTTTTGGATTTTATTGTTATACAAGAAAGTCAGAGAAGTTCATTAAATGATTTTACTGTATATTTGAATACACAATCATATTTTGTAGCAGACCCTTAAAAATTTCAGTGATTGTCTGTGTGTATGAGCAACCATGACATAATTTAAATTATAATGTTCAGCTTGATCATTCATTGGAGACAAAATGTATGTCATATTGGGTCAAAGTACTATATGAGTATGTTGTATACCATGACACTATATTCATAAGGATGTAATCTGCTATTTAGTATTTTCACTTTTACTCTGAAAATAAACATTTACTGAGAAATTAAAAAAGGACAATTACATGGATAGTAATTAATTACAATTACTAATTACAGTAATTAAAAATAAAATGTGGAATTAAATAAAGTTTTTAATTATTATCTCAAGTATGTCTGTTATTTTGCATAAGATTGTGATCTCAAAAGGTGTATTACTATCTAATTACACTGTACAGGAAACTGCACTAACACAGCACTACACTGTTGCACACAAACTCCAGCTGCTAGAGCACATGTGTCAAACTCAAGTTATTTTTCATCACGACTAACACAGAATTAGGCCGACGACTCCACTAAGAAAGTAACAATATTTCAAACCCATCGCTGCGAACATCAAAGCTCTTTGATGTGACCACCGCACGAGTTTATCGTGTTTGCAACGGTAACCAGACAAAACGACAACTGACAAAACGACAAGGTGACAAAACGACAAGTGACAAAACGACAAGTGACAAAACGACAAGGTGACAAAATGACAAGGTTTGAGGTTAGGGTTAGTCTGATAATCCAATACCGTGTTTCCCCAACTAGAAGGCATGTTAAATATAAAAAAAAGTTGACCATACTTTATTGTATGCAGTGGCGTAGCGAGCTTAACTCGCGCCCGGGGCACAATACCCTTTTAGCGCCCCCAATACCTTTTTAGCGCCCCCCCCTTATTCGAAAACCATACAATATTATAGTAAAATATACCATTTGGCGCCCCTTTGTGAGTAGCGCCCGGGGCATGATGCCCCCCTTGCCCCCTCACTACGCCACTGATTGTATGCTAGGCAGTGGTTCCCAACCTTTTTTGTGCCATGCCCCACCTAAGCCAGTGTTTCCCAACTTTTTTTGTGCCATGCCCCACCTAAGCCAGTGTTTCCCAACCTTTTTTGTGCCATGCCCCACCTAAGCCAGTGTTTCCCAACCTTTTTTGTGCCATGCCCCACCTAAGCCAGTGTTTCCCAACCTTTTTTGTGCCATGCCCCAACTAAGCTTTTCTAAAATTCTTTGCCGCCATGTAACATATACATAATTTTTAATATTCAAAAATACGGTTGTTCACTCAAGAAGCTTTAATGATAGATTTTAGGAAGAAATCACTAGGAAATTGGTGAGGAAACATAGTAAGTAAATTTTCAAAACATATATGGAGAACTGACATTCATGTATGAAATAATTTTAATGAAATATTTTTCTATATTATATTAACTATTAGTAATAATTTATTGTTTAACGTTAGTGAGATGTTTGTGTTTTCAAGTTCTAGATAGCTCATTTTCAAATTGCCCCACTGTGGGGCGTGGGCCCCACGTTGGGAAACACCGATGTAAGGCATTAAAGACAGTGGAGGCGTTGAAGACTTGTCGTTTTGTCACCTTGTCGTTTTGTCACATTGTCGTTTTGTCACCTTGTCGTTTTGTCACTTGTCGTTTTGTCACTTGTCGTTTTGTACTTTGTCATTTTGTCACTTGTCGTTTTGTCATGGAACCGATAGAACAGTGGGTTGGTCGGAGCATACGTCTCCAAACTCTCTTCGTGCTAACTTAACTTTTTTTTTTACAGTCTTTTGCAGGAGAAAGATTGTGTGTAATTTTTCACTTCTTTGCGATCCAGCTTGATTCCCCAGCTTTGCGTCTACGCATGATATGAATATGACAAACATTGGAAATGATTTACTATTATTTTTTGCGCAACGCTCAGTACCTAAACAAGGACAAAAAATAATTTTGACAAAGTGGACAATTATTTGAGCCACATGCAGAGGCGTCGCTAAGGTGGGACAGAGGGGACCGATGTCCCTGGGCACCAGACTAGTTGGGGGGGGGGGCCAAAACGTGCTTTGATATTATTTTATTGATGAATATAATAGGTTTGATATTCGAAAAAAGAAAGAAGGCTCTTTAAAATGAATCTTCTCCCTGGGCGTTACTTTAGCTACACCTCTGGGCGCATGGCTTAAAATCGGAACATGTCTTTGGCGTTGGTACTGACGACGCTCCAGCTGTGCTTGGTTGCCACTCTGATTCTCAAACTTGACTTAAAGTAAGCAAAAATGTCCAAACATTATCGTTATACACTGCACTTGCTCATCTCCTAGCCTAAATGGTGAAAACCATAACTGATGAGGTTAAAAGAATGTTCTCAGTGAAGTGATTACAGCGGTGAGCTTTATAAGGCGGATGCACTCAACTTTCGCTTGTTTTCTGAGTTATGCAAAGAAAGGGGTTCCACGGGGGTTGGGAAAGTTTTGAAGAAAGTTTTTTTTAAACTACGTGAAGAAATGAAGCAATTTTTGCAAGACGCTAAACAGGACATTAACGCAAAATACTCGGATGTCCGTTTCCTTACATCCCTGTCATTTTGGTTATTTTATTTTGCGAATTCCATAAATCTGGGGATGCCAGGATAAGAGATCTCAGTGCTACAAGGACGAGGGATCTCAGTGCTACAAGGACAAGAGACCTAAGTGCTACAAGGACGACAGACCTCAGTGCTACAAGGACGAGAGATCTCAGTGCTACAAGGACGAGAGATCTCAGTGCTACAAGGACGAGATATCTCAGTGCTACAAAGACGAGAGATGTCAGTGCTACAAGGACGAGAGATCTCGGTGCTACAAAGACGAGAGATCTCAGTGCTGCAAGGACGAGATATCTCAGTGCTACAAAGACGAGAGATGTCAGTGCTACAAGGACAAGAGATCTCAGTGCTACATTGTCATGAAACAAATAAAGCTTTCAAAATAAAGCTCGAACCATGTCATACAAAGTTAGAGAAGAAGAACTGTGCCCCATTTCCACAGCTTAACAAATGTATCAATGAATACGAGCTTAATATCGATGACGATTTCCTTCAGGTTATGTAACAACATGGATCGATTCTTAGATGATGATACCCTCGAGTTGATGTAACAACATGGATCGATTTTTAAAATTAAGATATCCTTGGGGTGATGTAACAACATGGATCGATTCTTAGATGACAATATCCTTGAGGTGATGTAACAACATGGATCGATTTTTAAAATTACGATATCCTTGGGGTGATGTAACAACATTGATCAATTCTTAGATGACGATATCCTTGAGTTGATGTAACAACATGGATCGATTTTTAAAATTACGATATCCTTGAGGTGATGTAACATCATGGATCGATTCTTATATGAAGATATCCTTGAGTTGATGTAACAACATGGATCGATTCTTAGATGACGATAGTCTTGAGGTGATGTAACAACATGGATCAATTCTTAACGAAGATATTTCTCATTACTTTCTTGACCTACAAGAATTTGAAAAATACCATCGATTTGTCAACAATCAGTTTGTCGAAAAGTTTCCATTTTGAGGACAATTTAATTCAAGACCAGTTTATTGATTTGATAAGAGCTGGGGTGCAAAAAAATTTTCGTGTGAAATGTCCAGTAGTGTTGTTTTTTTGTTTTTGTTTGAAAAAGCACAGTCTTATCCCGATGTTAAAAAGATGACCCTAAGATTCCATTGCCACGCAGCTATGAGTGTGAGGCACTACTTGACACAATCCCGAAACACATTAAATGCAACAAATAGCGAGTGGCGTAGCGAGGGGGGCAAGGGGGGCATCATGCCCCGGGCGCTACTCACAATGGGGCGCCAAATGGTATATTTTACATATAATAATGTATGGTTTTCGAATAGGGGGGGTGCGCTAAAAAGGTATTGTGCCCCGGGCGCGACTTAAGCTTGCTACGCCACTGGTGAGTTGCACTGGCCAAAACAAAGCGAAACCTAGAAAAACTGGTTCGGTCAAAGCAAATGCACCCATCCATTTAAATGTACATGTGATGGCTAGGATGTGCCATTTTCTGAATAGTTTATCAAAAATGTTTTAGTAGCAGTAGCCTATATGTTCATTACAAAAATTTTACAGAGACAGTAACGCAAGAAATCCTATAAAGTTTGAGGACCACTGATAGAGTTAGAACTCAGCCAGCACACAAATTATAGTTCTTGTAGGTAGAACAAAGCCAGCATACAAACTTCTGAATTCAGGATGAATAAAAAGGGTCACCGGGTTTGAATCCCGCCCCTTTTAAAGTGACCGGCACTGTCCACCCGAACATCCGAATCACCCACTCCGCTACTTCCTACATCACCGGCACTGTCCACCCGAACATCTGAATCACCCACTCTGCTACTTCCTACATCACCGACACTGCCCACCCCAACATCTGAATCACCCACTCCGCCACCTGCTACGTCACTTTGCCTGAAAAAAAAAACACACCAAGAGCCATAACATGCAGAAACAGCCAAGGTCCGTGGGAGGGGCGTCCATCACTCGGGGGGGGGGGGGGGAAATAGACGCCGCTGAGCGGAAAGGGAGATCTGATCGACCAGTAAATGAAACTGACTTTCGATGGAGACTATATATTCCTAATAACTTTCGTTGGAGACTACACATTCCTAATAACTTTCGTTGGAGACTACACATTCCTAATAACTTTCGTTGGAGACTACACATTCCTAATAACTTTCGTTGGAGACTACATATTCCTAATGACTTTCGTTGGAGACTACACATTCCTAGTGACTTTCGTTGGAGACTACACATTCCTAATGACTTTTGTTGGAGACTACACATTCCTAGTGACTTTCGTTAGAGACTACACATTCCTGTACAAGGAAAAATCCTCTTACGCCATGGGGCAAAGCTATTCCATATTTTTCATCTCGGATCACGCATCTGGCTCCGTTAAGCACTGACCTCCCTGTATTTGGTATGAAAAAGCACCTCTGTTAATAAACAATCGGCGCATGGACGTATCGCTTGTATTGGCATATCTCCTTGGAAATAGATACTTCCCATTTCCTTTGACATAGTGCACTCCTTAACAATAGACAGCATAACCATGGTACTTGGGTGAGACAGCATAACCGTGGTACTTGGTGAGACAGCATAACCGTGGTACTTTGGCACATTCTGGACTTGAAGATTTGTGTTGGCAGGGATGACTTAAGACCTTGCGATGCCCTAAGCACTCGAACGATTTTGGTGCCCCCAACATTATGTCTAACTCAATATTCAAAGTACAGAAACCTAATACATATATAAACCGTCATGGTCTAAATAAAGCTTTACAGTTCAAAACAAAACTTACACTTAGGATTGCGTATGAAGTTTATATTTGTTATCCCCATGAAATGTATTTTTAAAATCTTTTTAAACGTTTACTAGCAAAGTCTCAGTAAGGTCCATAACAATCTGTATATGACCAGGCTTGTCTTTGCAAGAAATAACAATGACAAACGATAATATTTCCCGTTTTGTTTCATTCAAAAAATCTTAAAGAATTATACTGGTAAAAAGGCCTTTAACGCACAAGTGATTGTAGGTCAAATTTTTATAGACTCCCCTTAATTAATTGACTGTTGGCAAACCTACTCTATATCTAGTAGAGTGAAACAAGGTATGGGCACGTGAAGCCATGACAAAAAGGACGCAACGGAACAAACATGTTGGTAAGAAGCCTTCGTCAGCAAGAAAATGAGTGACCAGCATAAAAATGTAAAATAAACACAGCTAGAATGTGTAAGAGGACAGCAAGAGGAATGTAGTCTAAAACTAACTGGATATTTCCCTTACTGAAGATGGAGCTGATGAAAAGAAAGACGCCCGCGCCCCTTTCCAAATTGTCAGACACGCAGTAGCGTAGGCGTAGGAAAACGAGAGGGTTTGTGAGGTTGGGGTTCCGCCACAGGGGCACCTTTTTCTATACATGGAGAATGAGAATGTCAAATGCCGATTTATTATTTTTTTTCATTTACGCACCCTTTGGTTTCTAATGGGGGATGAAAGAATCAGAGATTTATGCATGAATAATTTAATTATTTTAATTATAGGGGCGTAAAAGTATCTTCAATTATCAATAGCCTATAGCCAAACACTAAAACTACATTGTTTAAAAAAAGATAATATATATAAAATAATTTTTAAACTTATTTGGCCTACTTGTATTGAAAGTCTGATTAGACGAAGTGCTTTTTTGGACAACGCGTATGTACATTGAAGAGATTTTTAAGAATATTAAAAATCATTCTAGGTGATGTTTTGTTTCATTGACTGCTTTGTTATTATTGTTCCTTTTTTTAAAAAAAAAGTTAACTAAACTCTGTGTGTTGAAGAGTTGGTGGAAAGTTGTTGACACTTGACAATGACAGCTAAATCAAATAAAAAGAGGTGTACCAGAACTAGGAAGTAGGAATATCCTGTTACGAAGTCTCTTAAAATCCACTTATTCTATTTATAGCGATTGTAGTCGCAAATAAAACACTTACGTCTAAGGCCTAGGCGTTAACTTGAGACATAGAATAAAACAAGACTTTTTAGATTTAAAATTATTACCTACTCTACTGACTACTGTGCATGATTTAACTTTAACTGATTACCTCAGCCAGTCCCAGTGAGTCAATGAGAGTGTGAGGAGAGTACCCACAGTACTGATAATGATCTATGAGTCAGTGCTTATGATACTATTGATGCAGGCTCAACAATACAAGTAGGCCTAATTATTAATATAAATTATAATAATATTACTTTGATATGGCATAATAATAATAATAATAGTAAAACTAAACTACCTCTAGACTACTGTGACTTTACTTTTTAGTTTTTATTAAGTATTACTAATAGTATACTAGTAATTAGTATTAGTAATTAGTCTATACTATGCTTAGTATGCTAAACTAACTATACTTAAAAAAACCCAAAGATATTATAGAATGTCATACTACACATTACATTATGAATATAATATTAAGAATAACATACTAATTTCAAAATGTGTTTATTTTATTTATATACACGTAATTTCTCACTAATAATAATATTGTAAAAATAATTTTTGTGACATACAGATTGAAAGTTAAAAAGTACAAGAACAACAAGGAAATCCTGTTTCTCCTGATGGCTAAATAATAAAAAAGCATGTAATGACAATGGGTTTGTATCATTTTCCTGTTTTTTCTCTGAAAATTTATATAGCCTATATATGTATATTTGATTCAAAAAATGGTACATTATAGAACTAATTTTTTCTTTATTAAATATCTTTTTTTCTTTTTTTTATGCACCATTACTTAATTTTCAATAAAAATCATTCTGTTTAAATACAATAACTCTGAAAATTTGGGTCAATTTACGCTTTACATCTCATCCTGAGTTTCTGTGTATGAATAAACTCACCTTGTTTAATGTGTTATAGTTAACTTTTCTTTTTTTTGATTAGTATGCCGATGGAATATTTATATTGCATAGCGTGGCTAGACTATTTTTTGCGATGTTTAAAAGAATGGATGTTGACTTTTCTGACATATTTTGGTTTTAATTTTCATTTGTACCCATAATAAAGAGTTAAGCGTATTCGACAAAATTGTAAGTTGGGTTTTTCATTATTTAAAAATATTTGTATCGTTTTTCTTCATTTTGTTTTTACATTTTTTTCACCACAGTGTGTAACTGTAGCACACATGTATTAATTGAGGAAAGGTGTCGACTGCAGGTCATGGACACTGCTTCTGCTTCTATATATTTAGGGCCCTCGATCAATTTATTGATCATTCTGGCTCCTATGCATGTAGAGGGGATTTGCAATGTTTCGGTGCCTGATGTTTATGAGGATATTTCACTGGTTGCAAAAGCTACTTAATGAGGGTATCATGCTCTGGGAGTTGGAAGGCCTGAGGCAATAGACGCAAATGTGTCAAGTGTTGTCGCCTCAACTGTTCCTTTTGGAAGCTTGTTCCGGTCCCTGATTGTCTTTGGCAGGAATGAGCAGTTCCTATACTGGCTTCTCGCTGGTATTAGCTGGAACTGCATGTCATGGCCTCGTCACTGTCTATGGGGGAGAGGGACGAGTTTCTGTTTAATGCTTGAGCAGTGATCCAGCCCATTATTTATCTTGTACATCATGGAGAGCCTGGATAGTCATCGTCATTCCTCCAGCCCAGTGTTTCCAGCATGCTGCCAATACTAGAGGTATTCCTGTAGCCATTCAGGACAAAGTGTGCTAACCGTTGCTGGACCACCTCCAACCTTTCGATGCTCTTCTGGGTAAATGGGTCCCAGGCTGAAGATGCATAATCTAAAAGCAGTCAGACAAAGGCTTTATAGGCTCTTTCTTTCACACTGTAGTTGCTGATCTTTAGATTACGCCTTAAGAACACCAGGCTCTTGTTTGCCTGGTTGCACACATTGTTAATATGCTCGTCCCAGTGGAGATCTCTTTTAATGGCAACACTGAGGTACCTTACGGAGGAAACTGACTCAAGTATATGGCCATGCAGTTCTTAATGGTAGTGTAGAGGTGTACAACTTCTTTTGACTGACAATGTCTGGCACTTGGCAGTGTGAAATTCCATGTCCCAGCTCATCTCCCACTCAGTTAACTGATTGAGATCCAGTTGAAGCTGGTCCTGGTCAGATCTGTTGGCGATCGACCTGTACACTGCAGTGTCATCTGTGGACAGTCTTGCTTGCCTCATATGTAAAAGGGATATAATGAATTGCTACATTCGCCACAAACAAAAGGTATAGCTTGAAATTTAAACCATTCTCTTAATGTTTTACTTTATTGTAATACACAGTATCCATTTTCACTCCCTATTTCTACCGGAAATGCTGGGCACTACATTTTTTATGTCTGTTGCGATGGCAACAAATTTGGAAGCCATGTAAAAAAAAAGTAGCAACTAATGTATTGAGTGCAATGGTGGAGTCATATAGCACATAATTACCAAAAATTGATCTTAAAATTTTGAATTTTCTCATGTATAATAGCCTGAATCCAGTTCCAGAAACTAAAAAAAAATTGACATGCTCTAATTTATTACCTTTATAGGGCCCTGCTACTGGGGTTATTACTTCCCATGCTGGAAACAGCCCCATTCTAAGCCTTTGAGACCTGACCAGTGAAATAATTAATAACATTTCTTTACTTTTATATGGGCACTATCTGTTGCTATGAAAATTTTTTCTGCAATAGGTTTATTAGTTTAAAAATGAATTATTTAGATGTACTAATATGTCAGCCGCTGTAGCGTTTCTTCAAATTGCTTTTAAAATGTGGAGGTTAATTATTTTAGAAGGAAATAATAATTGATACATTTCTTTTATTTCTGCTGAAAACTATCTGTCAGTGTGATATGTTGGCCGCATTAGCTTTTCTGCAAATTGGAGGTTAATTATTTTAATGAGAAATAATAATTTAAAAAATATCTTTAGTTTCAGTGGGACACTATCTGTTACTTTGAATTTTTTTAATCACTACAACTTTATTAGTTTAAAAATTAAGTGTCTAATTGTATTTTCAATATGTTGGCCACATTAGATTTTTGTCAATTTTTTTTTTGATGTGGAGATGATTTATTTTGATGGTAAATATTAATTGATACATTTCTTTACTATCACCTGGACACTATCTGTTACTGTGGAAAAATGTATTTCAATATCTTTATTAATTGAATAGTTATGCAATTTTTTAATATTTATTTTTAAGTATCAGTTTTATCAAATGTCAATACCAACCACACCTTATCATTAACTGATCAGATTAATTTAAGAGAAATAAAAAAAATTAATTCAAAAGTTTATCTGTCCTATTTTTTTCCATATTGTTTTGTTAGGGTCCCCTCATAATTTATTTTCTGCACTACTGAAAACAAGAAAGTTACAAACTTTATTTTAAAATAAGATTATAGGCCTAATAATAATTCTGCATCACATGGCTTAAATAAGTTCGTTAGAAAAACCTGAATTGTCTTCTATAAGTGATAGGGAGATAATCTTGGTGTCATTGGAAAGATAAATGTCAGCCCTTGCAATGCTATGCATTTTGTGAATGATAGATGTATTTGACATTTTTAGATTGAATATTTGTAATATTAGCTAATCAGAATTTAAAAGCATATTGATATAGTTACAGTGAAACTAAAATACTAGAATCGCCTATATAATTGTAGATTAAGTTTCTTTATTGGTTTAATTCTGTCAAAAATAAAAATGTAATTTGTGAAGTGATTACATTCATCAATAAATATTCAGTTGTCGATTTCAAAGTCGTCTCGATGCACTTCATACAGTTAAATCTAATTTTATTAGAATCTGTCTTCAAACTCGAGTTGTAATCTTTTACATGCATGCTAAATGCCGTTCACACAAACAGATATAATCCCCTAGACAAGCGCTTCTATTTAAAACACTAATACCCGACAAGACCCTTTCAGTTTACTAGCAAGAAAGAGAAAACCAAAGCGATTGACACTACTTTTGGTTAATAAAATAAAAATCAGTTTGTGCTCGTCAAGTTACTGTTTCTGTTTCAGTCGTGGGTCAAGTTACTGTTTCTGTTTCAGTCGTTGGTCAAGTTACTGTTTCTGTTTCAGTGGTTGGTCAAGTTACTGTTTCTGTTTCAGTCGTTGGTCAAGTTACTGTTTCTGTTTCATTCGTTGGTCAAGTTACTGTTTCTGTTTCATTCGGTTGCAGTGTCCTATAAACTTACATGTTCTTTATGTCTTTTTTGTTGGCTTACAATTCTTCTTCTTGTTCTATATTTTGAGGGCCCACGATTAATGAATTGATCATTCTGGCTCCTATGCCAACCCCAATTAAGAAGTGCCTTTCCTTAGAACGGGAAAGTCATGCCATGCCTCTGAAAATATTAAGATACTTTGTTAATGCCGATAAGAAAACATAAATATTATTTTAGAAGTTTTGATTTCTTGTGTTTTATTAGAGTAATTGTTTCTTTGCAGATCTAACTTCAAAAAGCGAGCTATTCCAGCTTGTAGAAGAGTTAAAACAGGACAATGTCATCAAATCTCATCGTTCTTTTCTGACAGTATTGAAAAGCTCTTTTACTGGTGAAGAGTTTTTGAACTGGGCTAAGGAAAAGAAAAATATAGGTAGGAATTATTACTCATTTTTAGTATTGAACTCATTTTTAGTTCTGAGACTAAAAATTCAAAACATTATTATCACCAATATGAAACTATTGTTTTAAAACATGGACATAGATTACTGGTATCTCAAAATGATTTGTGGGGTTTGTTCCCTTGGTGTAGGCAGTGTTTACTTGGGGTTGGCAATATTTACTTGGGGTTGGTAGTGTTTACTTGGGGTTGGCAATATTTACTTGGGGTTGGTAGTGTTTACTTGGGATTGGCAGTGTTTACTTGGGGTTGGCAGTGTTTACTTGGGGTTGGCAATATTTATTCGGGGTTGGTAGTTGGCAATATTTACTTGGGGTTGGTAGTTGGCAATATTTACTTGGGATTGGCAGTGTTTACTTGGGGTTGGCAGTGTTTACTTGGGGTTGGCTGTGTTTACTTGGGGTTGGCAGTGTTTACTTGGGATTGGCAGTGTTTACTTGGGGTTGGCAGTGTTTACTTGGGGTTAGCAGTGTTTACTTGGGGTTGGCAGTGTTTACTTGGGGTTGGTCACTTGGGGTTAAAAGGGTTGTGAGAGTGTCCACTTGGGGTTGGCTGATGGTATGGAAGGAATAGGTTGTAAGTGGGAGAATGGTCAAGAGGCATGAAATAAAAGATCCCATGGAATGAAACAAATGGTCCTTTGAGTGTGAGTTCAAACTTCTTTGATCTTTGATGTCTGCCTTTGTTTTTTATCTTTGATGTCTGCCTTTGTTTTTTATCTTTGATGTCTGCCTTTGTTGTTGGCTGTATGCAGATGTTCTGCATATAAGAACATGTCAGTCCTGTATGTGGTGTGTTACCAAAAATTTGAATTAATTTATTCACATTCCTCATTATTTTTTTTGGCTCTTGTACAGACTGTTTTCTAATCAAAGCATTACACTGGTATCTATAAATAATAATTTTCTCAATATTTAATTTGAATGCTTTTAATCAAATCTGAATTAATTGTGGTATGTCAAGTACATTCACTTTTACCTGACTGATTAGATTTATTTGTTTTGTAAAAGTCATCAATCAACCATTAAACCCATTTTTTTTTGGAGTGGATATGGAATGAAACCCATAATCCTCTGATATGGAGTGAAACCCATAATCTTCTGATATGGAATGAAACCCATAATCTTCTGATATGGAATGAACCCCACAATCTTCTGATATGGAATGAACCCCATAATCTTCTGATATGGAATGAACCCCATAATCTTCTGATATGGAATGAACCCCATAATCTTATTATATGGAATGAACCCCATAATCTTCTGATATGGAATGAACCCCACAATCTTCTGATGTGGAATGAACCCAACAATCTTCTGATATTGAATGAACCCCACAATCTTCTGATGTGGAATGAACCCCACAATCTTCTGATGTGGAATGAACCCCATAATCTTCTGATATGGAATGAACCCCATAATCTTCTCAAGTGGCACATAATACAATATCATCACTGTTTTTGTTTATTACAATGTCTATTTACACGTCTTGTTTCAGATGATAAAAAAGCTCTCGAGATTGGCGAAGGTTTGCTAAGACATCAAGTTATAAAACCCCACAAGGCCCAGGCAGCTATTACGTTCAGCCCCACACACCTTTATGTTCTAGTGAAGGATGAGGAATGTGACGCTCTTAATGCGGGGAATGTTTCGGATGATGTGCAGACAACGACAGGTAAACACTGACTTAGGATGGCACAAGAGAATCACTTAATGCTGGGAGTGTCCACATCTCTTGGTTGAATAACACTGTGTCCTGAAATAAGTTTCAGCCTTTGTTACAAACATACTCCAGCATTAACATACGGCACACAACCACACATTCAGAATTTTTGTTGAAATCATTGGTCGAAGTTTGAAGTTAATTTGACATCCCAGAATTTTTAACTTACCATAAAAGATGAAGTTGAGTACAACAAAGATTGATCTTACATTTCAGCTAATCAAGTCAGTGAGCAGATGAGGAAGTTGATTCTCAAACTGTATGGACGCTTTTTATCTGAGGATGGAAAAGTGAGTATGGCAGGAGGTGGTGGACAACCCAAAAGAGTGCCCCCCCTCCTCACCCCACGGTGAAGCTCCAAATTACCCCCTCTGTTTGTTTGCCTCACAGTTTGCCCTTTGGTCAGCCCCACTGTTTGTCCCACAATTTGCCCTTTGGTCAGTGTTATGACCTTTTCTATCCACACTTAAGTGCAACAACACAGTCACACTTGGTCCACACTTAAGAGCAACAACACAAACCACACTTGATCCACACCTAAGAGCAGCAATACAGTCATACTCGGTCCACACTTAGGAGCAACAACACAGTCACACTTGGTCCACATTTAAGAACAATAACTCAGCCACTCTTGGTCCACACTTCACTGCCACATGCGGTCCACACTTAAGAGCAATGAAAACGTTCAATGGAAGTTACTATAACAGATCCTTACTGAAATTATCCTATCACAGCACGTGGTAGTTCTCTATCAACGTCTCACTGCACTGACACTTGTGCTAGGACCACTCTCGCCTCACTAATTGATGAGGACTTGCCCCTTTCCTCACTAACAACAATGACTCAACCGTACTGACCAATCTGAACTCCATGAAATGATCTTGCATAACCCGACCAATCACAACTCTCTCTCACAAAACATCTCACCAACTCATACACAAACAATCTCGTTCACAAATTCAATTCACAACAGTCAGCCCCACTGTTTGCCCTTTGGTCAGCCCTACTGTTTGCCCCAAAGTTGCCCTGCCGTTTGCCTCATCGCTTGTCCCGCTGTTTCCCCCAGTTAGTCCCAGTATTCCCCCTCTCCCCCCATTAAGCCTGTTGTCCTGTCTCAAAGGTTTAGTAAATTTGTGTATGTGGTTTGTGAACAGAAGGCCTTTCTTTTTTCATATAAATGGTTTTGGTCCCTGACATATATTTATTTAATTGTACTACTGCTCTCTTTTTCTGAGTGATTGATTGTCATACATAGTTAAATGTTCCATTGGGTTTTTCAATTTATGGTAATCTCTAGATATTTATATGTGTGTTTCAGTCAGTTGACTATGAAGGAATGAAAAAAAGCGAAGACTTCAAAGCATACGTGAACCTGACCAAAGAACTGAAAAGAGTGGATATTCAAACAAGCTCAAGAGAAGAAAAGCTGGCTTTCTTCATCAATGCTTACAACGCTTTGGTGATCCATGCCAATATTGTTAGGGGACCTCCAAACAATATGTGGAAACGCTATAAAGTAGGTCTTATAATTAAGACAAGTGTAACCCCAATCTGGGCATTCCCCCCCCCCCCTCCCAACCCCCACCCCCCGGACCCATTTGTTTGGACTGGTGATCATCATTTTTGTTAAGATAAGATAGATTCTTGTATTTGTCCAAATAATTGGAAATATTTTTTTATTACATTGTACTGTGCATATTCATTTTAAGAACATACATAAATACATTTTAAACTATAACAATTTTAACACGGATAACCTAAAGTGTTTTTCAAGTAAAAAAAAAAGTTTGGCATATAAAAAAACCATAAAACTTTATTATCTCAATGACAATATTGACTTCATGATTGATCATTTTAGATTTGATAACTGCCTGGGAGGTGAGTGCTATACAATACTGACAGGTGGGTGGGGGGGGAGGGGGCAGTATGCTGGACAATACTGACAGACCGGTGGCAGCTTGCTGGAAAATACTGACAGACTGGGGGCAGCATGCTGGACAATACTGACATAATGGGTGGAGCTTGCTGGACTATTCTGACTGACTTGGTGAGCTTGCTCAACAATTCTGACAGACTGGGGGGTAACATGCTGTACAAAGCTGAATGACTGGGGGGAGCATGCTGGACTATTCTGACAATCTGGGGTGAACATGCTGAATCAATGTAGTTTGGGTGCTGCACTTTATATATGTATATATATATATATATATATATATATATATATATGTATATATATATATATATATATATATATATTTAATGTAAATAGGTTTGCCCTCCTAATATATATGATCAATATAGATAGGGTTGCCCCATAATTTTAAAAAGACCACAAAAACCCCCATTATTTTCCAGAACACCAAATACAGGGACAATAGATTTGTACTATACTAAATAATCATTGCTAATGTGTATCTACACTGTAAATTTAAAAATATGTTGATCTCTTTGAAAAGAAAGGAAAACCTTGAAAAATTGTCAATTGAAAAAAATAGCTGACTAAAAAATGTTTTTGTTTGCCACTTTGCACTTGGCACAGAGTAAATGAATTGTCATAAACTATTTACCACTTCTTTTACCAAAGCATATTAGGCCATAGAACATTCAGCTAGTTTTTAACATATTATCAAGGGACATATTTAGCTAGTGTTTAGACCCATTATCAGAGGACATCTTTAGCTAGTGTTTAGACCCATTATCACAGGACATATTTAGCTATTGTTTAGACCCGTTATCAGAGGACATCTTTAGCTAGTGTTTAGAACCATTATCAGAGGACATATTTAGCTAGTGTTTAGAACCATTATCAGAGGACATATTTAGCTATTGTTTAGACCCGTTATAAGAGGACATATTTAGCTATTGTTTAGACCCGTTATCAGAGGACATATTTAGCTAGTGTTTAGACCCATTATCAGAGGACATATTTCATTGAGGCTATTGCAGTTTTTGTCACTGTATTGAAAGGGGGCCAAATAGTATGATTGTAAGCAAAAAATTGAAAAAAATTAAACCTTATTGATAGTTTAGTAAATTTCAAGTTATGCCACAGAACAACATTTAAAATTACAAAAACAAAAAATATCTCCAAGTACCTCAACATGTGATGTATGTTGAATGTCACTAAGTTAACCCTTATGCTTAGATTTATTTTGAAAATCACAAAGTCTAAATTGTTGCCTTGTTAATGTTCAGTTTTAGACAATGTCATTAGTTGCCTTGATAATTTAGCAACTCTGTGAAGCACATAATTATAATGAATTATTACTTTAAAAAAATTGAATTTCTATTTTATTTGTTTCAGTTTTTCAACAACTCCAAGTACATTATAAGTGGTAACACATTTTCTTTACAAGATATAGAAAATGGAGTCCTAAGAGCCAACAGGAAAGGTGTTGGTAAGAAACATTTCTACATCATTGTCACATATTAGTGTGTCACTGACATAGCACTGTTACATATTGGTGTGTAACTATCCTAGATAGTATGTAAAGGTGTGTAACTATCATAGTACTGCTACATATTGTTGTGTGACTGTTTTAGTACTGTTACATATTGGTTTGTAACTACCTTAGATCTGTTAAATATTGGGGTGAAAATATCATATTACTGTTACATATTGGTGTGTAACTGACATAGGACTGTTAAATATTGGTGTGTAACTGACACATGACTGTTAAATATTGGTGTGTAACTGACATAGTGCATTTACATATTGGTGTGTAACTGCCTTAGTATTATTACATACTGATGTGTAACTACCATAGTACTATTACATACTGATGTGTAACTACCATAGCACTATTACTGATGTGTAACTACCATAGTAGTTTGGGTAGAAATAAATACACACCGATTCAGCAAAGGGATTTTACAATGTCATCTAGCAGTGGCATCTATCAATGTCATGCAGCTGTGTCATCTAGCAAAGTGATCCAGCATGAGATTTCTGTCCAGCTCCTGGTATCATTATATTTATTGTTATTATTTCTAAGTTTGGTGTCAAACTCCGATTTATATTTAATTGGTTTCATTCATCAGACTCTTCACATGTTCCTATGTCATTATACACCAAATTAAGCACAAGTCCTTTCCTATTAGTATTGTAACTTTAATCTATAAACCTGTTTGACAGGCTGTACATTTCATCACACTCAACATATTAAATATTGCAACTGGCTATCAGAGAGAAGAATACTATTAATACACAACCATCCCCTACAAATATCTTGCTACGACTGCTGACAAATAAGCAGTGTGCCACAAAACAAACACTAGACAAATAGTCATAATTACATGAAAAATATGTCACCAAGTAAAATGCAGGAAGGTGTTCATTAATAAATAAATCTTTTAAAACACACCGGGCACAATAAACATAATATCCAGTGCGCAACAACTATTAGTGAAATCCCATGGTAGACTACCACCCCACCCTTTTCTGTTTCAGTTTTAAATAGCCTAAATGTTACTGGACATTTGGCATCAAAATGAATATTTAAGTTAAGTGAAATATTGTTTTGAATTTCCTTTAAATAGAAGCATTGAAGGATGGTGAAGGCTAATGAAAAAATCCAATCTAATTTCAGGTCAGTTTGTGCATCCATTTGGCAAAGACGATCCCAGGCTAAAAATAGCGCTGGACAGACATGAGCCACTTATTCATTTTGCTTTGGTCTGTGGAGCCAAGAGTTGTCCCCCCATCAAAATGTATACAGCACAAGTAAGCAGAGGTTGATCCAATTGTTGTATGTAGCTTAGGCTGATTATTACGAACCGTTATGAATTGAGAATTTAATCTCTTAATTTTAGACTATGTCTCGTTCTAGAAACGGTCCATAATAAAGGACGATACCAACATTTAAAAATAATACCAAATAAAACGACAATCAAGGCCAGAGCTAATTACAATTAATAACTTTTTAATTTGTGAACTTCAATTAAATAATAACAGCAAGTGAAATATGATTGAAATTATAAACTTACAGATTTGCTGGTACCGGTACTGTATATAAAAATACAATGAGCACAAAATTGTACGAGGAAATAAAAATATCTACACACAACAAAGTATGACATAGCATCTCGTGATCAAAACAAAATCTCTCTCCTCTCTATCGGTCAGCCCTTTTTATAGGCATTTCCTACTAATGTCTAGAACCGTCTAAGGCATTGTTTTGCCTTCTCGTTTTATCCAGAATATTCTATTATTTTCGACAGTTCTCCTGACTAGAATAAATAAGGTTTTTCTAGCCACACTTCAAAGGCGGTCACTAGAGGTCACGAGGGGTCATGCACGTGGGACGCGAGATAGTCGTGCTAAAGAATACGTCATCCTTCATAACACTGATCCTATTGTTGTATGTAACATAAGATGATCCTACTGTTGTATGTAGCTTAGGCTGATCCTATGGATCCTATGATAAATTGTATGTATCATATGTTGATCCTATTGTTGTATGTAGCTTAGGCTGATCATTTTGTTGCATGTATCATATGTTGATCCTATTTTTGTATGTAGCATAGGTTGATCCTACTGTTGTATGTATCATAGGTTGATCCTATTGTTATATGTATCATAGGTTGATTCTATTGTTGTGTGTGTCATTGGTTGATCCTATTGTTGTATATAACATAGTTTGATCCCATTGTTTTAGGTAGTATAGGTTGATCCTACTGTTTATGTAGCATAGTTTGATCCAACTGTTGTTTGTAGCCATTGTTGATCCTACTGTATGTAAAATAGGTTGATCCTATTGTTGCATGTACCAATAGGCTGATCTTATTATTGTATGTAGCATATGTTGATCCATTTTTGTATGTAGCATAGGTTGATCCTACCCTTGCATGTAGAATAAGTGAAGGAGCATTGCTCAATTCATTAGCCTTACTCTCTGGTCCTTGCCCATTTGATCAAAGTGAAAGACTTAGTCAAGACTACTTGAGATAGACAAGGATGCAGTAGACGACCATCATTGTGTCTGGTGTGTTTCACTGTGCGTTTTATGTGTTATGTGTCTCAAGAGTTGTCTCATTTTCATTGTGTCAAAGACATACTGCCTATGGGACTCCATCTCCAGGTTTGGTTTTAGAGTTTGCATTCTCTTAAATGAGTTGCCATCCAAGGATAATGAGTCCCATCCACTTATTGTGTTATGTCTGAGTCTTGTTTGATTTCCTTTTTATCTTGTTGGATTATTACCAAGTCTTGTTGGATTTCCTCTCTGTCTTTTTGGATTTCCTCTTTGTCTTGTTAGATTATGACCAAGTCTTATTGGTTTTAGCCTTTGTCTTAAGTGTTGTGTCTCGTCTGAGTTAGCTGTCTTTCTTTGTCTCCAACAAATGCCAATAAATTGTATTTTTGTTGGATAGCCTCACTGTCTTGTTGGATAGCCTCACTGTCTTGTTGTATAGCCTCCAATGTCTCATTTAAAATCATAAGGAAAGCCTGAACTCGGCATTCGTTATTTAAACAGACTATAATTTGATATTTGTTCATATTTCTGTTCACCTGGAGTCGGTTCCCTTAGTACTTTGACATCTTGAAATTGGGTAATTTGCCCTTTAATTATTTATTATTATTAATTCTAACCAGCTAAAGTTTGTGATGAAATATTGAAGCACTCACAATGGCATCAATTGACTTGTACATTTTGAACTTAACTTACAGAATATATACAAGGAGCTTCAGATGGCCGTACGTGCATTTTTAGATGGCGATGATGGGTGTGAAGTAGATGTCAAATCTCACACAATTCACCTGTCATCTATTTTTAAGTGGTACCGGGAAGATTTTGGCAGAAACAAGGAGGAGGTAAGAATTTCAAGCTATTAATATTTAGCTGTCAAGCTAGAGATGTTTAGATCTTAAAAATAAACAAATCAAAAACTTTTTCCCCTGGAGATTTGACCCAAGTAAAAGCTCCTGTATGTTGATTTAAAAATTGTAATGAACAGTTAACATTGTTGTGATGAACAGTTAACATTGTTGTTACTCTATTATTAGAATTCTGAAAATATTTATTTTTTATGCTTCTAGATATTTTTATTTTCTATATTGAAATTTGTTTTAGAGTGCATTAGAAAATTCTCAGATATGAATTAGGTTAAATGTGTAGTTAGCAATACAATTTTTCTATCTTTCATTGATAGATTTTATGAGCTAATCATACATCTACTATTTCTATCTCCAGTTGGTAGAATTTGTGGCTAGTCATATGGCAGAAGGACAAAAGCTGAAAGATCTTAAAGCTGTCACGGAGACTAAGAATTTCAAAATTTCTTTCCTCAAATACGATTGGTCACTCAACTCCAAGGCTTAGGATAAAATATGTCACTCAAAGCAAATCCCTGGAATTTAATTTGTCACTCAACTCCAAGATCTATCTAACCCACAAATCATCAGAAGCTCAGTGGTGTCACAGCCAATGTAATAATAGGCCTTTCCTAAAACTCAATACTATCAATGCTAATAACAAGTTTTATGATTTTTAAAGGGGGATAACTCTAAAACATTATCTTTTCTTTCTTTTTATAGAACACTAAAGGAAATATTTCATGTGTTAATTATTAAAAAAAAAAAAATTTTGAATCAAGCTGAAATTTCTGGAGTTTTTTTCTTAAACCTAACTTTTAGGTTTCAGATGTTAACTTGTGCAACTCAGATGTTAGCTTATTACTGAAATGTTGGCCCTGCTAAACAAATTCCTAATTTATTTGAATTTTTTTGTCATGAAAGCGAGTTTTGTAGTCATCACTCATGGTAGGGATAATTGCGATAGTGGAGCTATCGCTAGTAGCAGTTCAAGCTCTATAGTGAAGGTATCACTAGTAGCAGTTCAAGCTCTAATAGTGAAGGTAGCACTAGTAGCAGTTCAAGCTCTAATAGTGAACGTATCACTAGTAGCAGTTCAAGCTCTAATAGTGAAGGTAGCACTAGTAGCAGTTCAAGCTCTAATAGTGAAGGTATCGCTAGTAGCAGTTCAAGCTCTAATAGTGAAGGTAGCGCTAGTAGCAGTTCAAGCTCTGATAGTGAAGGTAGCGCTAGTAGCAGTTCAAGCTCTAATAGTGAAGGTAGCACTGGTAGCAGTTCAAGCTCTAATAGTGAAGGTAGCACTAGTAGCAGTTCAAGCTCTAATAGTGAAGGTAGCACTAGTAGCAGTTCAAGCTCCAATAGTGAAGGTAGCACTAGTAGCAGTTAAGTTCCAATAGAGGACGCAGTGGAAATAGAGCACTAATGAATTTTATAGGTATTATAGAAAGAAATATGTAGGTCACCAATGAATTTTTATAGTTTAATTTCAATAAACCCAAATAACTTGATATTTTCTCAACTGACACAGTCAAGTTTTATGTGTCTGATAAACTTGTTTTGATGATAAGAAGGACACAGCATTCAGTAGCACAGTGATATTATTTCACATAGCTAACAGAATTCTGACATTCATACCGTAATATTCCTTGTCCAATTTACCGTAATATTCCTTGTCCAATTTACCGTAATATTCCTTGTCCAATTTACCGTAATATTCCTTGTCCAATTTACCGTAATATTCCTTGTCCAATTTACCGTAATATTCCTTGTCCAATATACCATGATTACTTGTCCAATGTACCATAAGGTTCCTAGGCCAATGTACTCTCAGAATATCTATACTTACATGGGTCTCTTGATTCATTTTCTATTAGTTTAAATGTTTCATATAAAAGCTACTAAAAAAAGAGTTGACACAGCAGCATGCTTGCATTTGACAGTTTGTGGGTTAAGCTATGTCTGTTTACTAAACTGTCTGGTCTTCAATATCAATGTTCAATCAGCTTGATGGTCTGCTCTGATATCAATGTTCAACTAGATTGATGGTCTGTGATATGAATGTTCAATTAGATTGATGGTCTGCGATGTGAATGTTCAATTAGATTGATGGTCTGTGATATGAATGTTCAATTTGATTGATGGTCTGTGATGTGAATGTTCAATTAGATTGATGGTCTGTGATGTGAATGTTCAATTTGATTGATGGTCTGTGATGTGAATGTTCAATTAGATTGATGGTCTGTGATGTGAATGTTCAATTAGATTGATGGTCTGTGATGTGAATGTTCAATTAGATTGATGGTCTGTGATGTGAATGTTCAATTTGATTGATGGTCTGTGATGTGAATGTTCAATTAGATTGATGGTCTGTGATGTGAATGTTTAATTTGATTGATGGTCTGTGATATCAATGTTCAATTAGATTGATGGTCTGTGATGTGAATGTTCAATTAGATTGATGGTCTGTGATGTGAATGTTCAATTAGATTGATGGTCTGTGATATGAATGTTCAATTAGATTGATGGTCTGTGATGTGAATGTTCAATTAGATTGATGGTCTGTGATGTGAATGTTCAATTAGATTGATGGTCTGTGATGTGAATGTTCAATTTGATTGATGGTCTGTGATGTGAATGTTCAATTAGATTGATGGTCTGTGATGTGAATGTTCAATTTGATTAATGGTCTGTGATGTGAATGTTTAATTAGATTGATGGTCTGTGATGTGAATGTTCAATTTGATTAATGGTCTTTGATGTGAATGTTTAATTAGATTGATGGTATGTGATATAATTATGTCTTCTCCATTGACTGTACACACTTGCTGTGGATATCATAATGAAAATAACAATGGCCAGCACATCAGTACCAACTAATGGAATGGCCAGCATCACATGACAGACCTGGATTTGGACAATGAACTTATAGATGAAAACACAGACATGCATAAATAAGAGATAAAAATATCTTTTGCTAAATTAAAAATATCTAAAAATGCTTTTATAATCTCCAAAGATGTTATTTAGAATCTCTAAAGATAATATTTAGAAAATATAGCTAGTGATATTTTCTCTTCCTTAAAAAGTTTGAGTTTATATTTTTTAAGGAGATATGCCATCAAAGGGACACAATGCAGTAAAAAGGACTATTCAGGTATATTAATTTTTCATTCGTTCTCCTGACAATGCTTTGTTACCGGACAATGCTATGTTCCCCTGATTTTGCTATGTTCCCTGACAATGCTATGTTCCCCTGATTTTGCTATGTTCCCCTGATTTTGCTATGTTCCCTGACAATGCTATGTTCCCCTGATTTTGCTATGTTCACTGACAATGCTCTGTTTCATGACAGCATTACGTTTGCTGACAATTCTTTATATTATTCTCCTGAAAACACGCTGTTTTGGTAACAGCTGGATATATTAGCAAAATTGATCTGTTAACAAAGACAATTCAATACTTTATTTTTGATCCTGGGAAATCATTTTAAAAAATTATTTGCTTCCTGCAAAGTACTCTGACCAGTTCCAAACAAAGACCCCAGTGAACATGATTGTGATATGCACATGAATGTGAAGGTGTACTTGATTGTGATGTGTACATGGATTTGATAATGTGCATGATTGTGATGAGTACAGGAATTTGATGGTGTTGACAAATGGGTCTGTATGTAGGATTATGATTTCAATAATAATAAATATTTCCAAATAATTTTTTATGTTACTTGTCAAACTCTAATATTTTGTGGTTATATGTGTTCAAAAAATGTCTCCTCAGTAAAATTAAGTGCAAATCAAAGTGTCATTTATAGGTTTTAATCAGTGTCATTTGTATGTTTTAATCAAAGTGTCATTTATAGGTTTTAATCAAAGTGTCACTTATAGGTTTTAATCAAAGTGTCATTTATAGGTTTTAATCAAAGTGTCATTTATAGGTTTTAATCAAAGTGTTATTTGTATGTTTTAATCAAAGTGTCATTTATAGGTTTTAATCAAAGTGTCATTTATATGTTTTAATCAAAGTGTTATTTGTATGTTTTAAGTACAGTGACGTAAGGTTATTCAAATATTTAAGGGTGGATATTGAATTTTTTAACCAATCACCAACAATGTCAAGATGAATGATCAAATACCGGTAACTAGAGAAATAAGTACCTCATCACCACAAGATTGCATTCTCTCACCTGTCCTGTATACAATATATTATATACAGAGTCCAAGCAACACTGTTCCAATAATTAAATTTGCTGATGATACACTACCATCATTGGCTTAATATCTGAAGCGACATCTTGCACTGCAACTCAGTTAAAGTTTTATCATTTGGTGAGATTAAAATTTCCTTCACTTGAATGTCTCAAAAACAAAAGAAAGAGTTGTCAATTTCTGTTGGTGGAATCACCCAGATGCAGATCTCACAAAAATAAAGTATAGAACAAGTAGAGACATATATGTACCTAGGTTTCACCCTAAATAATGAGCTGACATGACATGAACACTGCCAAATTCTGTATTAAAAAGTCAACCAAAGGCTTTTGTATCTTAATAAATTGTAAAATCTCGACGTAAACAAAGTTATTATTGTATTCTACATGTACAGTGCAACAATTGGAAGCATACTAAATTTCATTATTACATGGTGATGTGGGAATTCATCGTCTGACATCAAACACAGATTAAATAGATTAATAATACAGTTTAAAGATTTAATCTGTTTTACAATTTTGGCTCATATAATAAACTATATGTAACAAAGGACTGAGAAAAACAGTATGCAAAATGCAAAGAAATCTATTCCAAAGCTAGTGCTACTAACAATATTTAATTTAATTATACAAATAATTTTCTTTACAAATACAAATTTGAGTGCACGTGAAATAGGCCCACTCCTCAAAATACAACAATTAATTTACACACACAATTGCATAACGTCTCGTATAGCAAAAGAAATAAAGCCACCATCTCTCTCTCTCTTGCTACGTCTCGCTACATTCTATCTGTTAGGAGAGCAGTCAGCCTTTTTATAGCAACCAAAACACGATGTTCTAGAAACTGCGTCACCCAATGGCGTGCTTTAGAATAAATAGAACACATTCGAATGTGAACATCCTTTTCTAAACCGACGGAGGGTGTGGATGGGATGACACAGCACATTTACTTGGTGATGTCAATATCAAGGTGACAAGTGTGATGATTAAAAATAGCTCCATGTTGAAGTGAAAAAACAAGCCAAGGTCTAAGCTATACTATGCTGTATTGTAACATAGTAATATCAAACAAACTTAACAACCTTCACTTCAAGAACTATTTGAAGACAAAAAGTGTTGTAGAACTAAAAAGAATTAGGAGGGTACATCCAACCCACTTCATCACAGATACCTAAGGGCAGCTCAATTAGGGCGAATTCTTTCTTTTAAAGTTATGCCCAAAAAATATTAAAATTATTTTGTTCCCCAGCTCCAGTCAGTACAAATTTATCAAAAATGCTCCCCCAACGATGTCGCACAGGCGGCGAATCTAAATAATAACGAATTTATTAAGTCATTACTGTCACTAAAGGAGTTCATTTATTGCTGACTTCTACGCCAGAGAAATACTTTAGATTTTATTATGCGTTTAAAGTGTTAAGTGTTTTCTTAGTTTAAATATGTATTTATTTATATGCTGAAAATAAATATATACAATGTAATTAACATGTTCATTTATTTCCACACGTCACTTTGGCGCTACAGCCCATGTAGGGCTTTGGCCCGCCTCACCACTTCCTTCCACTCAGACCATCCATACATCACTGTGGCACTACAGCCCATGTAGGGCTTTGGCCTGCCTCACTACTTCCTTCCACTCAGACCATCCATACATCACTGTGGCACTACAGCCCATGTAGGGCTTTGGCCTGCCTCACTACTTCCTTCCACTCAGACCATCCATACATCACTGTGGCACTACAGCCCATGTAGGGCTTTGGCCTGCCTCACTACTTCCTTCCACTCAGACCATCCATACATCACTGTGGCACTACAGCCCATGTAGGGCTTTGGCCTGCCTCACTACTTCCTTCCACTCAGACCATCCATACATCACTGTGGCACTACAGCCCATGTAGGGCTTTGGCCTGCCTCACTACTTCCTTCCACTCAGACCATCCATACATCACTGTGGCACTACAGCCCATGTAGGGCTTTGGCCTGCCTCACTACTTCCTTCCACTCAGACCATCCATACATCACTGTGGCACTACAGCCCATGTAGGGCTTTGGCCTGCCTCACCACTTCCTTCCACTCAGACCATCCATACATCACTGTGGTGCTACAGCCCATGTAGGGCTTTGGCCTGCCTCACCACTTCCTTCCACTCAGACCATCCATACATCACTGTGGCGCTACAGCCCATGTAGGGCTTTGGCCTGCCTCACTACTTCCTTCCACTCAGACCTAACTAATGCTTTTCTTTTCCATGCTTGGATTCCCAGTTATTGTTTCCACATCACAGACCTGTTTACCCTCAAACTCTTAAAATCGTACAATATCATCACAAAATCGTTCAAATACATTATCTTAATAGTAAAAAAATAAAACATACAGTATATATAATTTATATAATGTATGCACCTCAAAATCGTTAGAGTAAACAGGTCTGACATCATCTATCCATCTAAGTCTGGGTCTGCCTTTGAGCCGTTTTCCTCTGGGGTTTTAGTGATGCACCCGCTTCACTCCTCTGTCACTCTCTCCAAGTGTCCTGCCCTTCTTTTTATTTCTGCTACTGTCGTGGGATCCTGACATGGACTGTACAATTCATGGTTGGTTCGTATTCTGTTCACTTATTTGGGTCAATAAAAGAATCTTGTCTTGTTTTTTACGTTTTCTTGGTAACATAACATTAAGCTGTACAAGTATAGCGCACAAGGCCTCAAGACATCTTCATTCAATATATTTACTTCAAGCAAGTTTACTGCCTCTCCTTAATGATAAATAAGGAGATGTATTAAAGTTTAATATTGAAAACGTTCGTTGGACTAAGTAATAATAGCACAAATAAAAAAAATGTAAACTACACAAAGAACTCTGGGCAAAAATACATGAAAATTTAATTTGCGTACACTTATACAGTTAAGTTTAATATATCTATATATATAAAAATGAATGTATGTATGTATGTATGTTTGTCTCGTATGCGCTCAAACACCATTCATGCGATTGCAACAAAACTTTGGTGAGTTGTTGGCCACCAACCTGGGCATTTAACTGCGACATTAAAAAACTTTTCAATTATTTCGTTTTCGGCCGTTGGCCCTTCATTCGTTTTTTTTCTTATACGAGCTTTGTAAAACAATATTTCCGTCTGCGCTCCTACGCCATTCGTCTGAATGCGCTAAATCTTGGGTAAAATGTTACACGCACGCCCACAAAGGTTTGGAAATAATTATAAACGTTTTAAAATATTCCGTTTTGAGCCAGGGGCCCCGTGTTCGTTTTTTCTTATATGAGCTGTATAAATATAGTTTCAAACCGTATGCGCTCCTACACCATTCATGCGATTGCGACAAAACATTAGAGAGTTGTATTCTACAAGCTCGCGCATTTTACTGGGTCATTATAACACTTTTAAAATATTTTGTTTTGGCCGTTGGCCCCAAAATCGTTTTTTTTTCTTATATGAGCTTTGTAAACAATAGATTTCGTCTGCGCTCCTACACCATTTATTCGAATACGCTAAAACTTTGACGAGATGTTGCGAGCATGCCCACAAAGGTTTCTAAATTATTACAACCGTTTTAAAATATTCCGTTTTGAGCCAGGGGCCCCATGTTCGTTTTTTCTTATATGAGCTATATAAATATAGTTTCAAACCGAATGCGCTCCTACACCATTCATGCGATTGCGACAAAACATTGGAGAGTTGTATTCCATAAGCTCGCGCATTTTACTGAGTCATTATAACACTTTTAAAATATTTTGTTTTGGCCGTTGGCCCCAAAATCGTTTTTTTTCTTATATGAGCTTTGTAAACTATAGGTTTCGTCTGCGCTCCTACACCATTTATTCGAATACGCTAAAACTTTGACGAGATGTTGCGATCATGCCCACAAAGGTTTATAAATTATTACAACCATTTTAAAATATTCCGTTTTGAGCCAGGGGCCCCATGTTCGTTTTTTCTTATAGGAGCTATATAAATATAATTTCAAACCGTATGCGCTCCTACACCATTCATGTGATTGCAACAAAACTTTTTTGAAAGGTTTTCCATAAAGTCGCGCATGTTAATGGGTAATTACAATACTTTTAAAATATTCCGTTTTCAGCTGTTGGCCCCAAATTCTTTTTTTTTCTTATATGAGCTTTGTACAAAATAATTTCGGTATGCGCTCCTATACCATTCTTCTGAATGCGATAAAACTTTAGTTAGATGTTTTTCCCACGCCCGCAAAGCTTTTCCAATTATTACAACCGTTTAAAATATTCTGTTTTGAGCCAGGGGCCCCATGTTCTATTTTTCCAATATGAGTTATATAAATATAATTTCAAACCGTATGCGCTCCTACACCATTCATGCGATTGCAACAAAACTTTGTTGAAAGGTTGTCCAAAAGGTCGCCCATGTTAATGAGTAATTACAATACTTTTAAAATATTCCGTTTTCAGCCGTTGTTCCCAAATTCTTTTTTTTTTCTTATATGAGCTTTGTACAAAATAATTTCTGTATGCGCTCCTATATCATTTATCTGAATGCGATAAAACTTTAGTAAAATGTTTTACCCAAGTCCGCAAAGCTTTTCAAATTATTACAACCGTTTAAAATATTCTTTTTTGAGCCAGGGGCCCTATGTTCTATTTTTCCTATATGAGCTATACAAATACAATTTCAAACAGTGCTAATGTGTGGATGGATATATTTTTAATAAAATACAAATAGCGACATTAAATTGTGTGTGTCACATAGTAATTAGGTTTCTGAAGTAGTTACAACACTTTTAAAATAATCCGTTTTTGGCCGTTGGCCCCAAAATCGTTATTTTTCTTATATGAGCTTTGTAAAAAATAATATCCGTATGCACTCCTATACCATTTATCTGAATGCGATACAACTTCAGTAATATGTTTCTCTTTTTTTTAATTTTGTGATATAATAAGTAGGTTTCTGAAGTAATACAACAATTCTACAATATTCCGTTTGTGGCCGGGGGCCTTAATTCGTTTTCCACCATTTATTATCTATATAATTATCGTATGCATTCCTATACCATTCATCCGATTGCGATAAAAACTTTGGTGAATTGATATGCGCGCTCCCGCAAATGTTTCTAAATTAGAACAACATTTTACAATATTTCGCATGGGCCGATGTCCTTAAATTCGTTTTTTTTCTTTAACAAACTTTATCAAAATAATTTCAAACGGAGCTATCAACTCAACCGCCCTTGAACAAATGCCAACAGACATCAATTTGTAGCAAGAGCAGAGAAAACACGTTTTTGCATGTTTAGTGTAGAGAGTATTTTTGTTGTTTTTATTAATAAGCTTGAATTTTACGACGTATTTTAGAATCGGATATAGCTTTGTAAATGTATTGTGATTTTGAATAGCAATGATGTAGTAATACATCTATTATATAAGAATGATCTATGCTGACCGTAACTCACAAAGAACCGATACGATTTAAATACGTTCCCATTTTTTAAAACAATCATAGTTTTCTTCTATTATTTTAAGGAACTCGAATCAATGGTAATGCGAAAAAATATATTGTATATTCGCTTTAATTTTAATAAAATTTTAAGTATTAATAATATAAATTACAAATAAATCTGGAGTAACAACTAAGGAACTATTTTAAACATTTTATATGTGGTTGAAAGTTATGAAAATTAATAAAACAAATTATAATCAAATAATTACACTGTAATCACATTTATCGGGGAAACCAAAACATCTGTTGATTGTAGTGCATTTTTAAGTACGTTCCAAATATTGCGTAATAAAAGTAAAATTAATTTGTTCTAAATAATAACGCAAATGACTTCAGAACCCAAATTGTCTATTTATTCAATGCAAAAATTTATCTGATTTAATAACCGCGCCTAATAAAATTGATAATGTATTTCCCCCTTCCTAAAAGTAAAATTAATAAATATAATAGATTGCTTTTTAAATTGCTACAATTTAAAAAATGAAATACAATTTTTGCTTTTTATTTTTAACGTTTAATAAATTTTTACTTTTATTCTTTCCAAAAATATACATTTATGAAATTTATAAATTTATAAAATAAATTTAAAAAAACCCTAACCTTTAAATATACTTTTAATACGAAAATGCCGTTTAATGCAATCAGTGCAGCGAAACTACATATCCAAATAGCATCCACTAATGCACTTATCACTCATTTAAATAAGAACAAAGCATTTGAAATGCAAAAAAATTGTTTTTGCGTAAGTAAGTGGATTACAATCCCGTGGATGATTTTATTAATTTCTTTAAAACTCTGTTTGGGGGAGGGGGATGTTGACAAAATGAATTTGACAAATAATTTGCCTTCTTAGGTACATATATATGGGGGTTAGGAAATAGAGTGTGTACAATTTTATATCTTTAAATCCAATGATATTACTGTTGTGAAAAATAGATGCTATATTCTCATTTTACGAATTAAGAAAATAAATGACGTTAACACAACGTAAGTACATTTACAAAAGTATATCCATGAATATCAAAACCCATTCATTTTACAAAGAATTACCAGTTTTTGGACCGGGGCCCTATAGTAGTTTTTCTTTCTAATATGAGCTATTTAAATATAATGTCCGTATGAGTTCCTATACTATTCATCTGAATGCGATAAACTTTCAGTGAGTTGTTGTGTGCAGGCCCGCATTAGGTTTCTAAAGAAGTGCAAATATTTTACAATATTCCGCTTTGGGCCGGGGGCCTTAAATTCTTTTTTTTTTCTTATATGACCTATGTAAATATAACGTCAAGCAGAGCTATTGCATAAGTGGGTGGAATTACTGTGACATTTCATTTTGTATATGTGACTTAATAAATAGGTTTCTGATTTAATACAAATATTTCACAATATTACTTTTGGGGCCGGGGGCCCAAAATTTGTTTATATGTAATAAATGAGCCATATAAATATAATTTCAAACATAGCTATTGCATGGGGGGGATCAATCGCTATAAGTTTTGGGACTAAATTTGGAAAATCCATGCTTCCCACACGGACAGCTGCGTGTGGTCTGCTGACACTTCTTAAAACCTTCTAATTAATTCGAATACGCACCAGACGGTTAAAAAAAGGTGTTTATTAGAAGAACTTACAAAAAAATTATTAAACCACGAACACTTTATTTCGATGAGTGGCATTGCAAAGCATGCCGGGTACTCGCTAGTATATATATATATATTGAATGAAATAACTGAATAAAGCATTTCAATGCTTAAATTTAAAAGTTTGAAGTCGAAATGATTAAATCAAGGGTGACGTCCCAAGCCCTCATATATTTAGAGTTCATGTTGATATTGAATAGATCAACTTTGTAGGACATCATTAAATAGCCAACACTGAACCCTTAGCCTTGCCCAAGGTCCACCCCGTTGTATAAAATGAAAATCCACACTTACGCTGATTCACAAGAAACACATGTTTTTACATGATAGTTGGCACAATGGTAACTCTTATCGTGTGATTCCAACAGGCGGCGCTGACTTAGATTTAAATGCAGTAGCATCTTCTCGTATAGCGCTGGTGTCCATGCTAGTCTAGCTTGCTCACAGTGCTCTCATGTCATATCATAAAATCTATTTAAAGAAAAACGTTTTTAAATGTTTATTGAATGATTTTTTAAAATCATTTTTTATTTCCCTCAAAGATTATATTTGTACATGGTAAGGATTCCAAAGAGAAGAAATTTAAAAATTTATATTTTCCTAAAACTAAAACCCAATTTTAAGATGCCTGACCAACACATCTCCAATAAAACGATCTCTACAACCACCTTACTTGAATACATTTTCAGTAAAACCATCTCTACAGCCGCCATACGTGCATACATTTTCAGCTTGATTATAGTTAGGAAGTTCCGAGAAATGAAACGGACTCAAAACTCTATTCTTAGACATCAAAATCCCAGCCAACAATTTAAGAAACAGTCCACAGAACACAGAACACAGTCCACAGAACACAGTCCACAGAACACAGTCCACAGAACACAGTCCACAGAACACAGTCCACAGAACACAGAACACAGTCCACAGAACACAGTCCACAGAACACAGTCCACAGAACACAGTCCGCAGAATACAATCCACAGAACACAGTCCACAGAACACACACCTAGTTGCTATCACATAGAAAGTTGAGCATGATAAAGGTTTTTAGACAAGAATGGACTTTAATTCCTCAGTAGACGTTCAGATAATACGACTTTAGGATGGGATCCGATTTCATTATCTGTATCATATGCTTTAAAATTCGCTATGGCAGCATTTCCTTCAAGCTGATCAAGTGTTGTTGTCGTTTAGGAATGACTCTACGCCAGAATTTAACGCCGTCGATGTCAAAGGTGATAAGCTGTGGAGTTCGGCAGATTGATAGGTAAACCCCGTGTTGCTTCATCTGACATTGAGTTGAAAATCGTGAACATTTATTGCACATTAATTGAACATTTATTGAACATCATTATTGAACATTTACTGAACATTTATTGAACAAGTATTGAACATTATTTGAACAATAATGGAACATATATTGCACATTAATAGCTCATTTATTGAACATTTATTAACATTTCTTAAAAATATATTGAACATTTATTGAAAATTTATGTTTAGTAAAATGAGCTAGAAAGCGCATATTATTGTTTTATGTTTTTAGTTCTGCTGTGCCGTGAAATTTTTGTGTGGGTCGGATGTGCCGTGGGAGAACAAATGTTGCAGAGAACTGCTATAGTGTTTGGTTCAGATATTCCAATTGTTGTGACCAATATTACATGATTTGGCAGCTAGCTAGAAAGTTATAATAGTAACTATGCTACCCAATAAATTTGTCATGAAATTACTTATGCCCCATAAAATGCCCCATAAAATGACCATTTAAACTGATGGCCAATAAAATGCTCATGAAATAACTGATGGCCAATAAAATGCTCATGAAATAACTGATGGCTAATAAAATGCTCATGAAATAACTGATGGCCAAAAAATGCTCATGAAATAACTGATGGTCAATAAAATGCTGATGAAATAACTGATGGCCAAAAATGCTCATGAAATAACTGCTACCAAATATCCCACACTCACTCTCTCCGCCCATCTGCTTAACATAAACCGATTGACATGTATCCAAACTGGGGCTGGAACCAGTGTGGAGTGGGGAGGATCAGGCGGATGTCCTGTGTAGCCTCTGGTGTAAAACCAAAATAGTGAGTTGTATATTTGTGCACCTGTGTGTCCTGTGCACCTGTGTGTCGTGTGCACGTGTGTCACTGCCACTGGCGGGAAAACACTGGTGTTTTCAGTGTGCTGCAGTGCAATATTTTACTTTTGAAACTTCTCTCACTGACTGGGGGGTCTCTCGATGACTGGGAAGTCTCTCGATGACTTGGGGGTCTCTCGATGAATGGATGAGGTGGCAAGCGTAGACTGAAAATTGAGCAAAAATGGTGGGGAGGGTGTCTGGGGAGGAGTACGGCCCCTCAGAAAATTTTGTATACAATTAAAATGCCCCTACCCCCACATTTACATAATTTTTTTAAAAAGAGCCTAACTGCGGTAGCGTACTGCCCCACCCCACACACTTTCTACGTTAGTGATATAGGCCTACGTATAATTATTTCGAATAATATACGATTTTGGCGCTCCTCGAGGCTATCGCCTTGGGTGGAAACTCATTAGACCACCCTCACCCTTCTCCGGCGCTGGCTATGGCTCCTTACGTAGGCTGCGTTGCTGTGCCCAACGGCACCGTGTCTTACGGTAAACAATAAAAAGACTCTTATAAAAGATGCACTGAAAAGCCCTCATGTACCGTGACTGACACATATAGGAGTCTTAGCTTTGTCGCTGACCCATTTAGCTTATATTTCTGTACATTGTAATTTTTGTTCTATATATCCCAGCTGTCATCATAAGACGACAGTCTCTCAGATCCCAACCGTTGATAATTTCCGTCTAAGGATAAGTTTACGACTAGTTTGGTGTCCAGGATCGTCACATGCGCCTTGCAGCTTCTGCGGCTGTAATTTAAGTGACCAAAGGTTGTGATATGGAAACAAAATGTGAATGCAGAGGACATAAACCTACAAGTGGCAGGGGGGGCTAAAAAGTGACAGGAGGACTCCAAAAGTGGAAGGGGGCCTAAACAATGGCAGGTGGCCGCCAAAAGTCACTTGATTGTTTCTCCCTATAAAGACGATTACATCGTATAATTAAGACGATTACATCGTATAATAAAGACGATTACATCGTATAATTTAAGAAAGTTTGTGTTACACTTATTTAAGATTATACACCTACTTTTAAACTGTACTCACGTTTTACTGCAACTTATTTAAGATACGCCTACTTTTCAACTGTACTCCCGTTTTACTGCAAACTTATTTAAGATACGCCTACTTTTCAACTGTACTCACGTTTAACTGCAACTTATTTGAGATACGCCTACTTTTCAACTGTACTCACGTTTTACTGCAACTTATTTGAGATACGAATACTTTTCAACTGTACTCACGTTTTACTGCAACTTATTTGAGATACGCCTACTTTTCAACTGTACTCACGTTTTACTGCAACTTATTTGAGATACGCCTACTTTTCAACTGTACTCACGTTTTACTGGACGCGATTCCTGAATGAAGAGTTTATTGTCCATTAGTATTTGTTCCCTTATGACAGCACATGCGAACTTTCCACTAGCAAATGTCTCGTTTTGAATTTTAGTTTTACGTTTCAGTTTGTTTTTATTACAAGTTAGAAAATTTCGATGGACTCCTTAGTTCGCTCTTACAGCTTTAATTTCATTCATATAAAACCATTTTCCCCTCTCATCTCTCCTGTCAATTTCATTCATATAACCCCTTTTTCCCCTCTCATCTCTCCTGTCATCCCATGATGAAAATTCTTAAAAGCCGCATGGGAAAAATAAAGGACGTGAGTAGTTTCCTTTACGTCTTTCTCTTCCCCAATTCTATAAATTGATATGTGTAGATATTTAAATTTCAGCATCACATCAATTTATTAAAAAAAATAAGGATACTTTGTCGCCAGGCCCCTAAAAGGCACGAGGTCCCTAGGAACATTGTTTGCCTTTAGGTTAATTTGGAACTGTATAATGTACACTGCATGTACAGGGTTAAAGACTCCTGGCGCGTCGGATCTGGCCAGCGAGCAGTAATTTGAGGACCTCTGGTATAGTGCCATCATAACAGTAAGCCTACTGCATGACTTATTTAAACCTTAACTATAAGCTAAATGCAGTGATGTATGTAGAGGGCGCGGGGAGGCGGTCCACCTCGGGGAGTATGGGGGCACTCGTTTCTTTTAAATGCAGGGACGTCATTTTTTTTCGAGGTTGAAGGCGGAAAATTATTCCCCTCGCGTGGGGGGGGGGGGGGGTTTGGGGGTGGGTGGACTAGACCAAGTTACGACAATAGCTTAATGTATTTTTGCCAGTAGCAAATTAAAAAAGTTGAATTGATCCAAATCTCAAGTTCTCTAGCGCTTAATCGGTTCAACCGTACAGTTCCCTCGATTGATTTGATCAGCCGTCCAGTTCTCTGGATTAAAACTGCAAATGTGAACACAACTATTTAATTTAGATAATATCATTTATCACTTAATCTCACATATTGTGTTTTGAATATTTTCATTCGTCTTTCCATACTAAGTTAAAGAAATAACGATTTACTCACACTGATTCAATGTTCACTTTATTAAAACCTTTCATAATTACATTTCATGCATGTCATTTCAGGTAATATTTGAACATAATTTAATTTATTGACATTAAGTGCATTAAAATGGGGGGAAAAACGAAAATAATTTAATATTGGTGACGTTTGGAGTCTTAAAAGAGAAAATTAACTCCGGTCAATTATTCAACTTCTAAGAATTATCTACCATGGCATAATCTGTACAAATATTCAGGTTTGGACAAGCATGCGAGACGCTGTTAGGCAACCTTGTAACAGTACATGGTATATTATTCAAATGGTGAAAATTAGCAAAGTATACATAGTTGTCAGCAAAGTATACATTGTTGTCAGCAAAGTATACATTGTTGTCAGCAAAGTATACATTGTTGTCAGCAAAGTATACATTGTTGTCAGCAAAGTATACATTGTTGTCAGCAAAGTATACATTGTTGTCAGCAAAGTATACATTGTTGTCAGCAAAGTATACATTGTTGTCAGCTTACATAACTTCTCTGACCCATGGCGTCACCATTTGATAAACATCCGGTCGCCATATTTGATATTTATTGTAATAAACTTACATTCAATCAGGTTTTTAGAAAAATCTATAACAAGAGCAGCAAAAATAATCGAACGTGACAGCATGTTAAACAATGGGGTACTGTTTGCTGATGACTGCGTCTAAAACAACGGCATACTGTGTGACTGATGAATGCATGTAAAACAAGGGAGTGCTGTGTGACAGATGAATGCATGTAAAACAAGGGAGTGCTGTGTGACTGATGAATGCATGTAAAACAAGGGAGTGCTGTGTGACAGATGAAGGCATGTAAAACAAGGGAGTGCTGTGTGACAGATGAAGGCATGTAAAACAAGGGGGTGCTGTGTGACAGATGAATGCATGTAAAACAAGAGGGTGCTGTGTGACAGATGAATGCATGTAAAACAAGAGGGTGCTGTGTGACAGATGAATGCATGTAAAACAAGAGGGTGCTGTGTGACAGATGAATGCATGTAAAACAAGAGGGTGCTGTGTGACAGATGAGGACTGAAAAACATTGGGGTGCCGCGTGAATGAGGATTTAAAAAAATGGGGTGCTGTTTAAATAAATAAATCTTTTTAAAATAATGGGGTTCGGTGTGAATGAGGATTGTAAATAATGGGGTACTGTATGAATGAACACTGATTTTCCGGAACAGAAATGGAGTACAGCCTACATCAACTAACTTAACTTAAAGATTAGACAACACTGACACGGCTTAAGGTTGACAGGGAAGTGGTCATTGACAGGGAAATGGTTATAGAGGGGAGTGGTCATAAAAGGGGGAATTGGTCACGGACAGGGAAGTGGTCGTCTGAAATCACCGTAAAAAAGGACGTTGTAGAAAGGGAAATGGTCATGGGCAGGGGAGTTGACGTTTGAAATCATCGTAGACAGGTAAGTTGTCGTAGACAGTGAAGTTGACGTTTGAAATCATCGTAGACAGGTAAGTTGTCGTAGACAGGGAAGTTGACGTTTGAAATCATCGTAGACAGGTAAGTTGTCGTAGACAGGCAAGTTGACGTTTGAAATCATCGTAGACAGGTAAGTGGTCGTAGACAGGTAAGTTGTCGTAGACAGGCAAGTTGTCGTAGACAGGTAAGTAGTCGTAGACAGGCAAGTTATCGTAGACAGGCAAGTTGTCGTAGACAGGTAAGTTGACGTTTGAAATTATCGCAGACAGGTAAGTTGTCGTAGACAGGTAAGTTGTCGTAGACAGGCAAGTTGTCGTAGACAGGTAAGTTGTCGTAGACAGGCAAGTTGTCGTAGACAGGTAAGTTGACGTTTGAAATTATCGCAGACAGGTAAGTTGTCGTAGACAGGTAAGTTGTCGTAGACAGGTAAGTTGTCGTAGACAGGCAAGTTGTCGTAGACAGGTAAGTTGTCGTAGACAGGTAAGTTGTCGTAGACAGGCAAGTTGTCGTAGACAGGTAAGTTGTCGTAGACAGGTAAGTTGTCGTAGACAGGCAAGTTGTCGTAGACAGGCAAGTTGTCGTAGACAGGCAAGTTGTCGTAGACAGGCAAGTTGTCGTAGACAGGCAAGTTGTCGTAGACAGGTAAGTTGTCGTAGACAGGCAAGTTGTCGTAGACAGGCAAGTTGTCGTAGACAGGCAAGTTGTCGTAGACAGGCATGTTGGCGTCTGAAATCATGTGAAACAAGATAGAACATCGAGCGCATGAAAGAACTTGTCTGCACTCAAGAAAATAGTTAATAAGACACAACCATGTCTTAATAAGACAGTTCAGTCAAAGTTCAATTAAGAGACACATGTAAGAGTTTTAGGCTAACGCCTTCATCACAACAACAAGCACACAAAAAATTGCATAATTTAAAATAGATTTTACAATATTTTTATAGGGTTTCATTTCCCGTTTCTGGTTGACTCCCATATGAGCTGCTGGTCGCCACCTGGAACGGTGATCATCGATGATCTTCCATGCGCTGATTTCTATTCTGGCTTTCATACTGTTCCTTTTGCAAACGTCCACAAACGGCAGCCGCGGCCGTCGAAGAAGTCTTTCCTAATTTCTCTATTCTTCATGCAGCAGGTTCTTTGAAATACGGTCTTCTTCCATTCTGCGTACATGGCCTAACCATTAAAGGCGCCGCTTACTAACACTGGATACCATGCTACACATTTTTGCACGTTCCAAAACCTCTGCACCTTGTCCAGGCATGGATTTCGCAAAATGCTCGGCAGACACACACCTACACACACCCCCCACACACACACAAATAACCCCCCACATTCAATCATCTCTAATTTACATCTTGCCTATTAAATATGGAAAAGTAAAGAAATGAAAAAGGGTGAGCACAAAACGAAGATCTAAAGGTCAAGATGCAAGTGAGCCAAAGCACACTGCAAAACAAATAAGAAAAGAGATTACATGTATGTACATTTTGGATTTGACACTTAGTTTACCTTCATATATTTGAAGTTTAGCTTCCGATTTAGGAAGTTTAGGGTCTGATTTGGGAACTTACGCTTCCGATTTAGAAACTGTACGGTCTGAGTTGGAAAGCTTATCGTCAGATTAAGGAAGTTTAGGGTCTGATTTGGAAATTTTAGTTTCCGACTGATGAAGTGTAGCATCAAAATTATAATAGATCCATCCTGAGAAGGCACGTAGAGAATGAGAGAGTAACCTAATGACATGGCACACTAATCCAAACTTGACCATACGTACTATTTCAACATGTGATGAAACAGGTAGAGAAATAATGATATGTATAAGTAACATAAGATTTACTTGTCTCCGCAGCAAAAGTATGGAACAAAACATTGCTTGTCTGTACAATAAAAGTATGTGACATAAGATCTGGCTCTTGTCAGGAAAGTAGAGGTTTGTGACACAAGATTGGCTTTGCCTGCACAGACAACACTGCTGACATTTAAACGAATGAGTATGAATACTTTGGCAAGAGAGTTTGGGACACAATCCTTGCTCAGTTTGAAGATGAAATTTGTGACTAATAGTTTTATCACCAACATTTCAATACCCTTGAATAGAATATCTCGTTGTTTTTTGTTTTTTTAAAATCTTCTAATCCAAAACTATTTCTGACTTTTAAAAGAAATTTTGAGAAATGACACAGGCCAAAAAAATCAATGACGTCACAAGCCCCAGAAACAATGAGGTTACATTTATATCAATTAAAACAAACAAGGAAATTGATCAATTTTTTGATTTTTCCTTAAGGAATAATACAAGTATATACAATCATACATAATCATACACAACTATGCATATCTTTATTTCTTTGATTTGTTGTGAATGAAACTATTTAAAACTTTTATGTTGATACAATTTTTGAAGTTGTATTTAAATATAATTACATGTTTCGAATTGTCGTACCAAGTTGAAATATTGACACATGTTATTGAATGATTGTCGCATGGGATTGTTGATTGCCTAGTGCTTCTCTGAATTGTTATGTTATTGAATGATTCCCATATGGGATTGTTCATAGTCATGTTGCTATTGTTGATTGTTATAAGCTACTGATGGATTAGTTACTGGGTCTTGCATGATGACTACAGATGAGTAAATGATTTTATAATGATTGTCACAGCATAAGGAATCAATGTCGCGTGCTATGAAAGAAATGTCACTTAATAAAAACCTTTTTGTGTCCATCGCCGAAAGGTCACATGATAGTGACGTCATCATGTGTGTCCTCGTAAGTCCTGCCCCCCCCCCTTTTTTTTTTTTGCATCACAGATATCTTCTTGTGTATTGTGCTTTGCTCATCACAGTGCATCGTAGACTATTCAATGGCTTTGTCAATGGGAAACAACTGCGTGGCTAGACATCATCGTCCTTTCCGGCTGTGGGGAGTTGCTGCCCATGCTACTGTTGCTACTGTCGCCATGACTACAGTCTCTCGCACTGGAACCCAAGGGTGGACTGTGATGACTCCCGCCAAACGTACGTCCGTTAAATGTAAAAGGCCAGGTCTGTAGATTGACAGGATCAAAAATGTGTTCAAGTAAAGAACGAGGTTTACAAGCGAGGGAGATTAAGTAAGATTATTTCAAGTTAGCTCAACATAGATTGCACATTGCATGATCTAATATCAGTCTAACATAGATTCACATTGCATGATCTAATATTAGCCTAACATAGATTACACATTGCATGATCTAATATCAGTCTAACATAGATTGCACATTGCATGATCTAATATCAGCCTAACATAGATTCACATTGCATGATCTAATATCAGCCTAACATAGATTCACATTGCATGATCTAATATCAGCCTAACATAGATTACACATTGCATGATCTAATATCAGCCTAACATAGATTCACATTGCATGATCTAATATCAGCCTAACATAGATTCACATTGCATGATCTAATATCAGCCTAACATAGATTCACATTGCATGATCTAATATCAGCCTAACATTGATTTCAAATAGCAATGACTAAAATTAGTCTAAAATTGATTTCAAATTGCATTGACTAAAATTAGCCTAACATTGATTTCAAATTGCATTTCTAAAATTAGCCTAACATTGATTGCACATGTGCCTGTGCATAATCTAAAATGAACTGTTCCGTAGTTTGTTACGGTCGCCGTTGACTTAATATTGCTGTTAAATTTCAAATCTAATGATGATTTCATTTTGAAAAGATGTTTCTACAAAATCAAAATAATTTAGCTAAACCTAAACCCAAGACCTCAGAGAAAGCGAAAGTTCAAACTGATCTTTGTAAGTTAGACTAAAGGTAGCCTCCTAACTTGTCTGACTTATCTAAAAAGTGTGCGTATTGGGGGGGGGGGGGGAGTGGGGGGAAGTGGCGGTATTTTCGCTGGTTGGCCGAACACGCACAGATTAGAGCTGAATCAAATTAATTGGCGTCTTAATGTCACGATAAGAAGAAAGGTGTTGGATGCTAGTGTCCGGGGGCCGAGGGAATAGGTGGGGCACTGATATACATGAGGTTCTGATATACAGGAGGTTCTGATATACAGGAGGTTCTGATATAGAGGAGGTTCTGATATACATGAGGTTCTGATATAGAGGAGGTTCTGATATACAGGAGCGAACAGAGATTTTATATCGGTGATATTTTTCCGTGTTCACGCTGTGATATTTTGTCTGGTACACACATCTATTATTACTCTGATACATAGTGATATTTTGTCTGGTACACACATCTATTATTTCTCTGGTACACAGTGATATTTTGTCTGGTACACACATCTATTATTACTCTGATACATAGTGATATTTTGTCTGGTACTCACATCTATTATTTCTCTGGTACATAGTGATATTTTGCTCAGTACACTCAGTTAATTGTTGTCCAATATACACAGTGATATTTTGTCCGTTGCAGACAGTGCACATATCATTTTCGGAAAAAAACAATAATATAGATGGAGTAAATGTAATTCCTTTACAATAAAATCGATCCAAAGTACGTTCCCAAAACTTAGAACTGATCAGAAAATATATATAGTGGTCCCCACACCATGTGGTGGTTCACTTTTCGCGATCTCACTTTATCGACAGATTGATTTACTACTATACAGGCCACATATAATTGTGTATGGCGGATCGATAGAGAATGTTATAAGTTGTTAAAATTACGTAAATATGATAATGTAGAAAGTGTTTAAGAGCATAGAAAGTGATTATAGGAGTGTGGAAAAGGTTTATACCAGTATGGGAAAGGTTTATATCCATGTGGGAGATGTTTATTAAGGTGCTGGAAGGGTTTATAAAGCCTTAAAGACTTTATAAATAATTTAAAATAAATATGAGGTCTCTATGTCGAGGATTTTCGCCTATCACCGGAAAAAAGGAGGGGGGGGGGTGGCGATGTCTGTAGCCTAATCTCCGCGATAGACGAGGGATCGTTGTACATTAAATGTTGGCACTTTTTTCTGGTATCCGTTAGTCACAACGTGACGAGGGTGTGGACTTCGCAGGACGATATCCACAAGGCCTTGAATTATTCTTCTAAGATTATGAGCTGGTTCCCAACAGCAAATCGTCTCTCTCCACGCCGTTGGATAACCCAAAGGGAACATCATGTGGATGATACAGCTTGGCACCAGTGGCGTCGCAGGAGTTGCCGGAATGTTTCATTGTATCAATGTTATCCACCAACGGGACTCCATCTCCGGATTTGAATTCGGAATTGTCCTTCTCTTAGATGAGTTGCCTTCCAAGGTTAACGAATCCCATCCACCCGGGGTGCTGGTGATGTGTTTGCCTGGCTGGGCTTTGGTGGGGATTGAGCTCCAGGCAATCAACTTGAGATTTGATCAGTTTAGACCCATCGGCCCCCCAGACGCAAATTACAAAATATCTAAAGTGGCAAGATTATTTGAGTTAGATGGACTTGATTTTAAATTGGAATACAATATAAATCTCCTTAAATTATATCATAAGTAGAACGGCTACTAACATTATAGTTAAAAAAAAGTAGTTTATTTGTTTTAAGTATTTCCATAATGTATCACGTGACACTTCTGAATATATTTCTACAATGTATCACGTGAAACTTCTAAATATATTTCTACAATATATCACGTGACACTTCTAAACATATTTCCATAATGTATCACGTGACACTTCTGAATAATTTATTTTCTTGACTCTTTCCGTATACTGATTTTTCCTTTGTGAGTAGATCTAAGATTATTATCGTCAAATATTTGATATTTAATAAAGAGATATTTGTTTCCAACCGTCAAATATTTGATCTCTATAATGCAGATTTCATTTAATTTGATCTCAACTTGATAGTATTTCATCAAATATTTGATCTCTACTTGATAGTATTTCAAGCAATCTAACTTGGTTTCTCTTGCCCCACTTCTCAAAAATGTTGCCCACTTTATGTGCCCTCCTCATGAATTTTGCCCCACTCACTAAATGTGCCCCTCGCGCGGATGTTGCCCCACTAAATGTGCCCATCTCGTCAATGTTGTCCATATAAACGTGCCCTTCTAGTAAATGTTGCCCTACTAAATGTGCCCTCTATCCTAAATGTTGCCCCACTAAATGTGCCCTTCTCGGGAATGTTACCCATCCATTCAAAAGCGTTCAATGTTATATAAAATTAAAGTTTAAAGATCTTTAAAAGTAATAATCTTGTTATAAATAGTATATTTTGGCTTGATTATTAAAATGTTATATTGATTATACCTGCTTTTTGAATTACCTGTAAAAAAAAATGTTATATTTAAAATTTTAGATTTTTACCTATTAAAAAAATCACTACCCTTGACAGATTGGGAATCACTGAACTATAAGGAAGAACAACCATAGTGAAAATTTAAGGGTCATTGATCGGTAAGGAGAAACACCCCGAGTTACAGGTTGGGAATCACTGAACTAATAGAGAGAGCACACCCCCCCCCCCCCCCGAGTGACATGTTGGAAATCACTGAACTAATAGGGAGAGCATCCCCCCCACCCCGTTTTTCGAGTGACAGGTTGAGAATCGCTGATCCACAAGGAAGAACACCAGGCGTGAAATCATTTGTTTAGAAAATGTTCACGAGAGAGAAAAGTCATGCATTTATAATGTGAGGCGCGAGAGATAGCCAGCGAGAAAACCTCGAGCTTTGCACGTGCATGTGTTTGTATACACGTGATACGGTTCGGGAACAAAACTGCACTCTCTTCTCGGGGGAGGTAAAATGAAGTGGAGGGCTAACGTACTGACGGAACAGCAAATAGCTCAGTAGACAAGTCAATGGAACAAAACATAGTCGATAAAACACTATCTATTAGAATGGTAAATATATTGACAAATAGTTGATAGCAATAATCAAATAAGAAGGTACTTATACTGACACATAGTGTGTTTACAGAAATATTAAAATTAGAATGGTAAATATACTGACACTTCGTTGTTCGAAATCAAATTAATTAGTCAGTGGTTGTAGTACTATCAAATTAATTAGGTAGTGAATGCAGTACTGTCAAATTAATTAAACAGTGGTTGCAGTATACTATCAAATTAATTAGTCAGTGGTTGCAGTACTGTCAAATTAATTAGTCAGTACTAACAAATTAAAAAGTAGACAAAAAAAAGGACTGTAAAGTGCGAATTTTATGACATATTGGAGGAAGAGTAGGATACAATGACATACTATAACAGGCTAAAAGGAAACTTTTAGTGGGAAATAGGCTATTTGACCATCGACTAGACGCTTTGAGCCCAGTTGGCTGACCGTCATTGGGAGATCTTAGACTCGGCTGCCTGTTACTCTCACTCAAAAATGACCACGTGGTTTATCTATTTCCTACGTCTGAAATCTGCGCCTGTTGCTTCAACAGCCAAAGTAATCTCCACCCACTTTAGCTCTTCATTGTCTGGCACACTGTAGCCTATGGCACGTATAGATCTAAGGCTAAATGATTCTAGCTAGACCTGGCAGATAGCCTAGGGAAATTGGAATACTAATAGCACGTGCATATGTAGCAGTGTTCAAATGAGAATATATCAAAGTAAAACTTCGATGTAAATAATTGGTGCCTGGGGCAAAAGATCATTGGCTTTTTGCCTGGAGTAATTTTTTTCAGTTAACATTACAGTATAAATGAATAAAGGCATCGGTTTAAAAAAAATAGCTAACGTAGCAGTAAAAATAGATTATGTTGCTTTAAAATAATAACATATGTTGTTTTCGTATGTGCCATCAGCATCCCAACTAAAGTTTGTGACAAATATTTAGGCAATCGTGAATGCGAGTGCAAACATGATTTTAAAACTGTTCATCTCCTTGTAAAGGATGATATGAAATGATACGTGTCATCGTTAATGTCCACAACGCTCACGCAGAGGCGTAACTGGGTTTTTGACACCCTTGGCTAATTTATTTTTGGCGCCCTTGATAAATTGACAAGTTTCAGCTTTGCGAGATTTAGCGTCACCCTTTTGAACTGGCGCAAGCCGGCGCCCTTGGCAACTGCCCCAATGCCAAGCCGTTGTTACGCCACTGCGCTCACGTCATCAAGACACCTGTCAGCAGCGCAACGGCCCATTACATTGAATGAGTGATCAGTGCTGAAGATACATTTGTCTGTTGTTTTCCGCGCTTGTATTTCCTCATATAATCTTAATGACAAGAAATGTTTGGCAGAATTGCCGTGTGATTGCCATCGGCATCTTTTAAGCTCTGTACCGCTAGTGAAAGAGTTTAACACCGAATCAGTCATGTTTTCTCCAGGTATATAATTCCATTAATACCAAGAGCCGTCTCGTGACCTCTGAGACCCGTGTCACTATTCGATTTTTGTTATTGAGCTAATCAATAAAATATAAAGTATTTTCTTTTAATATTTTCCACATCACACACGGGGTTCCCTTAAATATCCGAGGCCCATGCAGCTTCAGGGGTTACAGTGGCCACGCGACGGTTCTGTTAATATCACCGCAGTGATCCTTATTTTGTTTAACCTAAATCATTTGTGAAACATTTTGTAAAATGTGGCTCCTCATTTTGAGGCCCGTTAAATGTCGGAGGCTTTTGATGATGGGGGCCCTAGATGTTGGAGGCCCTAGATGTTTGAGGCCCTAGATGTTGGAGGCCCTAGATGTTGGAGGCCCTAGATGTTAGAGGCCCTAGATGTTGGATCCCTTAGATGTTGGAGGCCCTAGATGTTTTAAGCCCTGGAAGTTGGTGGCAGTGTTTTTCTTTCAGACAAATTCTTCTTGGGGGTGGGGGTGGAGCATTTAAGACGTTTGGATGCATGGGCAGTGCCAGTGGCGTAGAAGGGAGGGGCGGATGGGGGACATTTTCAGACAACGGCAGAGTTTGTATTGTGGAATAGAACGGAAAAAAATCTTCGCCCACCCAGAGTAGCACAGGACTAGTTACGCCACTACGCACCAAAATTGGGGACCCTCCCGAGAGAAAATTTTCAACTATTTCAAAACTCAGACGTGCATTTTGGAAAATACCCCAATTCAATGTTTCTATTAGACAACGTGAGCGGGGGAAAGGATCATTCAAGCTTTCGAGGTGGTGGCGGTAGGGGCATTTATCAGCATGCTAATTAGGCATTATGACGTTCAGTGCCTGCACAAACTGAATTTACTCTATGCTTTTGCCGCGCTTATAGATACACCCCAGTACATTCACATTGATCGGCGTGAGGACATGGGAAAGCGGAGTTTGGGCGCGCTGAAGACTCTCGAGTCATTTACCCCCTCCCCCAGAAAATGTTTAATGCAAGAATGTAATTATACCTGAAGTTAGTTTTGCATCATAATACACGTAATCGGAGAGCACGAGGCGAGATCCTGGTTTAAAAAAATTAGGTGTAACTTGACCTAAGAGCTAACATATGGGCCTTGCAACCTTTTTAGCTGCAGGACGCCTTGGATATTTGGATACTAAGCGTCAGTTCACACGATCAAATTTCGCGTCACATTGTTGTATGAACGCACTATTTTGTGCGTGGTTTCTTTTTTGGGGGGGAATTTGATCAAATAGTAATTTGAAAGTTGTGACAAGGCTTCATACACGAATTGCATCAAATGCTTGAAGGAAAATTTGATCGTATGAACCGACCCTTAGGCACTCAAAGTTGTGATGTGGACACTTTTTTAAAGTATTAACTTTGAACGCGGGGGGGGGGGGGGGGGGAGGGGGAGAATAAAAAATTAATAAGGGCCTCGAAAAGTCAACTGACAGACAGTTCTGCTACTAAAAAATTATTTAAAAAAATTTAAAATCAAACTATTTTGTGTGTGGTTAATTTGCTGAAGAAATAAATGCATTTAAAGAACAAAAACATTGCGTCTAAAAAAAAAGTGGTAACGATCATAAAAATTACTACCAGCATCGTTGAACTCACTACCAGCATCGTTGAACTCACTACCAGCATCGTTGAACTCACTACCAGCATCGTTGAACTCACTACCAGCATCGTTGAACTCACTACCAGCATCGTTGAACTCACTACCAGCATCGTTGAACTCACTACCAGCATCGTTAAACTCACTACCAGCATCGTTGAACTCACTACCAGCATCGTTGAACTCACTACCAGCATCGTTGAACTCACTACCAGCATCGTTTGACAAGTTGAACTCACTACCAGCATCGTTGAACTCACTACCAGCATCGTTGAACTCACTACCAGCATCGTTTTACAAGTTGAACTCACTACCAGCATCGTTTGACAAGTTGAACTCACTACCAGCATCGTTGAACTCACTACCAGCATCGTTTTACAAGTTGAACTCACTACCAGCATCGCTTGACAAGTTGAACTCACTACCAGCATCGTTTGACAAGTTGAACTCACTACCAGCATCGTTGAACTCACTACCAGCATCGTTTGACAAGTTGAACTCACTACCAGCATCGTTGAACTCACTACCAGCATCGTTGAACTCACTACCAGCATCGTTTGACAAGTTGAACTCACTACCAGCATCGTTGAACTCACTACCAGCATCGTTGAACTCACTACCAGCATCGTTTGACAAGTTGAACTCACTACCAGCATCGTTTGACAAGTTGAACTCACTACCAGCATCGTTTGACAAGTTGAAATCACTACCAGCATCGTTGAACTCACTACCAGCATCGTTTGACAAGTTGAACTCACTACCAGCATCGCTTGACAAGTTGAACTCACTACCAGCATCGTTGAACTCACTACCAGCATCGTTTGACAAGTTGAACTCACTACCAGCATCGTTTGACAAGTTGAACTCACTACCAGCATCGTTTGACAAGTTGAACTCACTACCAGCATCGTTTTACAAGTTGAACTCACTACCAGCATCGTTTGACAAGTTGAACGCGAATGGAAACAAAATGAACTTACGGACGAAAATGACCTTTACTAAATATTTCCTATTATTACCAGAGTCAAAGCGAAAAAAAATAAATACTGTTTTTTAAAATTTAATTTCTTATTACATACAAGGGAAATCGTATTGTTAAACAAGTTAACATTTCTCATTGTTTAATTGAATGAAATATTTATTTGGAATTTTAAACTGTAATAACTTTTGTCAGACAAACTACAAATTACCTCTTTGATCTAATTACCTCTTTGATCTAATTACCTCTTTGATATAATTACCTCTTTGATCTAAATACCTCTTTGATCTAATTACCTCTTTGATCTAATTACCTCTTTGATCTAATTACCTCTTTGATCTAATTACCTCTTTGATCTAATTACCTCTTTGATCTAAATACCTCTTTGACCTACTTTAACACATTATTTAAACCAAATCATAGAATTTATTTTAAAATTGACCATTTAAAAAAGAAAAAAAACGGAATTCTAAAACTTGAACATCAAAAAATGGACTGAGCTTGATAAACTAAATGCTAGTTAACAAAATCTTTGTTCTTAGTTTTATACCGGATTCTCACAAAAAAAAATATAATTTAAAAAATGCATGCAAATAAGTAGGTGATGCAGATTGTTTATTTTTCTGCTATATATACATATATATATACACAAACTAATATTTAAAATTCTTATATGTTATTCGGGAAACTTTGTCACATTTGATGGATTTGCACCGTTTATGTGCGCCCGTTAAAATTCTTAATTTCTGTATCTCTCTCTTATTTTTTAATTATCAGTTTCTTAAAGTTTTCATTTTTATCTCAACATTGATTTAAGAACTGTTAATATTATGTTAATAACTATATTTTTGAATTATATTTCCAAATTTTAAAATCAAAGATTTTTTTGATGAAATATATTTTGTAAAAAGATGGCCAATGTTTGAAGAGCCGATTACAGCATAAAGGTAATTATAATCATTGCATATATGTTAAAATTTCCAGGCTACCAATAATATTTTACTGTTACATTTAGAATCAATCATAAAGTCAACGATGCAGAATTCAGGTGTATTACAACAGCAAACTGCTGTTTCAATTTAGTTAAATTTACATAGTCCTACTTTCATCAAGTCATACTTTTATAAAGTCCAACCTTTATCAAGTCCTACTTTTATCAGTCCCACTTTCATAAAGTCCTACTTTCATCAAGTCCTACTTTCATCAAGTCCTACTTTTATCAGTCCTACTTTCATAAAATCCTACTTTCATCAAGTCCTACTTTCATAAAGTCCTACTTGCATCACGTCCTACTTGCATCAAGTCCTACTTTTATATATGAACCAGCAAGATGTAACACTTAAACTGACCAGCTATGCGACACATAAACTGACCCTCAAAATGTGACACATAAACTAACCAGCAAAATGCGACACATAAAACTGACCATCAAAATGTGACACATAAACTGACCAGCAAAATGCGACACATAAACTGACCATCAAAATGTGACACGTACACTGACCATCAAAATGTGACGCGTACACTGACCATCAAATGTGACACATAAACTGACCCGAAAAATGTGACACATAAACTGACCATCCAATTGTAATAATGAAACTGACCAGGTTGAGAGGATGAATAAATCCTGCTGACGTCATACTTTCCTCGTGGTCGAGGATTTGCTTCAGGTGTGCGATGTAGCTGGAGGCCAGCCGTAAGGTGTCCAGCTTGGACAGCTTGGTGTCTGGAGGGACCCATGGGAGGGTTGTCTGTGGACAACAGAATAAACCTCCGGTAACAATAAATGGAAAACAGGATAACATTTACGCTTATCTCAGGATTCCGGTAATGATCCCGGAATCAAATAAATTAATACGTTATTTGGTATAAACTGAATTTAAATAAAACAAATGTTTTTTATTTTAATAATAGCTTAATATCGTTGCTGTCTATCAGGGCCTGCCTTAGGCCATTGCAACATATGCGGCCGCAATGGGCCCTGCCTTTCATAGGCCCCGCCCCGAATTTATTCTCTAATACAAAATCTTAATTTTCACTTATTATCCTTATTCCTACCCAGAAAGGGCCCCGCGCAACCCGTTTTGCATAGGGCCCCGCAATTGTTAGGGCCGGCCCTGCTGTCTATTATCCAATGTTAAGGTTAGTCGAGAGGTGGTCACTAGCTACTATACAGTTTCTTCATAACTACTAGCTTAGTACAGCAATAGATACTTAGCTAATGGTATAAGGCTTGTTTAGCCAATTTCGGATATGAACGCCTTTTAACTCCCCCCACCCCCAACACATACACAGCTTTGCATTTTATTTGAGTTTTGAATTCTTGACATTCGAACTATTTACAAAGCATTTATGTTTTGATATCTCAAGTGATTGGTTGCGAATAAAAAATTAGTCAATATTTCAAAGAACTCTATGCTTATGTAATACATCTGTGATGATTTATGAACTTACAAATTGTACACCTTATAAAGGTAGTTGGGCCCCTTGAACATGAACTGCCTGTTAGAATCAAGTTAATAAAGCAGAGGTTCACAACCCATTTAACGTGACATCAAATAGAGTCTGCGGGGGAGGGGATTTCTGTCTATTCTACGACAGAAACAGTCAAGTGACAGAAACAGTCAAGTGACAGAAACTGTCAAGTGATAGAAACAGTCAACTGACATAAACAGTCAACTGACAGAAACAGTCAAGTGACAGAAACAGTAAACTGACAGAAACAGTCAACTGACGGAAACAGTCAAGTGACAGAAACAGTCAACTGACCGAAATATTGTTTTGTAAACATTCTTAATGTTTGAGTTATACAATATTATACATGGCATTAAATATTTTATTTATTAAAACTACATTATGCCGTATGTTTAATTTTATGTATTTTTCATGTGGGCTCTACAGACGTTAACTCGTCTGTTTTTCTTGTCTTGGCGTCTAAAGACTTTTTGTGACAATCAGTCACAATTTATGCCAATCTGTGACAATTCGTGACATTCTGTGACTTGCTATAATTGAAAAAAATTGTTTTCTCAAAGAGATTTCTCCAATGAGATTTCTTCAATGAGATTTCTCCAATGAAATTTCTCCAATGAAATTAAATATGGACCGACTTCCCTCTTGATTAATTTAAATACTTACTTAAAGGTTTACCTGTTCAATTACATGGTGTTATTAATATATCAATTTAGTAAATTCATCACATGATATATCTGAATATCATTTCAGTAATTTCATTACAGATACATCTAGTTTATCAAAGATTTTTTTTTTGTATTTAGGCCTCCCTTCCATATTATTTAAAGTTACATGTAATATTACATGTTATTTTACAAACCTTTCAGTAATCTTACACTTTGTTTACAACCTATAATTAATCGTAAACATTATTTTAAAATCTACCATTAATCTTTCATTTTATTTTACAAACCTACCTTTAATTATGGAGAAAGCTTTGCTCAGAACTCTCTTATGTTACAATTTACAATCTACCAAGCTGACCATTAGCCTGGAGAAAGCATTGCTAAGAACTTTCATATATTACAACTTACATTTAACCTGGAGAAAGCATTGCTAAGAACTTTCATATATTACAACTTACATTTAACCTGGAGAAAGCTTTGCTGAGAACTCTCATATATTAAAACCTACCCACCTACCTTTAACCTAGAGAAAGCTTTACTGAGAACTCTCATCCTGGATCTCTCTCTGGCGTTTGCTGCATTTCTCTGTTGAGGTTTGTGAATTTTCCCCTCCGCCAAATCTCTCTCCATTTCCTCTTTTCTCTTCCTTGGCATCCTCTCTTTGGCTCCCAATAAAATAAATGTTCAATTTTATTCAACTTAATTCACATTGATTGAATGAAGCCTTTGATAAATTCCAAGAACTGTAGAAAAAAAAGACGTTTATTGCACTGTCACAGATTGGTCTGGATCATGTCTGTTGGTGACTGCTAATCTCAGAGTCAGTTCAGGTTAGTGACCCCTTATATCAGAGTCAGGGATGTAAGTGACCGCTTATATCAGAGTCAGGGATGTTATCGACCGCTTATGTCACAGTCAGGTCTGTTAGTTACTTGCATTAAATCACTTGCGCAACGTCATGGCACACTATTTCAGCACATCCCCTCCAACCAGCATCCTCATCCTGACAAAACACTATTTCAGCACATCCCCTCCAACCAGCATCCTCATCCTGACATAACACTATTTCCACTCTATTGTTGTTGGCGCACTTTAGCTCCGTTATTTAGATGTCCATTTGTTGGTCAACGTCTCGATGTCTGGGGATCAAAACATTATGTGCATTAAGCTGGACAGTATCAGAATCAAATCTATTTCAAAGTCACAGTAAGGAATTGTGCTCCATACAGCTTATGAAATAGAAGTGAGAGACTATTTTATACATTCTTTTGAATAATGCAAACGTATACACTTTGTGATGATAAGTATGAATATTGTTAAGTTCCTTTCAGAAATATAGTATTTAAAATTTAATTGTTTGCTTTAAGTAGCACATTTGAACTCTTCTTTGATGAAAACAAATTTACAAAGTTATCGATTCGGGACTTATTTAATAGCTTTGAAATTGCACCAAGAAGACTTACGTCCTGAAATAGTCAATAGCCAAAAGCCAATATATCTTTCTTCTAGTGGTTAAGTTATGCACACATTTCTTGTTTCCAAACATTTGAATCGTTTCAACTCTACAACGGATCATGTTTCAAAACAAGTTCTTAAGTTTCCACACCGTTAACACAACAATGAATCTAGGACCGTTGTATACGATCAAATTTTCCACTCAAGCGAAGTGGAAAAAAAATAACGAAAAAAACAACAACAACAAAAACAAATAAAACATTTTGCAATATAAGAGAACTCTTCAAAATCTAAACAAATGTTTGCTCCATCTCGTTGTTGTCATGGAGACGTTTGTTTACTTTTGGTTGCCAGAAATGGGGAAATGATCGTTTCTCTCGTTTACATTTGAGTTATGCTTTTGAAAGGTCATCCTTGGAGTAAAGCTGAATCCAAAGTGATCCAGTTCACTTCCCCACTTTCATGGATGATGGCAAGCTAAAGATAGCGTCTCGTGAAAGTGTGAAGATTTATTGGAAGGAATGAAAACGTCGCGTGAAAGTATGAAGATTTATTGGAAGGAAAGAAAACGTCTCGTGAAAGTATGAAGATTTATTGGAAGGAAAGAAAACGTCGCGTGAAAGTATGAAGATTTATTGGAAGGAAAGAAAACGTCGCGTGAAAATATGAAGATTTATTGGAAGGAAAGAAAATTTTTCGTGAAAGTATGAAGATTTATTGCAAGGAGAGAAAATGTCTCGTGAAAGTGTGAAGATTTATTGGAAAGAAAGAAAATGTCTCGTGAAAGTGTGAAGATTTATTGGAAAGAAAGAAAATGACTCGTGAAAGTGTGAAGATTTATTGGAAAGAAAGAAAATGTCTCGTGAAAGTGTGAAGATTTATTGGAAAGAAAGAAAATGTTTCGTGAAAGTGTGAAGATTTATTGGCAGGAAAGAAAATGTCTCGTGAAAGTGTGAAGATTTATTGGTAGGAAAGAAAACGTCCCATGAAAGTATGAAAATTTATTGGAAGGAAAGAAAATGTCTCGTGAAAGTATGAAGATTTATTGGAAGGAATGAAAACGTCTCGTGAAAGTATGAAGATTTATTGGAAGGAAAGAAAATGTCTCGTGAAAGTGTGAAGATTTATTGGAAGGAAAGAAAATGTCTCGTGAAAGTGTGAAGATTTATTGGAAAGAAAGAAAATGTCTCGTGAAAGTGTGAAGATTTATTGGAAAGAAAGAAAATGTTTCGTGAAAGTGTGAAGATTTATTGGCAGGAAAGAAAATGTCTCGTGAAAGTGTGAAGATTTATTGGAAGGAAAGAAAATGTTTCGTGAAAGTATGAAGATTTATTGGAAGGGAAGAAAATGTCTCGTGAAAGTATGAAGATTTATTGGTAGGAAAGAAAACGTCCCATGAAAGTATGAAAATTTATTGGGAGGAAAGAAAATGTCTCGTGAAAGTATGAGGATTTATTGAAAGGAATGAAATTGTCTCGTGAAAGTATGTAGATTTATTGGAAGGAAAGAAATTGTCTCGTGAAAATATGAAGATTTATTGGAAGGAAAGAAAATGTCTCGTGAAAGTATGAAGATTTATTGGAAGGAATGAAAACGTCGCGTGAAAGTATGAAGATTTATTGGAGGGAAAGAAAATGTCTCGTGAAAGTATGAAGATTTATTGGAAGGAAAGAAAATATCTCGTGAAAGTATGAAGATTTATTGGAAGGAATGAAAACGTCGCGTGAAAGTATGAAGATTTATTGGAGGGAAAGAAAATATCTCGTGAAAGTATGAAGATTTATTGGAAGGAATGAAAACGTCGCGTGAAAGTATGAAGATTTATTTGAAGGAATGAAATGAGCGCTGGTTGACGCCAATGAGTCCAACATTGCAGGACGGGCCATCTGGGAAACAGCTGACCATGGTTAGGGAGACGTCGCCCCATTATAATGGCGTAGGGTACATTATACCACTCTCTAGTGTCTGTTTACGGCCACCCTATTCTTGAATTAACGCCTCCGCCATATAAGCCCTTTAATGAAAACTTGAAACGCGATTGAGATGTATAGCATTGTATTGCAGAGGCGTAGCTACAGTGTTTTGCGACTGGGGACAAGATTCATTTTAAAGAGCCTCCCTTTCTTTATTCAACTCTCAAACAAATTATTTCCATCAATAAAATAATATTAAAGCATATTTTGGCACCCCTAACTAATCAGTCGCCCAGGGACATCTGTTTCCATGCTCCCCTTCGCTACGCCACTGTTGTTTTGTATTTAAAGTAACGAAAGGGGGCTACTTTTCGTTCGTCTTCACAACACAAAGTTATTAAAAATCTCCGTCAATATATAACATTTTTTTCCCCACCTAAGTTTGGAGGGGGGGGGGGAAGAGTCACGTGGATAGTATTTTCATAACATAAGCGCAATGTGGATATAAAGCGTTTATTGGTATTTATAATGAGAATGACACGAAATGATTAGAAATCATGGATTACTACTCAACGTACAATGTTGTAGCGTGATCGATTGGTCTCAACGCAACTTTGATCAGTTTGGAAAAATTTAGAAAGCCTACCATTAAAGGATATTGGGGAAAAGGTCATTTTGAGCGGACGAAACGAATTTCAGCTTGAAAGAAAGTTGCATTGCAGCTTATGGTTTTGTGTCGTGTGCAACAAATACTGTTGAAAAAATATCTAAATCATGGTAAAACGTAGAAAATACTGTAATTTAATGTCTCCTTTATTGTACTTCATTGTATCCCTAATTGTCCTTTATTATCCCAGTTATTGCCTTTTATTTTCCAATTAATGCCCTATATTGTCTCTCGTTTTTCCCTTCATTAAACGCTGTATTGACCCTCATTGTTCCCATTATTGATACTCTTTCTCCCTCTTAATTGATACTCTTTTTCCCTCTTATTGCCCTTCGTTTTCCTTATCATTGCCATTTATTTCCCTTCATTTTGACTATTTTTACCTTCATTGCCTCGTGTTGCCACCATTGGTAAACACTGGACCGCATACCACAATACATATCATTGGGCTCAAATCTTAGCTGATATTCAAGAGGAAGTCCGAGCCTAGGGGGAAAAATGACTGCTTCATTGTATCCCTTGTTTCTATGCTACCCGTATTTTACATCACGTAATACCTCGAAGAAAGATTGACTAAAGTTAACATTCAAACTTAAATGTTCATTCCTTTTCTGTGAAAGTTTTGATCTCTAGATAAACCTGGTGTCTTTCCGTCCTCGTGAGACGATGGCGGCGCTTTGGACACTTCATTATAAGGATGGCTTACGATGCCGATCCTGAAATGGAAGTCTGGGCAGAACTCTCCCAAAAGTACCTTGCTCCTGGTTAAATTTGGCCTTCCGTAACGCTCCTTTCTCTTTTTTAAGGACTCAAGATATCAAACATTGATTGCAAATTGTATGAATCTGTAGATGTTTGTGAGATCTTTAGTGCATCTAAGACAACTTAAACTAACTTATAACCATAACGGAATCATTCAATGAACCCTAATAATGACATGAATGTTCTACGAGCCAAACTGGAGCGTCAAAATTACATGGAGCGATAGTGTCCTTAATCATTACGGTGACGTTATAATAAATGTACTCTTTACCGATTACGAACACTGCTGGCCCGGAAACTGTACGAAACATTTTACATTGAATCTATGACTTCTGTAAGTCAACACTTAGCTTTCTACAGATGTCCAACATAAATTGATACTTGAATCTATAGGACTTACCTCAAACTGTCTTATTTTTATAGAGATGTCCAACAAAAAGTGAAATAGGAATGATCTAAGTCAGCTGTTATCTCTCTACAGATGTCCTCTAGTCTTTCAATCCAGCTATCCACAATCACTATACAGACTTTCCACTGTGGGCATATCACATCCTACTGAGACAGCGGGAGTCGGCGATACTGCTAGTATCACGAAGAATTAACTCTGTCAGGCCACCCCTGGGAATAGATGGCAGAGTTATCTGGCCCTTGTAGCATTATCTCGCACCCCCGCACTGTATGCTGTGGTAATTTGTCCCCCCTTACCTTCAGGGCCGTGTTCCCTGTACGCGCCGAATTCTTCAGAGCTGAGAACTCCACCATAACCGCCCCCCTTTAACAACCGCTATCTCATATGTAGACAAATTAAAGTGGCGTTTGGCCCCTCCCACATTCTATCTGACTTTCTCAATCTCCACTTATCGCGACAAGAATGCTCCACCCCCTGACCATACTATGTCAGTGTCATGGACTGCCTCCTCCCCCTACAAGACTTCTGGTCTCACATCTCACTGACATACATACACCGACACCAAGTAGACGACACAACATACCTGTATGATTCAAATTATGAGCATCTTTCACTTCTTTCAATCAATTACTATCAAGTACTAATCTATGTTTAATAATAGCAAGTACTAATCCATGTTACATAGTGGCAAGTACTAATCCATGTTACATAGTGGCACGTACTAATCCATGTTACATAGTGGCAATTACTAATCCATGTTACATAGTGGCAAGTACTAATCCATGTTACATAGTGGCAAGTACTAATCCATGTTACATAGTGGCACGTACTAATCCATGTTACATAGTGGCAAGTATTAATCCATGTTACATAGTAGCAAGTACTAATCCATGTTACATAATAGCAAGTTCTAATCTATTTTACATAGTAGCAATTACTAATCCATGTTACATAGTGGCAAGTACTAATCCATGTTACATAGTGGCAAGTACTAATCTACGTTACATAGTGGCAAGTACTAATCCATGTTACATAGTGGCAAGTACTAATCCACGTTACATAGTGGCAAGTACTAATCCATGTTACATAGTGGCAAGTACTAATCCATGTTACATAGTGGCAAGTACTAATCCATGTTACATAGTGGCAAGTACTAATCCATGTTACATAGTGGCAAGTACTAATCCATGTTACATAGTAGCAAGTACTAATCCATGTTACATAGTGGCAAGTACTAATTTAAGTCACGTAGCTTCTAGTGGACTATGCCCATGATAAACTCATGTTCTCCTGTTGAATATCTCTATTGTGTTGGGTTCCTTTAGTGCCTTCCATATTTAAGATACAACAATAAGTATGCTTCAACAATCACTGCACTAACAGAAATAGGGCCACTTACATAACTATGACCACTTACATAACTATGACCACTTACATAACTATGACCACTTACATAACTATGACCACTTACATAACTATGACCACTTACATAACTATGACCACTTACATAACTATGACCACTTACATAACTATGACCACTTACATAACTATGACCACTTACATAACTATGACCACTTACATAACTATGACCACTTACATAACTATGACCACTTAAAGAACTAGCGTCATTTACAGAACTAGCGTCACTTATAGAACTAGCGCCACTTACAGAACTAGGGCCACTTGCAGAACTAGGACCACTCACAGAAATAGGGTCACTTACAGAAATAGGACCACTTACAGAAATAGGACCACTTACATAACTAGGACCACTTACAGAACTAGGACCACTAACAGAACTAGGGCCACTTACAGAACTAGGACCACTTACAGAACTAGCGCCAATTACAGAACTACCACCACTTATAGAAAAACACCACACACAAATATAGCGCCACTCACACAACTAGTGCCACTCACACAACTAGTGCCACTTCAACGTTTCTCCTGATAAACCCTTTCAACTTTTGTTCTTAACCCCGTCAATGTGTCTTCTGATAAACCTTTTAAATGTGTCTTCTGACAAACACTTTCAATGTGTCTTCTGACAAACACTTTCAATGTGTCTTCTGACAAACACTTTCAATGTGTCTTCTGACAAACACTTTCAATGTGTCTTCTGACAAACACTTTCAATGTGTCTTCTGACAAGCCTCTTCCATGGGAAAACTCCACTAAGTTATGAGAACTTATAACAGCTTCCACAATCAAGTGATGAATTTGATCAGACCCCCTGATCGTGGTGGGTGGTATTGTATAACGGCAGACTGGTGGATCATGACGTAGACAAGATGGTCAGATCAGGGGGTGAGGGGCCTGGAACGTGTCTAACATTGAACCACTGGATACAAATTTGATGCAGGTATCTTCTGGTGGTACGTGGCGCAGGCGTAATCAGTCCTGGCTCCTGACTTGGATGAAACGAAACTCATGTCGCACCTTCACGGGCTTTTCTCCCCTTGCCCATCGCCATGTTGAACTCCTGGCTAATCTCCGTGAACAAGACGGCCCCCTTACGAGGGGAAATCACTCACACGAAGTGTTTATTCTTGCAGACGATGCTAGCCAAAGTTGCTTACATTAAAGAAAAAAAAACGGAATGTGTTTCTTTCAAGTTGTGGAAAACGAAATAATTAACAATAAAATAATTATAGCTCAGTTATTTAAAACAATATTTTGCAATAAAATAATTATACATAGTTTGATTTAAAAATGCACCAAAAAAAAAAAAAAAAAAAAGACTATTAAAAAAATTAAATTAAATTAAAAACATGTTATTTTGTTATAAACGTGTATTTGACAAATTTGAGTTATTCAAAATACAACAGTTACAAAGTTAGAATACATGTTTATTTCCTGAAAGGTCATTGCTGGAAAGCGAACTCTTATTCATTATAAGTGTCAGATATGCATCATTATCATAAGACTGAACAATTTCCGTCAGGAAGGCAAATGGTCACCGAGTAGTTGACAATCGATTACCGCATTGCTCAAGCGAGATGAAAATCGAAATCTCGATGTTAAAGCGTGGGAGGGGGGGAGGAGGGGGGACTTTAGTATATTAATATCGAGGCGTGAAAAAGTGTGCGATGCAAGTTTGAGGAGGAAGGGAGATTGCACTAATTGGGATTCTTAAAAAGTGAGTTACTTGAATGCATGCTCTGTCAAATTTTCAGCGGCCCCCCCCCCTCATTGATTATATTTTATAAAGGATTTATACGAAAAACTTAGTTTTTATGGTTTGTTCAATTAAATCATTTATATTTACTTCGCTTTTCTTCGTTTGTTTCTGTGTTTAAGGCACAAATCTTCGAAAAGCTAATTTACCCACTTTCCGTCATCCTATCGAGCTGAAACTTAGCACATAAACCCGTTGTCAATGACAACACATTCTGTCAGATTTTCAGCCAAATCCCTACCTTCAACCCCCCCCCCCCCCCAAATATATGTTTTAACGCTACCAGATACCACTGATTTCACAAAATAAAATTCCCAAACAACTAACTAAATGAGATTCTCAAAAATATCGCTTGTTGCGCAATATTTTCTTTTGTTTTATGGAAATAGTTGGTGTAATAAATCTGCTGCGTAAAAGAGGGTGGGGACATAGAAATATTAAAATAGTTCAGTGGCGTAAAAAAAAAAAGTGCGGTTGTGAGCTTTGTAAAGAAAAAAAGTGCGGTTGTGAGCTTTGTAAAAAAAAAAGTGCGGTTGTGAGCTTTGTAAAGAAAAAAAGTGCGGTTGTGAGCTTTGTAAAAAAAAAAAGTGCAGTTGTGAGTTTGTAAAAGAAAAAAAAGTGCGGTTGTGAGCTTTGTAAAAAAAAGTGCGGTTGTGAGCTTTGTAAAAAAAAAAAAGCCAAGAGAAGAGAGGGGCAACTTAGCTGATAGAAGAGTGTGGCAAAAAGGCTTAATGTAAGTCATGTTTGTTAACAATTGACAATGTGAATCGTTTGTAGTTGTAAATTATGGCTAAAAGGGTTTAGGCTAACGGGTTATAGGCTAAAGGTTTACAGGCTAAAGGGTTATAAGCTTTGAATACACACCATCAAGTTTATCAGCTCATCTATTTGTGGACGATCGCTCGTTTTGCGGGATTTTAAATGTCACACAAATGTCATGACTGCCATGTAGCCTGACTTCATCAGCACACATCACAGGTTTGCAACCCCTCTTCCAACACCAAGCCGATTTCCGTTTCTTGTTGTCCGTCTCGTCCGACTGCCTGGTCCCAGAGGGCGGGAAGCAGAATAAAAACATGGCGCTCCCTGCTCGCTGCCGCATGTAAACAATCGGCCACAATTAGCGTCCTCGCGTGGTGCGCGAGATCTCGCTTACGGCATTACCCCTACATCACCGAAAACAACGGACGGCTTCCGCTTGCCTGTAATATAGATGGCTGTTGGGTGTGTAAATAAGCTTACAATCGTTTGACCAACTCTCATTGCTGAACTAGAGCCAACACAGATGGTCTCTAAAGGTCTGAGAATTTTCTGAATCTACGGTAAAAACGCTTTGTCTCTGTTGAATGACTGGGTCATCTGTGGTTATCTCCATTACCCTCATCTATGAAGCCTTCGGCGATTGTACATTAGTGTATCCTTATCTTTGAGAACCTCTGCTATTGTACATTAGCGTATCTCAATCTTTGAGAACGTCTGCGTGTATACTTGAGCGTATCACGGATCTTTGAGAACATCTGCTATTGTACATTAGTGTATCTCAATCTTTGAGAACGTCTGCGTGTATACTTGAGTCTGTCACGGATCTTTGAGAACCTCTGCTATTGTACATTTGGGTATTTGAATCTTTGAGAACATCTGCGTGTATACTTGAGCGTAACATGGATCTTTGAGAACCTCTGCTATTGTACATTAGTGTATCTCAATCTTTGAGAACCTCTGCTATTGTACATTAGTGTATTCAGAGAATTGTTAGAAACTTCAGGAACAACAATTAAATAATTCATTTCTTACAATACTAGCACATCGATTTATAAACCCCAATACTACACAGCTCCCCCCCCCCCTAAAAACCACACGCATGGGCGCCCGCGCACACACAAAAATATACACATACACACACGCTTTAAATTCCTTTAATACAACTTGGAACGTCCATTTACTTTCAGCTTTTCTTACCGTCATATGAAAATCAATCCACCATTTTGTAGAGTTAAATTGAAATTCAGAAAATTCGAGCAAAGTTTAGCGGATAGTGGAAATATTTCAAAGAATCGGTGCCCGCAAATATCGCAGAAAAACCCCTTGAACTTTCTGGAGGTAAGTTACAAATTAATGAAGATATTAATTAACACATTAATTAACATTCTTCACCTTCCACAAAATTCCTCCTTCTAGAACAAATTTCTTGATTCAAAATCCCGAGATTTGATTCGTTGATTGACAATTCTAAAAGAACATGTTGCTAACTGTGGTGAACAAAACTGAACTGGAATTGACTGGGATATCGAAACACTGTAACTGATTATTTAAGTAACGATTGGATTCTAATCTAAAGATGTTTCATTTTTAAATAGGTAAAGAAGTAGCGGCATGTAAATAGGTAGGGCAAATTGTCTTTTTACTATGTTATCAATCAATGGGGGCGGGGCTAAAAATTAGACAAAACATTTATTCAAGCAACACACTTTATAAGAATCCCAATTATTGACCCCACCCCCCCCCCCCCCAAAGGCTGGCATCCGCACATTTTTTTCACGCCCCTGAACAATGTCAATTTTCTGATTACCCACCCACTTTTACACCGCATATTTATTTCAACAACTGTTTCTGAAAAAACAAAAGAACATATTACGCACCAAACGCACTTGCATCATTTAAAAAAAAAAAAGGAATCTTAATTAGCGCAGTTATCGGGAATTTTATTTCGTCAAATCAGAGGTCATCATATTTCATTCATCTGAAAAACAGGAGCAAAATGTATTTTGGGGTTGGTGTTGGTGTAACGGCTGAAAATTTGACTGGATGTTTGGTCATCATGAACTAGTGTATGGGCCAAGTTTCAGCTTGATAGGTTAACGGGATGTGGGTCAATAAGCCGACCGAAGATTTTTCCCACCTCGCCAGAAACACATGAGCAAAAGGAAAGTTAATATAAAGAATTTTTAAAAAAATGCAAATTATATCGCTTTAAATATAAATGATTACACCAACACATTAGTTTGTATCTGATAACAATTTTAATTTTGGAAAAAATATTGATTACATTTAGATTTGTATTGTAATGTTAGAGCATGACGCCATAACAAAACTGATTACTTACAGCATACCTTACCGTACAAGTTGATTTGATTTTATCATGTCATAGTAGTGCTAGAGACATCCAATGATGGATACTTTGTAAGGACTATTTTAATAATTAAGTAATTTACCCCCATAACCAAAATAAACTAAATCAGAAATCGCTGGTGATGTCTTTAGATATATAGTTTCTAAGATATTGATTCTATATACACTGCGGCTCTAAGTATGCGATACAACTTGATCGGCTTCTATACCATTATCTTTCTAATTGATAGGCATCTATACGGTCATCTTTCTAATTGATAGCCTTCTAAACCTTCATCTTTCTAATTGATAGGCTTCCAAACCTTCATCTTTCTAATTGAAAGCCTTCTAAACCTTCATCTTTCTAATTGAAAGCCTTCTAAACCTTCATCTTTCTAATTGAAAGCCTTCTAAACCTTCATCTTTCTAATTGATAGGCATCTATACGGTCATCTTTCTAATTGATAGCCTTCTAAACCTTCATCTTTCTAATTGAAAGCCTTCTAAACCTTCATCTTTCTAATTGATAGGCTTCCAAACCTTCATCTTTCTAATTGATAGGCTTATCTACCGAAAGCTTTCTAAAATACAATGTGTACAGCTTCCTTTTCATTTCAACTCGATAATTTTTTTAATGTGTTTTCTTGCTCACTTCTCGAGATGGCACTCTGCCCCTGAGACCTACTGCATATCATATTCAGGAGTCCAATCTGAGCTCCGGTAAAAGCCTGGAGACCAAACACCGCGGAGCTTATTTACCTAAAATCTTGCCATGTAGCTGCCACATGAAACAAGTTACCTTGAACAGCAGTGAGTGACTGGCGAGGTGAGGTCAGCTATTTCCACTGGGAGGCGGTCAGCGACTTCCACAACAGAAGAGATCCCCAGCCGAGCGCGCTGCACTTCCGTCTCCTGTTAGGGGATTTAAGCGATAATATACAAGCTGCACCTGCGCCCTGTTTTTTCAGAGGATGCAACTGCAGCATGGTGTTCTGTTGTTTTTCTATTTCCCTTCACCCCCCCCCCCTTTTTTTCTGATAAGTTAAGCGATGATTTAACTAACATCACAGCACAGATTTAATTAGCTATTGCACATCACCATCAATAGTCCACTATACCTGAACAATGGAATATGACAACTAATATTCCATATCATCTTTAATCCTCAACATCATCACACATAGTGTATATTATCTCGAAAAATGACGTGACCCCAATAGTTCACATTACCTACTAAACTCCCAAATTACCATCAAATAGTCCACACAAACTAGAATAGGCAACATTGCCACCAATGGTCAACATCCTCACCAATAGCCCACATCACCTATGAATAGTTCACAGCGCCTCCAATATTAAACATCACCACCAATAGACCACATCACCACCAATAGACCACATCACCTATGAATAGTTCACATCGCCTCCAATATTAAACATCACCACCAATAGACCACATCACCACCAATAGACCACATCACCACCAAAAGACCACATCACCATCAAAAGACCACATCACCACCAATAGACCACATCACCACCAATAGACCACATCACCACCAAAAGACCACATCACCATCAAAAGACCACATCACCACCAATAGACCACATCACCACCAAAAGACAAAATCACAACCAAAAGACCACATCACCATCAAAAGTCCACATCAGCAACGATTGTGCTCAAAACCACCTATAGTCCACATCACATAGAATTGTCAACAATACAACCAAAAATTGACATCCCCACCAATATTCCTTATCACCACAAACAGTCCACATTACCAGAGATAGTAAACATAATCTAGAATAGTCTACATCATCACCCATAGTCCACACCAATATAACAATAGTCTACACTAATTAAAATAGTCCACATCACCACCAGTATTCCACATCACAACCAATAGTCCACATCACCACAAATAGTCCACATCACCATCAATAGCCCACATCACCACCAATGGTCCACATCACCACCAATAGTCCACATCACAACCAATAGTCCACATCACCATCAATAGTCCACATCACCACAATAGTCCTCATCACCATCAATGGTCCAAATCACAACCAATGGTCCATATCACCACTAATAGTCCACATCACCACCAATAGTCCAAATCACCACCAATAGTCCACATAACCACTAATAGTCCACATCACCACCAATTGTCCACATCACCACCAATTCTCCACATCACCACTAATAGTCCACATCACCACCAATTGTCCATATCATCACCAATAGTCCACATCACCACCAATAGCCCACATCACCATCAATGGTCCAAATCACCACCAATGGTCCACATCACCACCAATAGTCCACATCACCACCAATAGTCCACATCACCACCAATGGTCCACATCACCACCAATGGTCCAAATCACCACCAATGGTCCACATCACCACCAATAGTCCACATCACCACCAATAGTCTACATCACTACCAATGGTCCAAATCACCACCAATGGTCCAAATCACCACCAATAGTCCACATCACCACCAATGGTCCAAATCACCCCCAATGGTCCACATCACCACCAATAGTCCACATCACCACCAATAGTCCCCATCACCACCAAAGGTCCACATCACCACCAATGGTCCACATCACCACCAATGGTCCACATCACCACCAATAGTCCACATCACCACCAATGGGGGAAAAAAAGGGTTACCGGAAATTTGATCGAAAGAAATTTCGTCGACGGAAAATTGATCGACGGAAACTTGATCGAATGGAAATTTGGTCGAATATGTTTTTCAGTTCACACGTTAAAATTTTCGTCAAATTTCTTTTCGAACGCAATATATTATATAGTAAAACAAAATAATGCGTTCAAAAAGAAATTTTACCCAAAATTGTAACGTGTAAACTAAAAAAAAGATTCGACCAAATTTCCGTTCGATCAAATTTCCGTCGATCAATTTTCAGTCGACGAAATTTCTTTCGATCAAATTTCCGGATACGAAAAAAAAGACCTGAATTCATGAATGGAAATGAAAAACGTCAATCTCTTTATAACCACTTCAGCCATCTCTACTCTTGTGTGCATGTTTTCTGTTCGAGCCAAATATTGACCAGCAAATCAACGTTATCAATGGTGTTAACACAATTATCAAATGTTTCAAGAGTGGTAACACAATTATCAACTGTTTCAAGAGTGGTAGCACAATTATCAACTGTTTCAAGAGTGGTAACACAATTATCAACTGTTTCAATAGTGGTAGCACAATTATCAACTGTTTCAAGAGTGGTAGCACAATTATCAACTGTTTCAAGAGTGGTAACACAATTATCTACTGTTTCAAGAGTGGTAACACAATTATAAACTGTTTCAAGAGTGGTAACGCAGTAACACAATTATCAACTGTTTCAAGGGTGGTAACACAATTATCAACTGTTTCAAGAGTGGTAACACAATTATAAACTGTTTCAAGAGTGGTAACACAATTATCAACTGTTTCAAGAGTGGTAACACAATTATCAAATATTTTGTGACCATTGCATTATGTTCTATGATTTTAGTCTCCTCAATTTTATTATCTCTTGTTGATTGACATTGTAGATGTTTACACGTTGAAGCAGTTGTTGTTTTAGAAAAACTTAGTTCAGCCTTAAAAGGACAGTGAGCTGTCACCAAAGTAGTTCAGCTTTAAAAGGACAGTGAGCTGTCACCAAAGTAGTTCAGCTTTAAAAGGACAGTGAGCTGTCACCAAAGTAGTTCAGCCTTAAAAGGACAGTGAGCTGCCACCAAAGTAGTTCAGCTTTAAAAGGACAGTGAGCTGTCACCAAAGTAGTTCAGCCTTAAAAGGACAGTGAGCTGTCACCAAAGTAGTTCAGCCTTAAAAGGACAGTGAGCTGTCACCAAAGTAGTTCAGCCTTAAAAGGACAGTGAGCTGTCACCAAAGTAGTTCAGCCTTAAAAGGACAGTGAGCTGCCACCAAAGTAGTTCAGCTTTAAAAGGACAGTGAGCTGTCACCAAAGTAGTTCAGCCTTAAAAGGACAGTGAGCTGTCACCAAAGTAGTTCAGCCTTAAAAGGACAGTGAGCTGTCACCAAAATATCAGTTATTAAGGCTGTAACAAAACAATTTTTCGCCGTTATCGTCATACTAATGCTTTGTGTCTTCATAAATAGCGGGCAATGTCTTGCCAGACATTAATATTTAGCCTAGTACCAACACATAGTCTTTCCGTGCTGGTGGCGGAATTATTTCGTTCGGTGACCAACCTCTGGTGGGGGAATTTTTTTTTTAGCCGGGTCTCTTAAAATTGTGGTCTGACGCGATCGACGGAGAATCGCAAAACGGTTACCGGAAATTTGATCGAAAGAAATTTCGTCGACGAAAAATTGATCGACGATAATTTGATCGAACGGAAATTTGGTCGAATCTTTTTTTCAGTCGAGACGTTAAAATTTTCGTCAAATTTCTTTTTGAACGCACTATACTATAAAGTAAAAGAAATATAATGCGTTCAAAAAGAAATTTGACGCAAAATTTTAACGTATAAATAAAAAAAAAAGATTCGACCAAATTTCCGTTCGATCAAATTTCCGTCGATCAATTTTCCGTCGACCAAATTTCTTTCGTTCAAATTTCCGGATACGTCGCAAAACACATCTCAATTGGTCGTCTAAATTATAAAAGTCAACAGGTCTGCAGTAGGCCTACTGCATAAATATAGTACTAAACAGTGATATATGCACACACTACTTGTTATTTCGTCAATAAAAATGTTTATGAACATGATAATTCTGAATTTCAAGAAATGAATGAATTTAAAAAGCCTAAGTTTCCTTAATTTTATTTTTAAAAAAATTTAAAAAAAAAAAAAAAAAAATGGAAATATTACCTTTCCAAAGGATTATTTAATATTATTAACCTTTGCCTATGACAAAATTGATGAGCATGATAATGATAAATCAGAAATGAATAGCACAAATGGATGAACTGAACCTAGGGCTATAAATTTTATTTTTGAAAAAATTAAAACAAAAATAACGATAAAAATATTACCATTCCATTACCTTTTCTTCCACAAAACTGTTTGCAATTTGCCTAGGCCTAAATGAAATTTAATTTTTTTGTGAAAATAAAGGACACGTAGGTCATCATGCAGCTGTTAGCAGTTTTCGCAAAGTATTAGTCATATAACATACGACGGTAGCAAGACGTCGAGCAATAATGAATATCGGATTGCCGACCTAGAGACAGACAACAGTCTCACTTGTGGTAGATGACCGAAAACCTCAGTCACTTTCGGCAAGATGGCCAAAAGTGCCAATCACTTTCGCACGAAACCAAAATTAAACCGAAAGTTTCCTTTTTTTCCCGACCGAAACCGAAATTAAACCGAAAGTTAACTTTTCTGTTTTTGCCGAAACCGATACCAGGTCTCACAATGATCGAATGGCAACTTTCGGAGCCTAAACCGAAGCTAAAATTCGGTCGGTCTCTAGGTGAGACAATGTCGTATTTGGTGAGACAATGTCGTATTTGGTGAAACAATGTCATATTAGGTGAGACAATGTCATATTAGGTGAGACAATGTCATATTAGGTGAGGCGTGATGCTGGTCAAGCTTGTTCAACTTTGCTCAAAGTACAATAATTTGTTTGTTAAGATTTCTGTACGTATAGCTTTAAGTGTCCTGTTGTTATCTTTAATCAGAGATCTCACAATTGATATAGTAGAGAAGAAGTTAGTTACTATAAAAAAATGTATAGTTATTATCCTACTCTGAAGCTAAGTCATACCTGCAGACATTGTTTTGAATGAGCAGCCATTTTTTATAAAATCGATGTGCAAGTAAATTTGATGAGATTCCAAGTGATTATAAATTTGTTGAAAATATGAGCCGAATGTTGTCGACCACTGGCCAAGACCAATTTAATTAGTGTATAAATAGACCAATTTAATCAGTGTTTAAATAGACGAATTTAATCTGTGTATAAATAGACGAATTTAATCAGTATATACATAGAACAATTTAATCAGTATATAAATAGACCAATTTAATCAGTATTTAAATGGACCAATTTAATCATTATATAAATAGACGAATTTAATCAGTGTATAAATAGACGAATTTAATCAGTATATAAATAGAACAATTTAATCAGTATATAAGTAGACACATTTAATCAGTATTTAAATGTACCAATTTAATCAGTATATAAATAGACCAATTTAATCAGTGTATAAATAGATCAAATTAATCAGTATATAAATAGAACAATTTAATCTGTGTATAAATAGACCAATTTAATCAGTGTATAAATAGACCAATTTAATTAGTATATAAATAGAACAATTTAATCAGTATATAAATAGACAAATTTAATAAGTATTTAAATGTACCAAATTAATCAGTATATAAATAGACCAATTTAATCAGTATATAAATAGAACAATTTAATCAGTATATAAATAGACACATTTAATCAGTATTTAAATGTACCAATTTAATCAGTAAATAAATAGACCAATTTAATCAGTGTATAAATATATCAATTTAATCAGTATATAAATAGAACATTTTAATCTGTGTATAAATAGACCAATTTAATCAGTGTATAAAGAGGTCCAATTTAATCAGTGTATAGCCACATCAGGGTAATCAGTGAACTAATTAAAATAAAACGACCCTTTTGTATTTTAATGAAAAGTTCAATCTTCTGCAGCTCGTATACATTTGATTGTATTGTCTTCCTTCCGAGAAGGCGTTGCTAAATATAACCCAAACTAACTAGGTAGACAGGGGACGCTAGTCGAGAAAAGTATGAACCACTGATTTCAGCAATCTGTAGCAGTCATGATCCCTTCTCGCTCCCAAACCCCCCAAGGTCAGATCCTGTTAGTTGCTCCGTTTGTTATTCTCTCATCTCCAGTTTCTGGAAACTTCCCGTAACGGCTTTAAGGACAGGTTTACCAGACGCTGGCATTTAGGGTAAATAGTTATCACTATAACCTTTGCCCCCGTGGGACTATATTAGCACAGACCGCTCCTGACGAACAAATAAGATCCATTATTCTCAATCAATGTAATCCTGTAGCCAACCTATGTAATTCTGTAACCAATCAATGTAATCCTGTAACCAATCAATGTAATCCTGTAACCAATCAATGTAATCATGTAACCAATCAATGTAATCCTGTAACCAATCAATGTAATTAGTAACCAACCTTTGTAATTCTGTAACCAATCAATGTAATCCTGTAGCCAACCTATGTAATTCTGTAACCAATCAATGTAATCCTGTAGCCAATCAATGTAATCCTGTAGCCAATCAATGTAATCCTGTAACCAATCAATGTAATCCTGTAGCCAACCTATGTAATTCTGTAACCAATCAATGTAATCCTGTAGCCAATCAATGTAATCCTGTAGCCAATCAATGTAATCCTGTAACCAATCAATGTAATCCTGTAGCCAACCTATGTAATTCTGTAACCAATCAATGTAATCCTGTAACCAATCAATGTAATCATGTAACCAATCAATGTAATCCTGTAACCAATCAATGTAATTAGTAACCAACCTTTGTAATTCTGTAACCAATCAATGTAATCATGTAACCAATCAAGGTACTCCTGTAACCAACCTATGTAACCCTGTAACAACCTATGTAATCCTGTAACCGATCAATTTAATCCTGTAACCTACCAATGAAATCTTATAATCAACCTATTGTAATTTCTTATCTTTCAGAGTAATGTTAGATCTACTTTTTTTATTTCTCCGCTTCTCTATCTCTTTGCTACCCATCTCTTCCACCCTTACACCATCCCACCCATCTCTCACATCTTCACACCTTTCAACCCATCTCTTCCATACTCACACCTTCGAATCAATCTCTCCCATCCTCATACCTTTCCACCTATCCCCCACACTTCCCCACACTCTTTACTACTTTCACACAGTCTCACCCATCTCCAATACTTCCACTATTTCCCATCCATCTCCACTACTTTCACTACTTCCCATCCATCTCCAATACTTCCACTACTTCCCATCCATCTCCAATACTTCCACTACTTCCACTACTTCCCATACTTCTCCAATACTTATACTACTTCCCATCCATCTCCAATACTTCCACTGCTTCCCATCCACCTCCAATGCTTCCACTACTTCCCATCCATCTCCATTACTTCCACTACTTTCTACCCATCTCCAATACTGTCACTCCTTCCCATCCATCTCCACTACTTTCACTACTTCTCATACATCTCCACTACTCCCACTACTTTCCACCCATCTCCACTATTGTCACTCCTTCCCATCCATCTCCACTACTTTCCACCCATCTCCAATACTGTCACTCCTTCCCATCCATCTCCACTACTTTCACTACTTCTCATACATCTCCACTACTCCCACTACTTTCCATGCATCTCCACTACTTTCACTACTTCCCATCCATCTCCACTTCGCTCTCTACTTCCCACGCCTTGCACTGTGCTGTAATTGTAATGATTGTAATTGCATTTTTTAAATAGAATATTTGATTTAGGCCTGAGAAGTGTGCTGACCCGGTTACTCGGAATCGTCGAGCATCAAGACACCCGGCACATACCCGCAACACACTCGGTACATACCCGGACAGTCAAAAAACGAAACCAGTTCCGAATATAAAAGAAACAACTTACCTTCACATCTTCTATTTTACATTGCTATTTGTACATCTTCAATTTTACATTGCTATTTGTACATCTTCAATTTTACATTGCTATTTGTACATCTTCAATTTTACATTGCTATTTGTACATCTTCAATTTTACATTGCTATTTGTACATCTTCTATTTTACATTGCTATTTGTACATCTTCAATTTTACATTGCAATTTGTACATCTTCAATTTTACATTGCTATTTGTACATCTTCAATTTTACATTGCTATTTGTACATCTTCTATTTTACATTGTTATTTGTTCATCTTCTATTTTACATTGCTATTTGTACATCTTCTATTTTACCTTGCTATTTGTACATCTTCTCAGTGTTAAATTAAAATGGAAAACTAACTGGGGATTGAGTCTTAATCACATGTAAACTATTTGAAACTAAAGCTCTGAAAAGAAAAATTTGGCTGCGACTATTCGCACCCGGGTACCAGAAGTGAGAGTTTGGGATTAAAAAAAACTATTTAAAATATTATTATTGTTGAGTTTGTAAGACAAAATGAGGTATCAAAATGAAAGATAATTGAATGGACTATACGTTTGTAAACTTACTACTTCAGTTTAAATAAAATAAACTACCTCAAATGCCATCTGAATACCAGTGAGTCTAATGGGAACCGGGTGCGAATGGCGGCGTTGCGTGTCCGGGTCCATTTTGACAAATGCTATTCCTCCTCCAATCCCCATCAAATTACAGTACCAGAAAAATGTTATTTACCCAACCCCCTCCCCCATCCACAACCCTTTTTCTAAACACCATTTTCTCAATTTCAAGGTATTATTCTGGTTGTGGGTCATCAAAATGTGTTAAATTTTTATAAAGGGGTCGTGGCATTAAAAAGATTCAGAACCGCTGGGTTACGATCATATCATCAGCTTTTACATTTTTTTTGTCGTTGAAGTCTTCAACTTTGATGCCTTCGTGACCGCTACTGGTTCTATACATTCACTTTTCACATCTCTCCATTGGGTGGAGCTCATTATGGTACATGAGAAGATAAAACTGTTTTTTTTTTTTTTTTTTTTTTTTTTTTTTTTTTTTTTTTTTTTTTTTTTTTTTTTGTTATAGCCAGACTTGCACCCGGACCCGCCGGCTAATTCCTTGAAACAACCCGCACCCGGCTCAGCCCTAATTATTGTGTAAATTAACTCTTAATGATTAAAACTTGACTATGATTTCTGTAGCTACCACCCTAGTGCTTTGCCTTCAAATGTTCAACAGCGTTAAATAAACAGCCGAGTGCAAAGGTTAAGCAAAGATATGGCGCTGTTATCTGACCCGCCGACGATCTCTGCGCCACACGATACGATCATATCGCACCGCAGGAAACGGTGAACGCTAATTATTTATTGGCAGCTAAAGCTCCTGTACACCGGGCCAGAAGGTCGACACGCACCGGTGGAAAGGGGGAATGAGTTTGTGGTATGGCCAGTGTTAGTTGGGTGTTGACAAACAGTTAATGAGAGGAAAGCTGAGGTAATGGCGCTTAATGGGATTAATCAAACTTAGATGGCATAAATGGTACTGACGTCATACAGCCAGTGTTTCCGTACATGTTGATAGGATTTAAGTCTAGAAGGGTAAGAGGCGCCCGGGGCGGGCTAATATTTAACCCCCCACCTATTTCACGAAAAAAACGTTGGTAGTTGGCAATATATAGAAGCGAAATGACGTCGGGTGGCGGACGCCTTGCCCTTCCCATGGCAATGTTTGTCTGACCTAGTGTAATTGATATATGACTGACTGACCTACTAATTATAAGAGTGTTGGTCTGCGATAAAGCATTATAGTAGATTAAGTAGACACAGTTTGTGTAAAAAAACAATTTATGTTAAGTTTTAATGATGATTTTACAAAATACAAATACGTTCAGTAAATGCCTTCCAAAAATTAAAAAAAGAAAGAATATTTAAATAAGTATACATTCTAATTGACATAATACTTATGTACGTATATGCTACCTAATAAATAGAAAAGAATAAGATAGGAATGGGCGCAAACACTGTCAAAATACAAAGTTATAAAGAACGGAAAGGACGTGAGTGGAAGTAACATGTAGAAACCAAACAGGAAAAAGACAGGGCAGTTACGTACAATTGTGAATGTGGTTTATACCGTATGGAGTCAGCTTACCAAATCATGTGATTGATTTATTTTCCATATCAATCCTATCCGGTGTATTACTAGCACACAGTATGCCAGTAGCTGCAACGCCTAACATTCCATCATGGTTAGTACTGTTGAAAATTTTGGAAGCTGGTCCAAGGGCTTGTGTATTTGTATTATAGAGTTATCCTCCAAAACTGCAGTTGATAAATGACTGTCTGGCCTACTGTAATATGACCGTCTGACCCACTGTAATTGATATATGACTGTCTGACCTACTACTACTGTAATTGATATATGACTGTCTGACCTACTGAAATGATATATGACTGTCTGACCTACTGTAATTGATATATGACTGTCTGACCTACTGTAATTAATTATGACTGTCTAACCTACTGTAATTGATATATCACTGTCTGACCTACTGTAATTGATATATGACTGTCTGACCTACTGTAAGTGATATATGACTGTCTGATCTACTGTAATTGATATATGACTGTCTGACCTACTGTAATTGATATATGACTGTCTGACCTACTGTAATTGATATATGACTGTCTGATCTACTGTAAGTGATATATGACTGTCTGACCTACTGTAAGTGATATATGACTGTCTGAACTAGCGTAATTGATATATAACTGTCTGACCTACTGTATGCGACATATGACTGTCTGACCTAATATAATTGATATAAGAATGTCTGACCTAATGTAAATTATATATGACTGTCTGACCTACTGTAATTCTCATCTGATTGTCTTACCTACTGCAACTGATATATGATTGACTTACCTACTGATGATATATATATATGGTATTATTAAATGACCTACTGATCATTGTATTATGGTAATGGCTGTCAAACTTACTGGATGTTGATGTATGGCGAGTAGGTCTGACCTGTTCCTTAGCTAGCGATCACTAAATAAAACAAAAGTGCGATCTTGTCCACCGAGAGCCCCAGCTAAAAAATCTTATCACTGAATAGAAACCATAAAACAGGGTGGAAACCAACTACAAATCAACAGCACGACCTCATAACCAGACTTAAACAAGATAAAGGAATGTCACCGGAATGCGGTAGAGGGCCTATAATCCTCGGCATAATGCTTATAATCCTCGATACAATGCTTATAATCCTCGGTACAATGCATATAATCCCCGGTACAGTGCATATAATCCTCGGTACAATGCTTATAATCATCGGAACAATGCTTATAATCCTCGGTACAGTGCATATAATCCTCGGTACGATGCTTATAATCCTCGGTACAATGCTTATAATCCTCGGTAAAATGCTTATAATCCTCGGTACAATGCTTATAATCCTCGGTACAATGCTTATAATCCTCGGTACAATGCTTATAATCCTCGGTGCAATGCTTATAATCTGCGGTACAACGTTTATAATGTACGGTACAACGTCTATAATCTACGGTACGAAGCCTATCAAGTAAGAAGCCTTCCGAGTGTGAAGCCCACCAAGAATTAAGCCTACCAAGTTTGGAACCTACCAGTTTGGAATCTCCTTGATGCATACTCTTCTCATGCAAACAAAACTGTGGACACGACTGTGGACATGCCTGTGGACATGACTGTGAACATGACTATGAACATGACTGTGGACATGACTGTGGACATGACTGTGAACATGACTGTGGACATAACTGTGAACATGACTGTGAACATGACTGTGAACATGACTGTGGACATGACTGTGAACATGCCTGTGGACATGACTGTGAACATGCCTGTGGACATGACTGTGAACATGACTGTGAACATGACTGTGGACATGACTGTGGACATGGCTGTGAACATGACTGTGGACATGACTGTGGACATGACTGTGAACATGACTGTGAACATGACTGTGAACATGACTGTGAACATGTCTGTGGACATGACTGTGGACATGACTGTGGACATGACTGTGGACATGACTGTGAATATGACTGTGAATATGACTGTGGGCATGACTGTGGACATGACTGTGGACATGACTGTGAACATGACTGTGAACATGACTGTGAACATGACTTTGAACATGACTCTGAACATGACTGCGAACATGACTTTGAACATGACTGTGAACATGACTTTGAACATGACTGTGAACATGATTATGTTACAATGAACGTGTGAGAGTTCCTAAGATGTGTAAACTGTGTAATGTATTGTACACTTTGTCTGTTATAGTACACCATTTGCCTGTAAGAGTAGAACAGTAGAGCCAGTTATAGGACAACTAAAATATACGAGTAGTGCCAGTCAAAACAAGCAGACGTACTTACATGTCATCGACAGACCTGCTAGCATGTCCCAGGCAGACTTCTCAGCATATCACAAGCAGACTTCCTTACATGTCACAGACAGACTTCCCAGCATATCACAAGCAGCCTTCCCAGCATATCACAAGCAGACTTCCCAGCATATCACAAGCAGACTTCCCAGCCTATCCCAAGCAGACTTCCCAGCATATCACAAGCAGACTTCCTTACATGTCACAGGCAGACTAAAAAATGTTAGATCGAAAAGATGTCAGATGGAAAGGATGTCAGATCGAAAGGGTAACAAATCGAAAGGATATCTGATATAGTGGCAGATGACCAAATGATGTTGCTGAGGCAAATCTACATCGAGGGATCAATTCATGGAGACAAAATACAAAGAGTGATACCACCAGCAGGATGAATGCTGTAAGAGTGGTACCACCAGCAGGATGAATGCTGTAAGAGTGGTACCACCAGAAGTATGAATGCTGTAAGAGTGGTACCACCAGCAGGATGAATGCTGTAATAGTGATACCACTAGCAGGATGAATGCTGTAAGAGTGGTACCACCAGCAGGATGAATGCTGTAAGAGTGGTACCACCAGCAGGATGAATGCTGTAATAGTGATACCACTAGCAGGATGAATGCTGTAAGAGTGGTACCACCAGAAGTATGAATGCTGTAAGAGTGGTACCACCAGCAGGATGAATGCTGTAATAGTGGTACCACCAGAAGTATGAATGCTGTAAGAGTGGTACCACCAGAATTATGAATGCTGTAAGAGTGATACCACCAGCAGGATGAATGCTGTAAGAGTGGTACCACCAGCAGGATGAATGCTGTAAGAGTGATACCACCAGCAGGATGAATGCTGTAAGAGTGGTACTACCAGACGGATGAATGCTGTAAGAGTGATTCCACCAGAATGATGAATGCTGTTGCAGACAAGAATTGATAGGATAAGGTGCTCCTTGATTCTGCCCATGTTGAGCTAACACTACCTTTCCCATAAGAAGGGAGCCTAGGTTTTGCCCCATTAGGACTTTCAGACCAGTACATGATTGAGAACCGCTGGGTTAGAAACGTATCCGGAAATTTGATCGAAAGAAATTTCGTCGACGGAAAATTAATCGACGGAAATTTGATCGAACGGTCGAATCATTTTTAAAAATTTATACGTTAAAATGTTGCGTCAAATTTCTTTTTGAACGCATTATTTTGTTTTACTATATAGTATAGAGCGTTCAAAATGAAATTTGACGAAAATTTTAACGTCTGAATTGAAAAAAGATTCGATCAAATTTCCGTTCGATCAAATTTCCTTCGATCAATTAACCGTTAGAATTATAGGCCAGTACACGATTGAGAACCGCTAGGTTAGGATTATAGTACATGATTTACTTGTCAGGTAGGACATACATGCCATTACTTAATTTACTTGCCAAGTAGAAGATGCAAGTCAGTATACAAGACATCATTGGACATACTTTATGACACCATATGACATAGACGGACTGGTTGGAAGCGAAGAAGAGTGAGTCAACCTAGTAAAGAGTCTCGACAAGACTTCATCGTCCTTTGGCATGCAAATCAGTGCAGAAAGACGAAAATGATGACGAATAGCAAAACTGTCATCGCCACTGAAATTAAGGTCGGGGAGGAAAGATTAGAGACAGTTGGCAGCGTCAAGAACCTAGGAGCAATAGTCTCGGAAGAAGGATCCAAGCCGGAATTGATGGCCAGGATTGCGCAGACCACAACAGCACTAAAGAGGCTCAAGAAAATATGGAACGACAAAAATATAGCCCCCAGCACCAAAATCAGGCTGATGCGCTCATTAATCCTCTCCTTTTCTTGTATGCCTGGGAGTCCTGGACTTTAACAGCAGAACTTGAAATAAAAATAAAAACGATGGAGATGAGATGTTTCAGAGGCATTCTCGGCATCTGCTATAGAGACCATATCACCAATGAACAAGTGAAAGAAAGGATTCGTCAAGCAATTGGACAGTACGATGACCTCCTGGTGTCTTTAAAAAAGCGCAAACTGGAATGGTATGGCCACGTGACAAAAAAAATAAGGTATTGTCAAAGAAATCATGCAGGGCACAACGAGAGGAGGGAAAAGAAGAGGAAGACAGAGAAAAAGATGGAAAGATAACATCAAAGTGTGGACGGGACTAAAACTAGGCGATGCTGTGCGTAGTGCAGAAAACGGAGAGGAATGGAGCAGGATAGTTTTCATGTCATCTGTGGCGCCCCAACGGTAGAAGGACTAAGTGACATGATGATGGTGGCACCATTTGACAGAATTTGTGACGTCATTTAACAGACTTTATAACATCATCATAATCTATCTAGATTGATAACATGAATATAACATGACTAACTTTAAAATCACCTGTACACTTAAAACACCAGAGCACCAGTGCTAATACGTTGATATATTTAAGTGTTGCCATTTTTAGGCTGTATTGGAATGACGCGGTAACGGTGCGGCGAGGCGCTGGCAGAAGCCAGGAGGTAGTCCTCAAGATTTCTTTCTTCACGAGGCCTGGACGAGAGAATAAATTGTTGATTTTTCTTAGAAACATTCAGCTTAGTGGCTGCCTGCCTGTGTAAACACAGGACGGGGAGCCTCGCTGGGGAAGTTACCCATGTGCCCGCCATCATGTACATAAACACCGTAATGGGCAAGGGGGAGATCAATCATATTTTGTTAGTTTTCTTCGCCAGGGCCAATTAAGTACGGATGATAATATGAAATTGAAGAAGTTCGCGGGTTGCACTGTGGTGGGGCCACACAGTCACTCTCTGTACGTTACAGGCAAGTTGGCAGGTCGCATTGTGGTGGGGCCACACAGTCGCTCTCTATTCGTTACAGGCAATGTGTCCAAATCCAGGGATTGGATAAGTTACAGGCGAAGTATCAAATCCAGGGATTGAATATGTTACAAGCAAAGTGTCATCTAGGTATTGTAACGCAAGTTGGCCCATCCAGGCTTTCTACATAATTCTTAAGTCTACACTGACCTTGGTAAATGAGATTTGGTTGATTACGCACAATGAGGTATTTGGATCACTACATAGGATTGCCATCATGAGAACCACCTGGAATAGGTCGAATTATTGCTACATAGGATTATCATCAAGTCACCCGACCTGGGATTGGTAGAATTATTGCTACATAGAATTATCACCAAGTCGTCCGACCTGGTATTGGTAGAATTATTGCTACATAGGATTATCATCAAGTCGCCTGACCTGGGATTGGTAGACCAGGCTACATAGACAATGAAACACCTGTGAAATATTATTTTAATGTTAGTAGCAAATACAATCAATTATTGTTTGAACCTTGGCGCGCATTTAACGGATTCCAACGTTTTGTATTGTAATTAACTACTCTATGATTTAAAAGAAGAATGATATCAACTGATTGCACTGTAATTTTTTTATCCGTCCCATTCAACATGCGATTCAATGAAAATCCTTCTATCTAGTTAGATACAAAGCTCTAATAATTATAATATGGGAATCAAAGTTTAGCTCTGTCGTCCTCTAGACTCTAGAACAATGTAGTAAATATAACTATTCCAGAGTCATCCCAAAACTAAAACTTTTGGGTTGTCAAGTATACGGCCCTGATGGCAGAAACTGGAGTAGGTTGTCAAGTATACGAACCTGATGGCAGTAGATGTGGTGGATTGTCAAGAATACGGCCCTGATGGCAGTAGCTTTGGTGGGTTGTCAAGAATACGTCCTTGATGGCAGTAGCTGTTGTGGGATGTCAATGGCATAATCGAAACCACTCTGGTGGCACTTTCTGTATCACTCTGATTGTACTAACTGGACTACTCTGATTGTACTATCTGGACCACTCGGAGCGCAAATTTAGCCGACTTCAACAGCACCTATTTCTTTAAAAAAAAATATATGTTAATTTCTTGTGTTTTGGATTCATGGCAGATTTCAATAACATGTCACAGTTCCACTACACTATAGACATAGCTTATTCTAATATACAATTGACTGTTATATATTTTATTTTATTACACAACTACGCATTGTTGTTAAAATCTAAGCAAATTTTACACCAATATTCAAAATAAATAGTATCATAGATTGTTCCGTCAATATACTTTTTTATGCTTGTTTTAAAATCTTTCAATAATAAAGTACTTCCTGTTCCACCAGAAACAACGGAACAATGTACTTCCTGTTTGCCTTGAAACAGCAGTACATTTTTTTGTGTTAAATCAAGTAAAACTTAATGTTTACAGAAAACAATTTATACCCCATAGTCATAGTCTATCTATATGTATGTCCTATAGGCATATGTTTACCCCATAGTCATAGTCTCTCCTTATTTATTTCCGATAGTAAAAGTCTATCCATATGCATGTCCCATATAACTTTCTCATTTTATGTAGGCATACATTTCATAGTGTTTCTTATCCCCATCTTTGACTTTAATTTATACACATTAGAGAGACTTAGGACGTACACATTAATGAATCTTACGACGTACACATGAAGGAGTCTAACAACATACACATGAATTAGACTTAGGACGTACACATATATGAGTCTTACGACGTACACATGAATAAGACTTAGGACGTACACATTAATGAGTCTTACGACGTACACATTAATGCCGGTGGTTTATTATTTCGATTGGTCCAGGAGACGCATTCATCGCGAGACGAGACATGGAAAGTAGCTCAACATCAGCTGACCCCCTGACCCCTGGACGGTGTGTTCACATTGAAAGTGATGGTTCGCGTTGCGGTGTTCAAAACTCGGCCATGTTTGGACAAGGTGGCGCTGTGGCTCAGGGAGCCAATGATAAGGAATTTGATGAAGATGGTTTCAAGTAAGTCAAATAAATGAACTCATTATCACAGCATTATTTTTATTGGTTATCGTCTTATCTTAAGAATGTCAGTCAGAAAATAATAGATTAAACATTCTAGTATCACGAGTTTGCATTAATATTCTTTTTTAAAATGAAATGATAAAAAAAATTTAAAAAATTAGAAGCTCAACAAACTTTTCATTAAGTCCTGGCAGGTTCTATAGATCTATTTATAGCTATATCTATAGTGTAATTAATTATTTAAATATAAAAACATGTTACTTGAAAAAAATATATAAATAATATTAGAAAAAACGTTTCAATAAATATAAGAATGAGCTAGGCTGACCGTTACGCCAAAGAAACGAAAATATTTTAAATACGTTCGGATTTTGTAAAACAATCATTATTATTTTCAATTATTTTACCGAAATAACTAAAAATTAAATGTGCAAAAATTAAATATATCCGCTTTTATTTTAGTAAATGTATTGGTATAATTATTATAAATTAAAAATACATTAAATAAACAATAAAGGAAATTTTCAAATAATTTTATATAAGTTTGAAAGTTATGAAACAAAATTGAATTGAAAAAGTAAGTCTAGGAACTACACCGTAATCAAATTTATCGGGAAAACCCCAAAATATGTTGTTTTTAGTGCTTTTTCTTACTGCGTTGTTAATATTGAGAAGTAAAAATAAAATTTATTTGTATTAAATAAACATGCAAATGCCGTCATAGTGTGAACTGCCAATTTCGGCCAAAGCTCTAACTCTAAGTTTCTTTGATTTAATAATCACACGTGACAAAACGGATCATGTATTTTCTCCTTCTTAAAAGTACAATTAATAATTACAATTGATTTGCTTTTTAAATGGTTAATAAAACACATTAAAAAATTTAGCTTTGTATTTTTATTATTTAAAAAGTTTTAAATTTTTTTCGTTCCAAAAATAGACTTTTATTAAATTTTATAACGTAATAAAAACTTAACCTATAAATAAACTTTTAATAAGAAAATTCCGTTTAAGTCACAGTGCAGCAAAACTTCAAAGCCAAATAGCGCCCACTAATGCACTTACCACTCTTCCAAATAAGAGCAAACCATATGAAATGGCAATTTGGTTCATTTTTATATCTATATCCAAAGACCTAAATTATTTGACTGATTTCAACTTCGGTATAGTTGTTAATGTTGTAATAAATAACCATAATATTTAAACATATGGAATAATGCGTAGAATTGTACATATAAATATAAAACAATGTTTGGTATAATGGATCTGAGACTTAAACTTTTAATTAAGTTCAGCGTCGTGGAAAAATGTGTTTGTGAATGTAGGGGACTACCACCCTATGCCCTGTGGATGATTTTATTAATTTTTATTAAAATCTGTGTGTCTGTGGGGGGTGGGGGGTGGTCCGATACTTTCATTTTGCCACAGGCATCATAAGATACGCCTAAGAATAAAGGAATTAATTTGATATATAATTAACCTTCTTCTTCATCATCATCATCATCATCATCATGTCCCTTAGTCCTTCGACCGTTGGGACACCACAGATGACATGAAAACTATCCTTCTCCATTCCTCTCTGTCTTTTGCACTACTCATAGAATCGACTAGTTTTAGTCCCGTCCACTCTTTGATGTTATCTTCCCATCTTTGTTTCTGTCTTCCTCTTATTCTCCCTCCTCTGGTTATATAACGGGGTTAGGAAATAGGGTGTGTACATTTTGACGTGGATTATAATAAGACTTACACATTTACTAAAATGAAAGCGGATGTATTTGAAGCTATTGCGCCTAAATTGTGGAACAGTTTGCCTGAATCTTTGAAGGACATCGAAGAGGATAAAAAGTCATTTAAGAACCATTTCAAGATGTTTTTCTTTAGATAGAATTATGACATCAGAGCGTTGTGATGTTGCTGAAATAGCATGGACATAAGCGCTATAAAAGTACTGAATCATCATCGTAATCTTTAAATCCAAGGATGTTACAGTTGTGAAAATGAGATGTTACATTCTCTTTTTTACAAATAAACATATGTTTACCAATTACGAAAATGAATGGCGTTAACAGAACGTCGGTACATTTACAAAAGTATACCCACGAATATCGAAACACACGCGTGAAAATTTAATTTTGAAAATAAAGTATTTATTTTTACTTTGAGAAAAGTAAAGGGGGTGTATGTTTGTAATGAGATTAATAACAATTCTGTAAAAAAAATTTTAAAAAAAGAAAGAAAGGCACTCAAGACATGTTACGGACGTGAAAAACGGTTTAGTTTTTCTTCTTTAGATAAGAGAATTCTTTGTTTTACGATAGCCGATAGTATAGTCGAAAACATAGGCTAAATTTTGATTGAATTTTGTATGAATTTTTCAGTACATGAAATTCCGTTAATATAAAATTGATCTAAAATAGTATATAGACATTTTGATGTAAATATAAAGTTTTAATTTTTAAAATTTTTAGAGAAACTGTTTTTTTTTTTCGTTTAGGGTCACAAAAAGTAGTAGGGTAGGCCCAACATTTAACTAGTTAAAAACACATGACATCTAAAGTATTTCTCTAGCTTAGAAATCAACCGTCAATGAACTCAATAATAATTAGTGACAATAAAGATTTCATAGTGATCATTTATTTGGTAATTTAAGGTCATGTTTAGAGAAAACAAAATTATAGTTTAGGGGAGCGAAAGGGGATTGGGTAGGCGTATAATATATAGCAGACAAATAATTTTAATGATGCTAGAAACGTAAATATCATTACATAAATGCTTCTTTTTTTAAATACGGAATTGTGATGAGTTTTCGCAACATCAGGTGTAAACTATCGTACAGTGCCTGCCATTATTATCCCCATAACATCGGGTGATATTTTCTAGTAGCATAACCAAACCATTGCTCCCATTCTATGTACCATGTTATAGCGTTAAAATAACCAAACCATTGCTCCCATTCTAGGTACCATGTTGTAGCGTTAACATAACCAAACCATTGCTCCAATGCTAGGTACCATGTGATAGCGTTAAATAGCCAAACCATTGCTCCAATGCTAGGTACCATAATATAGCGTTGAAATAACCAAACCATTGCTCCAATGCTAGGTACCATGTTATAGCGTTAAAATAAGCAAACCATTGCTCCAATGCTAGGTACCATGTGATAGCGTTAAATAACCAAACCATTGCTCCAATGCTAGGTACCATGTGATAGCTTTAAATAACCAAACCATTGCTCCAATGCTAGGTACCATGTGATAGCGTTAATTAACCAAACCATTGCTCCAATGCTAGGTACCATGTTATAGCGTTAAAATAACCAAACCATTGCTCCAATGCTAGGTACCATGTGATAGCGTTAATTAACCAAACCATTGCTCCAATGCTAGGTACCATGTTATAGCGTTAAAATAACCAAACCATTGCTACAATGCTAGGTACCATGTTATAGCGTTAAAATAACCAAACCATTGCTACAATGCTAGGTACCATGTTATAGCGTTAAAATAACCAAACCATTATTCCTATCATACGTACCAAGGTATAACGTTAAATAATCAAACCATTCCATCGATCATAGGTACCGTGGTGTAGCGTTAAATAACCAAACCACTCCTCCCCATCCTATGTACCAAGGTATAGCCTCTCGTAAACCATTGCTCCCATCCTAGGTACTGAGGTATAGCGTTAAATAACCAAACCATTCCTCCCCATCTTATGTACTAAGGTATAGCCTCTCATAAACCATTGCTCCCATCCTAGGTACCGAGGTATAGCGTCACAAAAAGGTAATATCATCTTCACTGACACACCTGTTGCGCCACCTAGTTACCGCCGTGCTGTCATCCCTGCTGCTGCTTGCTACGGACGACCAATCCAAAATCCGATGTACAAGACATCAAAGTAACTATTACCAACCCCCAACCCCCACCCCCCACACACACATTACCACCTTTACTGTCTACGAAAAACCTTAAAGGAAATATCTATAAACTATTCTCAGTTTTGACGGATGCTTAAAACACTGGAGCACACGTCACAGTTATAAAATTATCACGTTACAACTATCACATAATCACGTCAAAACTATCACATAATCACGTTACAACTATCACATAATCACGTTACAACTATCACATAAAAAAATCACGCTACAACTATCACATAATCACGTTACAACGATCAACTTATAATGTCACAGTCGTCACATAATCACCTCATTTTAAAGATGTCAATGGATGGCTGTGCGGTCTACATCAATTCAGCTCCAAGCAGGTTGACCTAAGTTCTCTCACCAGCAAAAGTCGAACAAAAACACCAAGAGCACCCCGGGTAGATGGGACGACTCGTTGACCCTGGATGGCCGCTCATCCAAAAGTAGGAAAACTCTGAATTCAAACCCGGAGATGGAGTCCCATAGGTGGTATAACATAAACTCAATTAAACTTGATTCCGACTAATCCTGCGACGCTACAGGTGCGAAGCTGTATCATCCACATACAGAGCTCCTTGGGTTATCCATGTGCGTGGAGAGATGGCGATTTGCTGTCCATTAAATAGTTTATCCTACGAAAGAGAAATACCAGACCTTCTGATTTCATGTGATCGAATGATGCTAAATATATATATATATATACATATATGTCACTCCTTATTTCCCTTTCATCAAAATGATGTCATTCCATTTCTCAATCTCTCTGTTATATTAATGATGTCATTCTATTTTTCAATCTTTCTGTTATATTAATGTCATTACGATTCTCAATCTCTCTGTTATATTAATGATGTCATTTCATTTCTCATCTCTCTGTTATATTAATGTCATAACATTTCTCATCTCTCTGTTATATTAATGTCATAACATTTCTCAATCTCTCTGTTATATTAATAATGTCATAACATTTCTCATCTCTCTGTTATATTAATGTAATTTCATTTCTCAATCTCTCTGTTATATTAATAATGTCATAACATTTCTCAATCTCTCTGTTATATTAATGTCATAACATTTCTCAATGTCTCTGTTATATTAATGATGTCATTTCATTTCTCATCTCTCTGTTATATTAATGTCATAACATTTCTTAATCTCTCTGTTATATTAATAATGTCATAACATTTCTCATCTCTCTGTTATATTAATGTCATAACATTTCTCAATCTCTCTGTTATATTAATAATGTCATAACATTTCTCATCCCTCTGTTATATTAATGTCATAACATTTCTCAATCTATCTGTTATATTAATAATGTCATAACATTTCTCATCTCTCTGTTATATTAATGTCATAACATTTCTCAATCTCTCTGTTATATTAATGTCATAACATTTCTCATCTCTCTGTTATATTAATGAAGTCATTCCATTTTTCAATCTTTCTGTTATATTAATGTCATTCCATTTCTCAATCTCTCTGTTATATTAATGATGTCTTTCCACTTCTCATCTCTCTGTCACCAGTTCTGATTATGGCCAACAGCCGAGCCCCTCCCACATCCCTATTCAGTTCTTTCCACGTGACCAAGCGTTCACAGCCAGACAGTCTTTGGGTGGAGTGTATGAAGACACCCATTTTACAACTGAAACCGATAAAGAAATCGTTTGAACTATCTGATGGAACTACTTACTATGTTTCTCTATAATGAACTCCTGGCGTCTGCCACGGAAGCGGGTGCTTGGTATGAGGTCTACCTTAGGTTATATGACTGGGATGTGGGACTGGGATAAAGTACTAGGATATAGGAGTGGGATATATTTGCTAGGATAGGGGACTGAGATATATGACTGGGTAGTGGGGCTGGGATTGGGATATAGGACTGGGGTATAGGGCGTGGGTTGCGATATAGGACTGGGATATAGGACTGAGATTTAGGACAGAGATATATGGCTAGGATAGGGGACTGGGATACATAACTGGGGTGTGGGACTGGGATATAAAATTTGGATATGGCTGACTGGTATATGGGACTGCGATATGGGACTGCGATATAGGACTGGGATATGGGATTGGGATATGGGACTGGGATATGGGACTGGAATATGGGACTGGGATTGGGATATGGGACTGGGACTGGGATATGGGATAGGAATATGGTACTGGGATATGGGACTGTTAATGAGTAAGTAGGTAAGTATGTAGAATTAATAAAGTGAGTGAGAATGCAAGAAAAGGGCTACAAGAGAAGTTAGCAGAGGAAAGTTAAGAAAATACAAACTCCAGATTGTCTACCATAATACTGTTAAAGAAACTAGCCTAGAAGAACATTTCTAAATGAGAAATTCTTGTGATAAACTGGAACGTGGTAAAAAATATGTTTTCATTGAAGAAAATAATTTTTAATTTATTTACAAATTTATATTCATGCAAGTTTGCAATAAATTTCGTAACATTTCTTGTTTCGTTCCATTTTATTGCCTGTTGACATCACTTTTATAGTTTAACTCATTGATTTGTACAACGGTATCATGCCAAAAAATAGGGAAGCGACTTATAGGTCAGCCTAATCAATCAACTAATTGCTAAACCTATTTTAGATCAAAATCGTGTAATAGTAAATGATTTAAAAGGCAAAATTAATTCTTGAACAGAAAAAAAAGAAATTTGGGGGAAATATAGAGCAGCGTTTCTTGATGCTGTATGATATGGGAGAAAACCGACCATATTTTGGTCATATATGGTTAAACACAATTAACTCCCTTAGCATTTAAAAAACAAAGTTATTGGTATCCTGCGTTGTAGTTTTGTAATCGTGAGTAAAAAAAATATATATTAAATTTTTTTTAAAGTATTTTTTTCTTCTGAATCTGCTATATGCATTAACTAGGTACTTTCACAGGTAGATACTATACCTTGGCTAATATACGCTAGGTAGATACTAAACCTTGGCTAATATACGCCGGGTAGATACGAAACATGGGCTAATATACGTCATGTAGATACTAAACCTTGGCTTATATACGTCAGGTAGATATTAAACCTTGGATAATATAAGTCAGGTAGATATTGTAAACCTTGGCTAATATATGTCAGGTAGATATTGTAAACCTTAGCAACATTGGGCAGAACAACCAATGCAAAGCTCAAGTGACATCTACAACAGAAAATCTCAAGACATTTCTATAGATCCACAACTCTTGAAACTTCTATTAATGCACATCTTATGTGTCGGTTTAAAGAATAAATCATAATACAAATCTTTGGGACACTCACAAATTATGACACTGAAAAAGATGAAACTGACACCATATGACCCTCTAAAAACATGGAAGTGACACAACATATAACACTGGTACACCATGACACTGGTACAACATGACACACTTGTTACGCATGTTACTTACCAGTATTTGGTTTTGAGAATTTAATGTGCTTTAAGATTAGGCTCATATACGTAATCAAAGGGCTGAAAACCAGAATACAAAGAAAAAACGAAGCCAAACCTAGGGGCATTATCAATATTCAATTTATTCCAGTAAGTTTATATTTTTTTTTAAAAATCGAATAAACAGAGCTGTAAACAGCATGTGAAAAGGTAAAAATTGTCCAAAGATAAAATAGTAATATAGACACATAGAGTGCATTTAATGTCTAGGAGAATCAGCAAAAAAATCTCTCCCGGCTGGGAAAACTTACGGCTTATTTATAGGGATGGAATGTGAGCCCTCCAGAAAAGCAATTCTAGAAATTGCATCAACCGATAGAATTCTTTACAAGAAATAGAACTTCAACACAATTGTTGCCAACCAAGTGAGGGTGGGGCATTGTTCCCAACCAAGTGAGGTTGGGGCATTGTTCCCAACCAAGTGAGGGTGGGGCATTGTTCACAACCAAGTGAGGGTAGGGCATTGTTCCCAACCAAGTGAGGGTGGGGCATTGTTCCCAACCAAGTGAGGGTGGGGCATTGTTCCCAACCAAGTGAGGGTGGGGCATTGTTCCCAACCAAGTGAGGGTGGGGCATTGTTCCCAACCAAGTGAGGGTGGGGCATTGTTCCCAACCAAGTGAGGGTGGGACATTGTTCCCAACCAAGTGAGGGTGGGGCATTGTTCCCAACCAAGTGAGGGTGGGGCATTGTTCCCAACCAAGTGAGGGTCGGGCATTGTTCCCAACCAAGTGAGGGTCGGGCATTGTTCCCAACCAAGTGAGGGTCGGGCATTGTTCCCAACCAAGTGAGGGTCGGGCATTGTTCCCAACCAAGTGAGGGTGGGGCATTGTTCCCAACCAAGTGAGGGTGGGGCATTGTTCCCAACCAAGTGAGGGTGGGGCATTGTTCCCAACCAAGTGAGGGTGGGGCATTGTTCCCGACCAAGTGAGGGTGGGGCATAGTTCCCAACCAAGTGAGGGTCGGGCATTGTTCCCAACCAAGTGAGGGTGGGGCATTGTTCCCAACCAAGTGAGGGTGGGGCATTGTTCCCAACCAAGTGAGGGTGGGGCATTGTTCCCAACCAAGTGAGGGTGGGGCATTGTTCCCAACCAAGTGAGGGTGGGGCATTGTTCCCAACCAAGTGAGGGTGGGGCATTGTTCCCAACCAAGTGAGTGTGGGGGCTGTGAAAGGGGGACATATTTATGCGGTAACATCAACTTGAAAAAATGGGGAGACAATTAGTGGTTAAAGCAAAATTAGGTCAAAACACAGGCTATAACAGCTGCTCTCTTTAAAAAAAATAATTTACATTGGTTTACATGGAATTTATTTTCCAATATAAAAAAAACTATTACCAAAATAAAAGAAAATACATTTCTTTCATACACATAAGTTCATAAAAATTGCTTAGCATCTTAAAATATTAACAGTTACATAAATTCTATGTACATTAAAATTAGTTTCTGGACAAAATTGTCGGAAAAATACTATGCTTGCCTTTAATATGTTTTATATCCAAGACATATTGTTGTAGAAATAAACTTCACCACAGTAACCTTTGATTTTTGGAAACCATCTTCTTCAGAAATGTAAAGGGATTGGGATCAGTAAAAACAAAGAACGAGATTTAATGAACAAGTTACATCAATATCAATATCAATATCAAACTGTTGCAAAGCAAGAATTAAAACGATAGTAGGAAAATAAGTCGCAGAAAAAAAATTCACATGGATAAAAAAAGTCACAGTAAGAAAAGCCACAATGGTAAAATTCACAGTAAGAAAAGTAATAGGAAAAAAGATCACAGGAAGAAAAATTCACCAAAAAATGTCACAAAATATGTTTCATATTAACTCCTAATTATCAGTGTTTGTGAAATCATTTTTATTAAGTCCATATATTTATGGTTATCTAATGAACAACAGTAAATAGGACATGGCAGCAGCTTATTCGGGATTCCGGTTGACAAGTCTGTAGTGGCTTGCCGGTTTGGAAGCGCTGGCCACAGACCCCCTCGGCGTTAACCCGGGGCACATAACAACCATTGCGTGTCCCGCGTGGCAGACACGGACATGCATGGTAGTTGCTGAAATAAACGGCTCCTACAGGGCTGCCACCTGTGATGCTTCACAGGGGGAAGAAAAAGCAAACACAGGGTAGGGATCATGATTACAAGTTGCCGTTAAGGGATATGAGGCTATAGGCTGTGGTGGAAGCCTATCGCTGGTGATTCTAAATATGCAGCCCTGAGAAAGCTGCTCATAGGCAACCGTTTCGTCCCAGCTGCTTCGCGAACTAGTTGCGAGGTGGAAACCCACTGTAGAATCCCTCTTAGAGGGCGTCCGATGCTTCCCCGGGACGGGTGGGGGGAGATAATAGAACATTAATTTACCGTCCCGGCCCCTAGGAGAGTGGACTACGGACGCTTGAAACACAGCGTCTTCGGTCGACCAGACGTCTCCGGGCGGGGGGGGGGGGGGCTCCGTCAGCAAACTTGATCGAGCAGTTGCTGGTGGGGGCATCCAACGTCCGGGGAGGTCTCTGACGTCTTCCCGCACGGCCCGGCGCCGGGGACACCCGGCGGCTGGCGGGTGTGGGTGTACGCCAGGGAGGGCATTAGGAGCACTAGCTCGACGGCCCGCTGACGCCATTTCCTAATGAGATATTCCAGCACTTTAATCGGATAGTGTTTTGATTCTCGTTTGGGATTAAATCTGTGCTGATGAAGGCTTCCTGCCGACACGTTCGTTGTTTTGTTGCGTTCCTTTTATCAGGTTTAAACTTACTGTGTTTTACTAATTTCCTAAATATGTGCTTGTTGTTTACATTACTTATACACCTTATAATTCGCGCATTTGATCATATGATTTACTATTACTCAGTTATACATGCGTGTGTGTTATTTTTATTATGTATACATACTATAATGACACGTTAATTCTATAACTTTATTCAGAGTAATTTACATTACAATGCATGAAGCCAATAAACACGAACGTTACAGATTGAATGACGATAAATGGCAGTGAGCGATTGGGTAGAGATTAAGCTCTCGTCCAAAAGGTGATTTGATTCTGGCGTCTGGTCTCACCGACACATCTCAAATGGTAAGGGAATCAAAGTAAAGCAAGGGGCACTGTAGTGTAGTACTAGTTTACTGATATATACCCAGACGAAGCATCCAATGGCCCTAAAGTGGTCAATGCGGCTTTGGACAGAAAGATATAAACATTCTTTTTTTTCCCAATCTTGTTAGACTTTACCAAGGTGCTCCCCCGGCTGTTGTACAATCACATACCGGTAATCGCACTAAACTCATTGCTGTCACCAAGGGAGTGTGCTAGGACCGAGAGATACACAAGTTCATTTAATTTTTTTTCTTAGTCGTGTCAGGAATAATTGATGCTATCTGATAGCTTATTTTTTCTGTGCCTTATTTACCTGTGCTTTTTTTATTGTGACATTTTTTTATGCTCACCATTAAAATTAGGCATTCTTGTTCAACTCTGGGGTAGTTCTTCTGATGGGGATTAAAGTTCTAAGTGAAATAACAGATAAGATGACCTACTCTGTGATGTTCTACTCTGTGAGGATCCACTCTGTGATATTTTCTTAAAACAAAACTTGACCAATTGCAACATCACTGGCATCTACGGCTAACTTAAAATATTTATTAAAGTCTGTGGCAATGAGGACATCAACACTGGTCCATAGCTGCTGGTAGCCGTAGGTCTATTTGACTGGTGGTAGCAGTAGGCTGGTGGTAGCGGTAGGCTGATGGTAGCTGTAGGCTGGTGGTAGCCGTAGGCTGGTGGTAGCGGTAGGCTGGTGGTAGCCGTAGGCTGGTGGTAGCGGTAGGCTGGTGGTAGCCGTAGGCTGATGGTAGCAGTAGGCTGGTGGTAGCCGTAGGCTGGTGGTAGCCGTAGGTATATTTGACTCCTGGTAGCCGTAGGTCTATTTGACTGGTTGTAGCGTAGATCTATTTGACTGGTTGTAGTTGTATGTCTTTTTGACTGTGTTATGTAGACGACTTGTTTACGTCATCTTTCCCTGTGCATGTACTTTAGCTGGCCCCAAGTTCGGCACCACCACAAGGGTGTGGTTTAATTATAAATAGTCTCCCTTGACCATGTTTAAAAATAAAAACAATCTAATCACACCTAGGGAGATTGTACCTTTTTCAACATTGTACCGGTACAAGCACTTCTGTACTGTAAGTCAATAGCTGTAGTTTGTATATATTTTTTATTTTTTAATTTAAAATTAACTTAATAAAATTATTAACTGTAATTAGCCCTTGTTTGGGTATCGTCTTCGTATTACTGTATTTAATATATGGTATCACCTTTGTTTGTGTACTGTTTGTCAACGAGTCATACGATATTACAGCACGTAGCAGACTGGTTGCAGCCGTAGGTATATTTTCTCATGCATAGCGGTTGCTGATAATTGCAATTTCTGATGAAGTTATCTGTAGCTCTCTTTGTTAATCTAGATTAATTTTCCATCACATATGTCCGCGTCGCGTTTTACGCATTCGATTGCAGGACAAGGTGCCTAACACAGAGGTCTTGGAACGTGCAAAAAGTTGTCGCATATTCTCCGCTCTTAGCAAGAAGCGCCTTCGCTTTTTAGGCCATTTAAGGAGACTGGAGGAGGGCCGTATTCCAAAGAAGCTGCTGAATGGAGAGTTGTACAAGACTTATTGGATTTCCACGCATGAGATTTTTTGATGTTTGCAAATGGAGCATGAGGGTACCCATCATTGAAACCAGCGAAAGGGAGATCATTGCTAAACAACGTTCCAGCGGGCGAACAGCAGTGTATGAAGGAGTAAAAAAGACAGAAATGAAGCCCTTGCAGCAAAAGAACAACCCCGAAGGCCAAATTTAGCCAGGCGTCAATATTCTCCTGCGAGAAATGCATTGTTATTCCAGGCTTGGCCTAGTGAGCCAATCGTTGTAGTGTACTTAGCTACTCCGTCGTCGCGGGTCATTAAAATACTAATAGTTCAGGGGCGGGAAAAAATTGTGCGAGTGAGAGTTTTGATTGGGGGGGGGGGGGCACTGATTAGGATTCGTATAAAGTGTTTTACTTGTATGCATATTTTGTCAAATTTCAGCCCCGCACCCATTCTCCTTTTACATTATATAAAGGATTTATAATCTTTGCTTTTCGGGCACTTTATTACAGTTGCATTTCTATTAACTCTAATTGGAGCTCCAGGCTATGACTATTTTGTTCGTTGACTGAGACCAGATGGTCCTCAGACAACATATTGAGACCAGATCATCCTCAGAAATCATATTGAGACCAGATCATCCTCAGACAACATATTGAGACCAGATCATCCTCAGACAACATATTGAGACCAGATCATCCTCAGACAACATATTGAGACCATATCATCCTCAGACAACATATTGAAACCAGATCATCCTCAGAAATCATATTGAGACCAGATCATCATCAGACAACATATTGAGACCAGATCATTCTCAGAAATCATATTGAGACCAGATCATCCTCAGAAATCCTATTGAGACCAGATCATCCTCAGACAACATATTGAGACCATATCATCCTCAGACAACATATTGAGACCAGATCATCCTCAGACAACTTATTGGGACCAGATCATCCTGAGACAACATATTGAGACCAGATCATCCTCAGACAACATATTGAGACCAGATCATCCTCAGACAACATATTGAGACCAGATCATCCTCAGACAACATATTTTTTATCCATTAAATGGACGATGATAGAGATTTAATCATCGTCCACTTAAAGCAGTGCGATCTGAATGTATTTCCAGCTCTTTCCCAACAGAAAATATACACATCTTTTCGAAAATGTTTCTACTGATAGACTGTGTACATCAAAGTACATTGTTTTGACAGTCAAATAGCAAGAAAATATTTCATAAATATTCAATTCAAATCAGTACACTTATGAAAGATTATAAAATACTTTTTTAAAACTATTTTTAAATAGGCATAACATCATAATGAAATCGTCATAACATCATCATCACACATTATCACACATCATAACACATCATCACACATCATCACAACTATTGCACAGTATTATAATAAAATTGTAACATTAGCGAAACAAAGAAGACCGCAATTATTGCAGAGGTACTTGCTTCATTACACCGTCAATAAAACTTTCATGTTGCCAGTGCCGGGTGCTAGTATATTCGGATGTTGTCAGTGTTTGGTGCTGGTATATTCAGATGTTGTCAGTGTTGGGTGCTAGTATATTTGTACATTGGCAGTGTTGGGTGCTAGTATATTTGTCTGTTGGCAGTGTTGGGTGCTAGTATATTCAGATATTGTCAGTGTTCGGTGCTAGTATATTCAGATGTTGTCAGTTTTGGGTGCTAGTATATTTGTATGTTGCCAGTGTTGGGTGCTAGTATATTTGTATATTGTCAGTGTTAAAATAATTTTCTAACACTATCTTTAAATTGTGTCAAAATGGAAAAAAAAAGAATTTCAAGTTTCATACAATTCATAAAACTAAATAACATACAGCACACAAAACTATAACATCACCAACTATAAAAACATGCAACACAGCTACACCAAAAACATACAACTTAACTATAGCAACAAAAAAAATGTTTAAAATAGTTTTAAAAAAAACAACTCCTTAGTGTAGAAAAAAAAATAGAAAATTATTTTTTTGAAATTTCTCATAACTAGAACAAGAACACTGGCTACGACGATAATATAAAATAGAACCAGTCAATCCTATCTTATTTAATCAAAGGCAAATTCGTTCAAAGTTTTAGAACTCCACCATAAGAACAGAACGGTTGAGAATATCACCATAAGAACAGAACGGTTGAGAATATCACCATAAGAACAGAACGGTTGAGAATATCACCATAAGAACAGAACGGTTGAGAATATCACCATAAGAACAGAACGGTTGAGAATATCACCATAAGAACAGAACGGTTGAGAATATCACCATAAGAACAGAACGGTTGAGAATATCACCATAAGAACAGAACGGTTGAGAATACCACCATAAGAATAGGAGCATGATTTGAAATTATAAAATTAGGACACTAATATTTCAAAAGGGAAACACTCCCTCTAAACTTGTTTAACGATGGATATTATCTAAACGACTCCGAGTACATAGATAATAAGCATAATAAACCCCATTATTTTCTAATCTGACCTAAAGCCGTTCTTCTCACAACGTTAACTAAGTGTGAGGAACAAAGGGATTATTTTGTCTCACGTGCGTGGTCATCTAGCTAAAAGGCTACTCCAAGGCAGATAACTAAAGGCTTTGCCAGATAAGATGATTGTAAGGTGCCCTAAGATGAGAGAGTGATGTCCCCTGTTCAATGAACATCTAACGACTAATGAGTGACAGGCTAATAATCTATCTACTTTATGTCAATGCCATCTCCCTTTCAAGACAAGTGGCACATTGATTCTTTTGTCACGTCATTTTGGTCTCAGATAAATGACCTAGATCTGGTAAAGCTAAACAAGAAGATGCCCTAATTCTGGAATAGCTGATATAAAAAATGCCCTAGGTCTGATATAGTTAAACTAAAAGGTGTCTTGGGTCTTTATAGCAAAACGGGGCAAATGCTCTAGGTCTCGTTTAGCTGAACAGGAAAATGCCCTCTATCATGAATAGCTAAACTAGAAGATGCCCTAGGTATGATAGCTAAACTAGAAGATGCCCTAGGTATGATAGCTAAACTAGAAGATGCCTTGGTCTTTCTCTATAGCTAAACTAAGTGGTACCGTAGTTCTGGTATAGTTAAATTAAGAAACGAATACGCATGATATCGCTAAAGTAGAAGATGCCCTAGTTATGGTGTAGATACACAAGATGTTGCCCTAAGTCTGGAATAGTTAAAATAGACGGTTCCCTAGGTCTGGTATAGATAAACAAAAGATGCCTCAATTATGGCAAAGCTAAACCAGAAGATGCCCTAACTCAGGAAATAGCTAAACTCCAAGATGCCCTTATTGTGGCATGGCTAATCTGATGATTCTATAGTTCTGTATAGCTGAATCAGGAGATTCCCTCATTCTGGAAGAGATAAATGAGACTTTGCGTTTTTGTCTGGTTTAGCGAAATTAGAATATGCCCTAAGATGTGGTATATAGAGATGGGTCATGTGGTATGTAGAGGTAGGCCATGTGGTATGTAGAGATGGGTCATGTGGTACGTAGAGATGGGTCATGTAGTATGTGGAGATGGGTCATGTGGTATGTAGAGATGGGTCATGTGGTATGTAGAGATGGGTCATGTGGTATATAGAGATGGGTCATGTGGTATGTAGAGATGGGTCATGTGGTATGTAGAGATGGGTCATGTGGTATGTAGAGATTGGTCATGTGGTATGTAGAGATGGGTCATGTGGTACGTAGAGATGGGTCATGTGGTATGTAGAGATGGGTCATGTGGTACGTAGAGATGGGTCATGTGGTATGTAGAGGTAGGCCATGTGGTATGTAGACGTAGGCCATCTGGTATGTAGAGGTAGGCCATGTGGTATGTAGAGGTAGGCCATGTGGTTTGTAGAGGTAGGCCATGTGGTATGTAGAGGTAGGCCATGTGTTATGTAGAGGTAGGCCATCTGGTATGTAGAGGTAGGCCATGTGGTATGTAGAGGTAGGCCATGTGGTATGTAGAGGTAGGCCATGTGGTATGTAGAGGTAGGCCATCTGGTATGTAGAGGTAGGCCATGTGGTATGTAGACGTAGGCCATCTGGTATGTAGAGGTAGGCCATGTGGTATGTAGAGGTAGTCCATGTTTATGTAGAGGTAGGCCATGTTGTATCTAGAGGTGGGCCATGTGGTATGTAGAGGTAGGCCATGTTGTATGTAGACATGGGTTACGTGGTATGTAGACATGTGCTATTTGGTATGTAGACATGGGCCATGTGGTATGTAGACATGGACCATGTGGTATGTAAAGATGGTCCATCTGATATGTAAATCATGCATTGTCTTGGGAAGTCAAGTGATGCACTACCAATGCCTTACAACATAGATTCCACTGAAAAGAGATCGGGGTCATTTCAACCGTCATTGTACCCGCCTCGAGGCGCGTTGTCACAAAATCTCGGCTGACAGATTGCATACATTTCCTTGAGATTCTTTTGGTACAGCGATGCAATTTATTCCTTCAGCCTCTATTGGGGAGAGAGCTGACATCTGTTCCTCTGACATATGGTGTACATGTAGCTACATGCCACGGACTAGATATATGACCTGTACATAAGACGCAAACTGGATGCATATCTTAAATTTTTACTTAAGACATGCTACAGGTCTGACATTATTTACCTATGAAAAAGTCTGGAGACATGATATTAATACAAATGGTATTGCAGATAAGACATTAGTACCGATGACATAGACTACAGATATGATATTAGCACACTTGACATAGACTGCAGATAGAATATTTGTAACTACAACATAAACTGGGATATGATATTTGTACATATGACATAGACTGCAAATATCACATTAGTACCAATGACAGACTGCAGATATCACATTAGTACCGATGACATAGACTGCAGATGTGATATTAGCACACTTGACATAGCCTGCAGATATAATATTTGTACCTATAACATAGACTGGGGATATGATATTTGTACCTATGACATAGGCTAGAGCTAAGTCATTTGTACTTATCACATTGCTGGCATCTGGCACACACCCTTGACTAGGTATTATAAGATGCATGTTGAGCAGGTCTCCAAAGGCAAACTGTAAAGCAAGCATCTCATCACTTAAGCCAGATCTGAACTATTTGCGTCACCACAGCCATGGTTAGTTGCATGAAGACTGCGTCTTCAGCCTAAAGGTTGGCGGGCCTTTTAAACAAAAACAACTCTTAATTCTAGCCGAAGGGCGATTCGTGTCCATTGGTCTACGATTGATTCTATCTAACCTGTCCCCCCCCCCCCCCCCGGTGTGTCACGTGACTACTTTCAGCCAATGAAAACGTTTTCGAAAAAGAGTGTAATTTGAGATGAGCATAAATAGCCGTCTGGCGAAACCAATGACGTCGAAAAGTCTTCTTGACATGAACCAGGCAGATTCTTTGTGGAAAAGTTTCTCGACAAGAAACCAAGTTATCTCTGTAAGTACCATTTTAAAATGTAGTTGTTTCTTTTGATATATGTATTATTCAACTTCGTAATTGTTTCATTTGATATATGTGCTATTAAAAAATCATTTGATATGTGTGCTATTTAACGCTTTAGTTGCTTCATTTGATATATGTGCTATGTGAAATTGTATTTGCTTCATTTGATATATGTGCTATGTGAAATTGTATTTGCTTCATTTGATATATGTGCTATGTGAAATTGTATTTGCTTCATTTGATATATGTGCTATGTGAAATTGTATTTGCTTCATTTGATATATGTGCTATGTGAAATTGTATTTGCTTCATTTGATATATGTGCTATGTGAAATTGTATTTGCTTCATTTGATATATGTGCTATGTGAAATTGTATTTGCTTCATTTGATATATGTGCTATGTGAAATTGTATTTGCTTCATTTGATATATGTGCTATGTGAAATTGTATTTGCTTCATTTGATATATGTGCTATGTGAAATTGTATTTGCTTCATTTGATATATGTGCTATGTGAAATTGTATTTGCTTCATTTGATATATGTGCTATGTGAAATTGTATTTGTTTCATCTGATATCTGTGTAATTTTCTTCTTCTCTGCCCTTGTACTGACATCCGCTTGGTCTCTGTAGGCAAAGCATTCAAGAACTATTCAACATCTAATAAATATTCACGTTGATTCTATACAAACGGATGTCCTTCAAAATACACTCTTATAAATTAAAAATGTACATTTCTCTTTTACTAAAAATGAGAATATTTTTTTCTACTACCTGTGGAAATATGTTTACTCGCGTAATTATTTGGAATTAAAGATCGGCCGTTTTTCAAAACCAAGGTTATGTTTAACACACAGCAAGAATCTTTTCCCATTTGATTCAACACAGGAATTATTCACAATTTATAACGACTTACAATGGCAATAATAATAGAAAATTGGTAAAAATAGCTGAAAATCTCATGAAAAAAAAACTTGAGATCATTACCTCCCTTAGACTGTATTTCTGCTGGACTTCCTGGACAATTTGAATATTCATGAGGGAAAAACAATAAGGTCGTTGAAAAGGCAAAGTGTGATCCCTTTGTAGCGCACCGCCTAATTGAAACTGTCCACACCACTAGGCCAGACGTTCTGCTTACCACGTGACATTTAGCTCCGACCTTGTTGTTACCACGTGACATTTCGACACGTCCATCTAGTCAGATTGATAGTCTCCCTTCCCGCCACCATTCTGGACCCCTTGAGATAGCTGCCTTAAAATGGCAAACAATAATCAATTAAATATCAATTCTTGTACGTCCAAAATTGTAATATTGTTCATCTGCATTTGCTCATTCGGATGTTCATCTGCATTTGCTCATTCGGATGTTCATCTGCATTTGCTCATTCGGATGTTCATCTGCATTTGCTCATTCGGAGGTTCAGCTGCATTTGCTCATTCGGATGTTCAGCTGCACTTGCTCATTTGGAGAAGCGCACCTTGAAAACCCGCATTTCTAAATGTCTTCTTATTTTCTAACTTAGCATTTCCTCTTTAAAATAACTTTATTCCTAATGAATCTTGTATCCAGCTCACAAATTTGAAACTTTTCAAAATAAAATAAAATATAAATTAAAATAAACAACTATTTATTGATGTCATTGTATGTATGTGATGCATCGGTAGAAACAAGAGATCCTCCAGAGAAGATGGAGATGGATCGGCCATACACTCAGGAAACCTGCCTCCAGCATAACTAGACATGCCCTGAACTGGAACCCTCAAGGAAAACAGAAAAGAGGCAGGTCGAGGAACACTTGGCGCCGTGAAGTGGAAGCAGATACAAAGAAACTTGGCCACACTTGGGGGAAGCTGGAGAAATCAGCCCAGGATCGTGATGCCTCGTGGACTCTTGTAGGCCGCCTATGTCCTAGGAAGGATCACAGACGTCAATGAAGACCGGCTGCTGTTCATCGAGGACGAAGAAGCGAAAGAAGAAGTAGGAGATGCATTGGTCTATTTATCTACAACTTTTAAATCATGTTTAAATAAAACAACCCCTAAAAACAATGGGGTTTTTTGTGTTGATAAATCCTTTATAAAATTTAATATCCGGCAATGGGAAGTGGGGCTGAAAAGTTGACAAAACATGCGTACAAGAAACGCACTTTATAAAAATCCCATTTAGTGCCCCTCTCCCCTCGCCGCCCCCAAAAAACGTATCCACATTTTTTTCCAGGCCCCTTAACTATAATGATATTCTAATGACCCACCCGCTTTTGCACCCCAAATTAATTTCACAAACTATTTCAGAAAAATAAAAAGAAAATATTAAGAACCAAACGCTCTTGCGATATATTTCTATAAAGAATCTCATTTAGCCAATGTATTAGGAATTTTACTTGGTGAAATCGTGGCATCACATTTTTCTTCATCTTCCAGTGGAAAAACAAGAAATTAGTAAGGTTAAACCTGATAACCTGATTGCAGTCTCCCTGAAAAACAAGAAATTAGTAAAACACAGTAAGGTTAAACCTGATAACCTGATTGCAGTCTCCATGAAAAATAATAAATTAGTAAAACACAGTAAGGTTAAACCTGATAACCTGATTGCAGTCTCCCTGAAAAAACAAGAAAACTGACTGGGGGTTGGGGGGTGGGACTGAACATTCAGCTCGAAGGTTGGCGGGAAGTGGGTCAGTCAGTCGTCCGAAGATTTTGCCAGCAAGCCAGCCACCAAACCTTCCAGCCACCAAATCAGCCAGCCACCAAACCAGCCAGCCACCAAACCAGCCAGCCACCAAATCAGCCAGCACCAAATCCGCCAGCCACCAAACCAGCCAGCCACCAAATCAGTCAGCCACCAAACCAGCCAGTCACCAAACCAGCCAGCCACCAAACCAGCCAGTCACCAAACCAGCCAGCCACCAAACCAGCCAGTCACCAAACCAGCCAGTCACCAAACCAGCAAGCAGCAAATCAGCCAGCACCAAACCAGCCAGCCACCAAACCAGCCAGCCACCAAACCAGCCAGCCACCAAACCAGCCAGCCACCAAACCAGCCAGCCACCAAACCAGCCAGTCACCAAACCAGCCAGCCACCAAACCAGCCAGCCACCAAACCAGCCAGCCACCAAACCAGCCAGCAACGGACAAGAGAGAAGTTAATAAATTAAAAAGTCATTTTGTGTTTCTCATTCTCGCACGTTAATCCATGTTTTGAGAATATTGTAATGCATCCCAATCAAAATTATTTGCTAAAATTTTGTCATCCCTATTAAAATAATTACATGGAGTAATATATTCATCTTAAAGTTTGTCTCCTTAGTAACGCACCACACACTTGAAGTATCCGATCTTTTGATTACGTAAATAAATGCCAATCATATCCGAGAATCAAAGTCTGTCAATAGCACAAGACTAATGAAATACTGTACACAAAAAAATCCTTATCTGATTGATTATCTGCGCGATTTATTAGGTATGTTGGTTACTGGAACTGACAATCAAGATATCTGAGTGATGAAGGTAAAGCCTACTTGTAGGGAAGTATGTACATCATATCTGCCATAATATGTCACAGGATGCATTTACATAATATGTCACAGGACGCATTTACATATGTCATAGGATGCATTTACATAATATGTCACAAGGTGCGTTTATATAATATGTTACATAGTGTATTGACATAATATGTCACAGGATGCATTTACATAATATGTCATAGGATGCATTTACATAATATGTCACAGGATGCATTTACATAATATGTCATAGGATGCATTTACATAATATGTCACAAGGTGCGTTTATATATGATGTTACATAGTGTATTGACATAATATGGCACATGATGCATGTACATAATATTTCAGAGAGTGCATTTACATAATATTTTAGAGAGTGTATTTAACGGTAATTATATGAGTCAAATGTATCGTTGTACAGTACCATAGGTGGCATTACTCCTGGTATGCAGACAATTGTACAGTACCACAGTTGGCAATACTTCCTGGTATGCATACAATTGTACAGTACCATAGGTGGCATTACTCCTGGTATGCAGACAATTGTACAGTACCATAGGTGGCATTACTCCTGGTATGCATACAATTGTACAGTACCATAGGTGGCATTACTCCTGGTATGCAGGCAATTGTACAGTACCATAGGTGGCATTACTCCTGGTATGCATACAATTGTACAGTACCATAGGTGGCATTACTCCTGGTATGCAGGCAATTGTACAGTACCACAGTTGGCAATACTTCCTGGTATGCATACACTTGTACAGTACCATAGGTGGCATTACTCCTGGTATGCATACAATTGTACAGTGCCATAGGTGGCATTACCTCCTGCATGGTTCAGATTCATTACTGCAATAAAAAAATGTATGTGAGTTCGCGTGAAGCCTAGTGTGAATGTTTGGAAGACGTTTGATGACGTACGTTGGATGACGTACGTTGGATGACGTACGTTGAATGAAGTTGGATGAAGTTCGAAGCCCTACAGAAATCTAGTTTCCTTTCTTAAAATAGAATCAGCAATTTTTACTGTTGACAATTTGTTTAGGAGTATGACAGCGTCCTTGACCTACAAGCCCTAAGAATATCCCCCCCCCCTTTCCCATTGACCACTCAGATTTGAGAGAGTAACTCTGACAGCATGGGAAGGTAACTCGTGTTAACCAGGCGATTCCCAGGGGCGGCACGTGCGAGGTGCCGTTAACTTACTTAGTGACAACATCGAAATTAAGTCAGGATTTCAGGGAATGAATCCGTGCCTTCCCTTATATTCCGGAAGTCAAGCCTGGTCAGATTCATTACTGCAATGGTCAGATTCATTACTGCACTGGTCAGATTCATTTTTGCAATGGTCAGATTCATTACTGCACTGGTCAGATTCATTACTGCACTGGTCAGATTCATTACTGTACTGGTCAGATTCATTACTGCAATGGGCAGATTCATTACTGCAATGGTCAGATTCATTACTGCAATGGTCAGATTCATTACTGCATGGTCAGATTCCTTACTGCACTGGTCAGATTCATTACTGCACTGGTCAGATTCATTACTGCACTGGTCAGATTCATTACAGGTAAAAGCATGTAAATAGGCAGGTTAGTGCATGCAAATAGACAAGTATGTGCATGTAAATGGTCAAGTTAGTGCATGTAAATGGTCAGGTTAGTGTATGTAAATAGACAGAAAAGTTCTTGGAAATAGACAGGCTAGTTCATGTAAATAGACAGATAAGGTCATGTAAATAGACATGTTAGTGTATGTAATGGACAGGTTAGTGTGTGTAAATAGACAAGTTAGTGTGTGTAAATAGACAAGTTCGTTCATGTAAATAGATAGGTTAGTGCAGGTAAAAGGACAGGTTAGTGCATGTAAATGGACAGGTTAGTGTATGTAAAAAGAAGGTTTTTAAAGTTGCTGTAAAGCGTCGATATATTCCTCATAAAGGAACACATAACTCCTTTAAAAAGGAAAAGTAAATGATTGTTAAGATCCCACTCACCTCTCTTAATGGCCTTAAAACTGGATGAAATAGAATAAATAGCTATTAATAAAGAGTGAAGTCTAGATCGATATGTCGGTATGTCTGTATGTGACATACAACACAATAGTAGCTACGCAACTCCCAAATATGTACGTTATTGCTTCACGTGATTTATATACATGATTTCTATACGTTATTTCGATACGTTATTTCTTTACATGATTTCTATACATGATTTCTATACGTGATTCTATACATGATTTCTATACGTGATTCTATACATAATTCTATATGTGATTTCTATGCGTGATTTCTCTAAGTGATTTCTATACGTTATTAATATATGTTATTTCTATACGTGATTTCTTAAAAATTGAGAAACATGGAGCTTTTCAGCCAGATTTGGCCGGTTTTTTCCCATTGCAAAAAATGCAAGTCTGACGAATCCATATAAATTAATCAAAGCATTGATCCGCACTGTTCTACTCGATCACTCTCCAACGACTTAACACTTAGCAGTCCCAAACCCCTTGACACGCCAGGTCGGTTTGAAGAAAACTCTCACCCTCGGACCAGCCATCTTGTGTTCCCCCCACAGCGTCGGTTGACACCACGAGTTGGTTCCTCGTGAGTGCCAGTAGCCAGGCGAGCTAGAACCCATTGGGGGCCTCTGACGCTCTCTCACCAAACGTTTCCTATGGATTGAAGTGTTTTATTTTTCAGATGGATATCATGTAAGTTTTGTCGCCTGTTCATTTCGAAGGATGATTTTTGGTGGCCATAGTTATGTGAAACTAAATATTATTTTCTTGTGGCCGTCTGAAGATGATTGCTAACTTATGGTTTCTGTTAACTTATCTAATGGTATGTGTTAACTGGTGGTGTGTGTTAAGTTTGTTTATTTATAAAGGGATTTGTGTTTTGTTTTGTTTTGGTATAGTGAGGGTATGAATTTCGATTGGGCTTGTGTAAGAGGGGCATATTTTTTGTTTTGGCTTGTGTAAGAGGTTATAGGTTTTGTTTTGGCTTGTGTTTTGTTTTTTATTGGTGTAATGAGGGTATGAGTTTCGATTTGGCTTGCGTAAGAGGTTATGTGTCTGTTTTGGGTTGTGTAAGAGGGTATGTGTTTTGTTTTGGGTAGTGTAAGAGGGTACATGTTTTGGGTATGTATTTGTGTCCTACTGATACATTTAAATAACTGTAAATTCTGATTTGATATGTTTCGTGTTTAGAGATGGGTTTGTTATCATTAAAGATTTTGATCATTCCATTTTTTACGATATTTTAAAGTTGTATTCAATAAGTTTTATGATAAATGCGTAGTTATAGTATAAGACAACATACAAGATAAACTATAATTACTCATGTTTTTGTTGTCTTCTTTGAGGAATGTTGTCTTGTATGTTAAATGTTGTCTTGTATGTTGTATATTGTATATTATATTGTATGTTGTCTTGTATTTAAAATGTTGTCTTGTATGGTATATGTTACTTTGCATATAGTATGGTTTCTTGTCTTGTATATTGTATTTTGTTTTGAATTGTTGTATGTTGTCTTGTATGTGTATGCTTTCTTGTATGTTGTTGGTTGTCCTGTAGGTAGTATGTAAGGGACAATGAGAAACAAAATCTGCAAAAAAAAAGAAGGCCTGTTCAGTCAAAGCTTTAGTGCTGTATTGCGGATATAGAGATGTAAGGATAGAAAAATTCCTCCTCTGTTTAGATTAAGATCCAATCTATATATTTTTGTCCCCGGGTCACTAGGTTATCAATGGCAGCTCTTTTACCAAACTCAGTTTATTTCCCTCAATGATTTGCAATTAACGACGAAATAGAAAATTTATTCAAAATAACGATTTCTTTTAATTCAAGCTTTTTTTTTAATAAAAAGATTTCATGCTATAAATAAGGACATGTTCCTATAATGTGCAAACAAATCTCTGACAATATGCGGACATGTTCCTATAATGTGCAAACAAATCTCTGACAATATGCGGACATGTTCCTATAATGTGTAAACAAATCTCTGACAATATGCGGACTTGTTCCTATAATGTGTAAACAAATCTCTGACAATATGCGGACATGCTCCTATAATGTACAAACAAATCTCTGACAATATGCGGACATGTTCCTATAATGTGTAAACAAATCTCTGACAATATGCGGACATGTTCCTATAATGTGCAAACAAATCTCTGTCAATATGCGGACATGTTCTATAAATCTCTGACAATATGCGGACATGTTCCTATAATGTGTAAACAAATCTCTGACAATATGCGGACATGTTCCTATAATGTGCAAACAAATCTCTGACAATATGCGGACATGTTCCTATAATGTGTAAACAAATCTCTGACAATATGAGGACATGTTCCTATAATGTGCAAACAAATCTCTGACAATATGCGGACATATTTCAGCAAGTTGTGGACCAATATCTGACAATATGCCGACATATTTCAGCAAGTTGTGGACATGTTCAAAGAATGTGTTGAGTATTTACAACAGTGTGCATGACAAATATTATTTCTGGGAACTTCGAATATGTCACTGTCAAGATGAGGGGAAGTGGAATTTTAATTGACCAATTTAGGCTCAGGCAAGGAGAGTCACACGTGATCAAGGGAAAGTTCTTGGAATATGTTTATAGTAAAGGCAAAGTCAAAAATTGCAGGAGTATTGCGAAGTTTCATTTTCAATGGTAAACTATTCTCAATGGTAAACTATTCTCAATGGTAAACTATTCTCAATGGTAAACTATTCTCAATGGTAAACTATTCTCAATGGTAAACTACTCTCAATGGTAAACTATTCTCAATGGTAAACTATTCTTAATGGTAAATTATTCTGAAATTGTAAACTATTCATCTACAAAAAAATACTATGATTGTAATAGTTGTCTTGTTGGACCATCAGTTTGTCAGCTTCAAACAATATTGAGAAAACTACTTGAGAATTATCTGTGCTAAAAATCCCATATTTTCTGACGAACGGGTTAATTTTATTTCTTGCTCGACTGGGGACTTTGAGCAACTTTGAATGATGTGAATCAAGCCACAAGATGGTATGACAAATTGTAAATGATGTGAATCAATCCACAAGATGGTATGACAATTGTAAATAATGTGAATCAATCCACAAGATGGTATGACAAATTGTAAATGATGTGAATCAAGCCACAAGATGGTATGATAAATTGTAAATGATGTGACTCAATCCACAAGATGGTATGACAAATTGTAAATGATGTGACTCAAGCTCCAGGATGGTATGACAAATTGTAAATGATGTGAATCAATCCAAAAGATGGTATGACAAATTGTAAATGATGTAAATCAAGCCACAAGATGGTATGACAAATTTTAAATGATGTGACTCAATCCACAAGATGGTATGACGAATTGTAAATGATGTGAATCAAGCCACAAGATGGTATGACAAATTGTAAATGATGTGAATCAATCCACAAGATGGTATGACAAATTTTAAATGATGTGAATCAATCCACAAGATGTTATGACAAATTGTAAATGATGTGAATCAATCCACAAGATGGTATGACAAATTGTAAATGATGTGAATCAAGCCACAAGATGGTATGACAAATTGTAAATGATGTGAATCAAGCCACAATATGGTATGACAAATTGTAAACGATGTGAATCAATCCACAAGATGGTATGACAAATTGTAAATGATGTGAATCAAGCCACAAGATGGTATGACAAATTGTAAATGATGTGAATCAATCTACAAGATGGTATGACAAATTGTAAATGATGTGAATCATGCCACAAGATGGTATGACAAATTGTAAATGATGTGAATCAATCCACAAGATGGTATGACAAATTGTAAATGATGCGAATCAAGCCACAAGATGGTATGACAAATTGTAAATGATGTGAATCAAGCCACAAGATGGTATGACAAATAAGGATTATATCAATAAAGCCATAAGATGGTATGACAAATTAAAAATTATGTGAATCAATCCACAAGTTGGTATGACAAATTATAAATTATGCGAATCAATCCACAATATGGGATAATATATTCTAAATTCTCTTGCAGCAGAAAAGATTATTAACTGTTGCTGAAAGTATGAATCTGCCTTGAAATAAAATTTCCGATGGCAAAACAGTATATTGAGTTTGCATCGCAATTTTTTCAGCGTTATATCGAGACCTAATATCATAGATAACTTTTTATCCTGACAAACATAGAGAATTATACATCTAGACAGTCAAACGTAAATAACCGTATATCCAGACTCACAAACGTGGAGAACTTTGTGTTTTGATGGTTTCTCCAATAGTTCAGTCATTAGAAACAAGGACAATATAGATATATTGTATCAGTCGGTTCTCTTGTCACTGTTTCTATGTTGTATTTGTTTCTAGATCTGTCTCTGAGTATGTCTTCCGTCATGTTATAGCTTCCAAAACTCAATACTCCGCGTGTCTAGTGTCACGATGTAGGCATCGATTCTGTCAGAGCATGTCACTTTAACTCTGTCAGAGTATGTCACATTAACTCTGTCAGAGTATGTCACATTAACTCTGTCAGAGTATGTTACATTAACTCCGGCAGTGTTTGTTTCATTAACTCTGTTAGAATATGTTACTTTGGCTTTGGCAGTGTATGTTACATTGAATCTGGCAGTGTATGTTACATTAACTCTGACAATGTATGTTACATTGGCTTTGGCAGTGTATGTTACATTGACTCTGGCAGTGTATGTTACATTAACTCTGTCAGTGTTTGTTACATTAACTCTGTTAGAATATGTTACTTTGGCTTTGGCAGTGTATGTTACATTGAATCTGGCAGTGTATGTTACATTAACTCTGTCAGTGTTTGTTACATTAACTCTGTCAGTGTTTGTTACATTAACTCTGTCAGTGTTTGTTACATTAACTCTGTCAGTGTTTGTTACATTAACTCTGTCAGTGTTTGTTACATTAACTCTGTCAGTGTTTGTTACATTAACTCTGTCAGTGTTTGTTACATTAACTCTGTCAGTGTTTGTTACATTAACTCTGTCAGTGTTTGTTACATTAACTCTGTCAGTGTTTGTTACATTAACTCTGTCAGTGTTTGTTACATTAACTCTGTCAGTGTATATTACATTGACTCTGGCAGTGAATGTTACGTTGACTTCAACAGTGTATGTTAAGGGCATGTTAATAATAGGTCAAGGATTGTGTTATGGCATCAAGGTCAGATGACGTGATGTTGTTTAGGTTGTATATGAGTTAGCGATTGTATTTTTCGGTGTGATTAAATCAACCATAGTTTATCAATGGGTGGCGTCTTCAACACACGACTATAGATTCCTTGCGTGAGTACTTGAATACACGATTATAATGTCATTGAGTGGTGACTTGAACACACGACTATAGATTCCTTGTGTGAGTACTTGAACACACGATAATTATGTCATTGAGTGGATACTTGAACACACGACTATAATGTCATTGAGTGGTGATTTGAACACACGACTATAATGTCATTGAGTGGAGACTTGAACACACGACTATAATGTCATTGAGTGGTGATTTGAACACACGACTATAATGTCATTGAGTGGAGACTTGAACACACGACTATAATGTAATTGAGTGGAGACTTGAACACACGACTATAGATTCCTTGTGTGAGTACTTGAACACACGACTATAATGTCATTGAGTGGAAACTTGAACATGAATTCCTTGAGTCAGGAGCTCAAGACGCGACTATAATGTCATTGAGTGCTGATTTGAACACACGACTATAATGTCATGGAGTGGAGACTTTGAACAAGAATTCCTAGAGTCAGGAGCTCAACACGCGACTATAAAGGGTGTACACATTTTTCTGAGCGTCCGATTAGATACACTGGATATCTTTTTTAGTAAGATATAGAAAAGATAGAATTGAGATAGAGATTAGATAGAATTCGACAGAGATGAGATGGCATTTAGATAGAGAAAAGATCGAATTTAGATAGAGATTAAATTTAACTTTGATAGAGAAATAAAATAAATTTTGATAGAGTGATTTTGAAACGTCAGCTATTGTTTGTGAACGCCATTGTCGAGATGGAACATGTTTATATATCGAAGGACTTTTGTAATATCCATTATCGTAGTCCTGAAAGACATTTATTTCCTGAACAAATTATATGACGAAGCCAGGCCATCAATAAATCTGAAGGCAAAAATGGCACACATTAGTTCAATCTACACGTCGGCCAGTAAGGTGTGGGTTATCTGTGGCTGGTCTGCAGGGGGGGGCACAACCCAAGACAATTTTGAAGGGCTACAGTGGGGTTTGGAAAGGGTGGGGGCTGGTATTTGTTTGTGTGTCAAACTTTGAACTGTATTTATTATTAACTACAGAAAGTAGTCAACTTTTGTCTGTTTATCTAAATCCTAAATAGTCAATGAAAACGATGAGTCGTTTAATAAAACTTTAGAATAAAAGTGTATCACCGTGTCCAGGTTGGTTTATCTATCACCTAATTTAAGAGTATCACCGTGTCCCGTTTGTTTTATCTATCACCTAGTTTAAGAGTATCACCGTGTCCCGGTGGGTTAATCTATCACCTAGTTTAAGAGTATGACCATTCCCGGTTGGTTAATCTGTCACCTAGTTTAAGAGTATCACCGTGTCCCGGTTGGTTAATCTATCACCTAGTTTAAGTGTATCACCATGTCCCGGTTGGTTAATCTATCACCTAGTATAAGAGTATCGCCATTTCCCGGTGGGTTAATCTATCACCTAGTTTAAGAGTATCGCCATTTCCCGGTGGGTTAATCTATCACCTAGTTTAAGAGTATCGCCATTTCCCGGTGGGTTAATCTATCACCTAGTTTAAGAGTATCACCATGTCGCGATTGTCGTCTCATACTTGTAGCCTAATGTTTATTGTTTTGTTCTTATGTTAAGAGGTTTATTTTAATGTTTATAGATTTAGTTTTTTAAAATCCGTGACACAGTTGTATTCGACAACTATATGCTCGGCTAAAAACAAATTATTTAGTGGGCCATTCTGCGGGGCACCCTGGTAACGGGCGATTCTGCGAGCAACCCACGTAGAGGGCCACCCACGTAGCGGGCCATTCTGCGGGCAGCCCACGTAGCGGGCCATTCTGCGGGCCAACCGGGTAGCGGGCCACTCTGCTTGCAACCCACGTAGCGGCCATTCTTTGGGCAGCCAGCGTAGTGGGGCATTCTTTGAACAAAAGACTTATCATACATTAACAAAAGACTTGATCATGTGTTATACAAAAGGCTTCTTAAGTTATTCAGTGGTCAACCAAATTAATGGGTCATCAACGGCCAACCCATTTAGGCTTTAATTTTTAATAACCTAGCCGAATCAGAAGCCTGTGCATTGGTCAACCCATTTTTTTTGGGGGGGGGGGGATATTTAGTGGCAACCCGCTCGGAGGGCTTTTCAATGTCAAAGCCATTTGGCAGGTCTTTCAGTCTCTTTCTATGCTTTATGATTAATCAATGCCATTACGGACCCGAAAGCAGAAATGTGCAGAGCGCAGGGAAAACTCCCCAAACAATATCTCAGCACAGAGTGCCATAACAGACACACTACCAGCAGACACATCATTCAACTTTCCCAACAATATCTAAGCACTGGCTGACATAACAGACACACTACCAGCAGACACATCATCAGACTTTCTAAACAACATCTAAGCACTGGCTGACGTAACAGACACACTACAAGCAGACACATTAAACTTTCCCAACAATATCTAAGCACTGGCTGATATAACAGGCACACTACAAGCAGACACATCATCAGACTTTCCCAACAATATCTAAGCACTGGCTGACATAACAGACACACTACAAGCAGACACATTAAACTTCCCCAACAATATCTAAGCACTGGCTGACATAACAGGCACACTACAAGCAGACACATCATCATACTTTCCCAACAAATCCAAGCACTGGCTGACATAACAGACACACTACAAGCAGACACATCATCAGACTTTCCCAAAAAATCTAAGCACTGAGTGATATATTACATAAACCACAAGCAGATACATCATCGGACTTTGCCAACAATATCAACAATTGTCCACAGAGTTTTTCTGTACATATCAGCAGTGACCCCCCAGTTTTCGGTACATATCAGCAGTGACCCCCAGTTTTCTGTACATATCAGCAGTGACCCCCAGTTTTCGGTACATATCAGCAGTGACCCCCAGTTTTCTGTACACATCAGCAGTGACCCCCAGTTTTCTGTACATATCAGCAGTGACCCCCAGTTTTCTGTACATATCAGCAGTGACCCCCAGTTTTCGGTACATATCAGCAATGCCATTCGGTATGTAAAATAAAGCCATAAAAGAAGAGGCTCATGGGAAGGCTTGAACTGTCCGAGCGATTAGCTCATTCCTCGAAGCAGTGGACTGTGAGATCAGATTAGTTCCACGTGAAAACTTGGGGAAGGCGGACAGACAGAACTGCTGTTAAACCGGTCCTAATATGGTAATGATGAGCGGTTCTTAAATGGGGCAAACTCGAAACAATAAATGAAGATGTTATTAGATTAATATGGAAACCAGACGGATAACAAACAGAAAAATTGTGTTCTCAACATTTAGATACATCTGCAAGCATTCTGGGACTCTCTTCAGTTACTGGAACGACTTAAATGAAACGTTATTGTCTACAAACTGCTCTCAGCACGTTGCTCCAATCCTCCATGTCTACAAACTGCTCTCAACATGTTGATCCCATCCTCTATGTCTACACACACAACTGCCAGCATGTTGAGCCCATCCTCTATGTCTACACACACAACTGCCAGCATTTTGATCCCATCCTCTATGTCTACACACACAACTGCCAGCATTTTGATCCCATCCTCTATGTCTACACACACAACTGCCAGCATGTTGATCCCATCCTCTATGTCTACACACACAACTGCCAGCATTTTGATCCCATCCTCTATGTCTACACACACAACTGCCAGCATTTTGATCCCATCCTCTATGTCTACACACACAACTGCCAGCATTTTGAGCCCATCCTCTATGTCTACACACACAACTGCCAGCATTTTGAGCCCATCCTCTATGTCTACACACACAACTGCCAGCATGTTGAGCCCATCCTCTATGTCTACACACACAACTGCCAGCACGTTGATCCCATCCTCTATGTCTACACACACAACTGCCAGCATGTTGAGCCCATCCTCTATGTCTACACACACAACTGCCAGCATGTTGATCCCATCCACCATGTCTACCCACCTCTCACAACATGGCGATCCGTTCATCAAGTTTCCTCCATAACTTCACCCTTCTATTTTACAAAACTATTTTTTTTCCTAACATTAAATTGATGCTTTTTTATTTCTCTTCTCTTTTCTGCAATATGCAACAAACGCCCACCCACGCCCCCACCACAATGTATTTCCTAACAACTCTGTCGTAATTTGCTCTCATTTTATTTCCGGGCCAGAATTCATGTTACTGTCTGCTAGATGTTGGCAAATTATTTGTTGTAGACATCTCGCCTTGTAACTCTAGCCCGTCACCTAGACACAAATGTAGATGTAACCTTATACAGTCCACCACTTAGACACAAGTGTCAATGTAACAAGACAACCGCTGAGGCACAGTTGTCATTGTAACTCTAGCCTGCCACATAGACACAAGTGTCAATTCAAATGTACCATTCCACTAATACAAAAGTGTAAATGTAACTAATTCACAATGAGTCGTCCTCTGAAAATGTCAACAATTACCTTCAGTTTTTCTGTACAAATTAGCAATGACAACCCCAATTTCTGTAAATATTAGAAAAGACGACCCAAGTTTTTCTGTACATATCAGCAAGTGTCAATTCAAATCTGCCACTAATACAAAAGGGTGAATTTGACTCTAGCCAGAAACGTTGTACAAATTCTCTTATAATTGTATAATTTGAACATTGTTCAATTGTATGTACAGCGTGGTGAGCCCAGCCCTAGGCTGGGGTACCACGCTATAGAAAACTACCAATAATAATAATAACATCAGACCAGGGGTGCCACCAGTACCGTGTGCCGCCAGAGCAGGGTGTCACCATAGCAGGGTGCCACCAGAGCAAGTTGCTAAGAACAAGGTACCAAAATGTCAGGGTGCCACCAGAATATGGTGCCACAAGAACAGGGTATGGCTTGGTGAATAGCTTGTGGGGAGTTGTTAGAAAGTTTTCAAATGAAAGGAGGGATAAGGGTAATAATGGTGGTTGGCATGTAGAGATCAGCGGTAGTGGTAATGATGGTGCTAGGAGCAATGGTGGTGTTACAGGTAATGATGATGTTTGCGGTCGTGATGATGATAGGGGTAGTGATGATGTTAGAGTTAATGGTGGTGGTAAAGGTAATGATGGTAGTATGGATACTATTGTGTTAGTAGTGATGATGGCGATAGAGGTAATGATGGTGCTAGTGGTAATGATGATGGCAGGTGTAATGATGGTGGGAGGGGTAATTATGGTGCTAGGTGTGATGGCGGTTTTAGGTGTAATGATGGTGGTAGGGGTAAAGGTGATGGTAGGGTTAATAATGGTGTGTGTGGTAAGGATGATGATAGGGTTTGAAGAGGAGCAGTTGTAGGTATAATGATGATGGAAGTGGAAATGATTAGGATAAGGGTAATGATGGTGGTAGGGGTAATGATGGTGGTAGGGGTAATTATGGTGGTAGGGGTAATAATGGTGGTAGGGCTAATGATGGTGGTAGGGGTAATGATGGTGGTAAGGGTAATGATGTGGTTAGGGGTAATGATCGTGGTAGGGGTAAATACCAGGACGTGATGGACTGACGAGGGTCAGTGGTCGAGTAATGATAACATGATTATTACGATTAATAAAGTAACATGACGGGCATTTCCATAGGTTATCAATCCTAAAAAGAGATTGATGTGATTGGCAGCACGATGATGTTACTTTGTATCAGATATTTTAGCCACCAGAACCGGGTTCCACCAATATTTTTCAAAGGTCCCCCCCCCCCCACCCCACACACGTAGAGCGGACTGCTGGGTAAGCGACCATCGATAAGAAAACGAAACTATCCCTCCTTATTTTCGGGTGACTAATCTCTCTTACTGCCCCTAAGGGTCGGCTACTCTGTATTACCAAGATCATCAATAAAGGCAAGCAAGGGAGAGAAATTAATTAGCGATTTTTTCTGGTCGCGGGTACGTGATGAAGAAAGAAGACGGCGTGCATAATTGGATGTTCTGGTGACCAAGGGGGCGACCCGGGACCACTGGCCTTCGTGGTGAGACCATTGGCCAGTATTGAAAACGGCATGTGCTAGTCTACACTGTCTACTGGACATTGAGTCAAATGATCAGGCCAAAACTTAAATGATCAGTTTCATGGTGTTTCACTGTAATGACCAGTTTAACTGTGTTGACTGAAAATTATCAGTTCGATGGTATTTACTCGTAAAATTCGATGGTGTTTACTTGTAATGTCGCATAAGAGATGGAATCGGTGGGCCGTCGAGCGTGAGCTCTTAATGCCCCCCCCGGCGCTCCCCCACACAAACCAGAGCACTGAAGGACTTAACCCGACTCCAGCCCGTGCGGGAGGGCGCCGGGAACCTCCCCCTTGACCTAGAGGAGGCCCGGTCGACCGAGGACGCTGCGTTTAAAGCGTCCGCAGTTAACTCTCTGTGGGTCAGGACGGCTTTGCTTCCACTCCGGTGGTTTGGTGTTGCGTTACCAACCCCCACCGCCCAGGGAGTCTTTCGGTCGGGACGTTAGTAGTGGCGGGACGAAACGGTTGCCTAGGGGCGGCTTTCTCACGGCCGCGTAGTTAAAATCATCGGCATGGGTTTTGAGGGCCACCCAAGCCTCATACCCATTAACAGCAACTAGTAATCATGTTAGTGATGATAATTTCGATAGTGTTTACTTGTAATGATAAGGTCGATAGTGTTTACTTGTAATAATAATTTCGATGGTGTTTACTTGTATTGATAAGTTCGATGGTGTTTACTTGTAATGATAAGTTTGATGGTGTTTACTTGTAATGATAAGTTCGATGGTGTTTACTTGTAATGATAAGTTCGATGGTGTTTACTTGTGAGGATAAGTTCGATGGTGTTTACTTGTGATGATAAGTTCGATGGTGTTTACTTGTAATGATAAGTTCGATGGTGTTTACTTGTAATGATAAGTTCGATGGTGTTTACTTGTAATGATAAGTTCGATGGTGTTTACTTGTAATGATAAGTTCGATGGTGTTTACTTGTAATGATAAGTTCGATGGTGTTTACTTGTAATGATAAGTTCGATGGTGTTTACTTGTAATGATAAGTTCGATGGTGTTTACTTGTAATGATAAGTTCGATGGTGTTTACTTGTAAAGATAAGTTCGATGGTGTTTACTTGTAATGATAAATTCGATGGTGTTTAATTGTAATGATAAGTTCGATGGTGTTTACTTCTAAAGATAGCTTCGATGATGTTTACTTGTAAAGATAAGTTCTGTGGTGTCCTTCTGTAAAGATCAGTTTGATATGAGTCACTGCAAAAATACAGTTGTTGCTTCATAAATGGTCTTACTGAGCCGTGTGTATCTGTTATGACCTGCTGTGTTGGTGCTACAACTCTGTCACTGTCAGTGTTAGTTGTGACCTTGCTGTCTTGGTACGGTTCCTGTCAATGGCAGCCTATGTTGTGCCGCTAATCCCATTTGTATTACAAATCTGTCAATGGCAGCCTATGTTGTGCCGCTAGTACCATTTGTACTACAAATCTGTCAATGGCAGCCTATGTTGTGCCGCTAGTCCCATTTGTACTACAAATCTGTCAATGGCAGCCTATGTTGTGCCGCTAGTCCCCTGGTACTACGACTCTGTCAATGGCAGCCTATGTTGTGCCGCTAGTCCTTTGGTACTACGACTCTGTCCCATCTTCCATAGTGTTGTTGTTCCATGTGATTTTGACATCTTCTCTGCGTGGCTTCACTTCATCGGGGGGAATTTTCTTCATCAGTGAGAATAATTTCACTTGACTTCACCCGCCTGTTTTCGAACTTTACATGATCAGAGGTATTTTCTCTATTGACTGCATCAAGGGTATTTTGTTGTTTGTCGTCCGCAGGGGTATTTTCTCCCATTACATTATCAGGTTTTTTTTCTCTCTTGACTTCATTAAGGGTATTTTCTTGCTTGACGTGATTAAATTTTTTTTTATAATGTGTCCCCGGGATTTGCCGGCATGGACAATTTCCCAGGTAGTCTTTTGTTTTGTACAATTCGTACTAAATCTCGGGAAAACGGGAGAGAAACAAAAACATCTATGCCCTCTAGTCTTTCCATATGTCTTATGACGTCATCGCCTACTTCTTCCATTACATTGTTTAAGTAAACAGTTATTTCAGTGCCAACTACAAAGGAACTAAATCTGTTTTATGGCCAATAACGCAAACTAGCTCTGTTTTTGGTGCTTTAGGTTAACTATGACCAAAACGTCCATTTCTTGACTTAACTTTTGTCAAGTTTTGAGAATCGCTGCTTTAGAGAAAATCTAATTTCGGCACTTGAATTGTGAAATAGTGTCAGTCAGGTGCATGCATGGTACTTGTAACGTCATGTCAGTCAGGTGCATATATGCTACTTGTAAGGTCATGTCAGTCAGATGTCTGCACACCACTTGTAAGGTCATGTCAGTCGGGTGTGTGCATGCTACTTGTAAGGTCATGTCAGTCAGGTGCATATATGCTATTTGTAAGGTCATGTCAGTCAGATGTCTGCACACCACTTGTAAGGTCATGTCAGTCGGGTGTGTGCATGCTACTTGTAAGGTCATGTCATTCAGGTTCATGCATGTTAATTGGAAGAATGAGTGAATTAGGAAAATTATGTTTTGTGTAAAAAATAATATCACAGAGGACTTTTAGAGAGAAGAAATAGGAGAGTAAAGGAGAATATTAAATGATGCTGTAGATTGGTGAATGATATCAATGAAAACAATAAAACAATGCTTGTGATTTCATTGGTTCATGTACACAAGATGTTTTTAAGAAGCTGTTTACGGGTAAAGCAAATATCACGGATCACGGCACTTATCATTGGGGGCCCGTCTAGGTTAATATTTCAAGTCATTTATTAGCTGACTTAGACATTTGGTAACGCTCTAAGGGAACATGCAATAATTGTGAAAGTGAAATGAATAGTAAAAATTCTTGTTAAAATAAACACGTCTTCAGGTCAGTGTGCTGGGTGGCCGAGTGTTTTTAAACTGAACCAATCCAAAGCTTTGGGGACCGGAGTTCAATCACCAGCCTAGACACGACAAAAGATCACCAGCAACCCTGGGTAGGCGGGACACTGGGAGATGGAGTCCCATAGGCGCTATGACATTACCGCAATGAACATTCCGACGACGCCTGCGGCGGCGAACGCATAAAGAGCAAACAGAACTCAACAAGGCACACTGCTGGTCATCTACTGCATCCTGGTCAATTTTCAGTCTTGACCAAGGCTTACCAAGGATCAAAGAGACAAGGACGGGAGAGTGAGGTTCACGAATGGTGCACATCTACCTCATAAGATACAGCCCAAGTCAAGGCTACTACCCAAGTAAATGCTACTACCCAAGTCAAGGCTACTGCTCAAGTCAAGGCTACTACTCAAGTCAAAGCTACTGCTCAAGTCAAGGCTACAGCTCAAGTCAAGGCTACAGCTCAAGTCAAGGCTTCTGCTCAAGTCCAGGGTACTACTCAAGTCAAGGCAATTACCCAAGTCAAGGCTACTGCTCAAGTCAAGGCTACTATTCAAGTCAAGGCTACTGCTCAAGTCAAGGCTACTGCTCAAGTCAAGGCTACCACTCAAGTCAAGGCTGCTACGCAAATCAAGGCTACTACTCAAGTCAAGGCACTTCCCAAGTCAAGGATACTACTCAAGTCAAGGCTACTACCCAAGTCAAGGCTACTACTCAAATCAAGGCTACTACTTAAGTCAAGGCACTTCCCAAGTCAAGGCTACTACTCAAGTCAAGTCTTCTACTCAAATCAAGGCTACAACTCAAATCAATGCTACTACTCAAGTCAAGGCTACTACTCAAATCAAGGCTACTACTCAAGTCAAGGCACGTCCCAAGTCAAGGCTACCGTCAAGTCAAGGCTACCACTCAAGTCAAGGCTACCACTCAAGTCAAGGCTACCACTCAAGTCAAGGCTACAACTCAAGTCAATGCTGCTACCCAAGTCAAGGCTACTACTCAAATCAAGGCTACTACTCAAATCAAGGCACTTCCCAAGTCAAAGCTACTACTCAAGTCAAGGCTACTACTCAAGTCAAGGCTACTACCCAAGTCAAGGCTACTAAACAAGTCAATGCTACTACACAAGTCAAGGCTACTACTCAAGTGAAGACTACTACTCAAGTCAAGCCTACTGCTCAAGTCAAGGCTACTGCTCAAGTCAAGGCTACTACTCAAGTCAAGGCTATTACCCAAGTCTAGGCTACCACTCAAGTAAAGGCTACTACTCAAGTCAAGGCTACTACTTAAGTCAAGGCTACTGCTCAAGTCAAGGCTCCTACTCAAGTCGAGGCTACTGCTCAAGTCAAGGCTACCACTCAAGTCAAGGATACCACTCACGTCAAGGCTACCACTCAGGTAAAGGCTACTACTCAAGTCAAGGCTACTACTCAAGTCAAGGCTACCACCCAAGTCAAGGCTACTACTCAAGTCAAGGCTACTACTCAAGTCAAGGCTACCACTCAAGTGAAGGCTACTACTCAGATCAAGGCTACCGCTCAAGTGAAGGCTACTACTCAGATCAAGGCTACTACTCAGATCAAGGCTACTACTTAGATCAAGGTTACTACTCAGATCAAGGCTACTACTCAAATCAAGGCACTTCCCAAGTCATGGCTACTACTCAAATCAAGGCACTTCCCAACTCAAGGCTACCAATCAAGTCAAGGCACTTCCCAAGTCAAGGCTACTACTCAGATCAAGGCTACTTCTCAGATCAAGGCTACTACTCAAATCAAGGCACTCCCCAAATCAAGGCTACTACTCAAGTCAAGGCTACTACTCAAGTCAAGGCACTTCCCAAGTCAAGGCTACTACTCAAATCAAGGCACTTCCCAAGTCAAGGCTACCACTCAAGTCAAGGCACTTCCCAAGTCAAGGCTACTACTCAGATCAAGGCTACTACTCAAATCAAGGCACTTCCCAAGTCAAGGCTACTACTCAAGTCAAGGCTACTACTCAAATCAAGACACTTCCCAAGTCAAGGCTACTACTCAAGTCAAGGAACTTCCTAAGTCAAGGCTACCACTCAAGTCAAGGCTACCACTCAAGTCAAGGCTACTACTCAAGTCAAGGCTACCACTCAAATCAGGGCTACCACCCAAGTCAAGGCTACCACTCAAGTCAAGGCTACCACTCAAGTCAAGGCTACCACTCAAGTCAAGGCACTTCCCAAGTCAAGGCTACTACTCAAGTCAAGGCTACTGCTCAAGTCAAGACTACCACTCAAGTCAAGGCTACTAAACAAGTCAATGCTACTACACAAGTCAAGGCTACTACTCAAGTGAAGACTACTACTCAAGTCAAGCCTACTGCTCAAGTCAAGGCTACCACTCAAGTCAAGGCTACCACTCAAGTCAAGGCTACCACTCAAGTCAAGGCTACCACTCAAGTCAAGGCTACCACTCAAGTCAAGACAGCCCCTCAAGTCAAGGCTACCACTCAAGTCAAGGCTACAACTCAAGTCAAGGCTACCACTCAAGTCAATGCACTTCCCAGGTCACGGCTACCACTCAAGTCAAGGCTACTACTCAAGTCAAGGCTACTACCCAAGTCAACGATACCACTCAAGTCAAGGCTACTACTCAGATCAAAACCTTGGTCATCTTCGCATGTAAAGAAAGAACAATAATATCGGATCAAAGTTTAGGTAATTTATTTGGTCGTCCTGCTAATATCCATTGGAAAGCATTGGACCTTAACATCACTTAAAATACGAAGACATCATTCTGTACCATGACGTCATTTTGTATCATGACGTCATTCTGTACCATGAGGTCATTCTGTACCATGACGTCATTATGTATTATTATTACTTCATTCTTTACCATGACGTCATTCTTTACTATGTCGTAATTCTGTACCATGATGATATTATGTACCATGACGTCATTCTTTAACATGACGTCATTCTGTACATGACGTCATTCTGAACCCTGATGTCATTCTGCACAATGACGTCATTCTGTTGACACATTACGTTATTTCATCTAATTTTTAATGTCAATTTGCTGTCCATTGAATTATTACACGAGAGATTGCGTACACAAAGAATTAACATTTGAACTATTACATGAGATAATGTGTTCACAGAGACTTGACCCTTGCCTTATTACATGAGAATTTGTGTAATATTATTATTGTTGTTTTAATGGGTTTTAAATAGCGCAGTACACTAGCCTAGCGCTAGGCACACTGCGCTTCGCATATAAATTAGCAATTGCGAGAATGATATATTTTAAAACCACAATTGGTAAAAAGCTTGACCTCACCCACCCAAGTCTCTGTCCAGCCATGAACAGCACCCAGCAGAATCGAGCGTTGTTTATCAGTTAGGGGGGGAGGGGTGAGAATGAGTTGGTATAGTAGAGTTTGAAGATATTGTTCTTAAATTTTGAAGGCTGTGATGGTCATCATATTCCGGGTGAGCACTTGGAGAGAATTCCATTGTTTTGGGGTACAGAAAGTGAAAGATCGTTCACCATATGTTTTAGTGTGTATTGTGGGAACAGAAAGAATACGTGTGTCTGCAGAGAAACGAAGCCTTCTAATGAGTGAATAGGCAGTAAGACGTTCAGTAAGATGGGAAGGGCAGGAACCAGAGACAACGTTTTGACAGAGAACGGACCGGTTGTAATCAATGTGTACCTATGTAGGGAACCAATGAAGGGACGCAAATATGCCAAGTGTTGTCGCCTCAACTGTTCCTTTGAATAGTAACACTTGTCCATTGAGTTATTACAAGAGATTTTGCGCACATAGAAACGACCATTTAATTATTACATGAGAAAATGTCACACATACTTGACCATTGAATTATTACATGAGAGAATGTTGTCAAAGAGACTTGACCATTGAATTATTACATGAGAGAATGTTGTCACAGAGACTTGACCATTGAATTATTACATGAGAGAATGTTGTCAAAGAGACTTGACCATTGAATTATTACATGAGAGAATGGTGTCACAGAGACTTGACCATTGAATTATTACATGAGAGAATGTGCAAACAAAGACTTGACCATTCAATTATTACATGACATAATGTGCACACAAAGAATTGACCATTGAATTATTACATGAGAGATTGTGCACACAAAGATTTGACCATTGAATTATTACATGAGAGATTGTGCACACAAAGACTTGACCATTGAATTATTACATGAGAGAATGTGCACACAAAGACTTGACCATTGAATTATTACATGAGAGAATGTGCACACAAAGACTTAACCATTGAATTATTACATGATATAATGTGCACACAAAGACTTGACCATTTAATTATTACATGAGAGATTGTACACACAGAGACTTGACCATTTAATTATTACATGAGAGATTGTGCACATAGAGACTTGACCATTGAATTATTACATGAGAGATTGTGCACACAGAGACTTAACCATTGAATTATTACATGAGAGATTGTGCACACAGAGACTTGACCCATTGAATTATTACATGAGCGATTGTGCATACAGAGACTTGACCATTGAATTATTACATGAGAGATTGTGCACACAAAGACTTGACCATTGAATTATTACATGAGAGATTGTGCACACAAAGACTTGACCATTGAATTATTACTTGAGAGATTGTGTACACAGAGAATTGACCATTGAATTATTACATGAGAGAATGTGTACACAAAGACTTGACCATTGAATTATTACATGAGAGATTGTGCACACAAAGACTTGACCATTGAATTATTACATGAGATATTGTGCACACAGAGACTTGACCATTGAATTATTACATGAAAGATTGTGCACACAAAGACTTGACCATTGAATTATTACGTGAGAGATTGTGCACACACAGACTTGACCATTGAATTATTACACGAGAGATATTTCTACGAGCAGAAGCCATCCATCAGCTGGTGAACCCAGCAACTGAACTACACAACAAAGTCGACCGTCGACTGTCAATAGAGAATGAGACAGTGTTGATACTGCCAGACATCCGGGCGATGTACCATGTTTATAGCTGTCATTTCTGGCGTGGCGCTAACTGTTATCTCCAGCGTTTAATCCCACAACGTGAACAGGAGAAAAGCGGTAGATATGGGAATGTACAACGTCGGCATTTATTGCTACTAGAAAAAGTCTGAACAATTTTACCGACTTTGAATACTTCACGTCAAAGCAAGTTTGAGAGAGTAGCTGAAGGCAACTTTAGATGACTCAAAGCGTTTCACATATATAACCAACATGCACAGTGCACTTCTCGAATATTACCAACATGCAAAATGCACTTCCCATATATATCCAACATGCACAAGTACTTATCATATATTAGAACATGCAGAATGCAGTTCTCATAAAATACTAACATGCACAATGCCTTATCATATATTACTGTAAGTCACTTCTGATATATTCCAAGAGTACACCAATGATATAATACGCGAGAAACTGACATCCCACGCAAGACTGATCGCAGATGACATGTTGTATAGGTCGATTGCCATCAGTTCTGACCAGGACCAGTACAACAGGATCTCATTCGGTTAGCTGAGTGGGAGATGAGCTGGGACATGGAATTTCATCCTGCCAAGTGCCAGACACTTAGTCTCAAGAAGTGGTACTCCTCTACACCACCATTGCGAACTACATGGCCGCAGACTTGAGCCAGTTCTCCCCCCCCCCCCCCCCCCGTAAGGTACCTCGGTGTTACTATTCAATGGAATAGTTGAAGCGACAACATTTGACACATTTACGTCTATTGCCTCAGGCCTTCCAACCCCCAGTTCATGATACCCTCGCTGAGCAGCCCTTGCAACCAGTGAAATATCCTCGTCAATAACAGGCACAGACTATCAGGGTTACAGTTAGTCATTTCTACCAGTCCATCAGGGGGTTACAGTTATTCATTTCTACCATTCTATCAGGGTTACAATTAGTCATTTCTACCAGTCCATCAGGGGGTTACATTTAGTCATTTCTTCCAGTCCATCAGAGGGTTACAATTAGTCATTTCTACCAGTCCATCAGGGGGTTACAATTAGTCATTTCTATCAGGGTTACAATTAGTCATTTCTACCAGTCCATCAGGGGGTTACAGTTAGTAATTTCTACCATTCTATCAGGGTTACAAATAGTCATTTCTACCAGTCCATCAGAGGGTTACAATTAGTCATTTCTACCAGTCCATCAGGGGGTTACAATTAGTCATTTCTACTAGTCCATCAGGGGGTTACAGTTAGTCATTTCTACCATTCTATCAGGGTTACAATTAGTCATTTCTACCAGTCCATCAGGGGGCTACAATTAGTCATTTATACCAGTCCATCAGGGGGTTACAGTTAGTCATTTCTACCATTCTATCAGGGTTACAATTAGTTATTTCTACCATTCTATCAGGGTTACAATTAGTCATTTCTGCCATTCTATCAGGGTTTACAATTAGTCATTTCTACCATTCTATAAGGGGTTACAGTTAGTCATTACTACAAGTCTACCCGGGGTTACACAAACTACAATTTAAGACATACGAACACAAACATCAAGTTTGGTGAGAAATAAATTTGGACTTACCACATCCCATGAAAACGTTTCATTACATTTGTAAACATAACATGCTCTATTATAATAAAGTATATTTATAACATTCGTTATCATAATTAATAGGAAAATATGAAAAATAATTTACAAACTAGAATTTCTCTTAATGAATAAAACGTATACACATCCGCAATTGCAATAAGCCACTGACACAGACACAGGTACAGAAAACTGGCACTGACAAATCATTTGACCCTGACACTAAAACTGACACTTGTACAGGCACAAAAACTGACACTGACAACTAAGTTGACACTGACAATTAAACTGACGTTGAAACTGACACTGACAATTAAAGTGACACTGAGACAGGAACAAAAACGGACACTGACAACTAATCTGACTCTGGCAACAAACAGGCACAGAAACGGACACTGACAACTAATCTGACACTGACAACCAATCTGACACTTAAGCTGACACTGACACTTACATTGATATTTTTGTGAATTCGCAGTATTACAGTAAAGATAAATCATTATCATCTGGATAAATTGTCCTTTCTTCTCCTTCTTCTTCCTATGCCTTTTGATGCCGCCTGGAGCATAGGCCGTCCACAAGAGCTTTTCATTCATCACTGTCCTGTGCCTACCTTTCCAGTTTGTTTCCAAATTTCTTTTACTGCAAGTTTAACGTTGACGTCTTGTCTGGATCATGTTGTCTTCAATAGCAAAGCTAGATTATGTTGTTGGTGGTTTCGGGGATGAAAAGTTGAGAATAGGATGATTTTCACATCCAGAAATGTTAACCTCACAATAAATTTAAAAAAAAAAAAAAAAAAAAAGTCAAGTTTGGAAGATTTTCCATTGCATTTACTTCCTACTAAAACGGACCCTTCGACATTTATTTTTCGTTCCAAAAGTCTTGACCGGCTAAATTAGAAACGTATCGATTGCATTCCGTAATCAGTATTTCTTTCAGACATCTCTCGGCCTTGTGTGTGTGGCTGGGGGGTGGGAGGTTGAGGGACGGGGTGCGCCATCCAGACGGAGAAAACAAATCCCACAGGAGAAAAAAATGTGTACAGCAATAAAGCGAAAGTAAAATTTAATTATTTTTTAAAAATTTATAATTTTTTTAACATTTTGAAATATTATCATATCACTGCACCCAATATACCCCTACCACCAGCCACTGCACACAATATACCCTTACCACCAGCCTCTACATCCAATGTATTGCTACACCCAAAGTATTTGATACTATTATTTGAGGCAAATCTTGATACACAAATGGATTCTAAATACCGTATATTTCCAAATATAGGCGCTCCCTATTAAAAGCCAAGTTTGGGCGTGCGATATCTTCATGAACTTGTCATTCATCTGACAGCTGTATTAGTTTGATATTCCAAATGAACATTTTAATATGCTGGTTGAGCAATCACTCAGATAAATAATACATTTAAAAATGTGTTTCCATTGTACATATCTACTGTCATCTTAACGTAATTTTGTCATTCATAAACAATTTATTTTAAAAATGACCAGCTTTATATAGCTATAAAGATATATATCAACTTTTTGCACGCACAGGTTTCATTGAAATATCTAGTCAAATGTAATTATTTTATTTGAACTGGGTTTTTTTCCAGTTTCGTACTAAAGAAATGATGAGGTAGAACTTTTTTGTGGCTGGAATTTAAAAACAAAATTCCTTTATTTATGAAGTACCGTTGTAAAATAAAAAAATAAAAAAATATTTTTTGTTAATATGTAAAACAACATTTCTGTTTATAAAAAAATAGAATAAAGGTTGATTAAAAACAATCAGGTGAAGGGACACCTACATTTTCCATAGCATATCGTCTGCTGCTTTCTAATTGTGTGTAGATTGGTGCATATCGTCTGCTGCTTTCTGATTGTGTGCAGATAGGTGCATATGTTATTGTGCTTTCTGATTGCGTGTAGATTGGTGCATATCGTCTGGTGCTTTCTGATTGTGTGCAGATTGGTGCATATCGACTGGTGCTTTCTGATTGTGTGCAGATTGGTGCATATCGACTGGTGCTTTCTGATTGTGTGTAGATTGGTGCATATGTTATGGTGCTTTCTGACTGCGTGTAGATTTGGCGCATACATTCTGTTACCTTTTGATTGTGTGTAGATTGATCATCTGGTGCCTTCTGATTGTGTGTAGATTGATGCACATCATCTGGTGCCTTCTGATTGTGTGTAGATTGATGCACATCATCTGGTGCTTTCTGATTGTGTGTAGATTGATGCACATCATCTGGTGCGTTCTGATTGTGTGTAGATTGATGCACATCATCTGGTGCCTTCTGATTGTGTGTAGATAAGTGCATATCTTATCACAGGCAAGCGTCATAAAGTATAACGCAATTTTGAATTTATAAAAGTTTTATGTGGAGGGGCTTACTGACCCCTCTTCCAGACACCCCCCAGTCCCCGCTTTCGCTTTAAAGCCTTTGGCGCCAAACATTTCTTCTTCACCTCCCCCACTCTAGTTTGTTATGAAACTTTTGTATGCAATAGCCAATGCACCTGGGTCCGATGTAGCCAATGCACCTAGGTACGTTGTAGCCAATGCACCTAGTTACGATGTAGCAAATGCACCTAGGTACGATGTAGCCAATGCATCTGGGTACGATGTAGCCAATGCAATTAAATTTGATGTAGCCAATGCACCTTGTTACGATGTAGCCAATGCACCTGGGTACGATGTAGCCAATGCACCTAGGTACGATGTAGCCAATGCATCTAGGTACGATCTAGCCAATGCACCTAGGTACGATGTAGCCAATGCACCTAGGTACGATGTAGCCAATGCACCTAGGTACGATGTAGCCAATGCACCTAGTTATGATGTAGCCAATTCATCTAGGTACGATGTAGCCAATGCACCTAGGTACGATGTAGCCAATGCAACTAGGTAAGATGTAGCCATTTACCTAGGTACGAAGTAGCCAATGCAACTAGGTACGATGTGTATATACTAGGCGAGTAGGGGTAAAATATATTGGACAAGGCCCGGATGTTTGCCACAATTACTGTGTAGCTTTTATATATTACCAAAATATATTACCGTTAAATATGAAAATTTAAAACATGCTAATGAAGCAATAAATATGTATCATTATGACAATTAGATGAAGCCATGACAATTAGATGAAGCTCAAAGTTCAGTCTTCTAATCTTCAAATGTTCACCAAGAAAGACTACTCTGTTACAAGATTTACATAATTAAGTTTTTGAAAAAAAAATCTTCTCACACACTTATCGGATAACGGTTTTAAGATTTTACAATCTGTTTTTGGGACCGAGCTATTGCTCCTTTATGGTCCCGGCAAGCACTGTACAGGCATCCCGCACCTGCTGAACATCACCGTCAGGCTTTCTGCTTGGATGTCTGCGGTGTTCCGAGCCCCTCCACTCGTTAGTATTGGGCACTCGGCTAGAAAGTCCACCACTGTCTCCAACTGTCCACAGTGACGGCTACTCGGGTTCCCAAGAAGAGTTAATCTGTTCAACTAACTTCGAGTAGGACAATGGTCTGTTTTTATCTGGACTATAGGGCTCTGGTTCTTGCGTTTTAAACGCCACTACTGATTTCCATTTCTGTTGGGTGGCGGCATTTTTCGGTAAAGTTTACGGGCTGTCTCGCCATTTTCTCAATTCTTTAACCACTCCTCTCGGATGACGTCTTTCAACAAGGCCTTGATCACCAGATGGGTCATTGGCCACTTTGGTGGTGGCTGGTCAGACCTTTGCCTTGCCAGATTGTCAGCTGTATCGTTTTGAGGTAATGCCGCGTGTACCCTGATCCACTGAAGTACCGCTTTGCCTGAGGGACTTGGGTAGGGCAGGTTGGGGCATTCCCCCCCCCCCCCGAATTCACAGGTTTTATTCAAATTGGTACGCACTGTGGCGCCTCCAGTAATAAACAACTTAACAAGCCGACCAAGTTTTGGTTTGGCCACCCGCCCCTGAGAAAACCTGAAATGACGCTCCTGCTTTGCCATCATAAAACGGTATGCTTTGAATGTCTAGGTGCGCCTAATGAGCCCCTTCTCACGGCTTCAAGAGCAAGTTGAGGGGCAGTAAACACTACGATTGTTGGAAGTAGTGTTTTTTTCCTCACTTATCTGCGGCGCACTTGTTTCAGGACCAATAGAATTACTTCGATTTCTGCATCGATAATTGTTATAATCTCCGAGTCGGCTTCGAAATATCCTTTGTTGGAGGTGCCACATTTGGGTACTGGATGAGTGCGCCGTATCCAGCTTTTTTTTTCGATAGATAAATAAGAGCCGTCTGCGTGGTCGTGCACCACATAATTCTCATTCACCTGGATTGTCCTTAGCGTTGCCTCTCTTTGCGTATTTCAAGGGCTCAACTTTGAAACTGTCAAATTAGCCAGTGTCAGACGCACATCAGGTGGTTTTTAGCATTTGTGCGGTGATCTCTAGTGAGGGTCTTTTTAGCCTTGTCCTATTTACCCAAAGGAAATGTGTCTGTTAGTTCTTAAAGGTAGAAATATGTCTCTTAGTTCTTAAAGGCGGGAATGTTTCTGTTGGTTCTCAAAGGTGAAAATCTGTCTGTTAGTTCTTAAAGGTGGAAATTGTCTGTTAGTTCTTAAAGGTGGGAATGTGTCTGTTAGTTCTTGAAGGCGTGAATGTATATGTTGCCTGTTGTGGGTGGAAATGTGTCTGTTGATTCTTAAAGGTGGGAATTTTGTCTGTTTGTTTTTGAATTTGGTTATGTGTCTGTTGTTCTTGAAGGTAGGCTCTCCATGTTGTACAAGATCAATAATGGGCTGGTCCACTGCTTCAGTATCAAACAGAAACTCGTCAATCTCCCCCCTAGACAGCGAAGAGGCCACGACAAACAATTTCGACTTTTAAAAAACAATAACTCAGTACAGGAGCTCCACATTCCTTCCAAAGACAATAAAGGAATGGAACAATCTTCCAAAAACAACAGTTGCGGCGACTACACCTGACACATTTGCGGCTCTTGCCTCCTGTCTTGCAACCAGTGAATTATCCCCTTAAAAAAACACGCACATTAACATCGCGAACCCCTCTGAACCATATGAGCCATAATGATCAATGCATTGATCGTGGGCCCTGAAAGCATAGAAGAAGAAGAAGAGGTCGGAATGTGTATGTTGTTTTTTTTAAGGTTGGGAAAGTGTATGTTGGTTCTTGAAGGTGGGAATGTGTCTGATGGTTCTTAAAGATGGGAATTTGTCTGTTTGTTCTTGAATATGTTTATGTCTGTTGGTTCTTGAAGGTCGGAATGTATCTGTTGGTTCTTGAAGGTTGGGAAAGTGTATGTTGGTTCTTGAAGGTGGGAATGTGTCTGATGGTTCTTGTGCATTATTTGGCAATTGCGAGAAGAAAATTGTTTATTGGAACTCAAAAGTTTTTTTTTTGCCGAAATGCCATCACATCAATGAACATATTGAAGACAAGCTGCATTGTCACCAGTGTTAATTTTGTAGAGAATACCTTGGTTTCATCTTACAATCTGTTATATAATTTTTGTCACAAGTGTTTTGGTCCATATTACAGAAAAATCTAATTTACAAAGTATTTGCTATTTGTAAGTTACAATTAAGTTCGCTACTTCTCACCTCAGCCCAAACTTTGACAACAAGTGAGCCCCCAGACAGTAGTATCGTATAGTAAAATTCACACAATTGTAGCACGTGACTGAAGTGTTGAAGGCTAGTAGGGATATTCCTTTTTTTAAATTTTTGTCAGTAATTCGTGGAACTGACGATGACTGATACCATGCGATCGAGCAAAATTCACTGATTAAACCAGAGTAATGTCGCAGGCTGGATGTCGCCCGCGGGCCGTAGTTTGCCGTCCTCTTGTGGCAGACATATCATTCTTCCCTATGTTTTTATATGTTCGGATGGCACGTGTACTGTAAAGACTAGTTCATGGAAGAATGTAACGGGGGAAAATAGGCTGATCGGTTTGGGATCTTTTTGCCCGTTGAAGCCAGCTCAGATATTTCCAGTTGTCTGCCCTTCTAATTATTTCCCCCTGACCTAAGAAAATTCGGTTTTACACTGGAGTTCACTAAAACAGCGAGGATATAACTCTCATCTTGTGTGCACCAAGATGAACAATAAATTGTCTGCATTTAGCTTTTCCTTGGGGCTCCTGAATGTGATTATAATGTCGTCATCAAAAAACATCGCTTGACTGAGTTGTGTCGTTAGAGACAAGTGGATGCTTAAAAAGGATTGGTCATTTAAAAGTTGTGTCATAAGAGACTTTTGGATACTTAAAAAAGGAATAGTCACTTACATTTCGTGTCATTAGAGACTTTTGGATGCTTAAAAAAGGAATGGTCACTTAAAAGTTGTGTCATTTAAGACTTTTTGATGCTTAAAAAAGGAATGGTCACTTAAAAGTTGTGTCATTAGAGACTTTTGGATGCTTAAAAAAGGAATGTTCACTTAAACGTTGTGTCATTAGAGACTTTTGGATGCTTAAAAAAGGAATGGTCACTTAAAAGTTGTGTCATTAGAGACTTTTGGATGCTTAAAAAAGGAATGGTCACTTAAAAGTTGTGTCATTAGAGACTTGTGGGAGCTTAACTCAGAAATATTATTTGTTGAGTAGGTGAGCTAAATTTGAGCTTTATCGAAGCTTGCATGATGAGAATATAATACAACGATCAGTACAATTCCTAGTCAAATAATATAAGTCCATGATCACTCCGTAATCCAGCCAAATGAAATAGGATAACTATCACTAGACAATCTAGTCAAATGATGTAAAACAACAATCACTCCATCACCCAGTCAAAAGAAATAGGACGAAAATCACTACACAATCTAATCAAATGATGTAAAACAACAATCACTCCACCATCCAGTCAACAGAAATAGGACAGCAATCACTACACAATCTAGTCAAATGATGTAAAACAACAATTTTTATACAATCCAGTCAACTTAAATATGACAACCTAAAAATAAAATGTTAGTCCTAAGCTGTCAATTCTTATATATTATGACTACACTATTCAGACATCCACCATGGTCTTCAAACATTATCCCATTTAGGATCCAGATCCCTAGGGGATCAATGCACGAGAATATATTCCAAGTTAATGGTCTGCTATTTTGAATCATCGTTGAAATTTTTGTCGACATTTGATGATGTGTTGGTTACCCTCTACTCTCCACTTTGAGATTAGATAATGTAATGTTTACTCTCTACTCTGTACTGTGACATTAGATGGTGTATTTACCCTATACTCTCCACTATGACTTTAGATGATGTAATGTTTACCCTCTACTCTGCACTGTGACATTAGATGATGTATTGTTTACCCTCTACTCTGCACTATTCAGATGTTTGAATTAAATTTTAAATTCAATCAACATATATCAACATCTATGAACATCTGTTAATAAATAATAACACCTATCAACATTTTGACCTTTTGTCAATATCTCCTAACTAAATCATCAATCTTTGTTTCGTCTTCCAAATTTCTCTAAATCTTGGCTACTCTCTCTCTCTCTCTCTTTCCCTCTTTCTCTCTCTTCAATCCTCTATATTTCTCTCCCTGTCTCTATCCATCTTTCTCTCCGTCTCTCTCTCCTTCTCTCACCTCTCTCATCCGCTTAAACCTAATACCACCTAGACTATGTTACCATCCCTTTAAACTTAATACCACCTAGACCAGCGGTTCTCAACCTGTGGGTCACGACCCCCTTGGGGGTCGAACGACCCTTTCACAGGTGTCGCCTGAAGACCATCGGAAAACACACATACCTTACAGTTAGGAAAATAATTTTGTCAATGGGGTCGCCACAACATAAGAAAATATATTAAAGTGCCACGGCTTTAGAAAGGTTAAGAACCACTGACCTATCCCATTAAACCTAATGCCACCTAGACGGTAATACCATTCTTTTAAACCTAATGCCACATATACCGTGATACACCCTTTAAACGTAATACCATCTAGACGGGGATACCATCCCTTTGAACTTAATGCCACCTAGACTGTGATATCGAACCCTTTAACACATAATGGATCGAATTCCCCAGTGACAATCGGACTGGTCCAATGATAGGGTCATTGAGTAAACATGCCCAACTAAGAGTGTTTTCATAGGTCAAGTTTATATCATAATGGTGTGACAGACGATTGTATCATGATGTTGTGACAGACGATTATATCATGATGTTGTGACAGACGATTATATCATGATGTTGTGACAGACTAATATATCATGATGTTGTGACAGACGATTATATCATGATGTTGTGACAGACTATTATATCATGATGTTGTGACATATGATTATATTATAATGTTGTGACATATGATTATATTATAATGTTATGACAAACGATTATATCATAATGTTGTGACATATTATATTATAATGTTATGACAGACCATTATATTATAATGTTGTGACATATGATTATATTATAATGTTATAAAAGACTATTATATCATAATGTTGTGACATATGATTATATTATAATGTTATGACAGACGATTATATCATAATGTTGTGATAACCAAGAGCTACACAATAGTGCGAATGAAGATGAAGACGGGAGGTCAAATCATCAACTATCCTCAAATTGAGCCCCAGGAAAAAAGAAAGAGGCCCCGTACCGACAAAACGTCTGGCAGAGTTATTTGAGTCGATACGGAAAGATGGTACTGCCCATCAGCAAGTTGAGGATGCACTTATAATACGCATATATAAGAGAAAGGCAGTCGCCAAACTCATTACAACTCTCGAGACATTTCTCTCCTTTCCATAGCTGGGAAGATCTTGGCCGGAGTTACAACTACATCTTGAACAGAGACACATCTTCCTAAAAGGCAATGTGAATCCCGTTCAGGTTGGGGCACAGCTGATATGATATTTGCAGCAAGCTAGCTCCAGGGAGAATGTCAAGTGCAACACAGCGACCTGTTCTGACCAAAGGATTTGACTGTCGATAACGATGGCCTGTGGAAGATAATGGAGAAGTTGGGCTGCCAGAGTAGATTTATTACAACCGTTCGAGAACTCGATGATGGTATGATGGCCAGAATGATGGATTCTGTAGATGAGGTTGGGCCTTTTCCTGAAACTAATGGCGTAACACAAGGCTGTGTTCTAGCCCCAACACTTTTAGGATGGTATTCTCAGAAATGCTGACTGATGATTGTCTTGACAATAATAACGGCATTTCCATAAGATGCATGAAACAGACCGGGGGGGGGGGGGGCTATTTAATTTTACGAAACTGCAAGCTATGAAGAAAGTTAAAGAAACGGTTCTTCGATACCTCTTGTTTGCTGAAGACTGGCCAAAATGCAACCTAAGAACTCAAAATGCGGTAAATTCTTGATCGCTTTTGTAAAGCCTGCGACAACTACGACCTCACCACCAATACGAAAAAAAAAGCCCAGAGATCTTGCTCTAGCCAGCTCCAGGGAAAACTTACAAAGAACCTAAAATATCAGTGAAGGGGCAGAATCTCCAGGTAGTGGACAGAAGAAGCATCTTCTTCAGATCTGTGGCAATAGATGATGAGCTCAATAACCGAATTTCCTATCAAATGTTTCTTTTGGAAGGATCTGCAAGAGTTTTTGGGAGCGAAAGGGTCTCAGTCGTGTCACTAAGCTGAAAGTATATATAAGGCAATCGTCTTAACATATATCCTATATGCTTGCCAGTCGTGGACAGTGTACAGCGGACATGATAGACAGCTAAACCAACTCCACCTACGCTGTCACGCAAACCTCTTGCCATAATGTGGCAGGACAGAGTCCCTGATACAGAGGTCCTATAACGTCATGATTTTATCAGCATCCACACGCTTCTATAAAAGGACAAGCCAAGTGGGAAGGGCATATGGCAAGAAACAGACTTCCCAAACGACAAATGTTCGATGAGCTCTCCAGTGGGAAACGCTCAGTTGGTGGAGCGAATAGTTATAGTATAGAATGAAATAGTAAAATAATGTATGTTGAAGCTTGAATCAAAAGACAGGACAATAGGATGTGAACGTTTCGGCTTAGAGTCTTCTTCAGCGAACAAGACAAATAGAAGTACGACAAGAAACAAACGAAAAAAACCCTCTTCAAGTACTGTCTAAAGGCTTCATTGATATCCACAGACATTGACCTTGATTCGTGAGAGACACTTGCTATGGATTGTACAAGTTGGCGTGGCAGACTCGCTGTCGGAGCACAATCCACAGAGAGTAAACGCGCCGCTCACGCCCAAAGTAAGCACACGGCAAGGAAAAGCAGATATGACTCAAATCCAGCTACGACCCAAAGTTACGTGTCTTCCACGTGCAGGAAGGCTTTCCAGGAACAATTATGACTCAAATCCAGCTACGACCAAAAGTTACGTGTTTTCCACGTGCGGGAAGGCTTTCCAGGAACAGATATGACTCAAATCCAGCTACGACCAAACGTTACGTGTCGTCCACATGCGGGAAGGCTTTCCAGGAACAGATATGACTCAAATCCAGCTACGACCAAAAATTACGTGTCTTCAACGTGCTGGAAAGCTTTCCCAGATAGGACTGGCAAGAATCCTGTGCACTCACCGTGGAAAATAGACGTGGTCATATTCGCATGCGAAGGACGAACTACAACAATGTTGTGACGGGCGAGAATTTCACAATGTTGATACAGAGAAACCATGGTGCAGTATGACTGGGATTTACACAAGAAAATCTTGTTAACAGGATGCTGGTGATAGTGATTAAATATATTATAAACTGGAACACTTAAATACCCCATTAATCGGAGAACTTATGATAGGAATAAGGCATAGATAAATGCTCTTAAATTTGAGCACACAATTCTCCTTATGTTCAAAAAATCATAACTTATATCGCATATTCCAACTTTAAAGACGTACGAATTATTTTATAGTCAAAATTAGTGTATGCAGTTGTAAAAGGTTAAAAAATCCAGAGGTAAAAGGTTACTGCATCCCGTAATCCCGGTGTAAAAATGTTACTGCATCCTGATGCAAAACGTTTACTATATCCTGGTGTAAAAATGTTACTGTATCCTGATGTAAAAAGCTACTGTATCCTGATGTAAAAATGTTACTGTATTCTGATGTAAAATGTTACTTTATCCTGATGTAAAAATGTTACTGTATCCCGATGTAAAATGTTACTTTATCCTGATGTAAAAATGTTACTGTATCCCGATGTAAAATGTTACTTTATCCTGATGTAAAAATGTTACTGTATCCCGATGTAAAAGGCTACCTTATTCCAGCGTTAAAAAATGCGTTGCATGCCCCACATTAACGGAAGACAACTTTCTCTGTATATTCAATATTTGCCCGTTAATCATCAGATGCTGGGAAGCGGGCAAAGAATGAGAGCACATAAGAGGGGTGGGGGCATAGAGGGAGTGGAGGGGGCATGGAGGGGGATGGAGGGAGCTGGAGAGTGGATTACAATAAGATATGACAGTTGACTTGAGAAGCGAGTCTGTTTTCTATAAACGTTTACGTCTGTGCAGTAATGGTTACCATTGAAATGTTGCAAGCTCGGTATAGGGCAGCATAACACAACGTCTCTTTTCATTAGTGTCCTTAGGGTAGCACCACACAATATCTCTTTTCTTTAGTGTCCTTAGGGTAGCATCACACAATGTCTCTTTTCTTTAGTGTCCTTAGGGTAGCATCACACAATATCTCTTTTTATTAGTGTCCTTAGGGTAGCATCACACAATATCTCTTTTCTTTAGTGTCCTTAGGGTAGCATCACACAATATCTCTTTCCGTTTTTGGCCTTAGGGTAGCATCACACAATGTCTCTTTTCTTTAGTGTCCTTAGGGTAGCATCACACAATGTCTCTTTCCGTTTTTGGCCTTAGGGTAGCATCACACAATGTCTCTTTTCTTTAGTGGCCTTAGGGTAGCATCACACAATGTCTCTTTTCTTTAGTGGCCTTAGGGTAGCATTACACAATTTCTCTTTTCGTTAGTGGCCTTAGGGTAGCATCACACAATGTCTCTTTCCGTTTTTGGCCTTAGGGTAGCATCACACAATGTCTCTTTTCTTTAGTGGCCTTAGGGTAGCATCACACAATGTCTCTTTTCGTTTGTGGCCTTAGGGTAGCATCACACAATGTCTCTTTTCGTTAGTGTCCTTATAGTAGCTTCACCCAATGTCTCTTTTCTTTAGTGGCCTTAGGGTAGCATCACACAATGTCTCTTTTCGTAGCTTCACCCAAGGTGTTTTTTTTTCAAAAAGTTTCCTTTAGATATTCTTACAATCCCTGGGGTCGTTCTGTTTAGCGAACTCTGACTCTATTAGATATTCTTACATATATTGCGTAGGCGATGTTATTTGGCGACCACTTGATTGTCCAAATAGCGCAACTGAGTTCCATCCTATAGTTGTAACACTTCTATAGCTTGGGTGTCTGTACTACATTCTGTATTCTTAAATCAAGATTTCTAGTTTATCATATTCAATTAAATCAGGAAGATGGGTTTTCTTCTATTCTTTTGTTTATTTTGTTACGGTCTAGTCACCTGGAATTTCATATCCTGTAATGGATAAACTCGGCAGGCATTCGGAAAATAAATGAGATCGAGTGACGTCACTGGTAACTCTATATTATTGGATTAATTAACTTGACCACTGGACATGCCGAATTTGGATCTAGCTACTAGGGTTTTCTATCGATTATACTCTCTGTGTCCCGGCATCCCGTTACGACGTTAACGGTTTCTAAAGTAGACAAAATAGTGAAATATAATAATGGGCCGACTTTCTGTGCGTTGCAATGCTATAGTAGAGGGTAACATAGGCAGACATGTAAAGAAGGATGCTTAGACAGACTTTCTCTTGGGTGATTTATTAAATTTTTGGAAACAAGCTTTATTTTATGGCTGCGGCTATTCGTAACTGAGTACCAGCAATGAGCGGTTGGGACGGCTGCGGCTATTCGTACCCGAGTACCAGAAGTGAGAAGTTGGGATGGCTGCGGCTATTCGTACCCGAGTACCAGCAGTGAGAGGTTGGGACGGCTGCGGCTATTCGTACCCGAGTACCAGAATGGAGAAGTTGGGATGGCTGCGAATATTCGTACCCGGGTACAAGAAGTGAGACGTTTTAGGTATCATACGTCTAAATAAATAATATGTACATTCAGAGGCGTAACAACGGCTTGGCATTGTGGCAGTTGCCAAGGGCGCCGGCCTGCGCCAGTTCAAAAGGGCGCCGCTAAATCTCTAATTTTTAAATTTTTATTTAAATATCAAGGGCGCCAAAAATAAATTAGCCAAGGGCGTCAAAAACCCAGTTACGCCTCTGTGTACATTTAATTTATACAAATTTAAATGCTTTTGGGTTTTCTTTCTGATGAAGACATATGCTGAAATGCTTTCATTTGTATTTTGTAAAACTCATCACTAAAGCTGAGTATATATTGTTTTATTTACATACAAATTGTGACTAATTAATTTAATCCAATCAACCATTAAGTTTATGTATGGCCTCATTAATTTATTTTTAAAAAAAACAAATCCTGGTATATATATGCCCCAACAGCAAGGCCAAACCGACTGTTGTGTGTGACACGAACCAGACCAAACCGACTGCCATGTGTGACATGAACCAGACCAAACCGACTGCCATGTGTGACATGAACCAGACCAAACCGACTGCCATGTGTGACATGAACCAGACCAAACCGACTGCCATGTGTGACATGAACAAGACCAAACCGACTGCCGTGTGTGACATGAACAAGACCAAACCGACTGCCATGTGTGACATGAACCAGACCAAACCGACTGCCATGTGTGACATGAACAAGACCAAACCGACTGCCGTGTGTGACATGAACAAGACCAAACCGACTGCCATGTGTGACATGAACCAGACCAAACCGACTGCCGTGTGTGACATGAACAAGACCAAACCGACTGCCATGTGTGACATGAACCAGACCAAACCGACTGCCATGTGTGACATGAACCAGACCAAACCGACTGCCATGTGTGACATGAACAAGACCAACCGACTGCCGTGTGTGACACGAACCAGACCAAACCGACTGTTGTGTGTGACACGAACCAGACCAAACCGACTGTTGTGTGTGACACGAACCAGACCAAACCGACTGTTGTGTGTGACACGAACCAGACCAAACCGACTGTTGTGTGTGACACGAACCAGACCAAACCGACTGGTGTGTTACACGAACCAGACCAAACCGACTGACATGTGTGACACGAACCAGACCAAACCGACTGCCGTGTGTGACATGAACCAGACCAAACCGACTGTTGTGTGTAACAGGAACCAGACCGCGCCATTCCAAACCGACTGTTGTGTGTGACATGAACCAGACCAAACCGACTGTTGTGTGTGACATGAACCAGACCAAACCGACTGTTGTGTGTGACACGAACCAGACCAAACCGACTGCCGTGTGTGACATGAACCAGACCAAACCGACTGTTGTGTGTAACATGAACCAGACCAAACCGACTGTTGTGTGTGAAATGAACCAGACCAAACCGACTGCCGTGTGTGACATGAACCAGACCAAACCGACTGTTGTGTGTGACATGAACCAGACCAAACCGACTGTTGTGTGTAACAGGAACCAGACCGCGCCATTCCAAACCGACTGTTGTGTGTGACATGAACCAGACCAAACCGACTGTTGTGTGTGACACGAACCAGACCAAACCGACTGTTGTGTGTGACATGAACCAGACCACATCATTCCAACACCGCCACAGTTCAACAGGTTTACCTCAGATTACTACATAATTTAATCATCGTCCTGCTCTTTTGTCGCCCATCTTTTCCCGCCACCGTGGCGAAGGAAGTTTTAAGGACAATAATAGATCAGTCTGACTTCACCTTATGCCAGACAGAGACCCGCCATTTATCTTGTCTGCTTTAATGGTGTCACATGTGATAGTTCGTCATTTTTTAATTACCCGCTCAGACTTCCGGTCTGTTGTAACAAACAAAGGATGATTCCTACAGTGGAAAAGCTCCATTATACGCCTTTTCTTTTCGTATGTCAACTCCATTATACACCTTCTCTTTTCGTATGTCAATAGGTAATAACCTCATACCGCGTTTCTCCGAATCTTCCTATAATATACAATACAATATTATCTTTTCATCCGTGACAGCTTCTAAATACAACAGTATTTAGAAGCTGTCAAAGATGAAAAGATAATCCTTAAAAAATCAGGACAACATTAGACAAATTGGTCAATTTCTCATTACCAAACGTCATTTACCAATGCCCACTTACCTATGCCAATTAAACAATGCCCACTTACCAATGTCCATTCACCAGTGCCCATTTACAATGCCAATTAAACAATGCCCACTTACCAATGCCAATTAAACAATGCCCACTTACCAATGTCAATTAAACAATGCCCACTTACCAATGTCCATTCACCAGTGCCCATTTACCAATGTCTATTTAACAATGCCCACTTACCAATGTCCATTTACTAATGCCTATTCACCAATGCCCATTTACCATTTCCCATTCACCATTGCCTCTTCACCAATGCCCATTCAATAATGCCCATTTTCCAATGCCGATTCACCAATGCCTATTCACCAATGCCCATTCACCAATGCCCATTCATCAATGCCCACTTACCAAATCCAATTCACCAAATGCCCTCTTACCAATTCCCATTTACCAATGCCCATTCACCAGTGCCTTTCATCAATGCCTATTCACCAGTGCTTTGCCAATGCCTAATCACCAATGCCTGTTCACCAATGTCAATTTACCAATACCTATTCACTAGTGCCTATCCACTTTTCCCAATGACCAATGCCTATTCAGAAGATCAGAACCTTCAACTCTATGGTGAAACCGGTTCTACTGTATGGTGCAGAAACATGGAGAACCACTGCTGGGAATATGAGGAGAATCCAGTCCTTCATCAATAACTGCTTAAGAAGGATTCTCGGGATTCATTGGCCCGACAGAATCAGCAACCAGAAACTGTGGCAGCGGACAAAGCAAGAGCCGGTAGAACAAGAGATCCTCCAGAGAAGATGGAGATGGATCGGCCATACGCTCAGGAAACCTGCCTCCAGCATAACTAGACAAGCCTTGAACTGGAACCCTCAAGGAAAACGGAAAAGAGGCAGGCCTAGGAACACTTGGCGCCGTGAAGTGGAGGCAGATACCAATAAACTTGGCCACACTTGGGGGAGGCTGGAGAGATTGGCTCAGGATCGTGATGCCTGGAGGGCTCTTGTAGGCGGCCTATGTCCTAACCACAGACGTCGATGAAGATCGGCTGCTGTTCCTCGAGGACGAAAAGGCTAAAGAAGAAGAATGCCTATTCAATAATTCCCATTCAACAATGCCCAATCACCAGTGCCGATATACACAAAGTCCAGCTAACCAAGAGTTCCCAAAACCGCAGTCCAATTTAATTTACTCAATCAATTCAAAGCCCCCACTCGTACCAAAAAAGTTTTACTATATCCTAACAACTAACCCCACACATAAACTCCTACTCAACCGCTCCCACTCACCTAATCCAACCCGCCAATTTACACTCACCAACTCCTCCCCGCAAACCCTCTCACCAAATCCCGTCCACAATATCCCACCCACAAACTCATACTCCTAAACACTCACCACCCAACCCCTCTCACCAACTGCCACCCACCAAATCCCTCCCGGTAACTTTCCCCCATCATCTCCAACCCGCCATCTCCCACTCACTTCCATTCCCTTTTGTTTTCAGAGTGTCGTCTGTGCATCGTTCATCAGTGGAAAATACTCAAGTCATTTTCATTTGACCGACTTATTATCTACGAATTATAATCCTATTACGTGTAATTTGATGAGGACCCTGTTGTTAGCGGGTCGTTTCTGAATGCTCTAACAGCAGTTAAGTGGCTGTCAGACTGGATAATCAGCTTTTTATGGAAATTACAGCCTCAAGTTATTATGATTACATCTTCAAGTTATTCTGATTACATCCTCATAATATTCTGATTACGACTTCACGTTAAACTGATTCTCAAATAAATATAAGCTTGTGTTTCCCCACAAGCATTTCTATTATGTTACTGTGTGTCCTCGTCATGTGTCTCGGTGTCTTATGTGTTCTTGTCTTGTGTGTCATTGTCTTGTATCTCAGTGTCTTATGTGTTTTTGTCTTGCGTTTCCTTGTTTTGAGTGTCCCTGCATTGTGTGTCATTGTCTTGTGCGTCCTTGTCTCGTGTCTCGTTGTCTTATGTGTCCTTGTCTTGTGTCTCCTTGACTAGTCTCTCCTTGTGTCGTTGTCATGAGTCTCCTTTGCTTGTGTGTCCTTGCCTAGTCTCTCCTTGTGTCGTTGTCATGAGTCTCCTTTGCTTGTGTGTCCTTGCCTAGTCTCTCCTTGTCTTGTCTCTACTTGTCTTGTCTCTACTTGTCGTGTGTCTCCTTGTCATGTGTCTCATTTCCTTGTGTCTCATTGTCCTGTGTCTACTTCTCTTGTGTGCCCTTGCCTCGTGTCTCCTTGTCTTATGTCTCCTTTTATCTTTCTGATGACCAGTCTGCCGTTGCTTAGTATGTTTTGACCAGAATGCCGTTGCTAAGTATGTTTTGACCAGAATGCCGTTGCTAAGTATGTTTTGACCAGTCTGACATTTTTCTCCATCAGATGGGGTGGTGCCATAAGTTCACGTTCCACCCCCACCTAAAAAAGGGATGCCGGTGTTTTTTTTCTTTTCTATTTCTGGGGATTGAACTCCAATCCAAAATCTTGATTTTGACATATTTTGAACGCACATCCAGCCAGCCGTACTAATTGATAACGACTTGTCGTGTTACTAACCTCGTCTCTTGCACTAACTATAGATCCAGCTATATTTGATAAAAACCTATCATGTTACTAACCTTATCTCTTGTACTAACTATAGATCCAACCTCTATTTTATAACAACGTATCATGTTACCGACCTCGTCTCCTGTACTAACTATAAATCCAGCTATACTATTAGATAACAACTCGTCAAGTTACTCAGCTCGTCTCCTGTACTAACTATAAACCCAGCTATACTATTTGATAACAACTTGTCATGTTACTCAGCTCGTCTCCTGTACTAACTGGCCCCCGTTTCAAACTCTTCCATTCTCGTCCATCACTCTGTCGTCGGATGCCGGCCTGTACTTTCTGCCAGAGTTTTCTAAGCCCAAAATCTTACCATTTCACTACGCAAACACTCGTTCCACGGCGACCACACCCTCAGTCTTCCTTCTCTTCTCTTCCCGGCTAACTTCCAGGTTGACGTGCGGTCGCTCCAATGACCAATTGAGAGTTGACCAGATCAATATCCCTTGGGGAGTCGTCTCTCATCATGGTGTTACCAGATTTAGTGGTCCGAATCCGATTCACGTGATATCGATACTACCCTCCTCTAAACTTACCAACAGTCGTTATCAAGAAGAACTAAAAATCCATCAATGTATTCACAATCTTCTTTTACCTCGAAGGCTAGACAGTGTCATTATGACCTTAAGTGCACAGTCAGATGAATGTTCACAGCAGCATGCAAATGGTGCTATTGTGTGGAGAGCGGGGTTAAACAGGGGGTTATTGTGTGGGGACTGGGTGTGAATAGGGGCTATAGTGTGGTGTGTGGTCTTAAACAATGTGTTATTGTGTGGGGAGAGGGGTTTGAAAGGTGTTATTGTGTGGGGGTGGGCTTAAACTATGTGTTATTGTGTGAGGAGTGGGGTTAAACAATGTGTTACTGTGTGGGGAGTGGGGTTAAACTATGTGTTATTGTGTGGGGAGTGGGCTTAAACAATGTGTTATTGTGTGGGGAGTGGGCTTAAACAATGTGTTATTGTGTGGGGAGTGGGCTTAAACAATGTGTTATTGTGTGGGGAGAGGGGTTTGAATTGTGTTATTGTGTGGGGAGTGGGCTTAAACAAGGTTTTATTGTGTTCGGTATGAAAGGTAAGTATAAGCTCCTGCTACATGACTCCGACTTGCGACAATGTCTTCACCAAAGTAGTCTATTAAGACGTGCCTTCACCAAAGTAGTCTACAAAGACGTGTCTTCACTAACTCGTACCTAAAGACGTCACTTCACTAAAGTCGTCTCTAATGACGTCACTACTTTTAATAAATTATATACATTTTAATGAAATTTTTAAAAAAATATTTCTAAAAATTAAAACAGCAATTGAAGATTTAATTTCATTGCCTTGTCTGATTGAGTCGTTCATTCCACACGATTGCTTACAGCAATATTGGGGGTTTCCCTGTCAATGTGTCGTGTCTGAGACGAGTTAGGTAAACGTAATTAAGCATTTAAAAATTCATGAATTTCACAGCAGGTGTCCTTGTCTGGTAGATCAATTGATGAGTTATGTCACAGTAGGTTTTCTTGTCTGGTAGTTCAATTGGTGAGTTCTGTCACAGTAGGTTTTCTTGTCTGGTAGTTCAATTGGTGAGTTCTGTCACAGTACGATTTCTTGTCTTGTAATTCAATTGATGACATCTGTCACAGTAGGTTGTCTTGCAGTTCAATTTATGAAATCTGTCACATTAGGTTATGTAGTGTTCAATTGATGACATCTGTCACAGTAAGTTTTCTTATCTTGTAGTTCAATTGATGACATCTCTCGCAGTAGATTTTCTTGTCTGGTAGTTCAATTGATGACATCTGTCACAGTAGGTTTTCTTATGTCTTTTAGTTCAATTTATGACATCTGTCACAAAGTAGATTTTCTTGTCTAGTAGTTCAATTGATAACATCTGTCACAGTAGGTTTTCTTGTCTGGTAGTTCAATTGATGAGTTCTATCACAGTATGTTTTCTTGTCGTGTAGTTCAATTGATAACATCTGTCACAGTAGGTTTTCTTGTCTGGTAGTTCAATTGATGAGTTCTATCACAGTAGGTTTTCTTGTCTAGTAGTTCAATTGATAACATCTGTCACATTAGGTTTTCTTGTCTAGTAGTTCAATTGATGACACCTGTCACAGTATGATGTAGAAGATGGCACACACCCTAGCTGTTGATCTAAAACATGACACATATCTCTGACTAAGATGTAGAGATGTCAAATATCTGAAGTGTGATCTCGATATATAAATTGAAATCCCTTGTCAAAGTCTTACACATTGATTTATTGAACGAGCTTCAGTAAGGTCTAATTGAGAAGCGTGTAACTCTGTGTGGTCTATGAGGTCCGTGGGAATAGCCCAACTGTTGATGTATGAGTTCCCGCTGACTTATAGACACAACACTTTCTAATGACAGGCTCCTGATCTCATATCCCCATTGACCGCGAGTGGGGGACCACGCGCTAACACAGAACTATGGACACAAGTACACAACCTTGCCCTGTGGCACGCTCCTGACATATGTCTGGCCTTGCTCCTACCCCCACACCCCTTTAATATCAATAGTTTCCCCTCCCAGCCTCCTTGCATTATGGCTGTCTGTGCTCACCCCTTGTGGTAGTGACGTCTCCGTAAAGAGTTCACTTTTGTGGTGAAAATGTCAACAGGAATAACATAGCAAGTGTTCACCGACTTGAAGCATTATTCGGAATTATATTTTCTTTGTCATTAAGAAATAACAAAATTACTTACCGGTAATAAACAGAGACGAACCTTGACTAAGTTACCCCCCCCCCCCCCCTTAGGGGGGAAATGCCTAAATTGCATCCCCCTCCCCCACCTGCCAATTACAAGAAAAGTAACGCCGTCTATCAGAAACTTCTGTTTTCCGAACGGCAACTATCTTTTTTTTTTAATGTTCCAATTGTTATGATTATCGTAAGCAAAGCGCATATCAAGGAGCCCTCAGGTAAAATACAACCACTGGAAAGCAATCCAAAAACCCTGTCACAAAAATACAGGTCAATTCTAGATTTCTGGTGTTTATTTTTAAAATATTTTTTTGCGGGCTGCACACTTGTTTTAAAAATATTTATATTATGGGTAATAAAATGCTGTTGACAAGTTCGTGGTCTGGAGTTCCATCCCCACCAAAGCCCAGCCAAGCAAACACATCACCAGCAGCCCGGGTGGATGGGACTCGTTAACCTTGGACGGCAACTCATCTAAGAGAAGGAAACTCTGACATCTAAACCCGGAGATGGAGTCCCGTAGTTGGCGATAGATAGATACAATGTAACATTCCAACAACTCCTGCCACGTCACTGCCACGTCACTGCCACGTCACTGCCACGTCACTGCCACGTCACTGCCACGTCACTGCCACTGGTGCCCAGGTATATCATCCACATGTGATGTACCATTGAACTATCCAGCGGCATGGAGAGAAGCGATATGCTGTGTACGGAACAAGCTTTGCAATCCTAAAGAATAATCCCGCGCCTGGTGAGTTTTGTCCTGCCAAGTCTTCCCCATCATCGTCACACTGCGACGGACGGATGACAGCAACAAGTGCGTCTTATATTCGTAACAATACGGTGCATCAAGATCTCAAGTGACTTCGGAATTTTTTTAAATTCTAAACGTCCGTCCTCTATTTTTGGTTACGACCTCATATCACGTCAGCAAGATCCAGCCGTCATCGGCCATTGACGTCAATCAGCTGATCCTTGCTGTATAGATGATTTACTGTACCATGCACTATGCTTGATACAACTATAAAGTAAAAAAAATATCGCATGTTGTATGCACTGACTCACCGTGGGAGTGATGGGTTATCTCAAACACGTAACTGGTGAAACATCCACGATTCCAGTCAGTTCAGAAAATCGAGGCTCTGCTGTGTATCTTTAAAATATGAGAACGGGGTATGCTAAACTTGAATTCATAGACAGGACAAAAGAGGCTTAAGAGCCTTCATCAGAAAACAGGACAAAAAGAAGTACAACGAGTGTCAGATGACAGTAAAAAAACTTAAGCGATTTCCTTTTCTGTTGCCGGAAGTAGGATATATATATTTAGTATTTATTTAGTATTTCATGGAGGCTCTAGTATAGTTTAGCTGCTGATAATTTTTTTCTTTTAAAGTTACTATCATGACATTTTAGATGGTCAATGGGTTTAACTGGTCATTGGAAGATACGTTTAAACATGATTTGAAAGCAACACAAATAGAATAATAAAGAAATTGTCCGAAGATGGCGTAATAAACTTCTAAGTAAATCTTCAACAGCTTGTCAAATATCTCTGTTAAAAACTGCTCAATAACTTTGGGGACCATTAAGTTGGCCAATTCCTATGAGGAACATACTGTTGGCAAATATCTATTGGGACCATTCTATTGGCCAATATATTATGGGACCATGATGTTGTCCAATATCTTGGGAGACCATTATGTTGGCCAAGTATTTTGTCAAAACAATGAATAATAGAATGGTAACAATAGCAGAAAAGCCTAATTGAATTCTTGATGTGGCGATATCCAAATCAGTAGATGGTGGAGAACTTACTGATTGGAGTTAAACATTGAAAGTTCAGAGCTGACCAAAGTTAGGTTTGTTTATTGGGGACACAGATAAGTGAGCGATTAAAAAAATGGAACGAAGGACCCCAACAGAAGTAAAACGAAAAATATGGACCGCTGTGAAGATTTCAATGGATTTCTTTTATTGGACTTTATTTACACTTGAAGGTAAAAAAAAAAAGCAATAGCTAGAGAAGGTCGTCCGTAGAAAAGGTCATCCGTGGAGAAGATCGTCAGTACAGCAGGTAGTCAGTAGAGTAGGTCGTCTAGAGAGAAAATAAGTGAGTAGAGAAGGTCATTCATAGAAAAGGTCGTCCACAGAGAAGGTCGTCTGCAAAGAAGGTCTTCCACAGAAAGCTCGGCACTCAGTGGGAGATAAAATCCACAATATGAATGAGAACTGATCGTCATTTTGTATTTATCTCTCATTTCAGAAGGCTCCCAATAATATTATCTAATTTCTCGTTCACATTCTCAACCATTTCAGATGTTTGTAAGTAAGAGAAGACCTGTTATCGATCGCCAAAATATTACTTGGCCAGTACGCTGCCGGGTATCAGTGAGAGTACGAGGATCCTAAACACTTTCCTGGCCAATTACTGTCGTATGGAATTTTCTTTAGTGTCGTACGACTAGCCAACACCAGCCCCACACAGTGTACCACACACCACCCCACACATTCCTCAACTACATCTCTTTTTTTTTGCATCTACAACCTGCGTTCCTGGAACACAAAGTGTGTTTTCTGCAAGACAAATTTTGAACGTGGTTTCAATGTAAACATGCTGGCCGATTGAGAAAGATTAAATCATTCGCCTTCATTTATAGTAAGCGGTTCTCAACCCGTTGGTCGTGACCCCTTTACGCAAAGACTGGCGTTAATTTCAGCTCCTAATACAAACAGTCTGTAATTTAAGCAACACGGTCGCAATTTCGACAGAAAAACTACTCGTCTATTTTAAAAAAAAAAAAAGTGGACTAAATTCTGATGGATGGGTCAACACAAGAATTAGAGACCTATTTGCCAGCAACCACATTATTTGGAGCCCACGTAGACTAACAACAACATTGACTCACAGCCATGCACAGATCATTGGTGGCGTACGTTTTACTATCATACTATGTACGCTGATGAAAGAGAAAGAAAAAAAAGCGTTTTTCATTGCCTTGACTGGCTCTTTTCATTCAAAACTTCAATAACGCCGTGTAACGTATAAGTAACGCTGTCAGATAATTTTACCGCGTCGACTACAGCAACAACGCCCACTCCCTTTCTGTAACTTATTTGCCGCAACGACACTACACAATCTCTCGACTGATAATCCTTATATTGACTGTATAGTTAACTTCCTTAAAGACATCAATCAGCTTAACATTAAGATACGGTGAGTTAACTTTATTTAGCCGAATTGGTGCTGGTGGCCGAGTGGTCTCAACTGAGCAAATCTCAAGGTGGCTGGGTGGCCGAGTGGTCTAAACTGAGCAAATCTCAAGGTGATGGTCTGGAACTCAATCCCCACCAAAGCCCAGTCAGGCATCACTAGCACCCCGGCTGAATGGGACTCGTCAACCTTGGATGGCAACTCATCTAAGAGAAGAAAACTCTGAATTCAAACCCGGAGATGGAATCCCGTAGGCTGATAACATTGGTACAATGGAGCATTCCGACAACTCCTGCGACGCCCCTGTTGCCAAGCTGCATCATATGTTGATTTGCTGTTGGGTGCCAGCTTACAATCCTGGAAGTATAATCCCAGGCCTTGTGGATTGTCGTCTTCCGAAGTCCACACCCTCGTGACATTGTGACGGACGGATGCCAGGAAAAAGTCGAATAAATGGAACTGTGTTTGATAAATGTGTGATATTCATTGTCGGCATTGAGATGAACATTTTTTAAAGAACTAAAACATTTGCAATGTCGGACATTTAAAGTATTTCCTCAAGCTCAAAACTCAGCCGTCGTGCGTTAGTAAACATCCCATTCTAAATGAGAACATTTACTTTAAAGGTGATTTTTTTTTATAAATGCAAAACAATCATAATTAAGTCATAAATTAGATCATGTAACTCATCTAAACTAACTAGTCTAACAGAGTCAATTTCGAATATGGATACACATAACATTCTCTATTACATTAGAATATGGAAACATTATATATTATATTAGAATATGGATACCTTCTCTACTACATTAGAAAATGGATACATTCTCTATTACATTGTAATATAGATATATTCTCTATAACATAAGCACATGGATACTTTTTATGTTAATTAGAATATGGATACAATCTCTGTTACATTAGAATTTTGATACATTTTCTCTTACATTAAAATATGGATAAATTATTTTACATTAGAATATGGATACATTCTCTTTTACATTAAAATATGGATACATTCTCTATTACATTAGCACATGGATACATTCTCTAGAGACGTATACATAAAAAGTATTAATGTATGGTTAAGTTGATTGTCGAACGATTTTGACTAAAACTATTTTCCCAAGGCAGCCCTTTGGGATTTCAAGTATTATTTCTCTAAACGTAGTGGACACAATGGGCTTATCTTTGAGGAGGAGCTAGAGTGGCTTTCAAAACATCAGTTATAAGAATATGACGTACCAGTGGTCACTGGTTAGCTCCGTCCACTCAAACACGTGACGCCCCTTCGCCTCTTTCTGAGGGATGTCTCAGGGATTCCTAAAAATGTCAATGAAGTATTTATGGGATATTTTTATTATAGTTGACAATTTAAGAGAGGCGTGGCTTCCAATGTTTCATTCTGAGCTTATTATTGTTGAAAGTCCAGCTAATTGTATTTTTTACTTTAATTACACTATCAGAAATGTGGTTTGAATTACCTAACTCTATGAGGAATGTTCCTCGACACACCTAACTCTATGTGGAATGTTCCTTGACACACCTAACTCTATGAGGAATGTTTCTCGACACAGCTAACTCTATGAGGAATGTTTCTCGACACACCTAACTTCTATGAGGAATGTTCCTCGACACACCTAAGTCTGTGAGGAATGTTTCTCGACACAGCAAACTCTATGAGAAATGTTTCTTGACAACTTATCATAGTGTACAGCCAATGATAATGTACAGACAATCATAGTGAACATGCAATCATAGTGTACAATCAATCATAGGGTACAGCCAATCATAGGGTACAGCCAATCATAGGGTACAGCCAATCATAGTGTACAATCAATCATAGTGTACAGACAATCCTAGGGTACAGCCAATCTTAGGGTACATCCAATCATAGTGTACAAACAATCATAGTGTACAGCCAATCATGGTGTTCAACCACTCATGGTGTACAGCCAATCATAGTGTAGATACAATCATAGTGTGCGTCATTTGTAATTTCTTTGTCTATTTTTCTGTACACCCTTTCAATTTACCACCATTCATCGATTTATCTCCTACTGAGATCTACAAATCACGTAGATTATTTAATAATTATTTTTTTTATTTGTTGTTTACATGCTTTTTGATCACCGACGAAGGCTTTCTGCAGACACGTATGTTGTTTTCTTTAGCCCTCTGTCAGTTTTTACCTTACCTTGTGCTATTTATTTCCACAACTTATGACCCATGGGATGCCCTTACTCACCAGCACACGTAAACATTCATTGCCTAGTCACACTCGGCATGGCACCCAACACTACCATTATTTAACACGAGCAGACGTGGAATAGTAGCCGGCCTTCATCCTGCCAATCAGAGACCCTGGTCAGCGCTGTTTGCTCCCCGTGACGTCATTCAATAGGGCAGCCCACGGTGTCGGTTTTGTTAGCAATCAATTTGCCGGTGAAAGGATAATCCTTAGCCTCTGTTTACACACTCATATCAGCATCACTAAAGTTCCGTCATACAACATTTATACAACATCATGACGTCATGTTGTAAGTAACTATGCCTAAGTCATCGCCTTTAATGTTTATGTGTAGTTTTGTCAAGGTAGCTGATACAGCATAATGAGACAGTGTTATAGTACTGACTTAAGTCAATCTACAGCTAGCTGAGACAATGTTATAGTACTGACTTAAGTCAATCTACAGCTAGCCGAGACAATGTTATAGTACTGACTTAAGTCAATCTACAGCTAGCTGAGACAATGTTAATGTACTGACTTAAGTCAATCTACAGCTAGCCGAGACAATGTTAATGTACTGACTTAAGTCAATCTACAGCTAGCTGAGACAATGTTAATGTACTGACTTAAGTCAATCTACAGCTAGCTGAGACAATGTTAATGTACTGACTTAAGTCAATCTACAGCTAGCTGAGACAATGTTAATGTACTGACTTAAGTCAATCTACAGCTAGCTGAGACAATGTTAATGTACTGACTTAAGTCAATCTACAGCTAGCTGAGACAATGTTAATGTACTGACTTAAGTCAATCTACAGCTAGCCGAGACGATGTTAATGTACTGACTTAAGTCAATCTACAGCTAGCTGAGACAATGTTATAGTACTGACTTAAGTCAATCTACAGCTAGCTGAGACAATGTTACAGTACTGACTTAAGTCAATCTACAGCTAGCTGAGACAATGTTACAGTACTGACTTAAGTCAATCTACAGCTAGCTGAGACAATGTTACAGTACTGACTTAAGTCAATCTACAGCTAGCCGAGACAATGTTAATGTACTGACTTAAGTCAATCTACAGCTAGCTGAGACAATGTTATAGTACTGACTTAAGTCAATCTACAGCTAGCTGAGACAATGTTATAGTACTGACTTAAGTCAATCTACAGCTAGCCGAGACAATGTTAATGTACTGACTTAAGTCAATCTACAGCTAGCTGAGACAATGTTAATGTACTGACTTAAGTCAATCTACAGCTAGCTGAGACAATGTTAATGTACTGACTTAAGTCAATCTACAGCTAGCTGAGACGATGTTACAGTACTGACTTAAGTCAATCTACAGCTAGCCGAGACAATGTTACAGTACTGACTTAAGTCAATCTACAGCTAGCTGAGACAATGTTACAGTACTGACTAAAGTAAGAAATATATGATACTGAGAAAAGGCTAACACTACTGTCAATGACTTCATAAAAAAACCTCACCCATGTGAATGTCATTGGTAACTCTGACCCGTGAGAAGATCGTTGATAGATCTGACCTGTTAAATGATCGTTGATAGGTCTGCCCCGTGAGAAGGTCGTTCATAGGTATGACCTGTGGAAAGGTCATTGATGTTCTGACCGGTGCAAAGTTGATTGAATCGAGCGCTTCAATAATCCATCACTTGATGAGGTTAAGGTCAAAGGTTATGACTTTACATGACAAGGGTGGTCAATGATTAGTCAATGGCTTATGCTGAGTCTGTCCGTCTATTCGCTACATGAAACCCACATAAGATATTCTAATCATAAATATAAAGACTGTGTCTCAGGGTCCAGTCAAACACTGGACACTAATGCTTCGTCTTTTTATTAGTCTCGAGTAAATGGATCTTTTCATTGGACGAAAAGGCTTCTGGTGTCAGTCTTGGCCATTTAAATGCCTGGCAACTTTAGCACCTCTCTAATTTAGGACCACGGAGGACATCATATAAACTGTAAATACAGTTCTTATTTAATGGTATAACTGTAACAGGAATAGGTCTACCCTAGAAATGGCGAAACAAATTGATAAGTTAGTATTAACTACATTGACAAATTAAAGAAATAAGTCTAGAAATGAGGTTTATTGGTGAATGTTGCCATAAAGAGGTGGAGAAATGTGTCAAGTCATTGATAAATGAGCGTATCAGGATATAGTCGAGGCATCAAATGGAAATTATGTTTAATGGTACATGCTACCAATTATGAACATCCTAAAGCTTATGTGTCTAATGATAATATTAGAAAATTACGAGACATTTCAATATATTTAATTATTCTGTTCTAGATATACAACAAGACACGTGGTTCTCTACTTCAGACATACAGTGTAAGATCTGCAATTAGTTTATGTTTGTTGTTTGTATCACAATGGCGAGCGATTAGCTTTAAAGGTTATAAGATAGAAAGCTAAGTGGTATTTTCATGACGCTATAATAATTGATTATCTAATACCTTTAACTGTGGAGTCCACACTGTTCAACATTGTAGGTACAGTTACTTCTGGCCTCCTTGTCTTATCTTTGTAGGTAGAACCAGTGGAGTAGCTAGGGCTAGTACTACCCGGGGCAGGAAAATAATTTTGCCGCTCCCCTTACTTCAAAGAAACGCTGGAGTTGGCCAAAAAATGGCCGCCTCTGTATAAACAGAAAGAAATAAGTGCCGCCCTGGATAGAACGTCCCCCACCCCCTTTTTCCTACGCTACTGGGTAGAGCTCGCTTTGGTCTCTATTTTTTTTGTTGCTATGACGTCAACAAATATTTATAAAGATAACTTTTAATAAAGGCCTCGAAACGTCTGGTAGCTTGGCATATCAAAGACAGTGTAAGCCACCAAAACTCTGATAAATACATGGAGTATAGGCCTTGAGAGTTCCCTGGTAACAAGGGCCCACAATAATATTGGACATTTTTAGAGTTTGGCTTTGAAGATCGCTCGAGGTCACGGCTGAACTTGGATGCCGGCAAGCCAAGATTAATACGATCGATGGATCGGGCCCAAAAGTTGACAGCATACACTGAGTTATCACCCTTGCCACAAGGAACTTAATTGTTATAATTTTGACCCATATGGCGACTGGAGTTGAACCCCCCCCCCCCCCCCCCCGGGGCCGCGGAGAAAGTCACATGATTGTTCGTCTCTCTTGAACAAACTATAAAAAAATGGCGTCACGCTAAAGAACATAGAAATCAAAATTTTCTCTGAGTAAAATATTTACACGACTTGAATGACGCTTACATCTACTGACTGGTGTGACGCTTACATCAACTGACTGGTGTGACGCTTACATCTACTGACTGGTGTGACGCTTACATCAACTGACTGGTGTGACGCTTACATCTACTGACTGGTGTGACGCTTACATCTACTGACTGGTGTGACGCTTACATCTACTGACTGGTGAGACGCTTACATCTACTGACTGGTGTGACGCTTTTATCTACTGACTGGTGTGACGCTTACATCAACTGACTGGTGTGACGCTTACATCTACTGACTGGTGTGACGCTTACATCTACTGACTGGTGAGACGCTTACATCTACTGATTGGTGAGACGCTTACATCTACTGATTGGTGTGACGCTTACATCTAATGACTAATGTGACTCTTAATCTACTGACTCGTGTGATGATAACATCAACAACGACTCCTTATATCTGAAGACTATGACTTTCCAGGCATTTGTGCCCAATATTTGTCGATTGGTTCTCTTATTAGGTCTAAGGTTTGACTAAGCTCCTTTCAAGTTTGTCTTAAATTTCTATTAAGCTTTTCTCTGGTTGGTCTTATGTTTGTTTTTTGAGTTTGTCTTCAGTTCGTGTTCATTTTCTTTAAAGTATGTCTTAAATTCTTCATAAATTTGTCTTAAATTCCTATTAATTTTCTCTTAAAGTTCTTTTAAGGTGCCTTAAGTTTGACTTAGGCTTGTCTTAAATTTGAGTAATGATTCTTTTTTAAAGTTAGTCCTTAATTTGTCTTAAGTTTGTCAGTTCTGCCGGGCCAATTTTGCCTGTGGTTCGGCTTTGCTGAAAATCAATTAAGTTTTATGTGTAACCCGTCAGAGTGGTTATTACCACCGACAGCCCTGTTTCGTAGTGATTAGATGAGTGCTACACCGTGTCGTAGTGATAAGATGAGTGCTACACTGTGTCGTAGGGATAAGATGAGTGCTACACTGTGTCGTAGTGATAAGATGAGTGCTACACTGTGTCGTAGTGATAAGATGAGTGCTACACTGTGTCGTAGTGATAAGATGAGTGCTACACTGTGTCGTAGTGATAAGATGAGTGCTATACTGTGTCGTAGTGATAAGATGAGTGCTACACTGTGTTGTCGTTTAGCTCGTGCTTCCAGAGTCCAGGTTCATGAAAACCTTTGTTAAACATGAAAATGTGCACGTGATATCATCATATGAGTTGATTCAAACGTGTCTTTTGTACCCTAAATTTCTCTTGTTATCTGTAACTTAGATTGCTCTTGTTCTTTGTACCTTAGATTGCTTTTGTTATTTTTACCCTAGATCGCTTCCACTTTTCTCACATAGATTTCGCCTAATATATCAAATTTCTATGTTAAATGTTAGATCACAATTCTATGTGCAAACTTAACCCCTGTCCGTCCAAGTTGATGCCAACCAGCGAAGCTGGCGTATAATCATAGATAAGACACGATAAGATGAGATAAGATCATAATTTATTGAACAAAATAAGTAGACATGTTTTTAATGACATTTTATATTTTGCCATTTCAGCTAATAGATCAATACATATTTATAAAGACAACATTTTTTTACAAGTAGAACACATTGAAAACAAGACATCTATTGTATTTCTCTACCGTAAAAATAAGCTCATATATAAAAAAAAAATAAAAAACTTCATTCACATAGTTACACGAATTACTTAATACATCATTCATTTATAATTGTTTGTAACGCCGAGGGAGCACGCTCGTAATTTATTTCAAAACTGGGAGCTAAATAATTTGTATACATTTCGATCCTAACTTTAAGACAAAAAAGTCACCCCGATCTAGCCGATCTGAAGTATCTGTGATGAAGTGGGTGGGATGTGTCATAAAATTTTATTTTTAGATCTACAACAGCCTTTTCCCTTCAAATAGCTCTTTAAGTGAAGGATGTGTCAGTTCGTGTAGTGTTATTATATCTCTTGATCAGTCTATTTAATCGGTGATTGATGTCAGACGATGAATTTCCACACCAGCAGGTAATACTGAAGTATAGTAGGCTTTTAGTTGTTGCACGGTGGAATAAGTTAATAACTGGTTTATTTACGCCAAAATTGTAAACATTTTTGAGATGAAAATGTCTTTGACTGCATTTTTAAAAAAAAAAACAGAATTCGTCTGTGTTCATGCCTTGTTAGCTTATTATTAATGGTGACACCTAGGTACTTATATGTCTCTACTTGCTGTATATGGTGACTCCTAGGTACTTATATGTCTCTACTTGCTCTATATGGTGACTCCTAGGTACTTATATGTCTCTAATTGTTCTATATGGTGACACCTATATACGTATATGTCTCTACGTTCTCTATATGGTGACACCTATGTACTTATATGTCTCTACTTGCTCTACATGGTGACACCTATAGATTATATGTCTCCACATGTTCTATATGGTGATTATTTATTGTGATATCTGCAATAGGGTGATTCCCCCTTTTTATACATTTAACTGAAGAAAATGTTCATGGCACCAACTGATAGTGTTTGTTACTAGGTTGCGGTATAAGCTTTCCTCTTGAGATATTAAGTCAACGATAGAGGAATCATCAGCAAATGTAATGATTGGAACGGTGTTGCTTGGACTTTGTACTTCATTGTTCTAAAGTGTATACAGGACAGGGGGGAGAACTCATGTTCTATAGTGTATACAGGACAGGGGAGAGAACTCATGTTCTATAGTGTATACAGGACAGGGGAGAGAACTCATGTTCTATAGTGTATACAGGACAAGGGGGAGAACTCATGTTCTATAGTGTATACAGGACAGGGGGAGAAATGTTCTATAGTGTATACAGGACAGGGGGGAGAACTCATGTTCTATAGTGTATACAGGACAGGGGGGAGAACTCATGTTCTGTAGTGTATACAGGACAGGGGAGAGAACTCATGTTCTATAGTGTATACAGGACAGGGGGGAGAACTCATGTTCTATAGTGTATACAGGACAGGGTGGAGAACTCATGTTCTATAGTGTATACAGGACAGGGGAGAGAACTCATGTTCTATAGTGTATACAGGACAGGGGGGAGAACTCATGTTCTATAGTGTTTACAGGACAGGGGGGAGAACTCATGTTCTATAGTGTATACAGGACAGGGGAGAGAACTCATGTTCTATAGTGTATACAGGACAGGGGGGAGAACTCATGTTCTATAGTGTTTACAGGACAGGGGGGAGAACTCATGTTCTGTAGTGTATACAGGACAGGGGAGAGAACTCATGTTCTATAGTGTATACAGGACAGGGGAGAGAACTCATGTTCTATAGTGTATACAGGACAGAGGGAGAGAACTCATGTTCTATAGTGTATACAGGACAGGGGGGAGAACTCATGTTCTATAGTGTATACAGGACAGGGGGAGAACTCATGTTCTATAGTGTATACAGGACAGGGGGGAGAACTCATGTTCTATAGTGTATACAGGACAGGGGAGAGAACTCATGTTCTATAGTGTATACAGGACAGAGGGAGAACTAATGTTCTATAGTGTATACAGGACAGGGGGGAGAACTCATGTTCTATAGTGTATACAGGACGGGGGGAGAACTCATGTTCTATAGTGTATACAGGACAGGGGAGAGAACTCAGTCTTGTGGCCCTCTGGTACCTTACTTCTCTGGTTAATGATATGTGGTCAAGGCCATTGACCTTGACATATTGTTATGATAATCGATCTTCACTTTGAATTATTGTTTGAACAATGGAATTATCTGATTTTTCTCTTTAGCTTATGACTCCATCAAAGTTTCTAGCTTGCAAATGTCCAATTGGACTGCAACTTCATCTACCAACGAAATGGACTATGTTCTATTGGACTGCAACTTCATCTACCAACGAAATGGACTATGTTCTATTGGACTGCAACTTCATCTACCAACGAAATGGACTATGTTCTATTGGACTGCAACTTCATCTACCAACCAAATGGACTATGTTCTATTGGACTGCAACTTCATCTACCAACGAAATGGACTATTTTCTATTGGACTGCAACTTCATCTACCAACGAAATGGACTATTTTCTATTGGACTGCAACTTCATCTACCAACGAAATGGACTATGTTCTATTGGACTGCAACTTCATCTACCAACGAAATGGACTATGTTCTATTGGACTGCAACTTCATCTACCAACCAAATGGACTATGTTCTATTGGACTGCAACTTCATCTACCAACCAAATGGACTATGTTCTATTGGACTGCAACTTCATCTACCAATGAAATGTACTATGTCCTATTGGACTGCAACTTCATCTACCAACGAAATGGACTATGTTCTATTGGACTGCACATCATCTACCAACGAAATGTTCCAGTTTCTGTTGGACTACACATCCTCTACCAACCAAATGTTCTATGTTGTATTGGACTGCACATCATCTACCAACCAAATGTACTATGTTCTATTAGACTGCACATCATCTACCAACCAGATGTACTATGTTCTATTGGACTGCACATCATCTACCAACCAAATGTACTATGTTCTTTGGGCTGCATATCATCTACCAACCAAATGTACTATGTTCTTTGGGCTGCATATCATCTACCAACCAAATGCCCACATTCTATTGGATTGCACATAATCTACCAACCAAATGCCCACATTCTATTGGATTGCACATAATCTACTAATCTAATGTTCTAGCTGCTTCTGTCAAATATCTACAGCTAAAAATTTTTACATTGAACCTTGAATTTGAGTGATTATACACGAAATAAATTTTCTATATCCCTTTATCACGTGACACATACATCATAAAACGTATTTATATACCTTTATCGAGTTACATATCCACACATAACTTACGTGTATCACTTTATCGAGTTACATAACCACCATTTAACATATTATATCATTATTACAAGTAGCATATCCGCCATTCCACAGATGTTTATCCCTATATTTAGTGACATCTCCACTATTCGACGTATCTGATTCCTTATTTCGAGTGACATCTCCACTATTCGACGTATCTGATTCCTTATTTCGAGTGACATCTCCACTATCCCACGTATCTGATTCCTTATTTCGAGTGACATCTCCCCTATTCGACGTATCTGATTCCTTATTTCGAGTGACATCTCCACTATCCCACGTATCTGATTCCTTATATCGAGTGACATCTCCACTATTCCACCTAACTAATTCCTTATATCGAGTGACATCTCCACTATCCCACGTATCTGATTCCTTATATCGAGTGACATATCTTCTATACCAGCTGTCTAATTCCTTATATCCAGTGACACATCCAATATTCCACCTAATTCCTTATAGCGATGACATATCCACTATTCCACGTATCTGATTCCTTTTATCCAGTGACATATCCACAATGGCATTGCAGGTAGGCCCACGACTCCACTCACCAAGCCCTGCCATACATGACGACATCTGATGTGACACGTGACCTTATTCACCTTACAATCTGCGCGAGCTTCTTACTCCTCGTCATCATGGTCACCAGGTGTGTTGATGGAAGCCAAGGGGGTAAGTATTTATGTCATCATGATCACCAGGTGTTATGTCATCATGGTCACCAGGTGTTATGTCATCATGGTTACCAGGTGTTATGTCATCATAGTCACCAGGTGTTATGTCATCATGGTCACCAGGTGTTATGTCATCATGGTCACCAGGTGTTATGTCATCATGGTCACCAGGTGTTATGCCATCATGGTCATCGGGCGTTATGCCAACATGGTCACCGGGCGTTATGCCATCATGGTCACCAGGTGTTATGTCATCATAGTCACTAGGTGTTATGTCATCATAGTCACCAGGTGTTATGTCATCATGGTCACCAGGTGTTATGTCATCATGGCCACCTGGCGTTATGTCATCATGGTCACCAGGTGTTATGTCATTATAGTCACCAGGTGTTATGTCATCATGGTCACAGGGTGTTATGTCATCATGGTCAATAGATGTTATGTCATCATGGTCACCAGGTGTTATGTCATCATAGTCACCAGGTGTTATGTCATCATGGTCACCGGGCGCTATGTCATCATAGTCACCAGGTGTTATGTCATCATAGTCACCAGGTGTTATGTCATCATAGTCACCAGGTGTTATGTCATCATGGTCACCAGGTGTTATGTCATCATGGCCACCTGGTGTTATGTCATCATGGTCACCAGGTGTTATGTCATTATAGTCACCAGGTGTTATGTCATCATGGTCACAGGGTGTTATGTCATCATGGTCACCAGATGTTATGTCATCATGGTCACCAGGTGTTATGTCATCATAGTCACCAGGTGTTATGTCATCATGGTCACCAGGTGTTATGTCATCATGGCCACCTGGCGTTATGTCATCATGGTCACCAGGTGTTATGTCATTATAGTCACCAGGTGTTATGTCATCATGGTCACAGGGTGTTATGTCATCATGGTCACCAGATATTTTGTCATCATGGTCACCAGGTGTTATGTCATCAGGTCACCGGGCGTTATGTCATCATAGTCATCAGGTGTTATGTCATCATGGTCACCAGGTGTTATGTCATCATGGTCACCGGGCGTTATGTCTTCATAGTCACCAGGTGTTATGTCATCATGGTCACCAGGTGTTATGTCATCATGGTCACAAGGTGTTATGTCATCATAGTCACCAGGTGTTATGTCATCATGGTCACCAGGTGTTATGTCATCATGGTCACCAGGTGTTATGTCATCATGGTCACCAGGTGTTATGTCATCATGGTCACCAGGTGTTATGTCATCATGGTCACCAGGTGTTATGTCATCATGGTCACCAGGTGTTATGTCATCATGGTCACAGGGCGTTATGTCATCATGGTCACCAGGTGTTATGTCATCATGGTCACCAGGTGTTATGTCATCATGGTTGTTATGTCATCATGGTCACCAGGTGTTATGTCATCATAGTCATCAGGTGGTATGTCATCATGGTCACCAGGTGTTACGTCATCATAGTCATCAGGTGTTATGTCATCATAGTCACCAGGTGTTATGTCATCATAGTCACCAGGTGTTATGTCATCATGGTCACCAGGTGTTATGTCATCATGGTCACCAGGTGTTATGTCATCATGGTCACCAGGTGTTATGTCATCATGGTCACCAGGTGTTATGTCATCATAGTCACCAGGTGTTATGTCATCATGGTCACTAGGTGTTATGTCAGCATAGTCACCAGGTGTTATGTCATCATGGTCACCAGGTGTTATGCCATCATGGTCATCAGGTGTTATGTCATCATGGTCACCAGGTGTTATGTCATCATGGTCACCAGGTGTTATGTCATCATGGTCACCAGGTGTTATGTCCTCATGGTCACCATGTGTTATGTCATCATGGTCACAAGGTGTTACGTCATTATGGTCACCGGGTGCAACGTCATAATGATCCGCAGGTGCAACGTCATAAGGGTCACCGGGGGTAACGTCATTATGGCCGCCAGGTGTGTTGATTGAGACCAACATTTTAAATTCAAACTACATATGAACCGTCAAGATGATTCATTGATGTTAAGTAATCCCAAGACGCAATAATCCCATTAAGTTGTTCAAATAAGACATGACATTAAGTATGTCACAGAAGTAGTCGGGAAACTTTTTGAACAGTTACCCCAAGAATGTAATTGTCTACCTCGATGTCCTGTGTCCAGGTGCATTTGTCATCTGAAAAAAAAAGGGGGGGCGCAATTAAAAGTGCACAAGAAATCAATTTTGTAATCATTTACACATTATACCCATACATCCTCGAGCGAGCTTATGCAACAGGCACACCCGCAAACAAAAATTTGTCTATGATCAGCACAAATCGCATACTGAAACCTCATCCTCCTTTTTTATTTGAAATGATCACTTTGAAATTAAAATATTCTCTTTCATTACCATCGTCGGTGAAATGGCCGTCGGTGGCAAACGTGAAATGACCGTCGGTGGCAAACGTGAAATGGCCGTCGGTGGCAAACGTGAAATGGCCGTCGGTGGCAAACGTGAAATGGCCGTCGGTGGAAAACGTCCGGGTGCGTTGACATGGTGGCTCCGAAATAGCACTAACAACATGACACCGGCGAAAAGACATCGGCGAAATGGCACCGGCGAAATGAAACCGGCGAAATGACATTGGCGAAATTACGCCGACGAAATTTAGCAGGCGAAATGAAACCAGCGAAATGGCACCTGCAAAATGACATTGGCGAAATTAAACAGACGAAATTTAACAGGCGAAATGAAACCAGCGAAATGGCATCTGCAAAATGACACTGGCGAAATGGCACCGACGAATCGTCATAGATAAAAAAAAAATTCAAGGATTCTAACGCCATTTCTCTAATCATCTGTTGAGCTCAAGTGCTATTGGAGGCAGTATTTGTCAATATCTTTACTCCTCTAAACACCATAATAGGCTCTAAAACCTTTAGTTTTGAAAATAATGAGATGTAATCAAAGTATTTGTGAGCTATAATAAAAAAAAATATATATATAAACTGAGTTGCAATATTACAAAAGAGTTCAATGAATAAGACAAAATCATGTTTAATTCGCGTGTCCACGGCTAGGGCGTTTCTCTCTGCTGGGTAGATGTGCCAAGGGCGAGTATCTGATGGGTAGTGGGTAGCTGGATCAAGGGCGAGTATCTGATGGGTAGTGAGTAGTGGGTAGCTGGATCAAGGGTGACAACTCGATAACTCAGTTGTTTTTATGGGTTTTTCCTGACAGGCGTCTGCTCCGAGGACAAGTTCGGTTACCAGTGCCGTCTCCACTGTCGTTGTGCTGATGACGAGCCGTGTGATGTTCTGACTGGGAGATGCCCAGGGGCGTGTCTAGAGGGATGGTCTGGGCCACAGTGTCAGAGGCGTGAGTACAAAAGATGATTTAGTTGCTTGTTTTTTTTTTCCATATCTTATTTTGACTGAAGCAAGAAGATGAATTTATAAAAGTTTACAGAATCCATGGATACATTTATAATTGTCATTAGTAACAGAATCCATTGATAGATTTATAAAAAAAATCATTAGCAACATAATGCATTTATACATGTATATTAGTCCAATTGTTAAAGAATCCATGAATATATTTATAATAGTCCATCAGTGAAAGAATCCATAGATATATTTATAATGTTACATTTGAAACAGAATCCATGGATAGTCTTTTTGTATCCATTAGTTACACAATCTATGGATGCATTATCAGGCTTAGAGTCGTTTAGTAGCAGATTCGATGGATAGAACTATCATAATAATTCAATTCTTACATAGTCAAACCATTTCTTTAATAATGCAAAACTAACAAAGTCGAACCAATTTTTTGTTATAAATTCAATACTAACGAAATCAAACCATTTTTTAAATTAATTCAATATCAACATGGTCAAACCATCGCTTTAATGTCAAGGATTTTTTTGACAGCATTAATATAATTACATTATCAACTACACAACTTCTTTTCCTCGTAACCCTATTTTGGGCGTTGAACATTCGTTCTTGTCTTCCTCACACTACTCAATTAGGTCACCTGGATGGAGTTTTATTGACGCTGCGCACCACACACGTGCAATATAAATAGCAAACGTTTCTTTATTTCATTTTACTTTTTAAAAAAAAAGGCTTTTGACGATCTGATCTAAATTATCTGAGGAATTTTTGTTGATGGTTCACATAATTTTTGGATTGTCATCATTTAAGAAAAAATATATATTATTTGCTCGTGTCAGGAAATCAAAATGTAATCGATTGTTTCTGCCAGGGGTCTAGTTGACGATGTTTAGGTGTGTAAGGAGTGTGGAGCGTGTATGATAAACCAAAGTCAGTGAAGGAGTGGGGACAGTGTATCATAAACCAAAGTCAGTGAAGGAGTGGGGAGAGTGTATGATAAACCAAAGTCAGTGGAGGGATTGGGGAGAGTGTAGGTTTAATCACAGTTATTATAGACAGTTGGGAGAGTGTAGGATAAACCACCGTTATTATAGGGATTGGGGAATGTGTCGGTTAAATCACAGTCAGTTTAGGGAGTGGGGGTGGATAAACCATAGTCAGTTAATGGACGTGTTTTGAAGTAGGCAGGAAGAGAGGGGAGTTAAAATTGCTGTTGGGGTAAGAGGTCAGGTTTAAATAGGTGTTAGGGTAGGATGTTAGGTTTAAATGGAGGTTGCTGTAGCAAGTTAGGTTAGGATGTTAGGTTTAAATGGAGGTTGCTGTAGCAAGTTAGGTTAGGAGGTTAGATTTAAAAAGGTGTTAGGGTAAGAGGTTAGGTTTAAATACGTGTTGGGGTAGAAGGTTAGGTTTAAATAAGGGATGGATTAGGTTGTTAGGTTTAAAGGGAGGTTGCTGTAGGCAGTTAGGTTAGGAGGTTAGGTTTAAAAGGTGTTTGGGTAAGAGGTTAGGTTTAAAAGAAGTAAGGCGAGATTAAGGGAGGGATTTTTGGGGGAAATGATAGGTTAAGAGTAAAAAAAATAAAGGGTGGTTTGACACCATCGACAGCGATATGACCGCCTACGGCACATACGTTATCTTACACCAACGAGTTTTTGTATCGATCTAAACATTCCCAGTGTCTTCCATCTTCTTCACTGGTTTATTCAATTTGTACCCAATATGTTCTCTGACATAGACACTCTGTACTCTGACATACATACTCTGTTCTCTTACATACACACTCTATTCTCTTACATACACACTCTATTCTCGTACATACACACTCTGTTCTCAGGCATACACACTTTTTACTCTGACATAAACACTCTTTACCTTGACATACATACTCTCTGCTCTGACATACACACCCTGTTCTCTTCCACACGCACTATGTTCTCTTATATACACACTTTTTACTCTGACATACAAATTCTGTTCTCTGTAATACACACTCTGCACTTTGAAATTGTACCCACTCTCTGCTCCAATATAGGCTACACACTCTGATCTCTTACATACACACTCTGTTATCTGACATTCCCACTCCGAACTCTCACATACACTTTTTGCTCTCCGACATACAGACTTTGTTCTCTGACATACACAATCTGTTTTCTGGCATACACACTGTATACGCTGACCTACATACTATGTTTCTGACCTACACACTCTGTTCAGCCTTAGATCTATCATGTCTTACAGCTGTTTACCTCGTGTGTAAATTAAATGGAATACTCTTTCAACATTAGCCAACTCTGTCACAGATTAGCCAACTCTGTTACAGATTAGCCCATATTTAGTATTCCCCCTTGCCACCAGACATTTCAGCATACTAATTCGCAATACACTAAAACCGCCACCCCACACCCTCTTTTTTTTAACCCTCCACGTTTCCTCATATTCAGTTCTTTCATGTTTTCACATTCCTTGCGATAGACAAATGAAAAAAAAGATAACACTGGGAAATATAGTCAGAGAGATCGATATGTTTCATTAGATTACCCATAATCCCGTTTGATCAATCCAAAAATCACCAGCAACACTGACTCACTAACCCACTGAACATTCTAAGAGTCACTTAACTCATGGAATTTTCTTAGAACCACTTAAATCATGTAATTTTCTTAAAACCACTTAACTCATGAACTTTTCTTAGAACCTCTTAACTCATGGACTTTTCTTAAAACCACTTAACTCATGGAATTTTCTTAGAACCACTTAAGTCATGGAATTTTCTTAGAACCACTTAACTCATGGAATTTTCTTAGAACCACTTAAGTCATGGAACATTGTTAGAACCACCTATAACTTAAAGAATATTCTTAGAACCACTTAAGTCATGGAACATTGTTAGAACCACCTATAACTTAAAGAATATTCTTAGAACCACTTAACTCATTACAATTCTTAGAACCGCTGAACTCATTTAAAATTCTTAGAAGCAAATCACTCATGGAATAATTTTAGAAACACTTAACTCGTGGAACATTCTTAGAGCTCCTTAACTCATGGAACATATTGAGATCAACTAAACGTGTAGAACGTTGGTATAAATACTTAAATAAAATAATATTCTTAGAACCATGCGAGCTGTATATGAACCATGTTTTTCTACCATGATTAAATGTATATGAACCATCTTCGTCTACAATGTTTAAATATATATGAACCATATTAGATCCTTGGGTCGTAAGAAATTACCCTATTTTTCTGTCTTAAAGAAACAATGATGTATTTGATTGCGATTCTCTGGACAGGCATTGAAATTGTAAACGACTCGTTATTATGGACAATCAACTGTTTCCAAGTCAGGTCAACGTATCCCTCTTACTAAAAGCTATGGACAATCAACTATTTTTAAGTCAGGTCAACGTATCCCTCTTACTAAAAACTATGGACAATCAACTGTTTTCAAGTCAGGTCAACGTATCCCTCTTACTAAAAGCTATGGACAATCAACTGTTTCCAAGTCAGGTCAACGTATCCCTCTTACTAAAAGCTATGGACAATAAACTGTTTCCAAGTCAGGTCAACGTATCCCTCTTACTAAAAGCTATGGACAATAAACTGTTTCCAAGTCAGGTCAACGTATCCTTCTTACCAAAAACCAATCACCAGGTTTATTGCAAGAATAGCCGGAATTGTACAATGTCACTAACAGAAGTTGTACTACGTCAATAGCCATAGCTGTAAGTGTACAATGTCAACAGCAGAAAATTGCCGGCCATATTTCCATTAATGGAGCTATAAAATCGCCTTCAACCACACAGCTTCATAAAAGCGACATTTAGTTTTACTCTTCAACCCTTCCATCATGAAGATTTCGTAGATTAATTTTACTTTTAATACCTTCATCATTAATGTTTTGTAACTTAATGTTACTGTTACTCCCCCACTCCCCTTGATTATTAAACTACGTGGCCCATTCCAAAGAACTTCGTTCAAATCTATTTTCTGTCGTCGTCCCCCCCCCCCCCCATTTTGTAAACAAAATTAGCTCTTTAACTGCTAAATGATGTTAGTTCATTAACAACATTAAACTGGATTTAGGAAAGGGAATGCAGGACTTCAGAATAATTTAAATTGACAATAATCGATTTTCACATAGGTATCTCTTATTTATATGTCATTTGACAATAATAAATATTCACAATTGCCGTTGATGCCTGTTTTTCATTCGATAACAAAGTGGATCAAGAAAAAAATTGAGCGCATTGCATTTTAAGGTTGGGAGTGGGGTGGAGGAAAGAGTGGGAACCTAAGCAATATGCATCTTTCTGGTTATGGTGTTTCAGCTTTAATATTTCTATATTTAGCTAGCGATTTCCTGTCTCGGCATTTATATTTCTATATTTAACAAGGTATATTTTGTTCGCTGTCAAAGGGATTTGCATTTTTGAGGCGATGGTGTGTTTTATGTTTCTACTAGCTGGTATACCCGGCTTTGCCTGGTTTTGTATCAAAAAAAAAAAGGAAAAAAAAATAATTTCAAAACAACATCGCAAAAGATCCAATTACAATGAAAAAGCGCTCGTCTATAAAAACCATTGCCCTTTAAGGTTTTTCATTTTCCACAATTTGGAAGAGAAATGCCATGCGACTAGCTGATGTCACTAACACTACCGTGTCATTAACTAATGTCATTAACACTACCGCGCCAGTATCTGATGTCATTGACACCAAAGTGTCGTTATCTAATGTCATTAACACTACCTTGTCATTATCTGATGTAGTAAACCATTAGAGACAGAGCCTTAGTGTGTGTCTCATTGGAGAAGCTTATTACGAATTTAAAACATGTACATAATTTTATTAACCAATGGTTAAATCCACTATGGACTAAAAATTTTTTCCATGCTTAGTAAAATGTGCCGTTGAGACCTCGCTACGCTCATCAAATACACCCATCAAATCAGTGACGTACTTCGTGACTACATGTTGACTTAGCGCTAATCGCAAACCTACGATCCTCCCTTCCCCACCCACATCCGCTCGATAAAGTTGGTAACATACAACTAATAGAAGAAACCCAAAGACAGTAAGGTCACAGGCACGCCAAAGTCTCATTTAGCATGAACTATGTGATAATGTTCCAACCTCCTTTAAGGTAAAGCCCTAGGCACGCCAAAGTCTGGTTTACCATGAACTGTGTGATAATTCTCAACTAATGTTTAAACACGCTTAAACCACACCATGAACTTACTTTCTTATAGTGGCACACCACCTTTTTCCGTATATTTGAAGAATTTGACGGAATAAACGGCTAACATTGTGTTGCTAACATAAAACAAAGCTTTATTTAAAATGCGGATTTGAATTTTTATTTTCTTAATTGTTTTTTTAAATTATTATGATTTATTTATTTTTGAATTCGTTAAAAATTCCTGAAATCTATTAAATTCATTTACTCAGGTTAAACAGCTAAACAGAATTCCTTTCGTATAAGAACTGTGAAATAAGACACATAGCATAAGTGACTGCTCTACCCTCAAACAACATTTTCAATATAATAATTTAATTTATAATCAGAAGTAAATAATTCAATAAGAAATACAAGTTTAAAATCTCAAGTCTCCCAAAGTTATATGATTCTGTCTTAATGGTTAAGTTGTGATAGGATGTTTCTTCCCATTAAGAGATTTACAATAAATAGAACTTGTAATAATTAATATCAAGGATTTCATGTTGAAATCTTTTTTATATCTCTTACCATGTACATAATGTTTGTTAATTTAACAAATGGAGCCGTTCTGTTAATACATTTACAATCTGTTAGCGAAGTGAACTACATATACAATCAGTTAATGAAATGAACTACATATACAGTCAGTTAGTGAAGTGAACTACTATACAGTCAGTTAGTAAAGTGAACTACATATGCAGTCAGTTAGTGAAGTGAACTACATATACAGTCAGTTAGTGAAATGAATTGCATATACAGTCAGTTAGTGAAGTGAACTGCATATAAAGTCAGTTAGTGAAGTGAACTACAGACACAGTCGGATTTTCAAGTCAATTTCATTTACAGTCAGATAGAGAGGTTACATACAATACAGCCATCTACCCACCTCAAACACTATCCACCTCGTACACTAGCCACCCCACACACTAGCCACCCAACATTACCCACCCCACACACTAGCCACCCCACACACTAGCCACCCCACACACTAGCCACACCACATTACCCACCCACACACTACCCACCCCTTCTAAAGCTAACATAATCCTAAAATATTCAAAATAGGTCAGGGCATAATCCCTCGGCACTCCTCCCTCCCTACAACGTCTCAACCTAAACCCCTAGACCCAATTCCCCAACCCCCACCACGCTTTTTTTCGAAACATCGCCACTGATTAATGTCCGGTCCTGGGAATTCACCAGCCCTGCCCACCCCCTACCCCCTGCGTGTATTCGGCCCGGCCTTCAATGTGTTCTCACACCAACTAGCAAACCAGGCTGCAATAAATAACACAGACAAATTAAATACAAGACAAATTTATCAAAGAACAAGAAAACGACGGCTTGGGGCGGAAATGTAACATCTCGATGCGGACTAAATGACCGAGTCTATGCAACTCACAATAAGTCATTTCTTGCACTTATAATTTCACCCGTCTGTCCGTCCTTTCATCAGGCTATCTTTCCAACCACTCACCCATCTAACAGTCACATTATCTCTGGCTGCTGATAATTTAACACCGGGTATTTTGAGACCATACCCGATGATTCCGGGTATTGGTGTAAGAATTGGTGGCCATCCATATAGTACGTACGCAAACAAAAAAAAAAAAGGAAAAAAAGTCTAACCTAAGATATACATTTTGCTAAGACAAATATTTACACAAAATTTGGAACCAGTGCATTATTATTTTCAGAGCTTTGCAGCTGTATTTAGCTCACTTAGCTCACATTTAGCTCATCGTTTAATTATTTAATAGCCGGACCCGGCAAAAGAACTACAAAAAAAAAAGTACCTTGATCCAGGTGTAAAAATAAAAATAGGCACATCCTTTACATAATTGTTTGCATACTTTAACTGAATTAAAGAAACATAAAAAATGGCATAGATCCAACATTTAATTAAAATCACTGCAACCGTCGTCCCTTCTCATACAAGACTATGTATTGTGTTTACAGAATCTAATGTGGCAGCCTACTTCGATCCCCGTAATATTCACTAGGATAAGTCCAGCAACACAATTCAATTTTACTCATTTTTCCACCCCTCAGAGAACGTGGCTTTGGGCATGCCTACAGACATGAAAACTCCTGATTGGTCAAAAGGAGCACGAGCTGTAGACGGTGACCCCGGTACATGTGTGACGTCATCTAGCAACAGGACGGGCTGGTGGCGAGTGGACATGTTGGAGAAAAGAACCGTTTTCTTTATGGACATTCTTTTTGGTAAAACTGGATTTATTGATCTGTCCAACGACATGTAGCATGTAACTAGTTGTGAAAATAGCATGTAACAAGTGGGGAAATAGCATGTAACTAGTGGGGAAAATAGCATGTAACAAGTGGGGAAATAACATGTAACTAGTGGGGAAAATAGCATGTAACAAGTGGGGAAATAACATGTAACAAGTGGGGAAAATAGCATGTAACAAGTGGGGAAAATAGCATGTAACAAGTGGGGAAAATAGCATGTAACAAGTGGGGAAAATAGCATGTAACAAGTGGGGAAATAACATGTAACAAGTGGGGAAAATAGCCTGTAACAAGTGGGGAAAATAGCCTGTAACTAGTTGTGAAAATAGCATGTAACAAGTGGGGAAAATAGCCTGTAACTAGTTGTGAAAATAGCATGTAACAAGTGGGGAAAATAGCCCGTAACTAGTTGTGAAAATAGCATGTAACAAGTGGGGAAAATAGCCCGTAACTAGTTGTGAAAATAGCATGTAACAAGTGGGGAAAATAGCCTGTAACTAGTTGTGAAAATAGCATGTAACAAGTGGGGAAAATAGCATGTAACAAGTGGGGAAAATAGCCCGTAACTAGTTGTGAAAATAGCATGTAACAAGTGGGGAAAATAGCCTGTAACTAGTTGTGAAAATAGCATGTAACAAGTGGGGGAAATAGCCCGTAACTAGTTGTGAAAATAGCATGTAACAAGTGGGGAAAATAGCCCGTAACTAGTTGTGAAAATAGCATGTAACAAGTGGGGAAAATAGCCTGTAACTAGTTGTGAAAATAGCATGTAACAAGTGGGGAAAATAGCCTGTAACTAGTTGTGAAAATAGCATGTAACAAGTGGGGAAAATAGCCTGTAACTAGTTGTGAAAATAGCATGTAACAAGTGGGGAAAATAGCCTGTAACTAGTTGTGAAAATAGCATGTAACAAGTGGGGAAAATAGCCTGTAACTAGTTGTGAAAATAGCATGTAACAAGTGGGGGAAATAGCCTGTAACTAGTTGTGAAAATAGCATGTAACAAGTGGGGAAAATAACATGTAACAAGTGGGGAAAATAGCCTGTAACAAGTGGGGAAAATAGCATGTAACAAGTGGGGAAAATAGCCTGTAACAAGTGGGGAAAATAGCCTGTAACAAGTGGGGAAAATAGCCTGTAACAAAAGGGGAGAATAAAATAGTCTATCACAATGCTCATTATTTTCAATAGTATACTAACGATATTAGTTTGGTGCATTAAAATACAGATTGGGGCGTTGGCCTACATATCTATACACATGCACTCATTCATAGGGGCATAGGCCTGCATATTCATCAATGCGTAGGCAAGGCCTGGCGCTAGGTGGGTGATGCGGGTGGGGCGATCACCCAAGTACCCGCACGTGGCCCTAATAATACTACATATTATAAATACAGCAAGGCCGTTGCTCACCCGTAGCTCTTCATTTCCAGCCAACACAATATTAGTACGTACAATATCATCAAATGGGTTGTCTGTGTGGTTACCGTACTACTATCCCTCGAAGTTCATTCTCAGCATGACCTCGACTTTGCAACTGATATAGTCACTGCACACGTCCCCTGTCTAATCCGTTTCTTCACCAAATAGAGAGACGAAGAATCTGATGTCAGCAACGACAACTGCAAATATGGAACCAGTTTTTAAAGAACGCCGCAGTAGGCGAAGAAAGAGGCAGAATGAATCTAAGCGCAGACACGAGACACGACACACGAGACACGACAGAAAAATGTGTCTATCAGGATAGGATTTTTCTTGTTAGTAGGCGAGGTTGTCTTTGCTGCAGTGGCGTAGCTATAAGTAAGTACCACCCAGGTGCGGCCAACAACTTTGCGGCCCTCTTCCACAAACATGTACCCAGTTTGACAAAAATGCCGCCTCTTCAAGTAAAGAGACAAAAAACTCCACCAGGGGTGGACCTCCGTTGCTCCACCTCGCTTTCCACGCCACTGTATTGCACGTTTCAACATCTGCAACGTTGACAATTTTGTTTTTCTATAAAAAAAGATATTCAGAAACTCAGGCCCATCTCTATAAATTATATTCAGAAACTCCATGCCACCTCTCTATATGATATTCAGAAACTCCGTGCCAGCTCTCTATATGATATTCAGAAACTCCATGCCATCTCTCTATATGATATTCAGGAAACTCCATGCCATCTCTCTATATGATATTCAGAAACTCCATGCCATCTCTCTATATGATATTCAGAAACTCCATGCCATCTCTCTATATGATATTCAGAAACTCCATGCCATCTCTCTATATGATATTCAGCAACTCCATGCCATCTCTCTATATGATATTCAGCAACTCCATGCCATCTCTCTATATGATATTCAGCAACTCCATGCCATCTCTCTATATGATATTCAGAAACTCCATGCCATCTCTCTATATGATATTCAGAAACTCCATGCCATCTCTCTATATGATATTCAGAAACTCCATGCCATCTCTCTATATGATATTCAGAAACTCCATGCCATCTCTCTATATGATATTCAGCAACTCCATGCCATCTCTCTATATGATATTCAGCAACTCCATGCCATCTCTCTATATGATATTCAGAAACTCCATGCCATCTCTCTATATGATATTCAGCAACTCCGTGCCGTGGCTGTGGGTAATTTGAGAAAACAGTGAGTTGACATGGCGTTGACAAGGGACGATTCACGGGATGTAAATGGTTCGGACTTAATGGAAGTACTCGAGCTCCTACGAGGAATGACTCCATGAGAAATACAAATATTATTAGTGTCTTCAATTTCACGTACTGCTTGCAGATTCGTTTCCGAATGATGGTACCGTGTTGGTATCGTGATGGTATCTGGATGGTTTCATGATGGTTACATGATGTTATCGTGATGGTATTGTGTAAAAAAAATAAGTAAATAGCGGTGTAACCGTATAAAATAAAGAAATACTTTTTTTCAAAATTTAAGTTGATAAACATTCAATTGTCTCGGGTTCGATTGGATAACTGGCAACATTGTCTCGGGTTCGATTGGATAACTGGCAACATTGTCTTGGGTTCGATTGGATAACTGGCAACATTGTGTCGGGTTCGATTGGATAACTGGCAACATTGTCTCGTGTTCGATTGGATAACTGGCAACATTGTCTCGTGTTCGATTGGATGACTGGCAACATTGTGTCGTGTTCGATTGAATAACTGGCAACATTGTCTCGTGTTCGATTGGATGACTGGCAACATTGTGTCGTGTTCGATAGGATAACTGGCAACATTGTCTCGTGTTCGATTGGATAACTGGCAACATTGTCTCGTGTTCGATTGGATAACTGGCAACATTGTCTCGTGTTCGATTGGATGACTGGCAACATTGTCTCGTGTTCGATTGGATAACTGGCAACATTGTCTTGGGTTCGATTGGATGACTGGCAACATTGTGTCGGGTTCGATTGGTTGACTGGCAACATTGTGTCTGGTTCGATTGGATAACTGGCAATATTGTCTTGGGTTCGATTGGATAACTGGCAACCTTGTCTTGGGTTCGATTGATTGACTGGCAACATTGTCTTGGGTTCGATTGGATAACTGGCAACATTGTGTCGGGTTCGATTGGATAACTGGCAACATTGTGTCTGGTTCGATTGGATGACTGGCAACATTGTGTCTGGTTCGATTGGATGACTGGCAACATTGTGTCTGGTTCGATTGGATGACTGGCAACATTGTCTTGGGTTCGATTGGATGACTGGCAACATTGTGTCTGGTTCGATTGGATAACTGGCAACATTGTGTCTGGTTCGATTGGATGACTGGCAACATTGTGTCTGGTTCGATTGGATGACTGGCAACATTGTGTCTGGTTCGATTGGATGACTGGCAACATTGTCTTGGGTTCGATTGGATGACTGGCAACATTGTGTCTGGTTCGATTGGATAACTGGCAACATTGTGTCTGGTTCGATTGGATGACTGGCAACATTGTGTCTGGTTCGATTGGATGACTGGCAACATTGTGTCTGGTTCGATTGGATGACTGGCAACATTGTGTCTGGTTCGATTGGATGACTGGCAACATTGTCTTGGGTTCGATTGGATGACTGGCAACATTGTGTCTGGTTCGATTGGATAACTGGCAACATTGTGTCTGGTTCGATTGGATAACTGGCAACATTGTGTCGGGTTCGATTGGATGACTGGCAACATTGTGTCTGGTTCGATTGGATGACTGGCAACATTGTCTTGGGTTCGATTGGATGACTGGCAACATTGTGTCTGGTTCGATTGGATAACTGGCAACATTGTGTCTGGTTCGATTGGATGACTGGCAACATTGTGTCTGGTTCGATTGGATGACTGGCAACATTGTGTCTGGTTCGATTGGATGACTGGCAACATTGTGTCTGGTTCGATTGGATGACTGGCAACATTGTGTCTGGTTCGATTGGATGACTGGCAACATTGTGTCTGGTTCGATTGGATGACTGGCAACATTGTGTCTGGTTCGATTGGATAACTGGCAACATTGTGTCGGGTTCAGTTGGGTAAATGGCAACATTGTCTCGGGTTCGATTGGATGACTGGCAACGTTGCCTGTAGAATGAGACATTGTCATGGTCCTCGTCGACGAAGAATTCCTTCAAATGTTAGCAACGAGGAAAGCAAGGAATGTGATATTAGCTAAAAGCTGCTGGGTTATTTTACTTATCTGCATTTTCTTTTCGCTCGAGTTGTTTGCGACAAGATTACAATCCGGAAGCGTGGAAATAAATCATTTCGCTTTTCTCAGTCTCTCTAAAACAATATTATGTCCTTCCATTATTAAGATTGTCGATCCAAGTGAAGAATTTCCCAATCCCAACACAATTTTATTTTTCCCGTGGTTCCAGAGTTGCACAGTTGACAAGGCGTATTTCCTTGTGTGTCGCATTCTAGGTTTATTTAACGATTATAAGATAAGATTCTTTTCTATTTATTAGCTCGCCGATTAATGTCTACAAATTAATAATGTTTTTATATAATGGAGTTTGTGTCAGAGAGTGTCATAGATAGCTAATTCCCCATAGTGTTTGTCCCCAATTAATTGTTTAAATCACGGGTGTAGGTCGGCTCAGTCTAATTCGGCTCAGTCTAATTCGGCTCAGTCTAGTTCGGCTCGGTCTAATTCGGCTCAGTCTAGTACGGCTCAGTCTAGTTCGGCTCAGTCTAATTCGACTCAGTCTAGTTCGGCTCAGTCTAGTTCGGCTCAGTCTAATTCGGCTCAGTCTAATTGGGCTCAGTCTAATTCGGCTCAGTCTAGTTCGGCTCAGTCTAATTCGGCTCAGTCTAATTGGGCTCAATCTAATTGGGCTCAGTCTAGTTCGGCTCAGTCTAATTCGGCTCAGTCTAATTGGGCTCAGTCTAATTGGGCTCAGTCTAATTGGGCTCAGTCTAATTCGGCTCAGTCTAATTGGGCTCAGTCTAATTGGGCTCAGTCTAGTTCGGCTCAGTCTAATTCGGCTCAGTCTAATTCGGCTCAGTCTAATTCGGCTCAATCTAGTTCGGCTCAGTCTAATTCGGCTCAGTCTAATTCGGCTCAATCTAGTTCGGCTCAGTCTAATTCGGCTCAGTCTAATTCGGCTCAATCTAGTTCGGCTCAGTCTAGTTCCGCTCAGTCTAGTTCGGCTCAGTCTAATTGGGCTCAGTCTAGTTCCGCTCAGTCTAGTTCGGCTCAGTCTAGTTCGGCTCAGTCTAATTGGGCTCAGTCTAGTTCGGCTCAATCTAGTTCGGCTCAGTCTAGTTCCGCTCAGTCTAGTTCGTCTCAGTCTAATTCGGCTCAATCTAGTTCGGCTCAGTCTAGTTCCGCTCAGTCTAGTTCGGCTCAGTCTAATTCGGCTCAGTCTAATTCGGCTCAATCTAGTTCGGCTCAGTCTAGTTCGGCTCAGTCTAGTTCGGCTCAGTCTAATTCGGCTCAATCTAGTTCGGCTCAGTCTAGTTCGGCTCAGTCTAGTTCGGCTCAGTCTAATTCGGCTCAATCTAGTTCGGCTCAGTCTAATTCGGCTCAGTCTAGTTCGGCTCAGTCTAATTCGGCTCAGTCTAGTTCGGCTCAGTCTAGTTCGGCTCAGTCTAGTTCGGCTCAGTCTAATTCGGCTCAATCTAGTTCGGCTCAGTCTAATTCGGCTCAGTCTAATTCGGCTCAGTCTAATTCGGCTCAATCTAGTTCGGCTCAGTCTAATTGGGCTCAGTCTAATTCGGCTCAGTCTAATTCGGCTCAATCTAGTTCGGCTCAGTCTAATTCGGCTCAGTCTAATTCGGCTCAATCTAGTTCGGCTCAGTCTAATTCGGCTCAGTCTAATTCGGCTCAGTCTAATTCGGCTCAATCTAGTTCGGCTCAGTCTAATTCGGCTCAGTCTAGTTCGGCTCAGTCTAATTCGGCTCAGTCTAATTCGGCTCAGTCTAATTCGGCTCAATCTAGTTCGGCTCAGTCTAATTCGGCTCAGTCTAATTCGGCTCAATCTAGTTCGGCTCAGTCTAATTCGGCTCAGTCTAATTCGGCTCAGTCTAATTCGGCTCAGTCTAATTCGGCTCAATCTAGTTCGGCTCAGTCTAATTCGGCTCAGTCTAATTGGGCTCAGTCTAATTCGGCTCAATCTAGTTCGGCTCAGTCTAATTCGGCTCAGTCTAATTCGGCTCAGTCTAATTCTGCTCAGTCTAGTTCGGCTCAGGCTTATTCGGCTCAATCTAGTTCGGCTCAGTCTAATTCGGCTCAGTCTAATTCGGCTCAGTCTAATTCGGCTCAATCTAGTTCGGCTCAGTCTAATTCGGCTCAATCTAGTTCGGCTCAGTCTAATTCGGCTCAGTCTAATTTGGCTCAGTCTAATTCGACTCAATCTAGTTCGGCTCAGTCTAATTCGGCTCAATTTAATTCGGCTCAGTCTAATTCGGCTCAGTCTAATTCGGCTCAGTCTAATTCGGCTCAGTCTAGTACGGCTCAGTCTAATTCGGCTCAGTCTAGTTCGGCTCAGTCTAGTACGGCTCAGTCTAATTCGGCTCAGTCTAGTTCGGCTCAGTCTAATTCGGCTCAGTCTAATTGGGCTCAGTCTAATTCGGCTCAGTCTAATTCGGCTCAGTCTAGTTCGGCTCAGTCTAGTTCGGCTCAGTCTAATTCGGCTCAGTCTAATTGGGCTCAGTCTAGTTGGGCTGTCTAATTCGGCTCAGTCTAATTCGGCTCAGTCTAATTCGGCTCAGTCTAGTTCGGCTCAGTCTAATTCGGCATTCTCATTCAACATTCGACAAAACATTCATACAAGTAACGCTCCATTTAAGAGTCCCATTAATGCCCCCCCCCCCCCCCCCCCAAGTTCACAACTGCATATTTGTTTTCACGCCCCTGAACTATATTAATGTTCTAATGACTCGACCACTTTTAAATCGCAGATTTATTTCAACAACTATTTCAGAAAATATTACGCACCAAATGGACTTGCGATATTATTTTTTTTTAAGAGTCTCATTTAGCGCAGTTATCGGGAATTTTATTTCGGGAAATTTTGTTTCCTTCATCTTACATTGAAAAACTGGTAAAACTTGATTTCTGGGGGAGGATGTTGGGGGTTGGGGCTGAAAATTCGAAAAAATGTGTTATAATCGGTAAGGAGTCTGTGTGCCAAGTGTCAGCTCGATAGGTTGAAGGGAATTGGGTAAATTAGCCGTCCGAAAATGTTGCTAGCCAGCCACGAACAAAAGTGAAATGAATATTAAGTATTTACAAAGTGGATCTTTATATTTCCTTAAAGTATAAATAGAATAAATTGCTATATTCACACAAATTGTATGGATAAATTTGTTACTTTAAATATATGTTAAATATATTTTTGTTGTATGTAAATTTTAAAATGTTTGATATGATTTGTGTTCATTGTTAAACTGAAGACATAACTGTGGTTCGTATTATCAAATTTTAATGAAATGTATCTGAGAAAAGAAACCTTTAGCTACACTAACGGTCTTTATATGAACAGTGACAAATATTTTCCATTTCTATAAATGAACTATTAGTGGGAGAGTACGGCAAGATTTCCTGTTCTTTTCAGCCAATCACACAGCGCGCCAAGGGAGAGTCCGTGTCCACGTGAGCGATTACGTCGACACATTTTATGGAAAACCCTGTACACGTATCCCGGCGTCCCACAAGATTTCAACATTTGCATGCGACCTGCCATCCAGCGGGAGATACTTTGGCATCATCAATAAAGAGGGACAGATAACTCTATGTGAAGTGAACGTTTTTGGTAATTATCAAGTGTCGTGACCCCCTGGCATGGTATTTTAATTTATACATTTACCATCATGCAGCTAATGAAACTATTTATAAGAAATTGTATTTATGAATGACTTCGAATAAGCTGTCTATGACTCTTCAGCTTACATATCGACATGAAAGTCAGATCATGAACAGAATAAACGCCCGTGGACTGGCCAAGAAGTGGGTTTGGTGTGTGTGTTCACTGTTGTTTTCTTCTTGTATTCTTGAATTGTAGATTGTATTTGTGACGGCATGTCTTTATCATTTTTTTTTTGCATTGTCTAAAGTGTTATCCTCCTATTTGCTTATTCCCAGATTTGTTATCGGAAACCTTGTTTATCCTTATATTTTTATGTTATTGTTTTTTTAATCCAAGTTGTTTTTTTCTTGAAGAACATTTCAAGTTAATTACGAAAAGAGGCCAAATCACACGTTTAATACCTTCTAACAGTTCGGGTGGTGCTCATTTGTCCCATTCTGTCAACAGTTCGGGTGGTGCTCATTTGTCCCATTCTGTCAACAGTTCGGGTGGTGCTCATTTGTCCCATTCTGTCAACAGTTCGGGTGGTGCTCATTTGTCCCATTCTGTCAACAGTTTGCTCGCCTTTTACCTACGGCGTCGACTGTTCACGAGAGTGCGCATGTCATGACCCACTTGAGCTTTGCAACACAGTGACGGGCTCGTGCAGTTCCGGATGTAGAATCGGTTGGACCGGAAGCTCATGCAGCAAACGTAAGTAAATTAAAATTTAGAAATAGAAGCGATCATGTGTCGTTGGTAAATAACGTCACGCTCAGGGGTGAGGAGGGTCGAGTATTTGTGACACTTTGTCACAGGAGGAAGAGGGGGGGTCGAGTATTTGTGACACTTTGTCACAGGGGGGAGGAGGGTCGAGTATTTGTGACACTTTGTCACAGGAGGAAGGAGGGTCGAGTATTTGTGACACTTTGTCACCAGGGGGAGGAGGGTCGAGTATTTGTGACACTTTGTCACAGGACGAAGGAGGGTCGAGTATTTGTGACACTTTGTCACAGGAGGAAGGAGGGTCGAGTATTTGTGACACTTTGTCACAGGAGGAAGGAGGGTCGAGTATTTGTGACACTTTGTCACAGGGGGAAAAGGGGGGGGGGGTCCAAAAATTTGTGAAGTCAGGTTGTTGTTGTTTTTTGTTGTTTTATTTTAATCTAAATTTTCAAATTTTGAAAAAAAAATTTATTTAATTAATTTTAAAACATTAATTTGAGGTCGAAATCTGGTATTATAGGTACTATGAAACTCAGCCACTCACACCTTTTGCGCATATCGAAAAATGACGCAAAAACTGTTGTGGCCAATTTACATTCAGCTTGTGGAGGACTTCGTTCTTTCACGTCACAACGTTCTAATAATAGCACATCTTAATCCATTATTCGAAAATGTTAAAAAATATAATAAAATCTTAGTTTCTTTATGAAAATTTTATGTATGTTTTGATTTTAATAGGTGACGTGACACGGGGGAGGGGGGCGTGTAAAGGATTTTTGACACTTCGTGACAGGGGGAGGGGGGGTCTAAAAACGTCATGTTTGCGGGACGTTATTTACGAACGCTTCCTAATGTGTTATATAATTAAACTGATATGGCCTATTTGTATGTAGTTGTTGGCGTCTGGAGTTGATAAAGACACGTTTCAATTGGACATAAGGTGTGTAAAACACATTTCAATTGGTGGTACAATAAATAAAAACTACTCTGAATTGATGGTACAATATATTAAAAATACATGAGCACAGGTGGTACTGGTAAAGAAGCTTTTAGTTGACTCTAAAGAACAGATCATATGGTTGCGAAATGATTGTGCTATACACTACATACGAAATGATTGCGCTATATCCTACATACGAAATGATTGCGCTATATCCTAGTTACAAAATGAGTGTGCATACCATACATACCCGAAAAGTTGATATTTATTATGGTATAGATTTTGTCAAGTTTATGTAATTGTATTTTTTATATTCTTTGTTTTTGATGTTTTATGTTTTCGATGATAGTTTTGTTGATATTCTTTGTTTTTAATTATCCTCCGTTTTTAAGATGTTCTTTGTTTTTTTTTTTTAATGTATTTTGTCCTAAAACAAAATTCTCTTAGGTATGACATAATCTTATTTTACGACTGGCAATTACAACAATACAAATTAAAAATATTCTTAGTATCTTTTTTAAAATGTGTCAAACTTTTGCAACTTCCTGTGTCAGCGAACCGAATGAAAGCTATAGCTGTCCATACAACAATCATGAACCAGATGGAATCTAAGGCTGTCCATACAGCAATCATGAATGAAATGCTGAAACAAGACTTTTTGTTACGTTAGGCTTCTGTAATCAATGGTGTTACATTCAAACATGTACTGGTGTATACTTGACAATGAATGGTGTTACTTCAATCATGTACTGGTGTATACCTGGCAAACGATGTTACATTCAAACAAGTACTAGTGCATACTTGGCGTTACATTCGAGCGGGTATTGATATATACTTTGAAATAATCTCTGTGCTAGTTTGTCGATAACATCTCTTTGATTATCTGAAAAACATGAGATTTTTGTAGAAAATGACATCGCCGAGACATAATTCTCAGTAAAATTCATTTGAAATATATGACTTTGGCCAATGTATGACTTAGGCCAATGTATGACTTAAGCCATTGAATGATTAAAGCCAATGTATTACTAAAGCCTATATGCATGATTTGGCAAATGTATCACTTGGACCGATGTATGACTTAGACCAATATTTTACTAAAGCTAGTGTATTACTAAAGCCAATGTATGACTTAAGCCAAAATATGAACTACTTTTGTGTTTCCTCTTGTACGATTAAGCCATGATTACACTTCTACTCACTATTAATCTTTTGACGGTTTGCTACTCTTCCAAACTAGTAAAGATGAAAAAAGACGCTGTATAAACGTAAGGTATTATAGAAAGGTGATCTGTCATAGAAATGTGTTGGTTCATAAAAGGTGAAAGGTCATCGATAGGTGATTTGCCATAGAAAAGTTTAAAGGGTTAATATTGGAGTCTAAGCTTGAGTTAACGAATAAACTTGTCAAATATTAAAGGAACACACCTACAGCCATAGCTAGCAATATTCATTAACTGCTGGGCGTAACTAGTGGTGCCGTCTGTTTGGAGGGCTCATTCAGCCTTCAATTTGTGGCTAAATTCTAAATGCAAAGGATAATTTTTCGGCATATAACTCAACTTAGATTTGCATAATTCTACACTTAATCGACGTGTAACAGTACTGCTAGTGAAAATTTAGGTTCCCTTGAGCTAATTGTGTTTATTCACATCCTGATTTGTTCGTGTTTTCTTCCTTCTAAGTAGTGTTAAGAACTGTATTTTCGGGCGTGATGATTTATTTAGGAAAATTGTTGATCGTGAGTTGGTGAGAGGCTTTTTGAGGGGGATGTGTGATTGGTCGGGTGACGCAAGGTCAGTTCGTGGAGGTAGTTCATGGTGTTCCGTGGCTGTCAGGATGTTACGTTGACGTTGTGGTGGGAAGAGGTTACGTCCAAGCTGGTCGGTGGAAGTGAGAGTTGCCTGAGGGTAAGAGCCAGAGATTTTTTATAGAGAACCTCTTGTCAACTGCCAGTTGATGTGATAATGAAGAATTATTTTACTTTCATTCAACGTTGGTTGTTGCTCTCAAGTGTGGAACACGTATGGCTGTGTGTTTAATGACGTGTGGACCACGTACGGCTGAGCATAGTGAAGTGTAGAAAAAGGTATGGCTGTGTGTGTAGTGAAGTGTGAACCATGTATCGGTCTGTGTAGGGAACTAGAACCCTGCCATCATCGGAACCAGTACACTGCTGACTACCCAGCAACCCTGACAGCCACACACTAGAGCAAACGTGGGGGAAAGAGGATGTTCTTTTAGCTGTGTGCCCTTATTGTCGAGTCCCGAACTCCCAATAATCGGTTTGCCGACCAATGCGGTATTACATCCCTAGTTTTTACCGAACCAAACGGAGCCCCATTCTCTAAAAACTGTTCAACCCTAACATCTAAAAGACTGCTCGATTCCCATCTTTAGAGCTAAGTTGCCTTAATTTAAAATTATTTAAACGTACGTCTGCATATCATATTTCCTTTTGGTTTTTCTAGACTCTTAACACAGGTTTTCTTCTGTGCTCAATAAAAACAAAAAACTGTTTTCTATGTTCACTAAACATAATACTAGTTTCTTTTCTATGTTCACTAAACATAACCCTAGTCTCTTTTTTATACTCACTAAACACAACCAAATCTATTTTCTATGTTCACTAAACATGATCCTAGTCTCTTTTTTATGTTCACTAAACATAACCCTAGTCTCTTTTTTATGCTCACTAAACATAACCCTAGTCTCTTTTTTATGCTCACTAAACATAACCCAAATCTATTTTCTATGTTCACTAAACATGATCCTAGTCTCTTTTTTATGTTCACTAAACATAATCCTAGTCTCTTTTCTATTTTAACTGAACATAATCCTAGTTTCTTTTCTATGTTCACTAAAGATAACCCCAATCTCTTTTCTATGTTCACTAATCATAACCATAGTCTCTTTTCTAAGTTCACTAAACATTACACAAATCTATTTTCTATGTTCACTAAACATAATCCTAGTTTCTTTTCTATGTTCACTAAACATAATCCTAGTCTCTTTGCTATGTTCACTAAATATAATTCTAGTCTCTTTTCTATGTTCACTAAACATAATCCTAGTCTCTTTTCTATGTTCACTAAACATAATCCTAGTCTCTTTTCTATGTTCACTAAACATAATCCTAGCCTCTTTTTATGTTCACTAAACATAATCCTAGTCTCTTTTCTATGTTCACTAAACATAATCCTAGTCTCTTTTCTATGTTCACTAAACATAATCCTAGTCTCTTTTCTATGTTCACTAAACATAATCCTAGCCTCTTTTTATGTTCACTAAACATAATCCTAGTATCTTTTCTATGTTCACTAAATATAATTCTAGTCTCTTTTCTATTTTCCCTAATTATAATCCTAGTCTCTTTTTTATTTTCACTAAACATAACCCACATCTATTTTCTATGTTCACTAAATATAATTCTAGTCTTTTTCTCTAGTCTATTTTCTATGTTCACTAAATATAATTCTAGTCTTTTTCTCTAGTCTATTTTCTATGTTCACTAAATATAATTCTAGTCTTTTTCTCTAGTCTTTTTCTCTAGTCTATTTTCTATGTTCACTAAACACAACCCTAATCTCTTTTCTATGTTCACGCACGTAAACGCAGCTGTCTAAAAAAAAAAGGAAACAATCTTAAACTTAAACCTTGTAGGCATGTTTGAGAAATTTAAAAGACGCTATAAGCCGACTATCGAGTGTCTTACCCTCTGGCAGCCGACTATCGAGTGTCTTACCCTCTGGCACATCGTCAGTTTGGTGTCTGCGATTGATCGCTTCCCCAGCAAAGGGCTCAAGTTATCGAAGATAAAAATAGCAAAGTGCAAAATCTGTTTGATGAAAGGGAAGCTCTTGAAATGTGGTTAAGACACTGGGGGGCAACACTGAAAATAGCCTAGACATGAAATGAAAATTACAAAGATGTGACAGTGCCAGTGTTGATCATTCGTTTAGTTAAAATAAAGTATTGACACACATTCAAATAAATAAGTTACAGTTACATGAGTTACAATTACACGAGTTACAATTACATGAGTTACAATTACATGAGTTACAGTTACACGTGTTAAAATTACATGAGTTACAATTACATGAGTTACAGTTACATGAGTTACAATTACATGAGTTACAATTACATGAGTTACAGTTACACGAGTTACAATTATATAAGTTACAATTACACGTGTTAAAATTACATGAGTTACAATTACATGAGTTACAATTACATGAGTTACAATTACATGAGTTACAATTACATGAGTTACAATTACACGTGTTAAAATTACATGAGTTACAATTACATGAGTTACAGTTACATGAGTTACAGTTACATGAGTTACAATTACATGAGTTACAGTTACATGAGTTACAGTTACATGAGTTACAATTATATAAGTTACAATTACACGTGTTAAAATTACATGAGTTACAATTACATGAGTTACAATTACATGAGTTACAATTACATGAGTTACAATTACATGAGTTACAATTACATGAGTTATGATTATCATGAGTTATGATTATCATGAGTTATAATTATCATAGGTTACAGTTAAATAAGTTGCAATTGCATAAATAACAATTACATATGTACAGTTACATAAGTTACAATTACATAAGTTACAATTACATTAGTTACACTTACATTAGTTACATTTACATTAGTTACAATTACATTAGTTACGATTACATTAATTACATTTGCATTCGTTACAATTACATAAGTTACAATTACATGATTTACTATTACATAATTAACTTTTTCATGATTTAAAATTATATCTAAACTACTTATGTAAACTAGTTTTACACAATTATTTTAGTCGCCTTGATTATACATGTAATTCAGGCTGTTACTAGTAAAGACAGGTTGTTACCACCAAAGACATATGTTAACACTAAGGACATGTTGTTACCACTAAGGACAGGTTGTTACAACTAAAGACAGATTGTTCCTATTAAGAACAGGCTGTTACCACTAAGGACAGGTTGTTACCACTTAGGACAGGTTGTTACCACTAAGGACAGGTTGTTACCACTGAGGACAGGTTGTTACAACTTAGGACAGGTTGTTACCACTGAGGACAGGTTGTTACCACTTAGGACAGGTTGTTACCACTGAGGGCAGGTTGTTACCACTAAGGAAAGGTTGTTACCACTAAGGAATGGTTGTTACCACTAAGGACATGCTGTTAACACTAAGGACAGGTTGTTACTATTACGGACAAAGTTGTTACCACGAAGGACAGGTTGTTACCACTAAGGACATATTTTGACTATTACGGACAGGTTGTTACCTCTAAGAAAAGGTTGTTAGCACTAAGGACAGGTTGTTACTATTACGGACAGGTTGTTACCACTGAGGACAGGTTGTTACCACTAAGGAATGGTTGTTACCACTAAGGACAGGTTGTTACCACTAAAGACAGCTTGTTACCACTGAGGACAGGTTGTTACCTCTAAGGAATGATTGTTACCACTAAGGACAGGTTGTTACCACTAAGGAATGGTTGTCACCATTTAGGACAGGTTGTTACCGCGGTTTTGTTTATTGATTTTGACATAGGCTAAACCTTGACTTAGATGTTTCATTGATCTGCTACATCTGGTGGAGACAAACTGAAAGTTAATTGTTATTCACAATACAAGTGTGTAAGTCGTTTTAGAAGCCAAAAGACACTGGAATTTGTTTAAAATACTAGAGCTTCTCTCAGTACTGACCCCTAAGTCATCAGAGACGACAAATTTATTGTCAGAAATATGAGCAGAAGTCCATGAAGTAATCTACTTTTGCTGAAAATGATGTTGGTTTTACTGAAACCACATGAAAATTTCTTCCTTCTTCTTGAACTCTGTTTACGAGTAATTTTGGCCATCCAAGCCCTTAGGACAGAGAAGAGAAATGGGTGGAAAGGTCGGCTTTACGGGACGATAAAGTGAATGGCGTCACTGGGGTTGGCGTTAGCCAGTGCGGTAAACCCTAATTTGTCGTTAGCCAGTGCACTAAACCTAAGGTTTATGTTAGCCAGTGCTGTAGACCTAAGGTTGATGCTAGCAGTGTGGTAAACGTAAGGTAATTGTTAGCCAGTGTCGTTAATCTAAGGCTGGTGTTAGCCAGTGCGGTAAACCTAAGGTTGGTGTTGGCCAGTGTGGTAAACCTAAGGTTGCTGTTAGCCAGGGTGGTAAACCTAAGGTTGGTGTTAGCCAGTATGGTAAACCTAAGGATGGTGTTAGCCAGTGCCGTAAACCTAAGGATGGTGTTATCCAGTGCGGTAAACCTATGGATGGTGTCAGCCAGTGCGGTAAACCTAAGGATGGTGTCAGCCAGTGCGGTAAACCTAAGGATGGTGTCAGCCAGTGCGGTAAACCTAAGGATGGTGTTATCCAGTGCGGTAAACGTATGGTGTCAGTATTCCCCTTTACAGACTAACACATGGACCACACTGATTCTGCCTGCTCAGTTTGCAAACTGATCTGATGGCACCTTGATTTGATGGCACCCTTCTCTGATGGCACCTTGATCTGATGGCACCTTGATTTGATGGCACCCTTCTCTGATGGCACCTTGATCTGATGGCACCTTGATTTGATGGCACCCTTCTCTGGTGGCACCTTGATTTTATGGCACCCTTCTCTGATGGCACCTTGATCTGATGGCACCTTGATTAGATGGCACCCTTCTCTGATGGCACCTTGATCTGATGGCACCTTGATTTGATGGCACCTTGATCTGATGGCACCTTGATTTGATGGCACCTTGATCTGATGGCACCTTGATTTGATGGCACCTTGATTTGATGGCACCTTGATTTGATGGTACCCTTCTCTGATGGCACCTTGATCTGATGGCACCTTGATCTGATGGCACCTTGATTTGATGGCACCTTGATTTGATGGCACCCTTCTCTGATGGCACCTTGATTTGATGGCACCTTGATTTGATGGCACCCTTCTCTGATGGCACCTTGATTTGATGGCACCTTGATCTGATGGCACCTTGATTTGATGGCACCTTGATTTGATGGCACCCTTCTCTGATGGCACCTTGATCTGATGGCACCTTGATCTGATGGCACCTTGATTTGATGGCACCTTGATTTGATGGCACCTTGATTTGATGGCACCTTGATTTGATGACACCTTGATTTGATGGCACCTTGATCTGATGGCACCTTGATTTGATGGCACCTTGATCTGATGGCACCTTGATCTGATGGCACCTTGATTTGATGGCACCTTGATCTGATGGCACCTTGATTTGATGGCACCCTTCTCTGATGGCAACCTTCTCTGATGGCACCCTTCTCTGATGGCACCTTGCCCTACCTCATGAACCCTATTCTCAAAGCAATCTGCTGTACTGAAACCCTACTCCAAGGAAAACTTGCTCTGCCTGGTGACACCCATCTCTGGTGACACGTTATTCTAGTGACACGCTATTCTAGTGACACGCTTTTCTGGTGTAACGCTGTTCTGGTGACACCTTGTTCTGATGGCACCCTGATGTGGTGGCACCCTGCTCACGTAATTTACCAAGTTCTGATTTTGGAAAGGACTTGGGTAAACATTGTCGAATATGCAACGTTCAATTGGTGTCGCATGTAATGTCCGCAACGTTTTGTGACATTCCTGATGAAATAATCTTGTTATCATTTGAATATGTTACATAAAATTTTGTCTCAGAGATTTTATGAACTTCTTTAAAGGAAATTTTAGATAGATGAATCCATTTGCATTAGCAGATGCATTTGTTTATTGTGATGAATAGCTCATTAGAAGGTGAAGCCAAAGCTTAGGATACCGTACTCAAGAGTTTTGGTTTCAGAAGAAAATTACATATGTGTTTTTCTTTTTGTTGTTAATGCCCCAAATAAACTGATTAAGAAGCCCTGTCTTGCAAAGAAATATAATCCTTATGTCTGGAAGTGTTGATGTAAGATTGTTGTTCGCCAGATATTGAAGAAATGGCCCTTTACTGAGCCCAAACAAAACCATGCAACATGCCTATTAGAACAATGTAGAAGTAATTTACAATCACGTATTGTCTAATCAAAATACTACTTTAAAATAGCTGTGCTATTAATGGACCATGTTAATCAATTTATGAACGAATCAATTACATATAAAGCTTTTACGTTAAATTGATTGTGTTGTTATCTCCCTTACATAATTGTTTTAACAGAGGTACTGAATAATATTTTTTTTTTTAAATTTTTTGTGTGGGGGGGCACACAGGGGCTGGGTGGGGGCGCTAGAGATTGGTTTATGTTGTCAAGGAGGAGGTGGCTGAAAAAATTGTTTTGAGAGCCACTGCTTTACATCGGGAACTCTTGCTTCAATAAGTAAATAAAGAAATGTTATTGTATCAAACTCACTATAAGATATCAAAACTGAAGGCCAATTACCCTAGTGAGGGACAACTTGATTGACGTCATTGTGATACAGTCAATGCAGTCATCGCCCTTGAGGACGTCTATTTCTGCTGGTAGATTACTTCTTGGCGTGTGACACGAACAGAGATATTATTCTTCATTTCGTCTTGGCTTGTCTCCCCGCCCCCCCCCCCCCTCCTTTTCTTTAACCTTCACCTGGCCACCCCTTGATTGGAAGACACTATTGCTGAACATTTTTTTTTATTGAATTTAATTTGATTAAAGCTCATTTCTCGTCTGTTAGTTTGATCAACAACGTGATTTGTTGGTTGGTTTTGTTGGATTATCCTTTAGAGATCCCAATACACTGCTTGATTTCAGCTTCCCGGCATGCAATGTTTTTATAAATTGATTTGTTGTGTTTCCGCCTTGATAGTTTGCCTACTCACCCTAAAGTTGTCTCCACCTTGATATTGATAGTTTGCCTACACACACTAAAGTTGTCTCCACCTTGATATTGATAGTTTGCCTACATAGACTAAAGTTGTCTCCACCTTGATATTGATAATTTACCTTCTCAAACTAAAACTCGTGTTGTGTTTCCAAGTTTTGGTAGATAATTTTCAAAATGTACTGGTTTGTATTCCTGGATCTGACCCAGTTAATGGATAGCAATGCAGACAAGACTTTGGTGGCTACCACTACTGTAAATAAGACTTTAATGACTACCAGTACTGTAGACAAGAAGGATTGCTACCCTTAATGTAGACAAGACTTTGATGGCTACCACTACTGTTGACAAGGCTCTGATGGCTACGTGTTCTGTAGACAAAAACTTTGATGACTACTCCTACTGTCGACAGTACGTTGATGGCTACAACTACTGGAAACAAGACTTTGATGGCTACATGTTTTTATACAGCATTTTGATGGCTACCACTACTATATATGACTTTAGGTCAACCTCTGAAATTTTTTAATCATGGATGTCCAGAAACCCATCAATAGATCACCAGAAGCCATCCCGTGGATTCATCATTGAATCATTTATGAAACTCTGAAGCCATCACATGGAGTCCCTGAAACTCATTTATGACCCAGCGAAGCCTATCTATGGAACCTTTGATTTAAAGCACAATAGAATCAATACTAAGCGTTAGATGTTGGCCCACGAAGTACCATACATTAAGTGCTAAATGGCAGATGTTGGCCCACGAAGTACCATACAGTCAGTGCTAAATGGCAGATGTTGTTTCACGAAGTACCATACAGTCAGTGCTAAATGGCAGATGTTGGCCCACGAAGTACCATACAGTCAGTGCTAAATGGCAGATGTTGGCCCACGAAGTACAATACAGTCAGTGCTAAATGGCAGATGTTGGCCCACGAAGTACCATACAGGCAGTGCTAAATGACAGATGTTGTTTCACGAAGTACCATACAGTCAGTGCTAAATGGCAGATGTTGGCCCACGAAGTACCATACAGTCAGTGCTAAATGGCAGATGTTGTTTCACGAAGTACCATACAGTCAGTGCTAAATGGCAGATGTTGGCCCACGAAGTACCATACAGTCAGTGCTAAATGACAGATGTTGTTTCACGAAGTACCATACAGTCAGTGCTAAATGGCAGATGTTGTTTCACGAAGTACCATACAGTCAGTGCTAAATGACAGATGTTGTTTCACGAAGTACCATACAGTCAGTGCTAAATGGCAGATGTTGGCCCACGAAGTACCATACAGTCAGTGCTAAGTGACAGATGTTGTTTCACGAAGTACCATACAGTCAGTGCTAAGCGTCAGATGTTGTCTCTCAAAGTATTATACAGTAAGTGCTAAAAGTTAGAGGTTGTCTCACGAAGTTCCATACAAATAGTGTTAGGTGTCGGACGATTTCTCACGAAATACCATACAATCAGTGCTATGAGCCAGACGTTGTCTCACGATGGAACCATACAGTCAGTGCTAAGATTCAGATGTTGTCTCACGAAGTACCATACAGTCAGTGCTAAGAGTTCGATGTTGTTTCACGAAGCCCCACAAGTACGCACATTCCCAGACATTTGGAAGACTCTCATGATTTGAGCTGCAGATTGGGGATTTTGCTAAATTGTAGGGTTTACAAATCCAATTTGCTGAAACTTGTCAAGTCTTGGGCAGTTTGGCACTACATATCGTTATTGGAAAATCCGATGTGTTGGTTTTTTAAATGTGTTTGTAACTTACCGTTATGGCTCTGAAGATGTATTGTGTTTTAAGATTTTGCTCGTAGTATGAACAATACACTACAAAGGACGGAGGAAAAGAATACACACTGAAAACGAAACCAAAGCTAGTGGAAATAACAGTTTTCAATTTAATTTTACTATTCAAGTTCTATAAAAATACAAATTCGAATACAGAAACACAACAACCGTATCACCTTACAGCTCAGCAAGTAAAAACCGTACATACCTCAAAAACACAAAATTTAATTTACACTCACACACAATTATATAACGTCTCGTATAAATTAGGAAATATAGCAAAAATATCGCTTTCCCTCTGCTTAAAAACCTGCCGGCGTTTGTATATATATATATATATATCAAATAAGAACGATCTATTATAGAAAATGTAGAAAATACGTCACCAAATGGCATTCTTTAGAACAAATATAACCTAAACAACCTTTTCCCAATCAAGGAAAGAGGGGTGGGTAAGGCATTTTTTCGTCACCGTCAATATCAAGGCCATACTAGGGGAGAAAAGTGGTGAGGGCTAAAAATAGCCCTACTTTAAAGTGTGAAAAAATAGGCCAAGACACAGTGTTGTTTGCTGTTTTTTATGTATGCTTTTTACCGTTTGATGTGCTGTATGTTGTTGTCAACGCGTGGAGACAAACAGAATGGTTGCATAAACTTTATGTTTTCAGCTTGCACAGGAAGTTATGGCCGGGGCTGTCGTCAAAGTTGTGGACGTTGCTATGGTGATGAAACTTGCGACCACGTGATGGGGAGTTGTCTGAAAGGGTGTGCCCCAGGCTGGAAAGGTGCCCGCTGTAAACAAGGTAAGCTTCGCTTTGACGGCCACCATGTAACTGATGGATAACCAATATGCAACAAATGTTACCTTTTGATGATCAATGTGTTACATTTTAATGACCACTACCGTATTTTACGGACTATAAGACGCACCTTAATTTTTAGGCATTTTTTTAAAATATCATTTTTACCAATTTTATATTACTTTCGAATATAAGACGCACCTGCATTTTTAGGTAATTTTTCGAATAAGAAAGTGCGTCTTATAGTCCGTAAAATACGGTATATGTCATTCTCTGTGATGACTAGTGTATGTCATTCTCTGTGATGACTAGTGTATGTCATCACTTGTCTTCAATGATGACAACTGGGATACTTTTTCATGACCACTATAAGCGTTTACTGATGACGTGGCGTTTCATGACCACTATAAGCGTTTACTGATGACGCGTGGTGAAATGATTTCTGATAAGTTTGATGTTTTGTAAGCTTCATTACGTCACGTGACACAAAGTCAGAACAGCTGATCGCCTGTGGAATGTGATGGACCAGAAATAGTAGCCTGTGCAAACATTAACGACCTAGCGTTTTATCATAACCTTATTTCGTTTCTTTTGTTAGCACCAATTATCCTACCTGCCGGCATTGCAGCCTGGGCCCTGAGACGCTAGCGCATCTGTTGACCGAATGTTCCTCAGTAGATCTCGCGGGGGAAGCCAGGGCGGTTGGGGAACCCTACGTGAGGAAAATGTTGTATGGCTCAGCTGAGCAGATGGAGCTGGTAGCCAATTTACTACTCCTGGGTCATAAGAGAGTCATCTCAGACCTTCACCAGAACATGTGTGTTAGTAAGTTAGCAACAATTCAATCTCACGAGGCCTGCCTGATAAATTGTTCAAATTTTGAAATCCACCTGTTGAGTTTTTTCAACCATGAAACTGTTAAACTGCTGTATTGTTCTTGTCCCCTACACTTAATGTCTACAGCCGTGACAAAAATCTAAATGACCTTTTTGTTTCACAGTCGCCTTCGAGCCACCCTGCATCACGTTGGAACTAAACTGTGCGGAAGAAGCGGTTGTAGGAATTATCCTTATACATTGGAATCCCCCCCCCCCCCCCAAAAAAAAAAACTAGCTTCCATCAAGAGCATTTTTGCCATCAAAGACGGCTGCTCTTGTTTTAGTCGAGATGCGATTGTTTGGCGTAGGTCCCAGTCCTGTTATATAAGGGAAACGGGAACAATATTAGCTGATAGGTTCGGCGAACATCTTCGTATAAGTGAAAAGGGCAAATTATACCATGTCTCATGCCATTTCAACAGAGATAAACACAAAGGCACATCCGATCAATCCATCACCGTTCTAGAATGAAGAATGGAAACAAATGTATTCAGATTTTCGGCATCAAATCACCAGGCGGGCGGTGGGGATGGGGCGGGCGGTGGGGGGCGGGCGGTGGGGGGCGGATTGGGGGGCGGGCGGGCGGTGGGGTTGTGGATGGATGGAACTCAGACATACTTTTTAGCTTGTGACCATTGTCTAACCACTGCTTGTGATCCTTGTCTAACCACGGCTTGTTACCCTTGTCTAACCACAGCCTGTGACCCTTGTCTAACCACAGCTTGTGACCCTTGTCTAACCACAGCCTGTGACCCTTGTCTAACCACAACTTGTGATCCTTGTCTAACCACAGCCTGTGACCCTTGTCTAACCGCAGCTTGTGACCCTTGTCTAACCACAGCTCGTGACCCTTGTCTAACCGCAGCTTGTGACCCTTGTCTAACCACAGCCTGTGACCCTTGTCTAACCACAACTTGTGATCCTTGTCTAACCACAGCCTGTGACCCTTGTCTAACCGCAGCTTGTGACCCTTGTCTAACCACAGCTCGTGACCCTTGTCTAATCGCAGCTTGTGACCCTTGTCTAACCACAGCTTGTGACCCTGGTACCTACGGTATTGACTGCGTCCATCCATGCCACAACTGCCTTGATAACGACACCTGTGACTCGGCTAGTGGAGTTTGTCCATGGCGGTGTGACTCCGGATGGCAGGGCCCAAAATGTGACAAAGGTAAGTTGGTAGCACATATGTTCCTGTTGTATGTTAGTTTGTAGCACATATGTAGCTGTTGCATGTTAGTTGGTAGCACATATGTAGCTGTTGTAGTTTAGTTGGTAGTCCATATATATCCTTTGTGTATTACGTAAAAATCGACTCATCCATTCACCGATTTCATTCCAGTAGTTATCTACACTCATAAACACTTGGTCAACTAACAAAGTAGCACTATGTGGATCCACTACCTAGCATCAATGACTCTATTTTCATCCACTATTTGATATTGAAAACTCTACCGTCGATCCACTTCTTATTTTAAAATGCCATCATATGAATCCACCGTTAGCTAAGAAATACCAATGATTATATTGGATCAATAACTTGATAATGAATACAACTGGCCTAGTGGCACTAGGTTGATTCACTACGTGGTAAGAGGCCCCTTCCTTATCTGTATGAACCCTTTACTGACAATCTGACGCAAGATTCACGTGTTGCTCTATTTCTTGACCATTGTCCATAGCGTGGTTCCGTTTTGTCACTAACTACCATGTTGTTATTTTTCTTGACCATTGTCCACAGCGTGGTTCCGTTTTGTCACTAACTACCATGTTGTTATTTGTCTTGACCAATGTCCACAGAATGCGAGCCTGGTCGCCATGGACAGAGCTGCGAGTTCAACTGTGGCAACTGTTACGGCGACTCAGTGTGTGATAGGAGATCTGGACTTTGCCCTATAGGCTGCACCTCCGGATATGAGGGTCTGTTTTGTACTAAAGGTGAGAACCACCAGGTCATGTGGTCTAAAATCATAAATTTGTTTTATATCAACTGGTATAACTTGTTATAATAGTTGTTATAATTTTTTGTGTGCTACGGAATCGGTGCAGTACATTGAGAATCTATGACGTTACACTGCTGCAGTCCGATAACTGAATTGTGCTCTTTTTAAAGTTTAGAAAGTTGAATAAATCAGGTCTTGGTGGCGTTAATGACCGAATCGGCAAATTAGGTGAGACAAGTGGGTTATATACAGGTATACAGTGGGCTATAGACAGGTAAACAGTGGGTTATAGACAGGTAAACAGTGGGATATAGACAGCCAAACAGCGGGTTATAGATAGGTGTACAGCTGGTTATAAACAGGTAAACAGCTGGTTATAAAAAGGTACACAGCGGGTTATAGACAGGTAAACAGCGGGATATAGACAGTCAAACAGTGGGTTATAGACACGTAAACAGCTGGTTATAAACAGGTAAACAGCTGGTTATAGAGAAGTAAACCGCGGATTATAGTCAGGTAAACAGCTGATTACAGACAGGTATACAGCGGGTTATAGACAGGTAAACAGTGGGTTACAGACATGTAACCAGCTGGTTAGAGACCGGTAAACAGCTGGTTATAGACAGGTAAACGGCGGGTTACAGACAGGTAAACAGCTAGTTATAGACAGGTAAACAGCGGGTTATAGACAGGTAAACAATGGGTTATAGACCGGTATAGGTCGGGTTATAGACAGGTAAAAAAAAAACGTTTTTTTAAAAATCTTAATCTGTTTTTGCTCAGTGACTTTGTTAACGAAATCATTTCTTGATTGTATCAGAATGTATCTCAGGCAAATGGGGATCTAACTGTCAGTTGACGTGTGGTCACTGCCACAATCCATCTTGTGACAGATCCACTGGACATTGTGATGAAACTGGATGTCTGCATGGTTACTATGGATACTTGTGTACTGCAGGTAAGCGTTAATGATTTGTGAACTTCCGGTCAGTTTCAATAATGTGTACTACCGGTAGTGTAAAAATTGTGTATACTACTTGTCAGTGTCAACAATTTGTGTACTTTCTATCAGAATCAACATAAAATGCCAAACCAAGGGCAGTAATCCTTAAAAAGTTTACATTAAGAAAGTTCATCATAAGATGATACAGCTGAATTTAATGGAACAAATATAGGCAAATATTAGACACTAAGTAAATTTAAAAATTAAATATTCTTTCGTGGACTGAAATGAGAAGTGGCACTTATTATTTAATCCACTCTTGTGTCCCTTGCATTTTAAAACCATACTGTTATCTCCCCTTTCCATCAAAAAAAAAAATCAACAACAACAAAAAACTAAAAAAAAGAAATTCAAATTTTGCAAGTTCTACTTAAGTAGCAAGTAGTAAGGACTTAACATTTAAAATACATGACAATTTCATGTTTCATATGCAGTTTACAAAATAGATAGTCGAAATGTCGATATATCACACTGAAAATGTAATTTAAAATATGACATATTATTTACCAACAGTTTGTGAAGAATGGTCGTACGGGCCTAACTGCAAACAAATCTGTGGGGCCTGTGAGACCCCCTGTGACGTCAACAACGGAACCTGTTTAACTAGCTGCCTTCCTGGGTGGAGTGGACCACTGTGTGCTTCTAGTATGTACACATCAGAGAATACGGATATTAAAACGAAATCGAATTATTAAAAAATCGATTTGTATTAAGGAGTGTTGTTGGAATGGAAATTTCATTCGAAAGGACGTTTGTTAGAATGGAAGTTTGTTAGAATGGAAGCTTGTTAGAATGGAAGTTTGTTAGAATGGAAGTTTGTTAGAATGGAAGTTTGTTAGAATGGAAGTTTGTTATAATGGAAGTTTGTTAGAATGGAATGTTGTTAGAATGGACGTTTGCTAGAAGGGAAGTTTGTTAGAATGGAAGTTTGTTAGAATGGAAGTTTGCTAGAATGGAAGTTTGTTAGAATTGAAGTTTGTTAGAATGAAAGTTTGATAGAATGAAAGTTTGTTAGAATGAAAGTTTGTTAGAATGAAAGTTTGTTAGAATGGAAGTTTGTTAGGATGGAAGTTTGTTAGATTGGAAGTTTGTTACAATGGAATTTTGTTTAAATGGAAATTTGTTACAATGGGGGATTGTTCGAAAGGAAGTTTGATGGAACGGAAGAAATGAGACAAAATACGAACGCATAAAATTTTGAACCCTTTGATATTTACCGATTTACCACGCACAACAATATCTACAACAAACATCACACACTTATACAACTGAACTACATCATGTCATCTGACTGTGACAATCAGAGCCACGTGTAGATCTAAAGTTCAGAGCCAAGTTTTGATCTAAACATCAGAGCCAAATTTAGATCTAAACATCAGAGCCAAGTGTAGATCTAAACATTAGAGCCATATTTAGATATAAACATCAAAGCCAAGTTTAGATCTAAACATCAGAGTCACGTGTAGATCTAAACATCAGAGCTAAGTTTTGATCTAAACATCAGAGCCAAGTGTAGATCTAAACATTAGAGCTATATTTAGATATAAACATCAAAGCCAAGTTTAGATGTAAACCTCAGAGTCAAGATTAGATCTAAACACCAGAGCCACGTTTTAGATGTAAATTCTTATTTTATCAAAAGATGTACTTGCCTTTTTATGTCTGTTCCAACCCATTGTACCAGAAACCTAATATATTGGCTTGTTTTTGGACCCATCATATGACAAGACCAACCTTATGACAAAAACATCTTGCGAAAAGACCATATTGTGACAAAATCATCTTATGAAAAAAACACCTTGAGACAGAACCGTCTTGGGACGAGACCAGCCCTTTTAATCCCATTGCACGTTTTCGGATCTATCCTGAGGTCCCAAGGTCTTACCCCGTGATTTTAGCACTTAATTTTGAGCATAATGACATATCCTGTCGGCATTATGACCTATTCTGTAGGAATTATGACTTATCCTATGGTCATTGTGACCTGTACCGAATCCATTTAAAGTCATTTGCCCATAGGACATGTCCTATGAAAATTATGTTTTATTTCCATACAGTGTTAAAAAGTAAATCATATTAATGTATAAAAGATTAGCATCCGATAAATTTATTTGAGCAATATCCCACTTTGCCGTCTTGCTACTAAAATGTGTGTAAATTATCATCTAAAGGACATAATTGTAAGTCACAAATACGGTTGCGCAGCTAGGGTGGTGCTGGGGTGCGGACCAAACCGGGTGACACCATCTTGGGGGGTGACACCAAATAGAAAAAATTACATATTTACAGAGCACACATCGCTGATCTAACCGAATTTCATGAAAAGGATAACCGATCATAGAGTAAATTTTCCAACACATTTAACCAATTGAAATGTGTGCTTTATTAAAAATTTAAGGTTGATGCGTCAACAATGAGGTTACCTTATTATTAGGTCAGAAAAACACCGTTGGGACCATGATACAACGCAGATTAAAATGTTCGTTAACTTTCATAAGTGACAGGATGTTATATTTATTTAAATTCTGAGAATAAAAATCTCAATTGATAACAATGTACAGGTTACAGTTTTTAAATACATTCACTTCCTGACCTTAAATTAATTTTTTTTGGTGTTATTTTCATTGTTATAGTATTGACTTACTTTAACAAGAAATTATCCATCGTGGAAGTCGTGGGTAGGTGGGTGACAAAATGAGTTTACCGTACCCCGGGTGACACCAACCCTAGCTACGCCACTACATATATATATAAATTTTATAGTGTAGCAATGGCAAGTAATAGTGTGTAAACTTGTTCCCCAATCCTAGAGTGTAACAATAAGACGTATGGTGTAGGATGTAGTTCGGTGTGTGGGCACTGCGCCAATGAAGAACCTTGTCATCATGTCACCGGATATTGTCTGCCTGCCTGTGCCAAGGGATACCAAAAGCCATTTTGTCAGACACGTGAGTTCATTTGAACGCTCCAGGTTTAGGTCTCAGATCCCACCTCCCAGGTCCTAGGTCCCATCTCCGAGATCCAAGATACCACCTCCGAGATCAAAGGGCCTCTACCTTCCATGTCCAAGGTACCACCTGCCAGTTTCGGGGTCCCACCTCCCAGGTCCAAGGTCCCACCTGCCAGTTTCGGGGTCCCACCTACCAGGTCCAACCACCCTTAGTTGTTTCATTTAATCTGTTCTAATATACTAAATCAGTGTCCACCAATTTGCATTTGGGTCTTTGAAGACGTAGATACAAATCTTTTTTGATGATCTAAATGGCACGAGACTCCCAAATATATTTCATCCTATAAATCAGCATATAATGTTTAAAAAATGGCTCCTCACACAAAAAGGTTTGCTGACCCCTGTGCTAAAAGAAGTTTTAACTCTCTGTGACTCGGTTCAATGTTCAATTTTTAATGTGGAATAAAAGTAAGACATTCACCTTTAGTGAATATTTCTTGTCATGACCAACTAGTATTACAAATAATTCTATATGTTTGAAAGAAAGTACTGTTCAATAGTGATTTCAATAGAGCGCAAAATATAATTCCCGATACTACTTTAATGTTCTGTTTTTTTTTAATAACCCAACTTCGTCTAGTGCGTAATCTTTTCTAATCGGAAAATGAAATCGTCTCAATTTAAATATGGTGTAATAAATATTCGGTTTAAAAGTGGTTGGTACATCAGAACATTAATATAGTTCATGGGCGTGAAATAAAAAGTGTGCCGTGACGTATCATAGTGGAAAGCGGTGTGGCAAAAATTAGGATTCTTACATTTGCGTTACTTGAGTTCATTTTTTGTCAAGTAACTTTAGTAGATGGGATGTTCACGCATGACTGTCGATTGGCGAGCTATAGTTAGTATATATATATATAATAAATACAACATATTTTTTCATTAAATGTTGCATTTCTTAAGTCAAGTTGTAATCCCTTAATTATTTTGATGATTTAGCCCAACAATATCCCCCATATATTGCTTCTTCCACAACATGCAGGATTATTGAATGACCGACTTGGCAAGCCTAACCTCCTCACTCTGCTGGTCGCCTGCATGGTGGTCTTCGTGTCCACCATGTGTGCTGTCGCCACCTGTCTGGTCATTAGATGGAGACAAGGAAGCAAAGTTGTGGTGGACAAACCAAATTCGCCTTTCAAGCAGACCATTGTTTGACAAATAAGTGTGTTCCGAAGATGCCCAGAGACTGGTTCATGACGTCATTTTATACTTGATTTATTAAGAGATGGGTTGATTGCCTCGAATTGAAATTATAAGAATAGCGCAAATAGAATTTACATTGAATGTACTTCTTATCTCATCAATTAACTAGAATGATAACATTGTCTTATCCACTAGAAGAATGTTCTCATTGTCTCATCCCTTAACAAGAATGTTTACACTGTCTTTTCCATCTACTGAAATGTTAACATTGTTTTAAGCATTAACTAGAATGTTAACATTTTCTAGTCTCATGTATTTAAAATTATGTTAACGTTGTTTTACAAATAAACTACAATGTTAACATTTTACTAAGTAGAATCTTGATATTCAGCCACAGCCCTTGTCAAACTGCTGAAATCTTATAGATAAAATGTTGCCAAGCTTCGAATTTTCTATTGGCTGGTAATGTTTAGTGAATGTTACAAATGACAGCAAGCTGCAGCATTCAGTGCTACTCCTCTGTACAGCCTTTCTTTTGTTTAATTAGCCTAGCAGCATTCAGTGCTACTTCTCTGCATAACTTTCTATTGTTTAACTAGCCTAGCAGCATTCAGTGCTACGTCTCTGCATAACCTTCCTTTTAAATATCAGCTTCCAGCTGTTCGGAATATTTCGGTGATTGCCATCAAAATGTTATTCTCTTGTCATAATCTGATGAAAATAATATGCCTTTTTGTTTAGAATGTAAATGCTTGTTCAGGTTTGCCAAAATCATATGTTAACATAAAATATTATAGCAAATATTTGTGTGAGTTTACAGATCTAGAAAAAAATGGGAAACAATTAAATATTCAGGCCAGTAAGACATTTTAAAGTGAATAAATTTCCTTTAGGAAATATAATATCTGGAGGTCTCTGGCCCAATATTTTATCTTAACTAGATCCGCCACAGGTCTTCTTTTGGTATACGCCACTGTGGCCTTATAGCCATGTTTATAGATGTGGCTATTTCACAATAATACATAGCTTAGAAGAATTAAATGCTTATGGCTAAAGACATAGTGATTTATAAATATTGAGTAGGTATTTCAAACTAACATTTAGTTAGGATAAAATGTGCATAATAATATTTATTATGTTATTAAGGTATGACATATATTTATATATATGTATGTGTTCATCAAACAAATTTGGCTTTTAAAGTGTACATGAAAGTTAAATGTGGCTCATAAAGATTGAATGTGTAAAATAAGAAAAGCTGTGATTTATGAGGATATTAATTGAACATAATCACATGTTGCAGAGGGATTGAATGGCCATATATTCATTGATTGTTATGACGTGATGTATTTTGATATGTGTACAGCACTTCTGTCCAAATGTACAGCACTTCTGTCCAAGCGCAAGAACCACATGCCCTGGAAGTACATCTCAACAATGATAACTTCTTCAATACAAACTACCGGTTTACTATAATAGTTGTTTGGTGTATTTCTTTTTTTTTAAAATTCTTTGGTGTTTGAGGGAGAGAGAGAGAGAGAGAGAGGGAGATAGGGAGAGATGGAGGAAGGGGGAGAGAGAAGGGGAGATGCACAGAGAAAGAGAGAGACGGAGAGAGAGAAAGAGGGAGAGAGAGAGAGGGATGGAGGGAGGGAGAGAGAGGAAGAGTCGGAGAGAGAGGGAGGGAGAGAGGGAGAAAGAGAGAGAGAGGGAGAGAGGGAAAGAGAAATAAAGTGTGAGAGATAGAGTGGGAGAGAGAGGGGGGTTTGAGGGAAGGAGAGAGTGAGGGAGGGAGGGTTTAGAGCAGTTGTTCTCAACCCTTTTCTAATGCCGCGACCCCTTAATACAGTTCCTCGCGTTGTGGCGACCCCCAACCACAAAAAATGACCTCTTACACTGTTTTTTTTTTATCGTCTCTAATCGATACAATCAAAAATAGTTTAAAAGGGATTGTGCTGATAAAAACATCAAAATATCGCAGAATTGAACTAGGGACAGAGTATTGTACAATGTGTAAAGAGAGTTTCGAACTTTTGATAGAGAACTAAAAACACAACCAGAATGCGTCATTTTAGAAGTCACTAAGTCCCAACACACCCCTTTTCTGTGAATTGATATTATTGAAAGCGTACGTTTCTATATCCCCTCACAGCTACACGAGTATACTAGCGTCCCTGTTGGGAGTTGTGCAGGGGGTGACAACAAATGGACAATTGCAAGTTAGAAGGTTTGCTCTTTTCGGCTTTTTAACAGATCGTAGTTAAACACAAGAGCAAGGTGCCACCAGAGCAAGATGTGACCAGAGCAAGATGTCACCAATGCAAGTTGCCACTAGATTAAGGTGACACTAGAGCAAGGTGACCCCAGAGCAAGATGTCACAAGAGCAGGATGTCACCAGAGCAAGTTGAACCAAGAGCAAGTGACACCAGAGCACGATTTCACCAGAGCAAGATGTCACCATGGCTTGATGTCACCACATGAAGATGTCGCCAGAGCAAGTTGTCACTAGAGCAGGGTGTCACTAGGGTAAGGGGACACCAGAGCAAGGCGGCACCAGAACTAGGTGAATCCAGAGCAAGATGTCAGCAGAGTGAGATGTCACAAGTGCAAGGTGCCACTAGTGTAAGGTGACACCATAGCAAGGCGACACCAGAACTAGGTGAATCCAGAGCAAGATGTCAGCAGAGGAAGATATCAATAGAGCGAGATGTCATTAGTGCAAGGTGCCACTAGTGTAAGGTGACACCAGAGCTATTCATTTTTTTCATTAGTGTACCTAGAGTTTGTGGTGCCCAGAGCTATTCAGTTTTCCATTAGTGTACCTAGAGTTTGTGGTGCCCAGAGCTATTCAGTTTTCCATTAGTGTACCTATAGTTTGTGGTGCCCAGAGCTATTCAGTTTTCCATTAGTGTACCTAGAGTTTGTGTTGCCCAGAGCTATTCAGTTTTCCATTAGTGTACCTAGAGTTTGTGGTGCCCAGAGCTATTCAGTTTTCCATTAGTGTACCTAGAGTTTGTGTTGCCCAGAGCTATTCAGTTTTCCATTAGTGTACCTAGAGTTTGTGGTGCCCAGAGCTATTCAGTTTTCCATTAGTGTACCTAGAGTTTGTGTTGCCCAGAGCTATTCAGTTTTCCATTATTGTACCTACAGTTTGTGGTGCCCAGAGCTATTCAGTTTTCCATTAGTGTACCTAGAGTTTGTGTTGCCCAGAGCTATTCAGTTTTCCATTAGTGTACCTAGAGTTTGTGGTGCCCAGAGCTATTCAGTTTTCCATTAGTGTACCTAGAGTTTGTGTTGCCCAGAGCTATTCAGTTTTCCATTAGTGTACCTAGAGTTTGTGGTGCCCAGAGCTATTCAGTTTTCCATTAGTGTACCTAGAGTTTGTGTTGCCCAGAGCTATTCAGTTTTCCATTAGTGTACCTAGAGTTTGTGGTGCCCAGAGCTATTCAGTTTTCCATTAGTGTACCTAGAGTTTGTGGTGACCAGAGCGTTTCTTCCAGAAAGACTCAAACAATGTAATCGTGTGTATTGGTTTCACCTGTGTTGTCACAGAGGGAGACATCATAATGGAAAAGTTAAATTTAACGGTTTAATAACCAATTTGAGTTAAATATAAGATGTGGGTGCGACCATAACACGCTGCCACATGAACAGGTTGCATCCGAGCAGGTTGCTATCACAACAAGTTGCCATCCGAGCAGGTTGCGTCACAACATGTTGCCATCCAAGCTCGGTTGCCATCACAACAGGTTGCCATCCGAGAAGGTTGCCGTCACAAAAGGGTGCCATTTGAGCCGGCGGGTGCCATCACATCAGGTTGCCAACCGTGGAGGGTGTCATCAGAAATGTCTGACTCAGAAGAGGTCAAAAGGGAATTCTGGAATGCTAAATCATGACAAATGGGCGACACCATGACTTTACTGTACCAGGCGACATCATTAGTTTACAGCACTGGGTGACTCCATGAGTTGACTGCTCTTTGTGACATAATGAGTTTACTACTCTATGTAACATAATGAGTTTACTGCCCTATGTGACATAATGAGTTGACTTTTCTATGTGACATAATGAGTTTACTGCTCTATGTGACATAATGAGTTTACTGCACTGGGTGACACCATGAGTTTACTGCTCTATGTGACATAATGAATTTACTGCTCTATGTGACATAATGAGTTTACTGCTCTATGGTGTCACCCAGTGCGATAAGCTCAAGGTGTCACCTAGTGCAGTAAACTCATTATGGGACACCATGAGTTTACTGCATTGGGTGACACCTGGAGGTTATCGCACTGTCCCACCATTATATCTATTAATTCATATGTTGCGTTTGTTCATTCGCAAGTACGAGGCTAGGAGCTGAAGCTGAGAGTTTGGTCAGAAAATTAGAGACTTGCTCTATTGTTGCATACTATAACTTTAAAATAGTAATACTAATTAGCAGCATTAGTAGTACTATTTCGAAGTTAATTATCAGCATTAGTACGTCTATTTCTATGTTAATTAAAAACATAAATAGTACTTTCTAAGGTTAATTACCAGCATTAGAAGTACTTTTTCTTAGTTAATTACCAGCTTTAGTAGTACCTTTTCTGAGTTAATAACCAGCAGTATCAGTACTATTTCTGAGTTAATTACCAGCAAAGATGTCCCCGTGTGTTTAACAAGTGGGTGGAGAGATGGCATTTGCTCTCTATGAAACCAGCTTATCTCCCTAAAGAAAATAAGCAAGGCCATATGATTACATACTGTGATTTCTGTGCACCATCGTCCCATTGGGACGGACAGATGTCTCCCCACCCCACAGCAACAACAAAAAATGCACCAATGCAATTATGAATTATGAGGGCGGTGAATTTTTGGGAGTTCGCCCGTTTTTAATTTAACAAAAAATTCAACTGTTCATGTCAATTTAACCACAAATATTTCTATGGGTCATTTATTGTTATTATTATTAGGTGGTTTTATATAGTGCAGTACACCGGCCTAGCGCTAGGCTCACTGCAGTACACCGGCCTAGCGCTAGGCTCACTGCAGTACACCGGCCTAGCGCTAGGCTCACTGCGCTTCACATAAGAAATTAGCAATTACAGTAACGTATACATTTAAAAACAACAGTGGATGAAAAGCTTGGCCTTAGCCACCCAAGTACTAGCTACCCCTGTCCAGCAATGGACAGCACCCAGCAGAATCAAACGCTGTTTATCAGTCAGAGAGGGGATGAGAATGAGTCGGTCTAGACACGGTATAGTACAGTTTGAAGAGATGGGTCTGGAGGACAAATATGTATAGAGGTCATGCTAATTTAACGAAGAGTACTTCAATGGGTCAGGTCAATTTAATAAAATAATAGAAACAAGGTCAAAATGTGGTTCAACTTAGTTTCCAAACGAGAATAACAGAAAAAGTGCTGCAATCAAACGGTAAAAGGTGTAATAAAACCCACAGACTCTGACAATGAAATCTTTAGATTATTATACAACAAACAAAATGAAAAAAGTTGAAGCAATCTCTCTTTTACTATCAAAGTATTTATTGTCTACCCGTGTAGGAGTATAGAAAACATAAAATTGAGTATAAAAATATTTTGTTATGGAGACTATTGCGGTGGACATTCTTAGCAAATATTCATGACACTACCGACTGTCCTTCAATGACACTACCAAATGCCCTTCCATCATTCTACCAGGTGGAACTTTAGCAGACCCGATTTCACTCGTTTGCATGTTTTAAAATCACACGACTTTAGCTAGTCGTAGAAGCAGACGACATTGACCCTCCAGTCGTCATATGACCAGGACTTAGTTGCTCACCATGTACCAGATGTATGCCGACTCCACGATGACGCAGTTATAGCTTTTAAAGAACGCTTCCTTCTCTCTTCTAACTTGTTTCAGGTCTTGTCTATGGATTAGTCTATCAAAACTTGTACATTATATTATTTTTCTTTGTATTTTATCTCTATACTACTATCGTTATTGTTGTATCCATAGAATACTACCGTTATTGCTGTATCTATTTAATACTATCCTTATTGATGTATCTATATCATAATATCCTTACTATTGTATTTATTGAATACTATCATTATGGTTTTGTCTAAAGAATACTATCGTTTTTCTTGTATCTTAAGAATAATATGTCAATTTCTCTTTTATTGCAATTCCTGATAAAGCTCTAATCAAAGTTCTAGAAATAGTTCTGTGACAAGTTATTGACGCACGATGGAACCTCATCTCTCACAGTTGATTTTACACAAGTCTCCCACAGACACATCTTCACAATTCGGAAACATATTCTATTTCTTTCATAAGACACCACTGCATGACAATGTCTTGAGGTTCTGTTGCCAGGATTACATTTCAACGAGATTTAGGTTCAAAACGCTCCGTCCCAGTCTATGTCAAAATCATCTTCTTGTTTGCGGTCACTGGTATCGGAACCAGAAGTGGCTCCCTTGACATTCTGAATGTCCTTGACCGCAAACTCCTTCCGTTTATGGAGCTGGTTTTGTCGGTTGATGTTAGCAAGGAGTAGACGCTCTTCATAGTTCAGGCTGCACCTGCCAGGGAGACAAACGTGTCATTATAGTCAAGGCTCGACGTGAAATAATGTTGGAGGATGAACATTAAATAATAGCCAAGGATAGACATGAAAAAGTAGTCGACGATGATTATGAAATAATAGTCGAGAAATTACATAAAATAATACTCAAAGATAAACATAAAATAATAGTCAAAGATAGACATAAAATAATACTCAAAGATAGACATAAAATAATACTCAAAGATAGACATAAAATAATAGTCAAAGATAGACATAAAATAATACTCAAAGATAGACATAAAATAATAGTCAAAAAGATAGACATAAAATAATACTCAAAGATAGACATAAAATAATACTCAAAGGACATGAAAGAATGTTTTATTTCACACACAAAAATAGAGAAAAGACCTTAGATCTAACTTAGGGTACACATATTGGCTACTGACACCCGAAAAAAATTTGACTTATCTAAGTAACATGTTTTGACAACAATTAACATTGTTAACTTTAAACTTTCAGTTTAACAAATTAAACGAACATTGTCAAGTGTCATTTCTTTCAAACACTGGTGTATTTTGCTCGTGGCTTGATATGTTAGTGCATTTTTTTATTGTTAAATGACAAAAGGAATAACCATGCGACCAGGATTTCACCATACTAAGTTTTAATATTGTTATTTCATCGGTAGGAATCTGAGACTGTCGAAGAGATTGGTGGTGTATAAGAGGAATCTGAGACTATCTAAGAGATTGGTGGTGTATAAGAGGAATCTGAGACTATCTAAGAGATTGGTGGTGTATAAGAGGAATCTGAGACTATCTAAGAGATTGGTGGTGTATAAGAGGAGTCTGAGATTGTCGAAGAGATTGGTTGTATATAAAACCAAAATCGAGAGATCATGCCTGACAACTGGATGCCTTGACTTCCCAGACAAAACTAATCGATGTTGGACGTTTTAGCAGAAGAAAGTTTGGATCAAAAAAAGAACATGGTATTAGGAAGGATGGTAACAAACGGAGAAGTGTCAATAATTTGAGTTTTGGAACAGCTCTTCAACAGCATTTTCAATTAATATTGATGTTGACGTCGGAGGCGTTCAGAAATCGTTAGTTTGTTGATTAGTGTTAGATTTATTTATATTTCCTTACGTCATTATCTGGATGCTAAAGATAAATGTTAAAAATCATTGATCCATCACTGTTGCAGTGAATTATAGGAGTATTTCTATGTGTTGAGAATGATGCAGACTGCAGGCATTGTTGCTTCATTCTAATACTAGTTGACGTCATTGTTTCTGTTGGTGCTGTCGACAAAGCCATCACACACGAAATTGCTTATACATCAGAAATTTAGCTAAATTTAATCAAAATAAATTAGTAGATGCACGTGAAAGAGATTTATTTTTTTTAAAACCAAACTTTTCGCTCATGCTTTGGATTAAATCAGCGGTTCTCAACCTGTGAAGTCGAACGACCCTTTCACCGGTGTCAGCTAAGACCATCGGAAAAAACACATATTCTGTACAGGTGTGAAGTAGCAAGGAAAGTTAGTTTGTTGTTGGGGGTCTGCCACAACATGAGGAGCTGTATTAAAGGGTCGCAGCATTAGGAAGGTTGAGAACCACTGGATTAAATGATAATTCCATTCCAATGCATTATAGCCCGTCACAAATAAGTCTTATTTCCTAGCATGTCTGTGCTAGAAGAGAAAGGTGAAATGCCAGATAAAAGAGATAGGAGCATTGTGATACCATTTGGATTAGCCATCCATAGGATAGTCACAGAGATTTGTAAAATCTCTGAGTTTTTGCTACGGTATCAACTGTTTAATCCTATTCTGGGTAGAAGATGGTTAAGAGTCTTCTCATTGCATTCTCATCACTGTATCTGGTGGACGTTGTTGTTGTTGTTGTTGTTGTTTTGTTGTTGTTGTTGTTGTTCTTTAAGGCCATCCATCCTTGCTCAAAGCCAAGAAAAGGAACATATGAAAATTGTCAACAAACCTTCAAATAACAGACTGAACACAAATTTGTTTTTTAAAAAATAACTAATCCCTATGCGTGCTTACTTAATTAATTACCTACTTGCTTACTTGCTTACTTACTTGCTTACTTACTTGCTTACTTAGCCCCAGCATCCATCATGTTAAGAATAACTGAGAGCTGAATATGAATACTTATTGTACACACCCAAACTACATCCAGTCACTCCAACCACCAACACACCCAAACTACACCCAGTCACTCCAACTACCAACACACACCCAAACTACACCCAGTCACTCCACTATCAACAGACACTCAAACTACACCCAGTCACTCCAACTACCAACACACACCCAAACTACACCCAGTCACTCCAACTACCAACAGCAACCCAAACTACAACCAGTCACTCCAACTACCAACAGCAACCCAAACTACAACCAGTCACTCCAACTACCAACAGACACCCTCACTACACCCAGTCACTCCAACTACCAACAGACACTCAAACTACACCCAGTCACTCCAACTACCAACAGCAACCCAAACTACAACCAGTCACTCCAACTACCAACAGCAACCCAAACTACAACCAGTCACTCCAACTACCAACAGACACCCAAACTACACCCAGTCACCAGACACCCTCACTACACCCATTTACTCCAACTACCAACAGACACCCTCACTACACCCAGTCACTCCAACTACCACCAACAGACACCCTCACTACACCCAGTCACTCCAACTACCAACAGACACCCTCACTACACCCAGTCACTCCAACCACCAAGACACACCCAAACTACACCCAGTCACTCCAACTACCAACAGCAACCCAAACTACAACCAGTCACCAGACACCCTCACTACACCCAGTTACTCCAACTACCAACAGACACCCTCACTACACCCAGTCACTCCCTGCTTACAGGTTTAAAAATATGAATACGTTACTCGAATATCTCATTAGGAAATGGCGTCAGCGGGCCGTCGAGCTTACGCTCCTAATGCCCTCCCCGGCGCCCACTCGCACCTGCCAGCCGCCTCGGCGGCAGGCCGTGCGGGAGGGCGTCAGAGACCTCCCCGGACGTGGAGCGTCTCCGCCCGCAACCGCTCGATCGGGTTCGCCGACGGAGACCCTCCCCGCCCGGAGACATCTGGTCGACCGAAGACGCTGTGTTTCAAGCGTCCGTGGTCCACTCTCCTAGGGGCCGGGACGGTAAATTAACGTCCTAAAATCTCCCCCCACCCGTCCCGGGGAAGCATCGGACGCCCTCTAAGAGGGATTCTACAGTGGGTTTCCACCCCGCAACTAATTTGCGAGATAGCTGGGACGAAACGGTTGCCTAGGAGCAGCTTTCTCAGGGCTGCATATTTAGAATCCCTGGCTATAGGCTTCCACCACAGCCTATAGCCTCATATCCCTTAACGGCAACTTGTAATCATGATCCCTACCCTGTGTTTGCCTTTTCTTCCCCCTGCGAAGTATCACAGGTGGCAGCCCTGTAGGAGCCGTGTATTCCAGCAACTACCATGCATGGCCGTGTCTGCCACGCGGGACACGCAATGGTGCTAGTGTGCCCCGGGTTAACGCCGAGGGGGTCGGTGGCCAGCGCTTCCAAATCGACAAGCCACTACAGACTTGTCAACCGGAATCCCGGGGGAGAATACGTTACTTGAACATTTAATCATTTAACAATCCACCATAGCTTGTCGTGCAAGCTTTTATTCTTAAAATGCTTATAGGATAAGAGAAGGTGGCGCTCAGGGTTAGATTATGGTTTGGGAAAAAAAGGGGGGGGGGGCGTTGAACCGAAAAAGTTTCAGAAGCACTGATCTAAGACAATTAACCAGGCACCGCGTACGTCACATAGCTGATGAATGCTAAGGAAAAGCGGGGCCAAAGGGGGGTAAAAAAAAAGCAACTTACTTCCGGGATCTGGTGAGCCTGTCAGAGATGGTGCCACCGTTAGCCTGAGGTTGCAGACCATCGATTGTCATCGGGATAAAGAAAGCCACGCCGCCATCTCTTTCTGCTGGTTTTAAGCCTTCCTCATAGAGCTGTTGGCGTATGCTGCCGATTTGGTCGTGACTTAAACTGAGCGCCTGGTGGCTGTACGCTTCTCTCCAACTTTCCATCTCCCCCGTGGGAGACTCGCTCCACGAGACTCTAGCACTGCCGGGACCACGGCTTGAGTTGGGTCGTTCCGGCGGAGAGTTGCTGTCGATGTCCTCCTTTGTGGCGCTGGAGCTTAGTCTGGGCAGCATGAATGATTTGACCATCTCTCCACTTCTGCTGGGCAAGATGGATGGTTTGACCATCTCTCCACTTCTACTAGCCGCTATTGATGTCCTGCTGATGCAGGGAGTTAACATTGAGGGCATGCAGCAGCGTTCTAAGGATGACATGTACTGGCCGTCACCTCCTTCACACGAGGCCTCTGTTGTCTTGTATAGTTTGGTCTCATGGTAGATAGTTGAAGCAAGGCCTGCCCGGTCCTCTGTGTATGGATCCAACGGTTCAGCTCTTGCGTCTATGAAGAGCATAAGTGTAAGTGATGATTAATAAGACTTTAATTTATGATGATTAATAAGACTTTAATTTATTATGATTAATAAGGACTTTAATTTATGATGATTAATAAGACTTTAATTTATAATGATTAATAAGACTTTCATTTATGATGATTAAAATGATTTTAATTTATGATGATTAATAAGACTTTAATTTATGAAGATTAAAAAGACTTTAATTTATGATGATTAATAAGACTTTAATTTATGATGATTAATAAGACTTTAATTTATGAAGATTAATAAGACTTTAATTTATGATGATTAATAAGACTTTAATTTATGATGATTAATAAGATTTTAATTTATGATGATAAATAAGACTTTAATTTATGAAGATGAATAAGACTATATTTATTTATGATGATTAATAAGACTTTAATTTATGATGATTAATAAGATTTTAATTTATATGTTAGAAGTAGCAAACACTAGGTTTCGAGAAGGGTTGTTCAAAATGTTTTTTAATATTTTATTTTAGTAAACCGCTTTTTGGTTTTAGAAATCCAGTTTAAACCAGATTTTGGCTGTTACAGCCAGGGCTCAAGGTCGCGCGTTCCTGTATTTGTTTTGCCTAGATATAAATAGCTTACAGATGTAAGCAATGTATTCTAAACCTTTTCTCACAGCCATGCCGGATAGACATGATATTTATAAGACCGCACCATCCAGGGGCGTAGGGAAAGGGGGCGGAGAGGGCTGTTCGCCAGGAGTCTTTCTTTTTTTGTGGGGGGATGGAGGGATTTTCTATCCACTTCACATACTTCAAATAGCTTTTCTTCCTTATTACTTTGAAGTATTTCTAAATTTGGGGTGGGGTTGAGGAAGTATTGAAGACTGCGATCTGCGAATTTGTATGTCTATCGAACAATAAACACCTGCTCTAACGAGGCGACAAGTTTTCACACAAACTTTATGCACTATAAACCATATTTAATATTTATTTCATTTATTGAATATAGATAATAGGGCTATTACTATTTGATTATTACTCTTTTATAAGATTTTAAATATTGATTATTTGTCTTCTTTCTATTTTGTTCATTTCATGATAAAAAAAATCGGTAACCAGTGTGTGAAAATCAACCACAGGTTCTCGGTTTCAAATTCGAAAACTTGAAAACTGGTTTATTGTTTCATATCTCCTTAGTTTCGGGCGAGATCTCATCGTCTGGTAATTCAGATGTTATTAGCCTGTGTCAACGAAGACTTATGTGGCCCTTTGAATGTATAACTATGGCCATTTGCTTTATAACAAACAAAAAAAGATTCCAATATTCAATGACATAACTGTTCACGAGTAAAATAAAACCATAATAGTAAATATGACTGATGACATATGGTAAATATCACTAATAACATGACTACTTTACTAATATTACGCCATTCCGGGCACCGCCATTATAAACCGGCCAAAGTCATTCAAAGTCATGTCGAAAGTAAATTAAATTAAATTCTTGCTTTCTTTTAATTGTCTCCGCCTTTTTCTCCAGCAAATATCCGGAGTCAATGATAGACAGAGCTTTATCTGTGTCTCTTGATGCTGTCTGTCTCTTGATGCTGTCTGTCTCTTGATGATGTCGGTCTCTTGATGCTGTCTATCTCTTGATGCTGTCTGTCTCTTGATAATGTCTGTCTCTTGATGATGTCTGTCTCATAACGCCGCCTGTCTCTTGATGCTGTCGGTCTCTTGATGCTGTCGGTCTCTTGATGCTGTCTGTCTCTTGATGCTGTCTATCTCTTGATGCTGTCGGTCTCTTGATGCTGTCGGTCTCTTGATGCTGTCTATCTCTTGCTGCCGTCTGTCTCTTGATACTGTCTGTCTCTTGATGATGTCTGTCTCATAACGCCGCCTGTCTCTTGATGCTGTCGGTCTCTTGATGATATCCGTCTCTTGATGATGTCTGTCTCTTGATACTGTCTGTCTCTTGGTGATGTCTGTCTCATAACGCCACATGTCTCTTGATGCTGTTGGTCTCTTGATGCTGTCTATCTCTTGATGCTGTCTGTCTCTTGATACTGTCTGTCTCTTGATGATGTCTGTCTCATAACGCCGACTGTCTCTTGATGCTGTTGGTCTCTTGATGCTGTCTATCTCTTGATGCTGTCTGTCTCTTGATACTGTCTGTCTCTTGATGATGTCTGTCTCATAACGCCGACTGTCTCTTGATGCTGTCGGTCTCTTGATGCTGTCTATCTCTTGATGCTGTCTATCTCTTGATGCTGTCTGTCTCTTGATGCTGTCGGTCTCTTGATGCCATCTGTCTCTTTATAATGTCTGCCTCTCTCTTAATGCTGTTTGTCTGTCTCATAACGCCGCCTGTCTCTTGATGCTGTCGGTCTCTTGATGCTGTCGGTCTCTTGATGCTGTCGGTCTCTTGATGCTGTCTGTCTCTTGATGCTGTCTGTCTCTTGATGCTGTCTATCTCTTGATGCTGTCTGTCTCTTGATGCTGTCGGTCTCTTGATGTTGTCTGTCTCTTGATACTGTCTGTCTCTTGATGCATCATTTTTTTAAAAGTCTGCTAAAAATATTCAAATCCCAATAATATCTAAAGACATACCTGTCATGACGTCATTCTTGCTAGACATCTGCTCTCCTTCTCCATGATGAGAGTCCGCCATGTCAACTTTGGTGTCCAAAGCCCGTCTAGTGTCTTCCCACTGCCCCGTGCAGACGTTGAGCCCATTCCCTGTAGCTGACGCAGGACGAGAATGATTTGAACTGGACCGTGAATAACCTGACTGGGGTCGGGGCTCTGATAGTTTGCCGGAGCTTGGTCTTGAGCTTGGAAGAAATTCTTCTGATTTTGAGACTGACTGCTTAGCAGAAGTTGGTCGATTTACTTTTGGGACTGTGCAGTTAATGGGTGGTAGTTTGGTCGGGCCGCTCTGGTGGGGTAGAAAGTTGGATAACGGGTAGAGTTCAGAGGCGGAGATCGGTCGCGATTTCAATACACTGGCATTGCCCAGGGGCGTGTACAATTTTTCAGATGCCGGTCTGCCTCGAATGGTATCAGTGTTCAAGGATGCGTCTAGTCTAAGAAAGCTCTGTTTTGACACCACTTTGTCTTCTTCTTGAATGCAAACAGATTTTTGTGAAGGGCTCTGTCTCACGTTAGTAAGGCTTGGGCACGGTGTTGGTGTATTCTGATGATGGTGACTATCACTTAGACTTTTTTCAGGATCTGAACTCCTGTCACCGCTAGGAGAAGTTGATGGCGGCCTTTCTTGCAGAATCGTGACAATTTCTAGATCCTGTGTGGTGACCTGGTTGTTGGCCGGGCACGTTCTCCCAGAGGTTGGTCGGGAAAACTGAGTTCCGGCCTGCACATTAGAGCTACACCTTTCCAGTGAATGTAGACTGTCTTTTGGAGAAACTGCTTGCCAATAAGAATCGCTGTTTCGAAGTGACGTTTTAGATTCACTCAGGGCTACAGCCTGAACCTCAGAAGTGCATCTTTGAAATGAGTGTTTGGAATCACTGGGTGTCACAATTTGCACATCACAATAACTATTTTTAAGAGAATTTTTAGAAGCGCTTTGTGGTAATGATTGTAAATTTGAAGTGCATCTTTGAAGCGAATTTTTTGAATGACTTTGTGCAACAGGGTGCAAATTAGAATTATTACTTCGAAGGGAATTTTTAGATGCGCTTTGTGTGACAGCGGCTATATTAGAAGTGCATCGTTGAAGGGAAGTTTTAGATTCACTGTGTGTTTCTGCCTGCAGGTTAGATTTGCTAATATTTAGTGAATGTTTAGACTCGCTGGGTGTAGCTGCTAAAAGATTAGAATTGCTTTTTCTCAGTGAGCTTGTAGACTCACTGAGTGAGATAACTTGCGGGCTTGTACCGACCTCTTGCGGTGAGTTTCTGATGGATGTTCCACCAGAGAACGACACCTGGCTTGGCTTCTGATCAGGTATGCTGCTGTTGTTGGAATGGGCCGAGCTTGATCGAGAGCTGCTTTCTGACTTATTCTCTTTGAGGTCAGTATTTTCTTGAGCTACTACTTCTATCACAACATGTTGTGCTGTCCTGCGCAATTCAAGTTTAGTCGGTTTTGCCGTGAAATAGTTTGTTTCATCTTCTTCTTCATCATAGTTGCCGTCAGACTCGGCAATCTCCTCTACATCAGGTAATCTAGGAATTGTGGCGTCATAGTTGCCGTCAGGCTCGGCAATCTCCTCTACATCAGGTAGTGTAGGAATGTTGGCGTCATAATTGCCTTCAGGCTCGGCAATCTCCTCTACATCAGGTAGTGTAGGAATGTTGGCGTCATAGTTGCCTTCAGGCTCAGCAATGTCATCTACCTCAGGTAGTGTAGGAATGTGGGCGTCATAGTTGCCGTTAGGCTCGGTAATCTCCTCTACCTCAGGTAGTGTAGGCATGTTAGCGCCGACATCTTCTTGAGTCCATAAGCTGGTGAAAGCAGACATGGATAATGTAGAATATCGTCTAGGGGTGTCGTAATCTTCAGCTACGTCACATGGCTCAACCGAAACTTCGTTCATGTCCTCATACACATTTATGTCCTCACTGTCCTCGTGACTAATGTCCTCGCTGTTGTTTGCAGACGGCGTGTGATCTTTAAAATCGTGATCATTTGGCAATTCTTGTCTCGAACAGTTAGCATTGTCGGGCACATTTATGCAACACATCTCCTTGGGCTGAGGGCTTGAGTGAGCTTTGACAGATTCAGGGTTAGCAAAGACGTTTTCAAGAGAAGGTAAGTTAAGAGGAAACACCTGATCTGTCTGACATTCGCACGTATGTTCTCTTGACGGTGATGGAGTTATAAAAATCACATGCCCTACCGCGGAGCGTTGATCGTCCGGTTTTTCTGGCGCCGGCTGGTCGTTTGTATTGATTAACACTCCAAGAAAGCCGGCCCTTTCAATATCAGTAGTGCTTTGTGCCTCTTGAGCGTGGTGACTAACCCAATGTTGAATATGAAGTGTCGCTGGCTGATCAACCACCTTTGGGTTAGGATTAACAACAGCAAGATCTTCCAATTCATCGTACTCAGGGGATGGAGTGCGAGCGTCGCAGCACACATCTTTTTCTTCTGTGTTCACTTCCACCGGCTCTTTGCTAATTTCTGGTACGCTCCTTTCAGGGTTGGGAGGGTTTTTAACCGATCTGTCATCTGTAGGGCTCTCTTTTTGATGCTTTCTCCTAAAAGACCGCCACGATGAATTACCGTTCTTTTGAAAGAGCGCGGTAATCCTTCTAAACCTGAAATGTTCTGATGACGCTGGAGGATGGTTTCTGTCGGCTAATGGTTTGTGGGGGACATGACTCACCTGCTTAGCATTTCCTTGTGTGATGATGTCATTGTTCTGCTGATTTCCTGTAAGGGTTCTGGTTTTCTTATCCGCTTTATCTAACCTTCCTTGTGTTTTCGAGCACTCTATCCTGGCTAGTTGGATTGGGTGTGGTTCTTCATCGCTATCATACTGCGCTAGTCCAGATCGCTCATGCTTACCACCTGCTGCAGGACAGGATCGAGTTAGTTCCGCATCTGCGTCACGTGATTTGACACTGACAAGCTGGCAAAGATTTGAAACAGGGTCGGCCAAAGATTCTACCTTGTTATCCACATGGGGCTCACAGCTGCCCGGGTCGACTTCTCTGTTCCCATCCCTACCGCTGGCAACTTGGTCGTCGGCTTTGATCTTCCCTCGTCTTCTTGTCAACGGCTTAACCACCGCTGACCCCATATCAAAATATTGCTAAGACCACCAGCGACGCAGAGGCCTTCAGCAATCATACGAACGTACTCGAGTAAACCATAGGAATATGAATATCTAATAAAGGGCTATGTTGCTAAGAAAAACTGTCAAATAACATACCATTTTCAGCAGTGTAAATCGAATAGCAAAAAGAGTAAGTGTGTTATAAAAATGGCTTGATTTAACAACTCCATAACGGAAAAAATTCGTGTGCGGTTAACATTGACACTTCCATTTGGAAGTTTTACATTAACGCGGCGGAAGGAAGGTGACGTCATACCAAGACAAGTCGCGCACAAGGTTTTTTGTTTGTGTTTGGTGGGTTTGAGAGTAGAAATAGCAACAACAAAAAATATCAAAGAAAGGGAACACATCGTCTAATTTGTTTGCTTTTATAAAATAATCACTCTGATTATTATATTGAAGCAGGTTAAACGAAAGAAAACATAAGACATTTTTAAAATACAAATCACTGGTCTTTTCAGACATAAAAATGTCAACAATTTTATCCTAATTTCTATTCTTTTTTTTTTGTTCACAGAAATACAATATGTGCTTCTTTCTATATTTTTTTAAATTGTCAAATAAATGTCTACATTATTAATATTGCGCGATTGCTATGTCTACCTAATAATATTTATATAACAAATAAATTGTTGATGTTTCTATTTAACTAATAATGCATGTCTCGCTAGTGATACTTTGGTGTTGGGGGGGGGGGGGGGATAGGGATTGGGGGGGGGACCCATGACTCCATTATTATGGAATTGGAATGATCCAGTCCAGCGAAATTAAGTGTTCTCTACACATGTTTGGATGCAATCTAAACTTACGGAATGCTGTTTTCAGAGTTAACCGTTGAGGGTGCGTGCCTTAAAATAGAAATCACGTCACTTTATTTTGCATGTGAAAACGCAATTATCGTTACATTTTATGAAATACAACGTAGTGACCTCGATCGTGGTGACCAATGATAGTTCGTCTGTCAAAAGTCAACCATGACCATTCTAGACACCGGTCTGTTGCCGGGCCTGAATCTTTCTGTGGACGAGCAGATGGCTGATCTTGTCAATTCTATCGTCAAAGTTTTGGTTTAGAAGGATGCAAGCGATGTATAAAGCAAATCCAGGTGCAGAGTTAGCGTGACCATTAGCGATCACTTCAAAAACACTACCACAAGTACAGTATGCTACCAGTACCACAAGTCAGGCATGCTACCACTTACCTCTGGCTAACACTATTCGTTTTTAGCAAGGCTCGTGTAATTTATACGCAATATTATTTCAATGCTAAGAAACTTAAATTTAGTAGAAGTCCATGGTCCAAGTAAACGGTCCAAGTAAATGGTCCAAGTAAACAATCCAAGTAATTGGTCCAAGTAAACAATCCAAGTAAATTGTCCAAGTAAACGATCCAAGTCAATGGTCTAAATATGCTGTAGTTCTTCCTCCTTTTATGTCCAGTTCTATTAGGCAGGCTTCACGGAAGGTACAGATTTCGATTAGCTGCAATGTGGGATGCCTGCTGAAGGTTCATGTTGTCGACTTTTAGGGTGTCCACAGCGTAGTAGATCCAATCCACTGCTGGTCATCGACTGCATCCTGGTCTATTTCCAGTCGTCTTGACTAAGTCTTGCAATTGAAACAAACAAGCAAGGACAAACGAGTGAGGCTGAAGAATTGGTGCAACTCCCCTCACTTAACAAAAATAATACAGCTCAAGTCAAGGCTAAACTCCAGTAGCAGCCTTGGTCATCCTCGTAGGTGAAATGCGAACACTATAATATAAAGATCAAACCCGACGTGTTCTTCCTGTGGCCCTGGAACTGGAGTGTCTGCTAATGCAGACTTGGTCATCTTCATAGGCGCAGGACAAACACTATAATATAAAGATCAAACCCGACGTGTTCTTCCTGTGGCCCTGGAACTGGAGTGTCTGCTAATGCAGACTTGGTCATCTTCATAGGCGCAGGACAAATACTATAATATAAAGATCAAACCCGACGTGTTCTTCCTGTGGCCCTGGAACTGGAGTGTCTTCCAATGAACACTAGCAATTCAGGTTGCTATGATAGAAGTACACACACACACATATACGCTCCATATCAATAAAAATGAATAGTTTCACAACTCAGCAGGTTAAGTCACAAAACATTTCATCGTTAAAAAATTTAATTAAAATATATCTTGCAGGAAAGTTCAATGTACATATAAATACAAGTTTCAAATCTGTATTCAAACTTATATATGTACTTGTTAAAACCAGTGTCTCTTTTACACAAAAATTATCGTTGTAGCAACATCCAGCTACATGGTTACGGCGACATCGGAGTGGATCAGCTTTTTGTGTGTCGATCTGAAACTTAGGAAGGCAACATTACGGTGAACAACGAATACCAAGAGGCAACATAGCGGCGAACAACCAATACCAAGAGGCAACATAACGGTGAACAACGAATACCAAGAGGCAACATAGCGGTGAACAACCAATACCAAGAGGCAACATAGCGGTGAACAACGAATACCAAGAGGCAACATAACGGTGAACAACGAATACCAAGAGGCAACATAGCGGTGAACAACGAATACCAAGAGGCAACATAGCGGTGAACAACGAATACCAAGAGGCAACATAGCGGTGAACAACCAATACCAAGAGGCAATATAACGGTGAACAACCAATACCAAGATGCAACATAACGGTGAACAACGAATACCAAGAGGCAACATAACGGTGAACAACGAATACCAAGAGGCAACATAACGGTGAACAACCAATACCAAGAGGCAACATAACGGTGAACAACGAATACCAAGAGGCAACATAACGGTGAACAACGAATACCAAGAGGCAACATAACGGTGAACAACGAATACCAAGAGGCAACATAGCGGTGAACAACGAATACCAAGAGGCAACATAGCGGTGAACAACGAATACCAAGAGGCAACATAGCGGTGAACAACCAATACCAAGAGGCAATATAACGGTGAACAACCAATACCAAGATGCAACATAACGGTGAACAACGAATACCAAGAGGCAACATAACGGTGAACAACGAATACCAAGAGGCAACATAACGGTGAACAACCAATACCAAGAGGCAACATAACGGTGAACAACGAATACCAAGAGGCAACATAACGGTGAACAACGAATACCAAGAGGCAATATAACGGTGAACAACCAATACCAAGATGCAACATAACGGTGAACAACGAATACCAAGAGGCAACATAACGGTGAACAACGAATACCAAGAGGCAACATAACGGTGAACAACCAATACCAAGAGGCAACATAACGGTGAACAACGAATACCAAGAGGCAACATAACGGTGAACAACGAATACCAAGAGGCAACATAGCGGTGAACAACCAATACCAAGAGGCAATATAACGGTGAACAACCAATACCAAGATGCAACATAACGGTGAACAACGAATACCAAGAGGCAACATAACGGTGAACAACGAATACCAAGAGGCAACATAACGGTGAACAACCAATACCAAGAGGCAACATAACGGTGAACAACGAATACCAAGAGGCAACATAACGGTGAACAACGAATACCAAGAGGCAATATAACGGTGAACAACCAATACCAAGATGCAACATAACGGTGAACAACGAATACCAAGAGGCAACATAACGGTGAACAACGAATACCAAGAGGCAACATAACGGTGAACAACCAATACCAAGAGGCAACATAACGGTGAACAACGAATACCAAGAGGCAACATAACGGTGAACAACGAATACCAAGAGGCAACATAACGGTGAACAACGAATACCAAGAGGCAACATAGCGGTGAACAACCAATACCAAGAGGCAACATAACGGTGAACAACGAATACCAAGAGGCAACATAGCGGTGAACAACCAATACCAGAAGGCAACATAACGGTGAACAACCAATACCAGAAGGCAACATAACGGTGAACAACCAATACCAGAAGGCAACATAACGGTGAACAACCAATACCAGAAGGCAACATAACGGTGAACAACGAATACCAGAAGGCAACATAACGGTGAACAACCAATACCAGAAGGCAACATAGCGGTGAACAACCAATACCAGAAGGCAACATAGCGGTGAACAACCAATACCAGAAGGCAACATAGCGGTGAACAACCAATACCAGAAGGCAACATAACGGTGAACAACCAATACCAGAAGGCAACATAACGGTGAACAACCAATACCAGAAGGCAACATAGCGGTGAACAACCAATACCAGAAGGCAACATAGCGGTGAACAACCAATACCAGAAGGCAACATAGCGGTGAACAACCAATACCAGAAGGCAACATAGCGGTGAACAACCAATACCAGAAGGCAACATAACGGTGAACAACCAATACCAGAAGGCAACATAACGGTGAACAACCAATACCAGAAGGCAACATAGCGGTGAACAACCAATACCAGAAGGCAACATAGCGGTGAACAACCAATACCAGAAGGCAACATAACGGTGAACAACCAATACCAGAAGGCAACATAACGGTGAACAACCAATACCAGAAGGCAACATAGCGGTGAACAACCAATACCAGAAGGCAACATAGCGGTGAACAACCAATACCAGAAGGCAACATAGCGGTGAACAACCAATACCAGAAGGCAACATAGCGGTGAACAACCAATACCAGAAGGCAACATAACGGTGAACAACCAATACCAGAAGGCAACATAGCGGTGAACAACCAATACCAGAAGGCAACATAGCGGTGAACAACCAATACCAGAAGGCAACATAGCGGTGAACAACCAATACCAGAAGGCAACATAACGGTGAACAACCAATACCAGAAGGCAACATAACGGTGAACAACCAATACCAGAAGGCAACATAGCGGTGAACAACCAATACCAGAAGGCAACATAGCGGTGAACAACCAATACCAGAAGGCAACATAGCGGTGAACAACGAATACCAAGAGGCAACATAGCGGTGAACAACCAATACCAGAAGGCAACATAACGGTGAACAACCAATACCAGAAGGCAACATAACGGTGAACAACGAATACCAGAAGGCAACATAACGGTGAACAACCAATACCAGAAGGCAACATAGCGGTGAACAACCAATACCAGAAGGCAACATAGCGGTGAACAACCAATACCAGAAGGCAACATAGCGGTGAACAACCAATACCAGAAGGCAACATAGCGGTGAACAACCAATACCAGAAGGCAACATAACGGTGAACAACCAATACCAGAAGGCAACATAACGGTGAACAACCAATACCAGAAGGCAACATAACGGTGAACAACCAATACCAGAAGGCAACATAACGGTGAACAACGAATACCAGAAGGCAACATAACGGTGAACAACCAATACCAGAAGGCAACATAGCGGTGAACAACCAATACCAGAAGGCAACATAGCGGTGAACAACCAATACCAGAAGGCAACATAGCGGTGAACAACCAATACCAGAAGGCAACATAGCGGTGAACAACCAATACCAGAAGGCAACATAACGGTGAACAACCAATACCAGAAGGCAACATAGCGGTGAACAACCAATACCAGAAGGCAACATAACGGTGAACAACCAATACCAGAAGGCAACATAGCGGTGAACAACCAATACCAGAAGGCAACATAACGGTGAACAACCAATACCAGAAGGCAACATAACGGTGAACAACCAATACCAGAAGGCAACATAACGGTGAACAACCAATACCAGAAGGCAACATAACGGTGAACAACCAATCCCAGAAGGCAACACACAGAAACATCGAAATTTAAACAATTAGTGAAGCCACGAGAGTCATTTTCAAAAGTATTTATTTAAAATCTGACTTCATTTTGTATTTGACGACCAATGTCAGTTTATATGAATCAATGACCTCATGTCATTGTAAATATCAGTGACAACTATTTCTTATTCCATTTGACTGCAACAAAGTTAACATGATTATCTTATGGAGCAGCGTAACATTTAATCTCATTACGTTCTAATTGGTATGTTATGCATGAATAGAAGATTACAGAGCTACCGTCAGATATATTGCAACTACTTAACAGATTACCAGGCTCATGGTTATCCATTAGAGATACTAACTGAGAGGTTTCATTTGAGTGTAAAGGGTAATGATTCATTTGAGTGTAAAGAGGAATGATTCATTTGAGTGTAAAGGGGAATGATTCATTTGAGTGTAAAGAGGAATGATTCATTTGAGTGTAAAGGGGAATGATTCATTTGAGTGTAAAGGGGAATGATTCATTTGAGTGTAAAGGGGAATGATTCATTTGAGTGTAAAGGTGAATGATTCATTTGAGGGGCAGAAATGAAGACAACAGTAATCTAGCCACATTTCAACTTCTCTCTGTACTTAACAATCCATGAAATTGCATCTCCTATCTTAACGGTCCATAACATTTTTTCTTCTTTCTGTACGTCACAGTCCATGATTTAAGATTAAGCTTTGTAGGATGTCATCTTAGTTTATAGGACGTCACATTAGTTTGTAGGATGTCCTCTTAGTTTGTAGGATCTCATCTTAGTTTGTAGGATTCCACCTTAGTTTGTAGGATGCCACCTTAGTTTGTCAGATGTCATCTTAGGTTTTGTTCAACTAATTTCTTCATAATCCTAATACTTCAGCCAAATGTTCACGTCTTAATTCATTTAAGCCTTTTGTTTCATTTTAAAAACTTAACACAACCTTGTCTCAACTAATTTCCTTTAAATTGAAGTTGGAATACAAGCATTCCATTTTATTGGATTATAATGAACACATCACACATTTTCGTAGTCGAATCTTAAAACAAATGTACCCTATCTGAATGGCAAACAACTGTACCCTATCTGAAAGGCAAACAACTGTACCCTATCTGAATGGCAAACATCTGTACCCTATCTGAATGGCAAACAACTGTACCCTATCTGAATGGCAAACCAATGTACCCTATCGAAATGGCAAACAACTGTACTCTATCTGAATGGCTAACAACTGTACCAAATCTGAATGGCAAACAACTGTACCCTATCTGAATGGCATACAACTGTACCCTATCTGAATGGCAAACCACTGTACAAATGACATACAACTGTACCCTATCTGAATGGCAAACAACTGTACCCTATCTGAATGGCAAACAACTATACCATATCTGAATGGCAAACAACTGTACCCTATCTGAATGGCAAACCACTGTACCCTATCTGAATGGCAAACAACTGTACCCTATCTGAATGGCAAACAACTGTACCCTATCTGAATGGCAAACAACTGTACCCTATCTGAATGGCATACAGCTGTACCCTATCTGAATGGCAAACAACTGTACCCTATCTGAATGGCAAACAACTGTACCCTATCTGAATGGCAAACCACTGTTCCCTATCTGAATGGCATACAACTGTACCCTATCTGAATGGCATACAACTGTACACTATCTGAATGGCATACAACTGTACCATATCTGAATGGCATACAACTGTACACTATCTGAATGGCATACAACTGTACCATATCTGAATGGCATACAACTGTACCCTATCTGAATGGCATACAACTGTACCCTATCTGAATGGCATACAACTGTACCCTATCTGAATGGCAAACAACTGTACCCTATCTGAATGGCTAACAACTGTACCAAATCTGAATGGCAAACCACTGTACCCTATCGAAATGGCAAACAACTGTACCAAATCTGAATGGTAAAAACTGTACCCTTTCTGAATGGCAAACAACTGTACCCTATCTGAATGGCAAACAACTGTACCCTATCTGAATGGCAAACAACTGTACCCTATTTGAATGGCATACCACTGTACCCTATCTGAATGGCAAACCACTGTACAAATGACATACAACTGTACCATATCTGAATGGCAAACAACTTTACCCTATCTGAATGTCAAACAACTATACCATATCTGAATGGCAAACCACTGTATCCCATCTGAAGGGCAAACAACTGTACCCTATCTGAATGGCAAACAACTGTACCCTATCTGAATGGCAAACAACTGTACCCTATCTGAATGGCAAACAACTGTACCCTATCTGAATGGCAAACAACTGTACCCTATCTGAATGGCATACAGCTGTACCCTATCTGAATGGCAAACAACTGTACCCTATCTGAATGGCAAACAACTGTACCCTATCTGAATGGCAAACAACTATACCATATCTGAATGGCAAACAACTGTACCCTATCTGAATGGCAAACCACTGTACCCTATCTGAATGGCAAACAACTGTACCCTATCTGAATGGCAAACAACTGTACCCTATCTGAATGGCAAACAACTGTACCCTATCTGAATGGCATACAACTGTACCCTATCTGAATGGCAAACAACTGTACTCTATCTGAATGGCTAACAACTGTACCAAATCTGAATGGCAAACCACTGTACCCTATCGAAATGGCAAACAACTGTACCAAATCTGAATGGCAAAAACTGTACCCTATCTGAATGGCAAACAACTGTACCCTATCTGAATGGCAAACAACTGTACCCTATCTGAATGGCAAACAACTGTACCCTATCTGAATGGCATACAACTGTACCCTATCTGAATGGCAAACAACTGTACCCTATCTGAATGGCAAACAACTGTACCCTATCTGAATGGCAAACAACTGTACCAAATCTGACTGGCAAACAACTGTACCCTATCTGAATGGCAAACCACTGTACCCTATCTGAATGGAAAACAACTGTACCCTATCTGAATGACAACCCACTGTACCCTATCTGAGTGGCAAAACCTAGCAGGCTCATTCTAGGCAACTGCTTTTGTTTCCAGCATGCTCCAATTCGACCATCCTTGGTACCAGGGTTAAAACATGTATGAGTTAAATAGACTAGATTCCAGTCCAACACTCCAATGAAGTGATACATCAATAAAATGTCTATTTGAATAGATTATTTTCTGGTCAGACAACCCAATGAAGGCGTACGTCAATAAAATGTCTAATGTGAATAGACTAGATTCTAGCCAGACGACCCGATGAAGTTGTACGTGGATGCTCATGGATCATGTAGATCTCTTGTTCGGATGTATTTGTGGACACTACACTGCGTCATCAGGTATTGGCTATGGCTATAATGTAATGGAACAAGATGGGTGCTCCCATTCACTATGTCATCTTTGTCACCACGCTGGACATTCTAGTCATTACGCTGGTCAATCTAGGCCGATGAAATCTAAGATGTCGCGCTTGTCACTCTAGGCCCAGGATGTCGCGCTTGTCACTCTAGGCCCAGGATGTCGCGCTTGTCACTCTAGGCCCAGGATGTCGCGCTTGTCACTCTAGGCCCAGGATGTCGCGCCTGTCACTCTAGGACCATTTTGAAATATAATATATGACCTCATGTTTATCCCTCTAGGCCCACGATGAAATCGATGACGTCACGCTGGCGATTCGATGCCTGACTTCTTATGCCACGAGCTGACCACCGACACAGTTTTCTTTGTTAATTGCCCTGCCAAACCCTTCTGGAACTCAGCACGAAATCTGGTAAAGTAAATGTTTTTGGAATAAGTCATTGGATTTGTGAATATATTGGATTGTATAATTTGATTAGTTATATGTTTACTTAAATCATTGGGTTAGTAAATATATTGCATTCAAATAAAAAAATCTTAATTTTGATATTTCATGATGCACATTTATTTTACAAAACCGCAGGATCCAGTCAACAGAGTCACCAGTTTGACGTCAATCAAAGGGCTTTATCAAAACGAACAGACCCACAATTCACTAACCTACATCTATTGACCCTCTGCAGTCTTACCTTTTTCATATTTGTTTAAAACCCTTAAGTAATTTTTAAAAATTAATTACATATCTAGCCGTAGTATGGTCCAATCTAGCCGTAGTAAGGTCATATCTAGCCTTAGTAAGGTCTAATCTAGCCGTAGTAAGGTCATATCTAGGCGTAGTAAGGTCATATCTAGCCGTTGTTAGGTCATATCTAGGCGCAGTAAGGTCATATCAAGCAGTAGTAAGGTCATATCTATCCGTTGTTAGGTCATATCTAGCCGTAGTAAGGTCATATCTAGCCGTAGTAAGGTCATATCTAGCCGTAGTAAGGTCATATCTAGCCGTAGTAAGGTCTAATCTTTCAGCTCAATATATTTTCTGCTTCAGCTTTGAACTATCGCTCATGAAATTGTATTTTTGTATATTTAAAAAATGCATACAAGAATATTGGAACGACTTCCACCATTAGGAGACATTCAATTCTGGCAAGAATTTCACAGTGTGAAGAGAACCAACAGTCATTGTGAAAACACTTTCCTAATGTATTAAAATAGCATAAGGTATCCTAGGACTTGTTTCATGGTGATGCATGGCAAATAACATACGACTCATTTCACAGCAATACATGTCAAATATCATAGGACACATGTCATAGCGATGCATGGACAATATTCTATGACAAATTGTAAGTAGGTTGTTTTGTTGTTGTTTTTTTTTTGGTGGGATGGGGATATTTTTGGTTGAGATATATATATATATATATATATATATATATATATATATTTGTTTTGTTAGTTTTGGAAAATAAAACTAAAAGTTCCTTGATTATAAATAAGTTTTAGATAAATGGCCTTCATAGATTTGGATGTTACAGATGTCTATTTAACAATTCCCAAGTAAAATGGAACTGAGAGTCTTCGTTGAACTTATTATTCCTTCAAAACCAGAATAAAGTTTATTTTAAATATTATAACCTTGAGCGTACACCACATATATGTGTGTGCTTACATCACATATATGCTAGCTTGCACCTTATTTATGTTAGCTTGCATCACATATATGTTAGCTTATATCACATCTACGTTATCTTACATCACATATATGTTAGCTTATATCAAAAACGTGTTAGCTTACATCACATCTACGTTAGCTTACATCACATATATGTTAGCTTATATCACAAACGTGTTAGCTTACATCACATCTACGTTAGCTTACATCACATATATGTTAGCTTATATCACAAACGTGTTAGCTTACATCACATCTACGTTAGCTTACATCACATATATGTTAGCTTATACAATATGTCTGTAGCTTACACCACATATATGTGAGATTACACCAAATAAACGTGTGATTACACCACATATGTGGCTAATATATAAAAATTCACTAAATTATGGCAAAATACTTTTTACACAGTAAGATGCGATGTCCTTTAATCACATCTATATCTAAATCTATATCCATATCCATATATATATATATATATATATATATATATATCCATATCCATATCTATATCTATATCTATATCCATATCTATATCTATATCTTTATCCATATATTCCAACATGTACGTGTTTATTCTCCACTTCCATATGCTTAAACTAACAGATTATTTTTCTTGACTCATATTGAGCACATATTATTTCTGATAACTAGTATGAATTGTTTTTTAAAATTTTGGATTAAAATATCTTGTACTGCTCTTGCTTTTCTGCATAAAAACAGTTGACATGTAACCTCGTGTAACCTCGTGTAACCTCATGTAACCTCATGTAACCTCGTGTAACCTCATGTAACCTCATGTAACCTCATGTAACCTCATGTAACCTCATGTAACCTCATGTAACCTCATGTAACCTCATGTAACCTCATGTAACCTCATGTAACCTCATGTAACCTCATGTAACCTCATGTAACCTCATGTAACCTCATGTAACCTCATGTAACCTCATGTAACCTCATGTAACCTCATGTAACCTCATGTAACCTCATGTAACCTCATGTAACCTCATGTAACCTCATGTAACCTCATGTAACCTCATGTAACCTCATGTAACCTCATGTAACCTCATGTAAACTCATGTAACCTCATGTAAACTCATGTAACCTCATGTAACCTCATGTAACCTCATGTAACCTCATGTAACCTCATGTAACCTCATGTAACCTCATGTAACCTCATGTAACCTCATGTAACCTCATGTAACCTCATGTAACCTCATGTAAACTCATGTAAACTCATGTAACCTCATGTAACCTCATGTAACCTCATGTAACCTCATGTAACCTCATGTAACCTCATGTAACCTCATGTAACCTCATGTAACCTCATGTAACCTCATGTAACCTCATGTAACCTCATGTAACCTCATGTAACCTCATGTAACCTCATGTAACCTCATGTAACCTCATGTAAACTCATGTAAACTCATGTAAACTCATGTAACCTCATGTAACCTCATGTAACCTCATGTAACCTCATGTAAACTCATGTAAACTCATGTAACCTCATGTAACCTCATGTAACCTCATGTAAACTCATGTAAACTCATGTAACCTCATGTAAACTCATGTAACCTCGTGTAAACTCATGTAACTTCGTGTTACATGGAGCTTCGTCACATAATAATCACCCAAATAAAGAAACGTGAGCCAAAAATTTAATTTTAAAAAAAGACACAATAAAAAAATAATCCAATCAGTTGATCCAATCAAGGGATCCAATCGAGTGATCCAATCAAGTGATACAATCGAGTGATCACATCAAGTGATCCAACCGAGTGATCCAGGGTAGGGATCATGATTACAAGTTGCCGTTAAGGGATATGAGGCGATAGACTGTGGTGGAAGCCTATGGCCGGCGATTCTAAATATAAATAAGAAAGCTGCTCCTAGGCAACCGTTTCGTCCCAGCTACTTCGCGAATTAGTTGCGAGGTGGAAACCTACTGTATAATCCCTCTTAGAGGGCGTCCGATGCTTCCCCGGGACGGGTGGGGGGAGATTTAGGACGTTAATTTACCGTCACGGCACCTAGGAAAGTGGACTGCGGACGCTTTAAACGCAGCGTCTTCGGTCGACCAGATGTCTCCGGGCGGGGAGGGCCTCCATCGGCAAACCCGATCGAGTGGTTGCTGGTGGGGGCGCTTCACGCCCGGGGAGGTCTCTGGTGTTCTCCCGCACCGCCCGACGTCGGGGAAACCCGGCGCCTGGCAGGTGTGGGTGGGCGCCAGGGAGGGCATAAGGAGCGCGAGCTCGATGGCCCGCTGACGCCATTTCTTAATGAGATATTTCAGTGATCCAGTCAAGTGATCCAATCGAGTGATTCAATCGAGTGACCCAATCAGTGTACGATAATTAGTGGACAAAACTGTTACTTGACTTGTACCGGGCTAAACCCTATTGTTATTTAAAGTTACAAGGAATAGATAACATTGTGAAATCGAGAATAATTTCAGTCACTAAGCGTATGCTATCTAAACATTTTTTATTGAGATTCTTCACATACCTTGATCCGAAAACAACATACAGCAAGAAATTGAGGGCGTGGTTGCTGTACAAAAGTAGATATCCAAAGTTCATGATCATGTCCCACCGGGCCACACCCACTTTGTCCACATCTTTGACCACAAGCGCCTGGGTGAACATGCAAACCGACCACGGGAAGTTGGTGAGGACGAAAACAAAGCAGGCAGCGAAGAGAAGCGATGACACTTGCTCACCTGTTGGGAAAATACGGTCAAGGATCGTTCATTTCAGCACGAGGTCACACACGGGAGTGTCAGTACCAAGTCATACATGTGTTTGTCAGTTCCAAGCTTGTGGACTGGAGTTCAGCCCCCCAGCAAAAGCCACGACAAACAGAAACACCACCAGCACCCCCTGGTGGATGAGGCTCGATAACCTTGGATGGCAACTCATCTAAGAGCAGGCAAACTTTGAAATTAAACCAGCTAGACCCTCTATTTGAGAAGATATGGGATCCCAATTAAGAGACCGTTCCAAAATATTAGAAAATACACCAAAGAAAGGACATGTTAGCAGTTGTGCACATTGCAGAAGAATAATCCTGCTGTCGATGACAGGAAAGGTCTTTAACGGAACTATCACGAGTAGAATAAAGGACCAGGTCAACACGCAGCTACGAGACCAAAAGGCTGGCTTCCACCGAAACAGATCCAATCGAGTGATCCAGTCAAGGTATGCTTCAAGATCATGCACAGACTAAGTTGAAGCACTGGGCATAATTGTAGAACAGTTCATTTAATGGAAAATTCAAAGCCCCCCCCCCCCCCACTCCCCAAATCTGAATTTTATCGACTAAGGGAAGGCATTTGATAGCCTGGACGGACAAACCTTGTGGAAACTTATGATGACATTCAAGGTTGTGCATGAAGGTACACTCACAGATGACATGCAGTGATGTGCACGAAGGTACAATCACAGATGACATGCAAGGTGGTGCACAAAGGTACACTCACAGATGACATGCAGTGATGTCCACGAAGGTACAATCACAGATGACATGCAGGGATGTGCATGAAGGTACACTCACATATGATATGCAGTGATGTGCACGAAGGTACAATCACAGATGACATGCAGGGTGGTGCATGAAGGTACACTCACAGATGACATGCAAGGTGGTGCATGAAGGTACACTCACAGATGACATGCAAGGTTGTGCATAAAGGTACACTCACAGATGACATGCAGGGTGGTGCATGAAGGTACACTCACAGATGACATGCAGGGTGGTGTATGAAGGTACACTCACAGATGACATGCAAGGATGTGCACGAAGGTGGACTCAGATGCTTCCAAAGTGGAACACGAGTCAGACAAGGATGTCTCTTCCCCCTTCCCCCATTTTTTTCATTTTCCCCCTTGCCGTTGAATGGATGACCTGGGAACAACTGAATGACATAGAACGTGTGTCCCAAAACCAGCAACAAATTTCACCAAAGCTCGGACTCAGCATAAATAGAAGCAATACTAAGATCACGAAGTGTCAGTACCCAAAAAACCAAGAAAATATCCCCGTGGTAGGAAATGCCCTTGAAGAAGTGGAGGCCTTCACATACTTTGGCAGCACCATTGACATAAATGGTGGATCCGAAACGAATGTCAGGGCTTGATTTGGATAGGCTAAGTCAGCCTTTGTGCTATGAAAGAACTTTGGGAATCAAAGGAGCTGACTCTGCAAACTGAAGTCTGAATTGTCTCCCCAATTGTCAAGGCAGTCTGACTCTATGGAGCCGAAACTTGGAGAACAACAGCGAGCATGACGCATTGAAAAAACAATTGCCTTTGAAAGCTCCTGGAAACAAAATGGCTAAACATCATCACCAACATAGACTTACTGGAAAAGACATAGCAATCGCCTATTGCTGAAGACATCACAAAGAAAAGATCGAGGTGGATAGGGCACAATCTTCGTAAACCCCCAGATAGCATCACCAGACAAGGAATCCACAAAGGAAAAAAAAGGCAAAAAATACATGGAGACGCGAGCTAAATTCAGACACACAAATTATGGGATACACCTCAAAGCAACTGGAAAGGAAGGCACATTTTTATTTACCTTTAAAAACCCCGTTTTAATTTGTATTAGTTCAACAGCAAAATTATTTAGAGATTATTCAGAGTTGTCTTTTACCTTTGACACCATTCAGTGTACTTTTAGTTACATGTAAGTACATTTGAACATCAACAATATATATATATATCACATTTATAGGTCAATGCACTAGAGAAATACGTATTGTAGAATTGAGCTGCTGTAGATAATTTAAAAAAAAATCCATTTACACTAATAATTTGTAAAAAGTAATATTGGAAACACATATAATCTCTAAATGAAATTAAATTACCTTCTTTTTTAGCACCGGCTACAATTAGTGCGTTGTTTAACTTTGTGCCCGTCCGACCATGACCTTTGTCTAAACCATAGGGAGAGTCTAGTGGAGACGTTTTCCGGCTGTTGAAATGGGGAAAGTGTCCCTTCTGGCGTGTCAGTGACATGTCTATAGACGGTTGTGGGGACTTGTAGTGGTAATCCTCACTTTGAATCTCCATGAGATGTTTGACCAACAGTGTCAGATCTAGCAGCTCTCTGTAGTTATTTGTCAGTTTGTACTGTCCATGGGCTCTGTGGGATGATGGGGCAGAATCAACACTCGAGCTGACGCTCCCGCGCGTACATCCCACAAAGGGATCCAGGATGGGGCTCTCCACATTGGACCCTCCAGGAGAACTCCTCATGTAAGACTGTTTGGAGTCGACCCTGACAGGTTTGGTCAGTAAAGTCACGCGTCTCCGCACGTGGCTCATGTGAATGTTATAGATGAGCGTGTTGATGCTGATGATGATGAGGGCGGGTACAATGAAGTAGACCAGGTTGTGGAACAGCATCCCGCCGAAGCCGGAGTTGGCGTCGAAAAAGTCGCAGTAGTAGAGGCGGCCGTGGCTGTCGTGGTGAACAATGTTTTTTCTCTGATGGATGAAGAGCCCCAGGTAGCAGAGACAGTTCAGAAACAACACGATAAACACTATGGCATGGGCGGTTTTCCTGGAAGTTGGGTCGAGTGTGGAGAATAAAAGAACAATTAATGCGGCTTTGCGGGAAATAGGAATAAGTTTACTAAAGGAATAGTAAATAAAAGGAAGGTGTAGATTGTCGAGTATGGGAGTTCATTAATAATTGTTGCGACTCAATATTATTGTTTGATTACGTACGGTGTGTGTTAGAGAGTTTTATTAGTTAGTGAACGCTCTTCCCGCGCTTGACTTGGCGACGTATTTTGTATGCTCCTTGTGACGTATTGTCTAGTCTGTATTGTGACGCACGTGTTATTCGTCTGGCAGTGGTGAATGGAAGTTTGTGGAAGTATGATGTGTTTATTTCTGTCTGATAGCGAGCTGCGCTATGCGCATGTGTTTATGGAATGTAAAGCGTGTGTATGTAGCTAGGTATTAACGTTACATATATTGTGATAAAGGACTTTATTTAGTACTGGAACGGCATATTACAACGTGCGAAAGAACTTGACGAATAAACAAATGTAGCAGAAACATCGAGTTTTTAACAATGGACTTTTAGGTCAAAAGGATAAATATGTTTAGTCAATCACTTATTATTAAAACAGTCATAAATAAATCAGCGATAACATAACAGATAAAAAAGTAACTATTGTATAGCGATACCAAGCAGATATAGTTACTATTGTATAGCGATACCAAGCAGATATAGTTACTATTGTATAGCGATACCAAGCAGATATAGTTACTATTGTATAGCGATACCAAGCAGATATAGTTACTATTGTATAGCGATACCAAGCAGATATAGTTACTATTGTATAGCGATACCAAGCAGATATAGTAACTATTGTATAGCGATACCAAGCAGATTTAGTAACTATTGTCTAGCGATACCAAGCAGATATAGTAATTTTTCCATAGGTTACCAATAAACGATACTTACCTGATATCTTACGTATCTTATAGCGATACCAATCACCTATTGCAGTACTGAAGGTCATATTACGAACATCACTCACCTTTTACAGTACTGGCGGGGATATTACAGACATCACTCACCTTTTGCAGTACTGGCGGGGATATTACAGACATCACTCACCTATTGCAGTACTGAAGGTCATGTGGAATCCACAGGGAAAAAGAAAGAGAGGAAGACCTAAGAATACATGGAGACGTGAACTAGAGACAGACACGCAAAATATGGGATACAACTGGAAGCAATTGGAAAGGAAAGCACAGGACCGGGATGAGTGGAAAATTCTTGTGGACGGCCTATGCCCCAGACGGGGTAAAAAGGCATAAGAAGAAGAAGACTCATCTATTGCAGTACTGACGGGCATATTACAGACATCATTCACCTATTGCAGTACTGACGGGCATATTACAGACATCACTCACTTATTGCAGTACCGGCGGGCGTATTACAGACATCACTCACCTATTGCAGTACCGGCGGGCATGGAATGGAAACCTAATCAGAAACAAGCGTACGATGGTGATACAGACAAGGGTCCAGTTGTTGGAAGACACCAAAGTGTAGGTCAGCAAAAAGTGTAACCTGGAAAAGAAAGAGTGCTGGAGGCCGTGAGTGTGTCAATAATATGACGTCATCAAACTGACGACCTTACACATACCCCCCCCCCTTTTTTCTTTTTTTCGCTGGTGCAAAAGCAAAGCAATTACTGTTAGAAGTTCTTATAGGCATGACGTCATCGGTTTTAATAAGATTTTTTCGCTGAGTAAATTACGGCTTGTTGTATAAACTAAAAACAAAATGTAATAATCGCCAAGATCAAGTATTTTAAAAAGGGATTTTAAAGCTAGGGATAAACAATTTATATATGTTTCCGTTCCCAGTCACAGCCTCGTCAACACACGTTCAATGTCAACATTAAAGGCTCAATGAGTCAGAATAGTTTAGGATAAAAGATCAACATCAAGGTCATGGTGAGACAGTGTTTTGTAGTGAGACTTCACGTACATCGAGTTTATTGTGAGACCATGACAGTGTTGTGTGATGAGACTGCACGTACATTGAGTTTATTGTGAGACCGTGCTAATGTTGTATGGCGGGACTTCACGTATTTTTAAGAATATTTACTCTCACCATTACTCTAGTTAACAGGCTAAATTGTTACATTGGAGTAACTCAATACAACACGATCCGTGACGTGATCAAGTTTGAATTATTGGGATAAATTGGGATTTAGAAGTCAATGACTCACGACTGACCCGTGCTGACCTCCACAGACAGCTGGGCGCCTGACAGTAGCATGCTGACCTCCAAAGACAGCTGGGCGCCTGACAGTAGCGAGCTGACCTCCACAGACAGCTGGGCGCCTGACAGTAGCGTGCTGACCTCCACAGACAGCTGGGCGCCTGATACTAGCGTGCTGACCTCCACAGACAGCTGAGCGCCTGACAGTCGCGTGCTGACCTCCACAGACAGCTGGGCGCCTGACACTAGCGTGCTGACTTCCACAGACAGCTGGGCGCCTGACAGTCGCGTGCTGACCTTCACAGACAACTTGGCACTTGACAGTAGCGAGCTGACCTCCACAGACAGCTGGGCGCCTGACAGTAGCGTGCTGACCTCCACAGACAGCTGGGCGCCTTGCAGTAGTGTGCTGTAACTATTGTCGCACAGCTGGGCGCCTGACAGTAGCGTGCTGTAACTATTGTCGCACAGTCGGGTGCCTGACAGTTGCGTGCTGTAACTATTGTCACACAGCTAGGCGCCTAACAGTAGCGTGCTGTAACTATTGTCGCACAGCTGGGCGCCTAACAGTAACGTGCTGTAACTATTGTCGCACAGCTGGGCGCCTGACAGTAGCGTGCTGTAACTATAGTCGCACAGCTGGGCGCCTATCAGTAGCGTGCTGTAACTATTGTTGCACAGCTGGGCGCCTAACAGTAGCGTGCTGTAACTATTGTCGCACAGCTGGGCGCCTGACAGTAGCGTGCTGTAACTATAGTCGCACAGCTGGGCGCCTAACAGTGGCTTGCTGTAACTATTGCCGCACAGCTGGGCGCCTAACAGTGGCTTGCTGTAACTATTGTCGCACAGCTGGACGCCTAACAGTGGCGTGCTGTAACTATTGTCGCACAACACTAGGGCTTAAACGGGTGCAGTTTTTGTCTTACACCGGGTCTGGCTAATTTGAAATAATTTCTGATGGGTCGGTTTTGAGGAAGCAGGACGAACCAGAAGCAAAATTTAAGAGATACATCCATCTTGCTGTCCTCTCGGGTACTACATTGAAGCTAAATGTTTATTTTTATTTTATATTGTTTTTATTGTTGTTTGCCTGCTGAAGAAGGCTTCTTGCAGAAACATTCAATTTATAGAGGTTGTTTTTTTTTTTGTTTTTTTTGCGTCCCTTTTCAGGTTCTCCAATACTTTGTTTCACTTATTTCTTTTTAAATAGCCTGATAGCAATCTTTTACCTAACCTACATGCAATCAGGGAATGAGCCCACAACCTAAAATTCTCTCAACCATTTTATGCTCGCAACCTAATATGCTCACAACTTAATATGCTCACAACCTAATATGCTCACAATCTAATATGCTCACAACCTGATATGCTCACAACCTAATATGCTCACAACCTAATATGCTCACAACCTGATATGCTCACAACCTAATATGCTCACAACGTAATATGCTCACAACCTAATATGCTCACAACCTAATATGCTCACAACATAATTTATTAGAAATGTATGCTCGTATCCGAGGCTCTACTGCTGTAGGTATTTTATTCAAAGGTTGACATTTATGTCAGATTTTACTTCTGGTTGTACCGATATCTAAAACAAGTTAGGTCTACTACTGAGATTCTAATCTTAGTTTCATCCTCTTACTTGTATGATGCCTAACTTTATGAATGACTATACACATCAGACATGTATTACACCTAAACTATGTATCATGCCTAACAGTTTGTATCATTCCAAACACTAAATACGTTAAATTGGAAAATGGTGTCAGTGGGCCGACGAGCGCAAGCTCTTAATGCCCCCCCCCACACCCACACACCCCCCCGGCACAACACTATGCATCATGCCTAAATCTTGAATGACGCCTAACACTATATTTCATGTCTAAGACCATGTGTTATGAAGGATGACGTGTTTTGAGGCACGCTTTGCCCGCCTTCCACGTGCATGACCTCTTGCAGTCGATGCCGTGTAGGGGTGGGGCTAACAAAACTTTCCCTTGTTTACAAAAAGCTGAGTTATTCAGACCCTTATAGAAGGATCTGGATAAAACGGAAAGATAAACAATGCATTAGACGGTTCGAGAGACATTAGTAGGAAATGCCAATAAAAGGGCTGACCGATAGAGAGGGAGAGATTTTTCCTTTCCTTTACCACGAGATGTGCTGTGGGTCATTATTTAATACTTTGTTGTGTGTAGATTTTTCTATTTCCTCGTTTTACATATGTGTGCTCATTGTATTTTTATACACGGTACCGGTACCCGCAAACTGTAAGTTAATGATTTTAATCACATACTTTTGCTGTTCTAATTTAATTGAAATTCATACATTAAAAAAGTATTAATTGCAATTAGCTCTGGCTTTGTGTATCGTATTATTTGTTATTATTTTTAAACTTTGGTATCGTCCTTTATTATGGACTGTTTTTAGAACGAGCCGTAGACAAAAAAAATAAGAGATTAAATTCTCCATTTATAACGGTCCGTAATACCATGTATCATGCATAACACTGCGTATCATCTTTAACGTTCTATTTGTAAATTTTTAACATTTCAGCTACAACGGTCTTCATCCTGTTAACACGATTTTGACCTACTTACGTGCACGACCTTTCACCTATCAACCTAACGTCGAAATATCCTCCTGATAGCCCTATAACGATCTGTCGCAGAAGTCCAGTCCATAGAATTGTTAGGTCCACTACTGCAAGATACTAGAAACATAGTTAAGTTATTTAGCCCACAAAGCAATTTCATCAACATCAGCCAGGTATTATGGTTTAAATATGAAATAGTGTTCAATTTAAATATAAAATTACCTTAAGTATCTAGGTTGCTGAATTTTTTTTTGATTTTTTTTTGATTTTTTTTGATTTTTTTTTTATTTTTTTTTTTTTTAAATAAAAAAATCAGCAACCTAGATACTTAAGGTAATTTTATATTCAAATTGAACACTATTTCATATTTAAACCACAGTACCTGGCTAATGTTTCATCAACATCAGCCAGGTACTGTGGTTTAAATATGAAATAGTGTTCAATTTGAATGTAAAATTACCTCAAGTATCTAGGTTGCTGATTTTGATTTTTAAATTACACTGTTATTCGTCTAGGTATCAGATGGCGCTATATTCTTTGTCTGAATGTATAATGATGCTATATTGTTTGTCTAAATGTGAACATACGCTATATTGTTAGTCTAAATGTCAAATGACGCTAAATTGGTTGTCTGAATGTCAAATGACGCTATATTGTTTTTCTAAATGTCAAGAGACGCTATTTTTTTGTCTGAATGTCAACTGGCGCTACATTATTTGTCTGAATGTCAAATGATGTTATATTGTTTGTCTAATTGTCAAATGACGCTATATTTTTGTCTGAATGTTAAAATAGTGCCATATTGTGTATCTGAATGTCAAATGACGCTATATTGTGTATCTGAATGTCAAATGACGCCATATTGTGTGTGTGAATGTTAAAATGGCGCTATATTGTTTGTCTAAACTTCAATTGCCCCTATATTTCTATAGAACATGTTGAATCCACACAGGTAGGACTCCCACATTAAAACAGCCCAAAGAGAGACGTACCCTAAAGAAAATTGTAACAGGCGTTGTCCTAAATGTCTTCTGCATCAGAACGTAAATGACACAAATATTGCCAAACGTTCCAAAGGCCAACAGCAATGGGGCCACCAAGCACAGGACCAGACGTTGGGTGAGCAGGTAATGATAGATGGTCCTCCTCTGCTCCAAGGTTAGTCCACTGGTATTCCACAAGTTGCAGTCGATGCAGGCGACATATTGTTGATTCGAACCAGGCATGGTGCCTTACCATAGCTCACCATGGGTAACTGGTCACCATGGCTAACTGATCACAATGGGTAACTGCTCACCATGGGTAACTGGTCACAACGGGCAGCTGCTCACCATCGGTAACTGCTCACAAAAGGTAACCGCTCAACACTGAGCACTGCTCAATATGAAACACTTAATGTTGTTGTAGAAAAAAAAAAAATTCTCATTTCTGACTGACAGGAACTTTAAGCATGACATTCTGTAAAGACAAGATGAATTAACATTAAGTTTAGTTGTTAGTATGACAAGAAATATGGGAGGCTGATGGACCGCTCTCTTGATTTCTTTTTACCACCACCTACCCAACCGTTTCATTTTTTAACCCAGATGCTTAAAATTGGACAACTATAGATCTTTGGACAACAATAGATCTTTGGACAACTACAGATCTTTGGGCAGAATCTGTCAAAGCAATCATTATTTTTATATCCGTATTGAAAGAGTTATGGGGAGAAACAATTCTAAACAAGTACACAAGTAAATATTATGACTGCTTTTAAGTACGTGTATTTAACTTAATACGGTATTTATGTACTGAGCTGGACAGCAAGATTATCATGTCAGATCGTGGCGCCCCATGTCAATTTTGTCATATCGTTGCATCCCATGTCATTTTGTCATATCATGGCCCCCCGTGATATTCGGTCATATAATAGCGCTCCATGTTATTGTGTCATATCATTGCTCCCAATCCTGACATTGCAATTAAGCTCATGATATTGCAAGTAAAGTAACGATATTTAAGTATGCTCATGATATTGCAAGTAAAGTCAGGATAATGTAAATAAGCTCATAATATTGTAAGTCATGCAACTAATGAATTTTTAAGGCATTTTATGATTGTGGCAATCTGCTCATAGTGCTGTAAAATGTAAACAAAAGTAAGACACGAGATTGTGTAAGTCGGCTGATGGTTTAGTTCAGTTGATTGTGTAAGTCGGCTGATTGTGTAAGTCGACTGATTGTGTAAGTCGGCTGATGGTTTAGTTCAGTTGATTGTGTAAGTCGGCTGATTGTGTAAGTCGGCTGATGACTTAGTTCAGTTGATTTTGTAAGTCGGCTGATTGTGTAAGTCGGCTGAGGACTTAGTTCAGTCGATTGAGTAGGTCGGCTGATTTTGTAAGTCGGCTGATTGTGTATGTCGGTTGATGGCTTAGTTCAGTTGATTGTGTAAGTCGGCTGATGGTTTAGTTCAGTTGATTGTGTAAGTCGACTGATTGTGTAAGTCGGCTGATTGTTTAGTCAGTTGATTGTGTAAGTCGGCTGATGGTTTAGCTCAGTTGATTGTGTAAGTCGGCTGATGGTGTAGCTCAGTTGATTGTGTAAGTCGGCTGATTGTGTATGTCGGCTGATGGTTTAGTTCAGTTGATTGTGTAAGTCGGCTGATGGTTTATCTCAGTTGATTGTGTAAGTCGGCTGATTGTGTAAGTCGGCTGATGGTTTAGTCAGTTGATTGTGTAAGTCGGCTGATGGTTTAGCTCAGTTGATTGTGTAAGTCGGCTGATTGTGTATGTCGGCTGATGGTTTAGTCAGTTGATTGTGTAAGTCGTCTGATGGTTTAGTTCAGTTTATTGTGTAAGTCGGCTGATGGTTTAGCTCAGTTGATTGTGTAAGTCGGCTGATTGTGTAAGTCGGCTGATGGTTTAGTCAGTTGATTGTGTAAGTCGGCTGATGGTTTAGTTCAGTTGATTGTGTAAGTCGGCTGATGGTTTAGCTCAGTTGATTGTGTAAGTCGGCTGATGGTTTAGCTCAGTTGATTGTGTAAGTCGGCTGATTGTGTAAGTCGGCTGATGGTTTTGTCAGTTGATGGTGTAAGTCGGCTGATGACTTAGTTCAGTTTATTGTGTAAGTCGGCTGATGGTTTAGCTCAGTTGATTGTGTAAGTCGGCTGATGGTTTAGTCAGTTGATTGTGTAAGTCGGCTGATGGTTTAGTTCAGTTGATTGTGTAAGTCGGCTGATTGTGTATGTCGGCTGATGGTTTAGTCAGTTGATTGTGTAAGTTAAAATCATATATATCAAGTTATGACATACCTGAATGACAAAAACACTTGTTCAAAATATTTTAATTAATCGACTTAACCCACAAGATTTTGTTCCATAGATTCTCCAGTATTAAAGACAACTTTGTATAGAAAGGAAGTGCTGTGTGTTTAAAAAAAGTGTTCACATTGGATTAGGGACTTTCTACTTGATGTGAACGCATGGAAAGGTGTGCAGTGTGTTGGTGTGAATTCTTCGTTTTATGTCCTCTTTTTCGTGGGAAGGTACAGTTGGTGTGACTTATGGAGGTACAGTTGGTGTGACTTAGGGAGGTACAGGTGATGTGACTTATGGAGGTACAGGTGGTGTGACTTAGGGAGGTACAGGTGATGTGACTTAGAAAGGTACAGGTGGTGTGACTTTCCAAAGCTGATTACCAAACCCAAAGGAAGTGATCAATTCTTAAAAATGTTGCAACATTGTCACGAAGCGGAGCAAAAATATAGTTTCCAATCACTAAGTGACACTAGAGTATAGATTCTAATCACTAAGTGACATTCATGTATAGGGAAACATCACTTAGTGACACTGGAGCAGGTCTGCACAACATACGGCCCGCGGACCGCATGCAGCACCCAGCACCCACTTTGCGACTCGCGAAGTAACTACATATTTTTTACGATCATTTTTTTTCTTGATAGTTTTCCCCCCTGCCCTATTTTCTTTCGGCCCGCAAACATTTTTCATAACGTATTACGGCCCGCCTTACATTAGGAGTCGTGCAGGCACGCACTAGTGTATTTGGACCCATTACTATATTTAATGTTTCAATACAAGGAAAATACGAAAGTTGTAAGGAATCAATTTAAATATCACTAGGTTTTTAAGATTAAATGGAAGCCATGAAATGGTACAACACAAAACAGAAGTAACAAAACAGAAGTAGCAAAACAGAAGTAGCAAAACAGAAGTAGCAAAACAGAAGTAGCAAAACAGAAGTAGCAAAACAGAAGTAGCAAAACAGAAGTAACAAAACAGAAGTAACAAAACAGAAGTAACAAAACAGAATTCATAAAATACAAGTAACAAAATAAATGTAACAGAATAGAAGTTAAAAATTAGAAGTAACAAAATAGAAGTAAAAAAACAGAATTTACAAAATACAAGTACTGGTCACGAGTTTAGGTAATGGAACTAGTTTCATATCTACACAGCTCTTGGTTTCTTTCTACTAGTAGAATCTGACCACACAATGGTCCGCCTAAATCTGACCACACAATGGTCCGCCTAAATCTGACCACACAATCGTCCGCCTAAACTGACCACACAATGGTCCACCTATCGCCATGCTACAAAATAGTTTTAAAAAAACACCAAAAACTCAAACAAAAACTATTGAACTATGGTCGGTTTTGAACTGTGGTCGGTATTGAACTGTGGTCGGTATTGAAATGTGGTCGGTATTGAAATCTGGTCGGTATTAAAATGTGGTCGGTATTAAAATGTGGTCGGTATTAAAATGTGGTCGGTTTTGAACTGTGGTCGGTTTTGAACTGTGGTCGGTTTTGAACTGTGGTCGGTATTGAAATGTGGTCGGTATTAACATGTGGTCGGTTTTGAACTGTGGTCGGTTTTGAACTGTGGTCGGTTTTGAACTGTGGTCGGTATTGAAATGTGGTCGGTATTAAAATGTGGTCGGTTTTGAAATCTGGTCAGTATTGAACAGTGGTCGGATGAGGCGACAGAAAAACTTCAGGGCTGCCTGGAGAGTACTGATTGGGATATGTTTATAAACACTTGCTCGGACATTGACAAGCTAATAAACACTTGCCCGGACATCGAAGAGCTAACAAACACTTGCCCGGACATTGGCGAGCTAACAAACACTTGATAACAAACACTTGCCCGGTCATTGAAGAGCTAACAAACACGTGAATACAAACACTTGCCCGGACATTGACGAGCTAACAAACACTTGCCCGGACATTGACGAGCTAACAAACACGAGGTAACAAACACTTGCCCGGTCATTGAAGAGCTAACAAACACGTGCTAACAAACACTTGCCCGGACATTGACGAGCTAACAAACACTTGCCCGGATATTGACGAGCTAACAAACACTTGCTAACAAACACTTGCCCGGACATTGACAAGCTAACAAACACATGCTAACAAACATTTGCCCGACATTGACGAGCTAGAGTTAGGATGATTAGGGTTATAACCTATAGGGTTAAGGATATGGTTAGGGTTACTTAGGGTTAGGGTTATGGGCTGGGGTTAGAGTTAAAGTTAGTGTTATGGTTAGGGTTAAAGTTAGGGTTAGGGTTGGGTTAGGGGTTAGGGTTAGGCTTAGGGTTAGGGTTAGTGTTAGTGTTAGGGGTTAAGGTTAAAGTTAGGGTTAGGGTTATGTTAAAGATAGTGTTTAGGGTTAGGGTTATGTTTAGGTTAGGGTTAGGGTCTAAGGGAGAAGGCTTAAGATCTGATGGAGAAGGTTTATGTCGCAACTTTGTGACAGTCTTTATCAATTGGTGAGATGAAAATTTGCTCCAGCTGAATGTCTAAAAAACAAAGGAAATGGTTGTTGATTTCCAGAGGCGACAACACCAGATTGCAGATCTCAACATAAAAAAATCAAAGTGTAGAGAAAATAGTGACATATAAGGTGTCACCATTAACAATAATCTAACATGGCATGAGCACGGCAAAATGCTGTATAAAAATTGAAATAAAAACTTTTCTATCTTAAAAAAATGTACAATTTCGGCGTGAACAAACAAATTATTGACTTATTCTACAGCGACAAAATTGTAAGCCCTACTATATTTCAGTATTACCTGCTGGTGTGGAATAACATCGTCACATATCAAACACCGAATAAACAGACTAATCAAGAAAAATAGGAACATAACACAAACTAAACATCCTTCACTTGAAGAACTATTTGAATATTTTGAAGAAAATTGTCATTGTAAAATTAAACAAATTTTGTATGATACATTCCACCCTCTTCATCACAGATACTTAGGATTAGCCAATTCAGAACGAATTCGTTCTCTTAAGGTGAGTACTGAAAGGTAAAAAAAAATTGTTTGCTCCCCAATCTGTAATAATTTACCAGCGTGCTCTCACAGGGGTCACAAAATCTAAATGATCACTAATTATTAAGTTCCCTGATTGGCTGTTTTTTTATACTAGAGAAATAGTTTAATGTAAATGTCTTATGTTTAAGTTGTTTTAGTTGGAAAATATCACCTATATGTATTTATTTATGTGCTAAAATGTTTATGTACAATTTAACCAACATATTTCCTTGTTTGTTTACAAAAAAAGATCCTTATCTTATATTATTTATTATCCTGATAATGATAGGGGCCGTGATCCAAACAATGCATCAAGTCATTTGCCAGACAATGTATTGAAAAACGTATCAAACAATGTATCAAACAATATATCAAACAATGTATCAAACAATGTATCAAACAATGTATCAAACAATGTATCAAACAATGTATCAAACAATGTATCAAACCATGTATCAAACAATGTATCAAACAATGTACCAAACAATGTATCAAACATACAATGTATCAATCAATATATCAAACAATGTATCAAACAATGTATCAAACCATGTATCAAACATACAATGTATCAAACAATGTATCAAACAATCTATCAAACAATGTGCTAGAATAGTAGTCCTGTAAATGGCAATTATTTTAGAACGTTATCAAGGCCCATAACTTAATCATAAGCCACCTAATATCTCCCTTAAAAAAAGGACTGAAAATTAATTAATTTTCCAGACTCTAATTAAAACGAGCACGGTGGCTGATGTAAACAAGGCGAAGTAATAAGTATACTTAAAATGAAGTATTCACATGACCACAAGGAAAGAAATAGTTGAAGGGAATTAATCGGAGAAAATGTTTTTTTCATAAGCTTTTAGAGAGGGTTATTATCCTTTAAAGCAAGGTACCTCCTCGGAAAACCGATACATGACTGTATCCGCTCATCCTGTTGATGGTGATGCGGTAGTGATGGTTAACTAAGTTAGTACTAAGTCTGTGACAACTGAGTAACTGTTACTGCAACATTAATAAATCATCAAGTCACTTGAAGTAACTAATACTGGCACTTTATTGCACTAAGAACGGATTCACATGATCAATAATAGCTTCACTGATGATGCAGAATATCCATAAGTGTATAAATACATGTGCTTCATTAATTATCTTGACTACTGTTCTCTCAAATATCACATACTCAACTATAGTACATACTGATAACACCATGTTCCAACATGGCTGCATAACATCGTCCGTTAGATCTAAATCCTCTTATTCCCCCCCCCCCTTTTTTTCCCCCCTGATTCTACATAAGATCAAAATAGCACACACAAAGCGATACTGTTACAATGACCAAACCAATTACAATTTAAAAGTTGAAAATTCATCGATTCAATTAGAAGCCACTGATACTTTTCTCTATTGCCAGTCAGTAGTCAGTACGATTCTTTGAATTAATCAAAGTATTAACACTAACGTTCAACACTTCAGATTGAACTGAGGACATAGTATGTGATAATTGTGTATGCTAAAGCGTGTTGCAACAATTTATATGATGTCATCTTCATCTGATATATTTCATCATATTTGAGCTTTTTATCACCCCTTTGAATAATTTTCTTGTTCACAATTGAGATCTTTAAACTGTGGAACATTTGTAATCATATCACAGAAAATTAGTACACCGCTTAGATAACAGTATGGACCTTATTTATTTGGTCATCAAATCAAGCGGCCTTGATAAATTGTCGTCATATTGCTCCGATATTGCTTATCCCAAACACAAGAGTTTTGACGTATCCCTAACACTATAGAGTCGAACTATCTTAATACAGGAGAGTTGACTTATCCCTAACAAAAGGGAGTTGACCTATCTCTAACAAAAGAGAGTGGATTTATCCCTAACAAAAGATAGTTGACCTATCCCTAGCACCAGAAGAGGTGTCGTATCCTTATGTCAGAGAATTTCCTGTGACCAGCACGTGTCATTGGAAGACGTGAGGGGTGGTGTGTGTGTGTGGGGGGGGGGTGGGAGGGGTTATGGAGATGGCCAAACACATTTAAGTGCCTATGTCTCAAGACGCCACCAGCGAACACGGGCCTCGTGTGCCAGCCCAGCCCCCCCCCCCCCCCCCCCCCCCCCCCCCCGCTGTTTGTGCCCGTGGAAAAATACATCTTTTCTAAAACGTCTAAAACTGCGGCGCTAGAGGAATATTGATTTCATCTCCACTGTCTGGGGGCTGGACTACAGACTAGGTCAAAAGTGGGGGGGGGGGGGAGGAGATGGGAGGAAGGGGTAGAAAGAAAGATTTGAAAGTGGGTTGACGTAGGCAGCAGCAACGACAATGGAGGTCTTAAACACTTTACAATAGTCAAATAGGAGGTCTGTCTTAAACACTCAAGAATAGTCAAACAGGAGGTCTGTCTTAAACACTCAAGAATAGTTAAATGGGAGGTATGTCTTAAACACTATACAATAGTCAAATAGGAGGACTGTCTTAAACACTCTACAATAGTCAAATAGGAGGTCTGTCTTAAACACTCTACAATAGTCAAATGGGTGGTCTGTCTTAAACATTCTATAATAGTCAAAGGGGAGGTCTCTCTTAAACACTCTACAATAGTCAAATAGGAGGTCTCTCTTAAACACTCTACAATAGTCAAATGGGTGGTCGGTCTTAAACATTCTATAATAGTCAAAGGGGAGGTCTCTCTTAAACACTCTACAATAGTTAAAGGGGAGGTTTGTCTTAAACGCTCTACAATATTCAAATGGGAGATCGGTCTTAAACACTTTATAATAGTCAAATGGGTGGTCTCTCTTAAACACTCTACAATAGTCAAATGGGTGGTCTGTCTTAAACACTCTACAATAGTCAAATGGGAGGTCTGTCTTAAACACTCTACAATAGTCAAATGGGAAATATCTCTCAGATGTCAGAAAGAAAAGAGATATAAAGAAATAAGAAAACAGTATGCTGCAGGGCCGGCCTTAGGCCAATGCAACCGATGCGGCCGCAATTGGCCCCGCACTTTCATAGGACCCGCGCTAATTTATTTTCTAATACAAAATCTTAATTTTCACTTATTATCCTTATCCTCTACCTAGACTGGGCCCCGCGCAAACCGTTTCGCATAGTGCCCCGCAATTGTTAGGGACGGCCCTGGTATGCTGAATGAATTGGCCACAATTAATATTTGTAGAGAATATTTCTTGTTTCTAAATACAATTTTTGTGTGTAATCGTATTAAGTAATGGAACATAATTGTAATTGTCTGGTCAATCTGATGAATCCAAAGACGGAATCTTGATATAAATTCAATTTCAAATCGCTGTCTTTATGTTAAATGTTTGGCATGTAATTACAGTATCCACAAGTGGATGCCTTCTCGGTTACTTCACATATCCACTTGTATAAACCAGCCCCCACCCCCCACCACCCAATTCATTTTGCTCTATTTATCCCCCTCCCCCTCCCAAGGGCCTCAACCGCAAGGACAAGAAATTTAGATTTTCCTCCTCTTTCCTTCCGGCCCGCAGAGCTTCACCGCCAGCAACCGATGAGCGAGCAGAGTGAGAGAGAGAGAGGAGGATTGGCAAAAAGCGTCCCCATCTCTGCATGAGTCTTTGGACGCCTTCAAATCGTTCTTCAATGCTGTTTTTATTCCAGTGTTTTCATTATGCCGATCTCGGAGCAAAGACTCCACAGCCGAACCCATGATTGCCCGCGCTTGGCGGTTCCTCTAACCGGGTCCAGCGGTTCTCATTCCGCTGTCGTAGATGGCCGAATTCTGGGAGCAGTGAGTCCGTCAGAATTAGACATTTTGGAGCTTTTTGTGGATTAACGAAGCCGGAAGTTGTGGATCTTAGAGTAAACAGCAGGTTGTTTTTATTTTAAAGAAATGTAGAGGATAATTTCTTTTGTATGGCAATATGCGCATGTTTTTACAGTAAGTGTGCCAAAATTTTAGTGATTGTCTAAAAAAGAGACTATGTCTTTTTTAAAGTTAAAATTTAAAGTTGTTTAGAGTATTGTTTTGGAAAAAAAAATGATACTTATTTTTAAAAAAAAAGAAATTTAAAAATAATAATTGTCAGCTTAAATGTGATGCCATTGTATAGAGCAGCGGCTCTCAAACTGTGGGTCACGACCCCTTTGAGGGGATCGAACGACCCTTTCCCAGGGGTCGCTTAAGACCATTGGAAATCACATATGCTCTACACTTATAAGGCAGCAACGAAATAATTTTGTGGTTAGGGGGGTCGCCACAACATTAGAAACTGTATTAAAGGGTCGCGGATTAAGAAGGTTGAGAACCACTGCTGTAAATTTTTGTTTCAGTAGATTATTTAAGGGACTATAGCAGTATATTACATATGGGATATTTTGATCAGGTTAAATAGGGAAGTGTTGCATTATAATATATATAGTTCTAGCCATAGCCCGGCAATAACATATGGCGTTTTCAAAGCGTGAACTTCTCGTCTGCTAATATTACTAGATTAAACATGCATTCAAGTTACGCAGTTTTTATGAATTCCATTTAGTGTATAAGTTTGGACTCGCACACTTTTTTCGCGCTCCTGAATTATATTAATATTCAAATCTCCCACCCCCTTTTACAAAACATCTGTTTTTATTTAAGAATCTCATTTAGCGCAGTTATTGGGAACTTCCTTTAATGAAATCAGCTCCATCTGATAGCGTCAGCTACATTGTTGCATAGAGAAGTGTGTCTTTTGATTGTTCGAGTGTATTACATAGGGTAGTGTTGCAGAATGTTATATAGGGTATAGTTTGAGTAGATTATTTAGTGTACTTTTTAAGAAGATGGTATAATGCAGTTTTTGAGCTGATAACGTTTATTATTTGTGGAGATTATAAAGGATATTATTTTTGTATATTATACAGTAATGTTTAATTAGACTATTATGGATAATGTTTAAGTAGACTAGAAAGGGTACGTTATAAAGGGTATAGTATAAAGGGTATTGTTTAAGTAGATAATAAAGGGTAGAATATAAAGTTTCATGTATAAGTAGATTAATAAAGGGGATTGTTTAATTAGATTATAAAAGGTGTTGTTTGAGTAGATTATAAAGGTAATATTTAAAGGGGTATATTGAAAGAGTATTTTTAGTATATTATAAAGGGCACGGTTTAAGTAGATTATAAAGGTAAGATTATAAGGAGTTCATTATAAGGGCTTGTTTAAATAGAATATAAAGAGTATTGTTTGAGTAGATTTAAAAGGTAGATTATAAAGGTTTGTTTGAGTAGATTTAAAAGGTAGATTATAAAGGTTTGTTTGAGTAGCTTTAAAAGGTAGATTATAAAGGTTTGTTTGAGTAGATTTAAAATGTAGATTATAAAGGTTTGTTTGAGTAGATTTAAAGGGTAGATTATAAAGGTTTGTTTGAGTAGATTTAAAAGGTAGATTATAAAGGTTTGTTTGAGTATATTTAAAAGGTAGATTATAAAGGTTTGTTTGAGTAGATTTAAAAGGTAGATTATAAATTTTTGTTTGAGTAGATTTAAAAGGGTATTGTTTAGGTTTTCAATAATGTCTGAGGCCAGCGAGGCTTAAGATCAGTTTTATGATATGATTATACAAACCAATAACAGTAAATAGGCCGACCGGAAGTAACTTTCCACATTAATCACATCAATACCATCCTCCTTGCCACATGACCCGCATCAATACCCTCCCCCCTATCCGCTCCATCCCATAACCTATTCATTTTACTTCCATTCTTAGTCTCTACCCTTTATGGTGATCCGATAACAACACACCATTTCAAACAACATGTCTCTATTACCACACACCATTTCAAACAACATGTCTCTATTACCACACACCATTTCAAACAACATGTCTCTATTACCACACACCTTTTCCAACAACATATCCACATTACCACACCTTTTCCCACATGTCTCCATTACCATACACCCTTAACCTACATGGCGCCCTGATTGCCACACACCACTACCCTACATGGTGCCATGATTACCACACAACTTTTCCAACAACAAGTCCACATTACCACACACATTTTCCCACAAAATGTCTCCATTTCCACACACCTTTTCCAACAACATGACCCCATTTCTTCACGGCCTGATCACACCCCAACTCCGCTACCACACACCTTGACTACACCACCTTTATAGTTAGCTGTATAATATCGTATGATAACACCAACGTTATATTTATATAACAACTTATAATTTTTTCTAAAAATGTCACACATAGTAGGCTACTCGGGATTAACTGTGTATATGTGAAGGGAAACATTCATAATTAGAGAACATTCAAAACCTTCTGGTATGTCTTGAGTACTGTATAAGACAGGGTGTAAAGTGGATAAGCGATGGTGTGGTTGAGATAGGATTTCCTATTGGACAATTTGGCTGTAAAGGAAATTATGGATGAGGTTGAGAATGCTGGATGTAAAGGAAGCGATTGGCTATTGTTGGAAGGTTGGATGTAAAAGAAACGTTGGTTTTAGAGAGAAGGCTGGATGTAAAAGAAAAGTTGGTGTCAGTGGGAAGGTTGGATGTAAAAGTAGTGATGGTCTCTGGTAGGATGGTTGAGATGGGCTGTAGTTGAATGGTTGAGATGGGCTGTAGTGGGATGGTTGAGATGGTCATTGGTAAGATGATTGAGATCAGATGTAGTGGGATGGTTGAGATGGGCAGTGGCGGGATGGCTGACATGGACTATAGTCCATTTTTGGCTCCAATCACCGCCATGATTCTCGGTCATTGAAATACGAGGACTTGATTTTATTGGTTAAGGGCTAACATCAGCCATACACGCCAAACGAATCTGTGGCTATTCTTGGAAGGCAGAAATGTTTGAATGAGTCTAAATGAGAGAAATCAGGGCGTAGATGCTGATAGCATTTCTTACAATGGAGAGTTAAGGACCGGGTTTAACAGTAGTTTGTGTGTTTCTGTGAGTTGAAAATATGAACATATGAAATTGATCGGTTTGGAGGAGAAAAAAGGGGGGGAAGGGTGTTATAAGGAATTTTATCATTTCATGGGATGAGAAGTCAGATATCATGATAAGGGTTGATGATAGAGGTGGTACTAATGTTATGCGTCATGATATGGGATGATCATAGAGGTGGTACTAATGTTATGTGTCATGATATGGCATGAGAGGTATGGTGTTAAGTAGGTTATCCCTATACCAACTATTTTAAACACATCTTCCATCCCCCCGCCCCAAAGCTTAACCTCAGAAGAACTAATGCCCTTAATTTCCCCTAACACATAACTCAATCCCAACTACCCCACCCACTTCCTCCTCAGCACTGAACCACCCCCCATTTCAGCTACTCCACCCACTCTGCCCTTCACCTAACCTCACACCAACTTCTCCACTCACCTACCAATCCCCACAACTTACCACTGTAATAACTTTCCAAGAACTTCAACCCCTCTGATTGTTAGCCCCACCCCCTCGAGCCCCTCGCCCCTATCCCTACCACTTAAGCCCTACCAGTCTATACCCTTACAACACAGACATGTCCCTGGGTACCCTTACACTCTCCCCCCATTTCCCTTCACAATTTCTCATATCCTCCTTAGACCAATAACCTATCATCTGCCAACACCCTACTTGGTCTCGCTAACCTTTTAATTATCCCCCCTCCATCCCACAGGCTGATATCGATGTATTTAAACTGTTTTATAACTTGTCATTCTGCTTCCCCCGCCCTATGAGACCAAATTCCCCCTTCCCCTTATTTTAATGTGTCATAAACCCTGGCAGTAAATGCCTTGTGTGCAGAGAAATCTTTAAAATATAAGGCATCCAAAAGATGTTTCATGTTTGATTTCTTATCTAATTCCTTCCTTGTGTAAAACGTAAATGTACGTTATAATTATTTGTAGACCTAACATAGCTGTCTCTTCAAGGCCAGTGAGTTCTTTTGAGACCTATCATAGCTGTCTCTTCTAGGCCAGTGAGTTCTTTGAGACCTATCATAGTTGTCTCTACTAGGCCAGTGAGTTCTTTTGAGACCTTTCATAGCTGTCTCTATTAGGCCAGTGAGTTCTTTTGAGACCTTTCATAGTTGTCTCTTCTAGGCCAGTGAGTTCTTTTGAGACCTAGCAAAACTGTCTTTACTAGGCCTGTGAGTTCTTTTGAGACCTTTCATAGCTGTCTCTTCTAGACCAGTGAGTTCTTTTGAGAACTTTCCATAGGTGTTACTGCTAGTTGGGAGTGTTCTCTTGAGACCCATCATATCTGTCTCCTCTAGGTGAGTGTGCTCTCTTGAGACTTTGTCACAACTGTCTCTTCTAGGCCAATGTGTTCTTTTGAGACCAATCATAGCTGTCTCTTCTAGGCCAATGGGTCCTTTTGAGACTTTTGCATAAGTGTTACTTCTAGGTGAGTGTGTTTTCTTGAGACCTTTCAAGGGCTCTCTCTTCTAGTCCAACGTGCTCTCTTGAGACCTTTCCATCGCTGTCTATTCTAGTTTAGTGAGTTCAGACTTTTCTATCACTGTGTCTTTTAGGCGATCTTCTTGCTTGAATTAAAGTTAAACTATTATGACAGTAATGCATTTCACTTTTGAACGAAGTCGTCTCAAATTGAATATTTGTCGAACGAAAAAAAATTATTTCTATTTTGTTTTCCTTTGAACCGATGCAGAATTTGGGCAAGTGTGCAAACAATTGAAAATTTGGGAAAATGTTGAAACAATTCATTATTTGGTCAAATATGGAAACAATTCAGACTTTGGGCAAGTGTGGCAACAATTCAGTACTTGGGCAAGTGTGGCAACAATTCAGTACTTGGGCAAGTGTGGCAACAATTCAGTACTTGGGCAAGTGTGGCAACAATTCAGTACTTGGGCAAGTGTGGAAACGGGAAATAAAGGTGGAAACAGAATAAAATTTATTTCAAATTAAAAATTTAGGATGATGAAATCTTACTTAATTTTGTGCGTTTACGGAAATTGCGATCTGGGCAGAGAGTTGAGAATGTATTGGGCAATTTTAAATTGTATTTAAGCTTCTTTATTCTTATTCTTCTTCTCTATATTAAGGGCCCACGAACAATGTTTTGATAACACTAGCTCCTATGAATGTAGAGGGGATTTGCAACGTTTCTGTGCCTGGTGTTGATGAGGATATTTAACTGGTTGCAAGAGTTACTTTGTGAGGGCATCATGCAATGGTAGGCGGAAGACCTGAGTCAATAGACGCAAACGAGCCAAGTGTTGACTCATTATGCAAGTGTGTCATTTCATCTTACAAGAATATTCAACAGTATCGGGTGTTTGTTATGCATACTATTATGTAGATATTCCTAACCCTATTATGAAAGTCCTGTAGATATTCTTAACGCTTTTATGAAGGTTCTGTAGATATTCTTAACCCTATTACGAAGGTCCTGTAGGTATTCTTCACGCTGTAACACGAGGGACCTGTGACACATTTTTAACTAAAATTATTCAAACATAAATATTCATGTTCTGCGGACCCTCAACGTACGCGTTCCCGGCCCGGGCCGGTCAGTGGACCACCTTTTGAAAGACACTGCCTTAGACAACTTGAAACCTAGCGAACATGGAGCATGTTCAGTCATTGTACCCCACTGCGGGAGTTGGTTAATTGTAAGAAGGAAGTTCCCAACAATTAATTTTAATTACTTGTATGGGAAAAGCTAAAGTTTAAACACAGACTAACAGAAAATTAAAAACTAATGGTTATTTATTGAAATGCTCATAGCTATTGGTTGTCTCTTATTTTGACATTGGTTCTGAAATCATGGTGGCTTAGTCATTCATATTCTGTTATCGTTGAAAGATAGATTTTCTGGTGGACAAAGTGTGACACGTACAAAGTATTTCATTATGCAAGTGTGTCTTTATGCAATTGTGTCACTATGCAAGTGTGTCATTAAGCAAGTGTGTCATTATGCAAGTGTGTCATTTTGAAAGTGTGTCATTATGCAAGTGTGCCATTATGCAAGTGTGTCATTATGCAAGTGTGTCATTAAGCAAGTTTGTCTTTGTGCAAGTGTGTCTTTAAGCAAGTGTGTCTTTAAGCAAGTGTGTCATTATGCAAGTGTGTCAGTAAGCAAGTTTGTCATTATGCAAGTGTGTCATTATGCAAGTGTGTCATTATGGGAGTGTATCTTCATCACTCAACTCCTATGCAGACAAAGTTCTCAATCTGGTTCTTCCTAACTACCAGCGCCACTTATGAGCATACCCACCGCCACATATGAACACACCCACCGCCACCTTTGAGCACACCCATCGCCACATGTTATCATACCCACCGCCACATATGAGCACAGTGACCGCCACATATGTGCACACCACCACCACATGTAATTATACCCACCGCTGCATATGAACATACCCACCACTACACATGAGAATATCCACCGCCACATATGAGCATACCCACCGCACCGTAATAGTTTACCACCGCCACATATGAGCATACCCACCGACGCATATAAGCACACCCAGACCCAGCAGACGTTCAGCGATCAGCAATCTATGCATACACGTCCCTTTGATTCTATGTTGAAAATGTCTTTCATTATTGCGGTGACTCATATAGATGTCTCACCGGATAAGTTTTCTACATTTGAATTTTATTCCTTGACTTGCACTAGGAGTAATGGTATGAATATTCACTCGAAGGGTTTAGTTACATTGCTTCTGGGTCTTTATGTGTTGAGAGTGTTCATGGCTTATTCACTATCCATTGTTTACCGTTATTTAATATATGTATGTATGTATGGCATCTTTCCGTCTACGAGAGACGATAGATTATCTTGTCTCGTTGCAGCTCTTCTTGTGACTAATGAGACCGATCCTTGAATGGCAGTCTCTTGTGCATTAATATATAATACAATGATATAGGCCTACTTACTTAAGAATGATTTTTATGTCTAATTTAATTTCAACTATAAAAGGCATTGTCTCATGAACGTTACGAATAAATTCGAAAAATTACAATAACAAAAAAAAGGTCAAATAATTGAAAGCGGGTACAAAAAGCATGCAGAGGTCATCGGTCTGAACGTTCCAATGTGTAATGTTACAGTAGTAAAGTAACTAAACGCGCGAGTCAGAAAACCTCCTGTGTATTTTTGGTCATACATCGGCAACACTTTGTTTTCAAAAAGACTTTCTTTTCTAGTCTCAGATCCATGGGGTTTGCAGCGTAATTTTGTGTGTTTCACACGGGACTCTCTCGTTCTGTGGAATCAGCATTCCTCGTGCTGCCTTGTAAGGTCCGTATCTGGGTTGATGACGCAGAGTTACAACTCCGGGATGCTGGGTCGAGGGAAGTGGTGGAGTGGTGGGAAATAAGAAACGTGATAAAAAAAGCAAGAAAGGAAGCAACCCTACTCTTTCATTTACAATGATCGTCTGCATTTTAGGATTTTGAGAAGGGATTGGGGGGGGGGGGGGAGGTATTTGATCGAAGGACGGCCAGACACCTTTTACTTTATGTCTGGGCAAAGAGCTTGTAACTTTACATGAGACTTTTGCACACAACGTTGTTTTATTTTTTTTTATTATTTTTTTTTAAAATTTATTTATTTTTATTTTTTGTTGATACTTTACAGATTAAAATTAATATTCTCAAAAGCAGAAAATATCCTACAAAATTATGGGAAAAAAATATTTAACTTTGTTCTACATTCATTTGAAATCTATTATCTTTACAGAATGCCTAACTACCCTTCTGCAATTTTTTATATTTTTTTGCGTAATGATTTTTAAGAAATTTTTAAAAAATTAAGTTCTTTTTTGTGCTTGAAAACTCGCCTTTCAAAGAAGAAAGTATTTTTTAAAAATAAATATTTGTTATCATTTAAATAAATAAATACAATTGGGCCTGTGTGAACACACACTGAAGTATAAATATGCTAACTTTTATATTCTGTTTAGGTGTGTACAAGAACTCATTAGTTATATCAAATATGTACATGAAATATCATTGGCCCAGGAAATTCGTGGCATCGCCTAACTAAAGACATAGAGGACAAAGGCACAGCTCTCTGTGACGCTTTGTCCCTAGCTGCTCCAGCTCTCTGTGACGCGTTGTCCCTAGCTGCCCCAGCTCTCTGTGACGCTTTGTCCCTAGCTGCTCCAGCTCTCTGTGACGCTTTGTCCCTAGCTGCTCCAGCTCTCTGTGACGCTTGGACTCTAGCTGCTCCAGCTCTCTGTGACGCGTTGTCCCTAGGTGCTCCAGCTCTCTGTGACGCGTTGTCCCTAGCTGTTCCAGCTCTCTGTGACGCTTTGTCCCTAGCTGCTCCAGCTCTCTGTGACGCTTTGTCCCTAGCTGCTCCAGCTCTCTGTGACGCTTTGTCCCTAGCTGCTCCAGCTCTCTGTGACGTGTTGTCCCTAGCTGCCCCAGCTCTCTGTGACGCTTGGACTCTAGCTGCTCCGTTGATTATGTTAATAGCACTATCTGCATAGAAGCTACAAGACAACCAACCCAGGGGACACCACCTCATTGTATGCATTGACTTATGGCTGTAAGCCGCAGCAGCCACATGACCCTCGCTTGATCCGCATATCACGTGACGCCATCTTTTCAGTTACGAATCTTCTCTACAATACCCCCTTCCCCCTCCCCCACCTACGAGTCGCATTCATGACACCAAAATGCGCAGTTTCGTGTCAAGATGGATGCCACGTAAGATCCTACCCTCAACTCTGCTGGGCCCTGTTCGCAATCAGACGCAGATTTTCTCTTAATGCTCTGAAGATCAACATTCATATCTTTGTGTAGAAAAGAGAAGCCTCATTATGCACAGCAGACTTTCAGTATGCTAAGTTTCAGCCTGGAGTCTTCACCGGGTCTTTTCGTTTATTATAAAAGACAATGACGAAGGTGGTGATCGATTACTGAAATGTTGAGAGTCGATACGGGAAAAAATGAAAGAGTGTTTGAGATAAAAAATTTCACTCAAGTTAGTTGGGATGATTTGATTAATGTCACTGACACTAAGTTTGGATAATGTAACGGGGAAGAAGAAGGTGTACGTTATAAATCTTCATGGCAGTATAGGAACTATACAGTGTAGGTCTGATTTAGGAAAAACACTCCCAACCAGCACTTCTCTTGTAGGCCTGATCAGTGCAACAACAAGCACACACTGCACTTCTCCTGTAGGCCTGATCAGTGCAACAACACGCACACACTGCACTTCTCCTGTAGGCCTGATCAGTGCAACAACACGCACACACAGCACTTCTCATGTAGGCCTGATACCGCAACAACAAGCCCAATCAGCATTTCTCTTGTTGGTCTGAGTCTACAGTGGCACGCCCAACCAGCACTTCTCCTGTGTAGGTCTGAGTCTACAGTGGCACGCCCAACCAGCACTTCTCCTGTGTAGGTCTGAGTCTACAGTAGCACGCCCAACCAGCACTTCTCCTGTGTAGGTCTGAGTCTGCAACAACACGCCCAATGCATAGCATAGCTCCACTGACCAGCGACACAATCCTCAGACCAAGGTGGATGACGCCTCAGTTGATGAGCAGTTTCAGTAGGATTCGGTTGTTCCGTTTATCATGCTGGGGCTAGCACTGACTCTGCTACTAGCCAGTCTTGTACCGTGTGTTGCCTGTGACCTTCCTAGTCCCCACGGCGCCCAACTAGCAGTCACGCCTCTCATCCCTACATCCGCGTCGGCATCTCTCAGAAAATCCCAACCTCCGCCCTTGAAACCTATTGTCAACGTGACTGGAATATTTGAGGAGGAGGACATGGATGATTTCGAGCCCATCTTCAACAAAGCTCTGCTGGAGTTTTCCAACGACAACACTACAAGTTTCAACTGGTCCGGGCGGGCGCTGGTCGCCAAGCGTGATGTCAACACTATGATAACAAAGCTGTGTGCTCATTTCCATGGTGACAGGAGTCACGTACGACTCATTATTGTTTTTGGACGGAATCAAACAATCCAGACTGTGAACATTGTGTCCGAGGCCCTGGGGATTCCTGTCATTGGATACATATTAAACAAAGGAGATGGCTACCATCAGGTAAGTCAATCATTGCCTCGATACCTGAATGTAAGCTACCAAATGGGTGTGTCTGAGAGTGTTGACCTCCCAGAATGTAAGTTACAAAGTTGGTGTGTCTGAGAGTGTTGACCTCCTAGAATGTAAGCTATCGAGTTGGTGTGTTTGAGAATGTTGACTTCCTAGACTGTAAGCGATCAAGTGCAAAGATAGCAGCCATCTACAAAATGGTTTCGCTTCTACGGCAAGAAAATAAAATGATGAAAAATCTCAAATATAAATTGAAAACTGAAACCCACCGTTAGAACCGGTGGAATCTCCAGAACCGTTGGTATCGTTAGAGCTTTAGTTACTTTGCCGATCTGTGGAAACCATGTTTAAATGTGAAATGGATTGAGAAAAACTGACAGACGGCATTACAGTTTTTACATATTTCAATCATGGAAATACATTGTCAGCACAGGTATCCACTAGTAAAAGTACACAGACATCCTCTAGTGCACGTACACATACATTCACTAGTACAAGTGCACATGCATCCGCTACAACAGGTACATACAAATTAACTAGTAAAGGTACACATCCATAAACTAGTACACTTACACAAAACTGCACAGTGCACAAGTACAAGTACACGACAACACAATACGATCCTGGTTATGTCCATGTTCTTAGTCTACGCCCTTTAACCGAAGTCTGTTCTATGTTATTTCTTTAGATATATTTCATTCAAAATATCCGTAGTATTGTATAGTTTTAGTATTGTATAGTTTGAGTATTGTATAGTTTAAGGATTGCATAGTTTTTTTCTAGGATTACATTGACACATCTGGAAGGAATTAAACATATTATTATTCTGACTGATTCTTACATTCCTGAACTGTTGCTCCACAGAGATTTTAATGAACTATTAATAACGCAAACATTTAAACAAATACATTTGTTAGTATTATTACCCTCTATCACTAGCCAACGTTAATACCATCCGTTACTAGTTAATTTTGCTAACATCCATCACTTGCTGGGACTGCTAGCATCTACCACTAGCTGGTATTGCTAGCATCTATCACTAGCTGGTACTGCTAGCATCTATCACTAGCTGGTATTGCTACATCTATCACTAGCTGGTACTGCTACATCTATCGCTAGCTGGTACTGCTAGCATCTATCACTAGCTGGTATTGCTAGCATCCATCACTAGCTGGTACTGCTACATCTATCACTAGCTGGTATTGCTAGCATCTATCACTAGCTGGTATTGCTAGCATCTATCACTAGCTGGTATTGCTAGCATCTATCACTAGCTAGTAAAGCTAGCATCTATCACTAGCTGGTATTGCTAGCATCTATCACTAGCTGGTATTGCTAGCATCTATCACTAGCTCAGGGGTGGGCAAACTACGGCCCGCGGGCCGCATGCGGCCCGGCAACTGATATTATGTGGCCCTCGAAGGCATTTAGGATTTTTTTTAAATTACTATGTTTTTAAGTTATTTTGTTGAATTTTACAGAATTTCATGCACCGTTATGATTTTTAAAACATTTTTGATCAAATTTCTTTCTAATTTTCTATTTTTTTAAACAGTCCTTGACCTTTGTCATGTAATGCTAAAATGCGAAACTACCGATTTTAATATAGGGAAATGTTTATCGATATTTAAAAATTGGACATAATATACATGCTGCCCCCCAATAGCTTTACCTTTGTCAATGTGGCCCTCCGCACAAAAAGTTTGTCCACCCCTGCACTAGCTGGTATTGCTAGCATCTATCACTAGCTGGTATTGCTAGCATCTATCACTACCTGGTATTGCTAGCATCTATTACTAGCTAGTAAGGCTAGCATCTATCACTAGCTAGTATTGCTAGCATCTATCACTAGCTGGTATTGCTATAAGAATATATCACTAGCTAGTATTGCTAGCATCTATCACTAGCTAGTATTGCTAGTATCTATCACTAGCTGGTATTGCTAGCATCTATCACTAGCTGATATTGCTATAAGAATATATCACTAGCTAGTATTACTAGCATCTATTACTAGTTGGTATTGCTATGAGAATCTGTCACTAGCTAGTATTGCTAGCATCTATCACTAGCTAGTATTGCTAGCATCTGTCACTAGCTAGTATTGCTAGCATCTATCACTAGCTAGTATTGCTAGTATCTATCACTAGCTGGTATTGCTAGCATATATCACTAGCTAACATTGCTAGCACCCACCACTAGGTAGTATTGCTAGCACCCAATACTAGCTAGTATTGCTATCACTCTGTGACCTGTCTTGTCAACAATTGATTACAGTGTGATTGTTCGGGATTTAGTTTGCATAATTAATTCCGGGTCCTGCTGATTTCACCGCGAGCCTCAGTCAGATCGTTAAGTTGACTCTGCCAATATTGACTGTTGCTCAGATCTGATGACATGCCCCAAACTTCAGCCCGCTGTGTGTTTGGCTTTATGTCATTGTTATTTAGTAGTCAGCTCACAAGAAGCCATTTTTTCCTACTGGATGGCGGCATCTTTAATTCGCGACTACGTGAACGTTAGATTGGATTGGTTGAGTATGTTAGACTGGATATTTTGGACAGGTTGGATTGGTTGATTGTTGGATAGGTTGGCTGGTTGCATAAATTAGATAAGTTGGTTGTTTGGATATGTTGGTTGGTTTGATAGGTTGGTTTGAAAGGTAGCTTGGATAGGTTGGTTCTTGGTTGGGTTGGTGGATAGATTGGATGGTTTTTTGGGATATTTTAGATTGTCGGATAAGTTGGGTATGTGGGTTGGTAGGATAGGTTGGTTTGGATATCTTGCTGGGTTGATAAGTTGGATATGCTTGTTAGGTTAGTTAGATGTTTGTTAGGATGCACCCTCTTTTCAAAAGATGATTTCCAGACAGAAATCTACCTGATCATCCTTCTGCACACACACAGACATACGATGGTTGAAATGGCCAGGGTGGTATGTTTTGGTTGATTAGGTCAGGTTGAATAGGATGATTATTTAGGTTGGATAGGTTGATAAGGTTAGGTTGAATAGGATGATTATTTAGGTTGGATAGCTTGATTAGGTTAGTTTGAATAGGATGATTATTTAGGTTGGATAGGTTGATTAGGTTAGGTTCAATAGGATGAATATTTAGGTTAGATAGGTTGATTTGGTTAGGTTGCTTAGGTAGATTATTTAGGTTGGTTAGTGTAGGTTGATTTGGTTAGGTTGCATTGTTTGATTAGGTGAGGTTGGATATTTTGATTAGGTGAGGTTGGATACGTTGATTAGGATAGGTTGATTTGATCAAGCTGCATATTTGCTGATTATTTATGTTGGATAAGTTGTTTTGTGTGGATATTTTGGACATTTTGGGCATGTTGGATAGTTTGGATAAGTTGGATAGTTTAAATAGGCTGGATAGTTTGGATGAGAAATGTTTGAAATGGAATTCAATGTTGAATGGGTGAATAAACGCTATTTTATAGGGTGAATAGTTATTTTTTATATTTAAAATACTTTGGTTATGTTGGAAATGGGAGAAATTTTGAAATATTGATAACAATTTTATTTGAGCTCTGTGGCCATACTGTTGACATTTTATAATTACTTCTTTCTTAACAAACCAATGTAATGTATAAACAAATATTATATTTGTTGGTATCCGTCTGCCCCGGGATTTTCGTTTTGGGACTAAGTCACTTTGCTTTATTTAGATTTTAACAATTGGTTTCTCTCACTCAGGTTTCAACTATTGGTTTGTCTCACTCAGGTTTTAAACCATTGGTTTGTCTCACTCAGGTTTTAAACCATTGGTTTGTCTCACTCAGGTTTCAACTATTGGTTTCTCTCACTCAGGTTTCAACTATTGGTTTGTCTCACTCAGGTTTTAACTATTGGTTTGTCTCACTCAGGTTTCAACTATTGGTTTGTCTCACTCAGGTTTTAAACCATTGGTTTGTCTCACTCAGGTTTCAAATATTGGTTTGTCTCACTCAGGTTTCAACTATTGGTTTGTCTCACTCAGGTTTCAACTATTGGTTTGTCTCACTCAGGTTTTAAACCATTGGTTTGTCGTTTCTTTCTCCTAGGCGAGTTGAGCATCGGCTTTCCTGGCTTTGTTGGGGTTTGAATAGAAATAAATTAAGCATTCAATCATTATTTTACTCTCAGTCAATGTTAATGATACATAGAATTGATGTTGATATATGATGTGTGTAAGCTCATCGGTATTGCCAGAATGTATCAGTTTAATGACACTATATACAATTTGCCTGATTAAATAACACTGTATAAGATTTTCTTTAATTTAATAACACTATATACAATTTGCCTGATTTAATGACACTATATAATTTTCCTGATTTAATGACATTATATACAATTTGCCTGTTTAACGACACTATATGCAAATAGCCTTATTAATGACATTACAGTGTGCCTGATTTTGTGACACCGTACGCAATTTTCCATAAATGTTAATGATTGTTCCGTACGCCATTGAAAACGTATTTTTCAGAAAAAATATTTCGATCAAATTTACCACAACAAAAAATAAAAACGTCAGATGCCAGGAGCATTGTTGATTTGTTGACCTGAAGTCAATAGTACTACCGTCATCCTCCTTCACCTGCTTTGTATGTCTTTTGGTTAGGCGTCAATTCTACTGTCTGTAGTGAACTAGGCGTCAACTCTACTGTCTGTATTGAGTTAGGCGTCAACTCTACTGTCTGTAGTGAGTAAGGCGTCAACTCTGCTGTCTGTAGTGAGCTAGATGTCAACTCTACAGTCTGCAGTAAGCTAGGTGTCAACTCTACTGTCTGTAGTGAGCTAGGCGTCAACTCTACTGCCTGTAGTGAGCTAGGTGTCAACTCTACTGTCTGTAGTAAGCTAGGCGTCAACTCTACTCTTTGTAGTGAGCTAGGTGTCAACTCTACTGCCTGTAGTGAGCTAGGTGTCAACTCTACTGCCTGTAGTGAGCTAGGTGAACTCTACTGGCTGTAGTGAGCTAAGTGTCAACTCTACTGTCTGTAGTGAGCTAGGTGTCAACTCTACTGTCTGTAGTGAGCTAGGTGTCAACTCTACTGTCTGTAGTGAGCTAGGTGTAAACTCTACTGTCTGTAGTGAGCTAGGTGTCATTCTACTAACAATTCATTTATTTATGTGCTGAAAATCAATATATACAATGTAATTAAAAAAATGTCAATTTATTTTGAAAAATAAAGAATCTTATCTTATCTTATCTTATCTATGATGACAGGTATCTATCTAGTCAGTAGCTGTCCAAGCTTATATAGTTAGTTACCTTATTAAGAGACTGTCCGATGGTTCATTATAAAGCATATGGTTATGGAGGAAAATGCAATGTGCATGTAATTTTTTAATGGTATTATAGCTTAGACATTAAAGAAAATAAAGCAAATGGTTGATGAGGGAACACCGTACACTGTGACCGCTAATGTATGCAGTATTTTTAGGAAGCAATAACTTTCTGCATGTTTATATTTTTTCATCTTGGGATTTTAATTTAATTTGAATTTAAACGGAGAATGGGGGGAAAATGACAGATTACAAAGAAATGGGGACAAATGACAGATTACAGAGAAATGGGACACATGTAGGACAAATGACAGATCACAGAGAAATGGGACACATGTAGGACGAATGACAGATCACAGAGAAATGGGACACATGTAGATAACAGAGAAATGGGGACACATGACATATTACAGAGAAATGGGACACATGTAGATAACAGAGAATTGGGGAAAATGACAGATTACAGAGAAATGTGACACATGTAGATAACAGAGAATTGGGGACAAATGACATATTACAGAGAAATGGGGACACATGTAGATAACAGAGAATTGGGGACAAATAAAAGATTACAGAGAAATGGGGACACGTGTAGATAACAGAGAATTGGGGACAAATGAAAGATTACAGAGAAATGGGGACACATGTAGATAACAGAGAATTGGGGACAAATGAAAGATTACAGAGAAATGGGGACACGTGTAGATAACAGAGAATTGGGGAAAAATGAAAGATTACAGAGAAATGGGGACACATGTCGATAACAGAGAATTGGGGACAAATGAAAGATTACAGAGAAATGGGGACACGTGTACATAACAGAGAATTGGGGACAAATGAAAGATCACAGAGAAATGGGGACACATGTAGATAACAGAGAAATGGGGACAAATGAAAGCTTACAGAGAAATGGGACACATGTAGATAACAGAGAATTGGGGACAAATGACATATTACAGAGAAATGGGGACACGTGTAGATAACAGAGAATTGGGGACAAATGACAGATTACAGAGAAATGGGACACAGGTAGATAACAGAGAATTGGGGACAAATGACATATTACAGAAAAATGGGGACACATGTTGATAACAAAGAATTGGGGACAAATGAAAGATTACAGAGAAATGGGGACACATGTAGATAAAAGAGATTTGGGGACACACGATAGATTACAGAGAAATGGGGAGACGGACACATGTAGATAACAGAAAATTGTGGATAAAGGTGAGGTAACAAAAATTTAAGCAAAATGGTGTGATGAGAGAGGATGGAGACAAAGCAAAGATAACATAGAAATGGTGACATAGGGAAGATAGCAAAAAAATGGGGACAGATAGAAGATAACGAAAAGTGATGAATGATAGATAAAAAAAGGAAAAAGGGCATAGGGAAACGGACAAAGAAATGGGGACATTGGGAAGAGAACAGAGAAATTACGACAAAGGATACATGACAGGGAATTGAGGACAAATGATATATGATAGATGATATGATATTTAGGAATACTTTCTTAGGGTAGTGTTATGTTATTAGGATTTATGCAGTGTCAAATACATTGAAACGTGTCGAGAACACGTTTAGATGCAGTGACAAACAAATTGGTACGCTGTAGCAAACACATTGAAATGCATTGACAAATCCTTTGACAAACCCATTGATATGCATGGACAAACACAATGCAATTAAATGACAAACACGTTGGTATGGTGGGACAAATACGATGAGATGCAAGGATAAACACATTGATATCCTATAACAAACACATTGAGATGCAACGACTAACACACTGAGATGTCTTAGTCCTTTAATAAATAAGATGGTGGTTGATTAATTATTATTGTGGACGATCTTTCTCTTTCTGTGCCCCAATACACTGGAATTCTCGTCCATTACACATCCGCAATTTTACGACCAACACAGCCTTCAAACCTGCCCTATGGGCCCATCTCTTTAAACTGTAATATACCGACTCATTCTCACCCCCCCCCCAACTGACTGATAAACAACGCTCGATTCTCCTGGTTGCTGTCCATTGCTAGACAGGGGTAGGTAGTACATGGGTGGGTGAGGTCAAGCTTTTCACAAATTGCTGTTTTTAAATGCATACGTTTCTGTAACCGTTAATTTTTATGTGAAGCACAGTGAGGCTAGCTCTAGGCTGTGGTACAGCGCTATATAAAATCACCTAATAATAATGCTATTAGTTTAGGGCAGTGGTTCCCAGCGTGCGCTCCGCATGCTCTACCCAGGGGTTCCTAAGCTTCTACAGAAAACACCTTAGACATTATTTTGACACACCGTAGAGGCCTAAGAGGCTCACCTTTGGAAACTATTTCTAAAATTTCTTCCAGTCAAAAAGGCTGAGAAACACTGGCAGAGGCGTAGCGTAGGGGGGCAGGGGGGTACAGATGTACCCGGACGCCAGCTAGTTAGGGGCGCCAAAATGTGCTTTGCTATTACTTTATTGATGAAAATAATGGGTTTGAGAGTTGAAAAAAGGAAAAGAGGGCGCTTTAAATGAATCTTGTCCCCGGGCGCCAAACACTCTAGCTACGCTTCTGAACACTGGTTTGGAGGAACAATGCGCTGTACAGATTGGATTGTTTTTCAGCTGCTCAACGGGTTGCTCAGAGTTGGATCTGGGTGTGGATGACAGGCTGGTATGTTGATATGGATATATCAACATACTTATGACAATATAAAACCTACACAATTACACCATACAATAAAACTATTATTATAAGACTGTAAAATGATTATAAAATGCATATAAAATTATTATAAAACTACCATTAAATGATAAACAGGAAAAAAAAGATACATTTTTAAGAAAAGGTCTTATACCAAAATATTTCAACGAAGTAAAGCAGAGAACGTGTGAACATAAGTACCACAATATACTAAGTAAGAATAGATCATTGGCCACAATACACTAAGTAAGAATAGATCATTGGCCACAATACACTAAGTAAGAATAGATCATTGGCCACAATACACTAAGTAAGAATAGATCATTGACCACAATACACTAAGTAAGAATAGATCATTGGCCACAATATACTAAGTAAGAATATATCATTGGCCACAATACACTAAATAAGAATAGATCATTGGCCACAATCCACTAAGTAAGAATAGATCAATGGCCACAATACACGAAGTAAGAAAAGATCTTTGGCCACAATACACTAAGTAAGGATTGATCATTGGCCACAATAAACGATGCAAGAATTGAGCATTTACAAAATATAAACGAAATAAGAATAAATCATTAGCAACAATACACGAAGTAAGAATAGAGCATTGGCCACAAAATTTTAAGTAAGAATAGATCATTGTCCACCATGCAGTAAGTAACAATAGAGCATTGGTCTTAAGTAAGAGTATATTACTGGTGACGACAGACTAAGTAATTATAGATCGCAGGCCACAATACACGAACTAAGAATAGAGTATTGGTCCTAAGTAAGAATAGACCATTTGTCCTAAGTAAGAATAAATTATTGGTCATAATTAACGAAGAAAGAATAGAGCATCGGTCCTTAGTAAGAATAGATCATTGGCCACCATACACTAAGTAATAATATATCATTGGCCACAAAACACAAAGTAAGAATAGATCATTGGCCACCATACACTAAGTAATAATATATCATTGGCCACAAAACATAAAGTAAGAATAGAGCATTGGTCTTAAGTAAGACAGATTATTGGAGACGATACATTAAGTAAGTATATATCATGGGCTACAAAACACAAAGTAAGAATAGTGTATTGGTCCTAAGTGAGAAGAGATCATTGATCCAAAGTAAAAATATATCATTGGCCACAATACACTAAGTAAGAATAGAATTGGCCACAATAAATGAAGTAAGAATACATCATTGGCCACAATATACTAAGGAAGAATAGAACATTGGTCTAAGTAAGAATAGATTACTGGCCACGATACTCTAAAGCAGGAATCGATAACCCTGTTTCCTCAGCAGTCCGGACTGATCAGCCAACCGGCTTGTAAGATTAGCACGGACAAAATTCTAGGAGGTGAGCATAACTGGATATTTCAAGGCTAATGTTCACAAGATGCCAATGGAAGTAGTTAGTTAGCTAGAAGCTTCCAAAATGGATCGGTTTATTGGCTTTATGAACATCACGAGCTGAGTATTCTAGGCACAGCTACTAAAGTCTGCTACTCAAATGCCGTTAAGTGAATTTATGATTTTAGAGGGCATTGAGTTTTTGGAATTCGATTTTTTTCTCCCGAAATAATCAAATTGTAATCACACTCGAAAGTGTGATCCAGTGGAACCCGGTACAATAGAAGGTGTGATCCAGTGGTACCCGGTACAATAGAAGGTGTGATCCAGCGGTAACCGGTAAAATAGAAGGTGTTATCTATCGGTAACAAGTACAATAGAAGGAGATGTTCAGCGATACACGCAACAATAAGAAGTGTAATCTAGCGGTACCCGTTACGATAGAAGGTGTTATTTAGCGGTACCCGCTACAATAGACGGTGTGACTCAGGGGTACACGGTTTAAAAAATTAGTGGACGGGTTTCGTCATCTTGTCGTCTTGTATCAGTAATAGAAAACACTATTTAACTGCATTGGATGTTTCAGTCGACTATTTTTGCTGGGGTCTCAGTCCTAAGGTCTCAGTCCTGGGGTCTCAGTCCTAGGGTCTCAGTCGTCTTCATAAGCTTGAGTCTCAGTCGACTACATTAACGTGGGTCTCAGAGATGGGACATTGTTCACTACATGAAATGTTCTTTGCTTAAATATATCACTCAAACAGATGTTCTTATTGACCAGATAAATTAGACACGAACAATCTGTGTCAATATAATAATAATAATAATAATAAAGTTCATTTGAAAAATATCGCTTCATCCCCAAAGGCTCGAAGCGCGCTACAAAAACAAATGTAGGAGATAATAACTAGCTGGAAAAGCATTAATAATAATTTTCAATTATACATAAGCAAACGTTTCGGCACATGCCTTCATCAGTACAACAAAAAGACATATAAATAATTATAAATCAAATTTACATAATATATATAGATAGATATATCTTACCTAAAAAAAGAGAGGAAAAAAAATAGGAGTTGGCGAAAAAACCAGACAGAAACAAAGTAAAGATGAATGAAAAGAAAGTCACTTGAACTTAAAAGTAAAAGCTCAATCAGGAAAACGACACTGCAGCTACGTAAAATTGTGGATTTGGTTTATCCCGTATGGAGTCAAAGTACCAAATCTTGTTGTTAATTGATTCTCCATATAGATTCTATCCGGTGTGTTACAAGTATACAGAATACCAGTAACTGCGATGTCTAAAATGCCATCATGGTTGGTGCTATTGAAATGTTTGGAGACCGGACAGAGAGCATATTTATTTATGTTATAGAGGTGTTGTAGATCTGTCCCATTGATTATAATCTCACAGGAACCAGCTACAAGCATAAATTCATACCTTAAGTTAGTCCCAGACTAAAGATCTGTCCCAGACTAAAGATCTGTCCCAGACTAAAGATCTGTCTCAGACTAAAGATCTTTCTCAGACTAAAGATCTGTCTCAGACTAAATATCTGTCCCAGACTAAAGATCTGTCCCTGACTAAAAACCTTTCTGCTAGTTTCCATCAGTTAACCACAGAATTATTTATAAAAACTGTTTTACAACTTTGAAAAATAATGCTAGGGGTAGAATTATATTGGCCATATATGTACATTTATGTATACGATTATGTGTTCATTATGTGTACAATATGTGTACATTTTTAGACAAAATTGAAGAAATTAAAATGAAACAAATGACTTTTTATTAATATTTTAAAAATTTAAAATAAGGGTAAAAATCTTTTTGCAATGAACGAACAGTTAAATACTGAAACGTATCTTGTTGTCCTATTTATTTATGTATTGACACATATCTTGTTGCACTATTTATTTATGTATTGACACATATCTTGTTGCACTATTTATTTATGTATTGACACATATCTTGTTGCACTATTTATTTATGTATTGACACATATCTTGCTGCCCTATTTATTTATGTATTGACACATATCTTGTTGCACTATTAATATATATATATATTTAAACATGAAGCATGAGACCATGCACGTCTTTGACGTTTGTTTGACACTAATTTGATGCAGGCAAGCTCTTCACAGCCAGAAGACACCAGCAGAGGTCCTGATACTATGGCCTGTGGCAATATCTGACATCCCCGCCCGCCCCCAAAACCAGGGGTCCTTAAACCGCCCGGGCTAACCGCCCGGTGTAGCAGTGACCATTACGGAACTGGAGCTTGACATCTATGCAGCCAAAGCAGGCCCAGAATTCCCTTTGAAATACTAATACCTTTAAGCTGATTCAATTTTGTTCTTCAATATAAACTGTATTGTTTTCTCCACCCCCTAACCCCAATTTTTTTTTTCTTTTTCACTATAAAAACTATTGTTAAAACTATTTGCCGGCCCCCCCAAACACTGTCTGAGGGAGCGGGGGCAGTGAACCGGTCCCTCGATTAAAAGGTTTGAGGACCACCCGCACTATCAAGAAGTGTTTTTATTGAGGCATTGGCTTCAAGGCTCGAATGTACCGGTTAGTGCGGCCCTTAATGACGTCACCAGAACAGCTTGATTTCCCTTAGCTCATGGGAGTCCCAACAGTTTAAAACTAATGTGTTTGGTGTCTGGCCCCGGTGTAGGCCGTCTGTAACGAGTTGGGGGGGGGGGGGGAGGGGCGTCATCGGATGGCAGGGTCATTGCTAGATGGCTGAGCAAACTAGGTCTTAATGGAATGAAATGGGATTTCAGTCAAAGAAAATGGCCTGCGTGGTTCCGGACATCCGAAAATTAGCGTATCCGGAAATTTGATCGAAATAAATTTCGTCGACGGAAAATTGATCGACGGAAATTTGATCGAACGGAAATTTGGTCGAATCTTTTTTTTTAGTTTATACGTTAAAATTGTGCGCCAAATTTCTTTTTCAACGCATTATTTTGTTTTACTATATATTATAGTGCGTTCAAAAAGAAATTTGACGAATATTTTAACGTCTGAACTGAAAAAAAGATTCGACCAAATTTCCGTTCGATCAAATTTCCGTCGATCAATTTTCCGTCGACGAAATTTCTTTCGATCAAATTTCCGGTAACCGAAAGTTTGATGTTGCTTCATTTGAGCCGGGTCTTGTTAAAGTAGAGGTTTTATTAAGGTTAGAAAGATTCATGAGTTACAATGACAAATATTAATTTTTCCTTGCACTTCGATTTTGTGACAAATATTTAGAAATTCCTCGTTATTCAGAGGCTTTGTTAATATTTGAGACTATATTAAATCTTGGAGGCCTTGTTAAATCTTGGAAGTCTTGTTAAATCTTGGAGGCCTTGTTAAATCTTGGAGGCCTTGTTAAATCTTGGAGGCCTTGTTAAATCTGGGAGGCCTTGTTAAATCTTGGAGGCCTTGTTAAATCTTGGAGGCCTTGTTAAATCTTGGAGGTCTTGTTAAATCTTGGAGGCCTTGTTAAATCTTGGAGGCCTTGTTAAATCTTGGAGGTCTTGTTAAATCTTGGAGGCCTTGTTAAATCTTGGAGGTCTTGTTAAATCTTGGAGGTCTTGTTAAATCTTGGAGGCCTTGTTAAATCTTGGAGGCCTTGTTAAATCTTGGAGGTCTTGTTAAATCTTGGAGGCCTTGTTAAATCTTGGAGGTCTTGTTAAATCTTGGAGGCCTTGTTAAATCTTGGATGCCTTGTTAAATCTTGGAGGTCTTGTCAAATCTTGGAGGCCTTGTTAAATCTTGGAGGTCTTGTTAAATCTTGGAGGTCTTGTCAAATCTTGGAGGCCTTGTTAAATCTTGGAGGCCTTGTTAAATCTTGGAGGCCTTGTTAAATCTTGGAGGTCTTGTTAAATCTTGGAGGCCTTGTTAAATCTTGGAGGCCTTGTTAAATCTTGCAACGGCAGAACATGATATGTGCAAGCTTGAAGGTTAAAAAAACAGCATAGTCACATAGACGTTTCAAGCTGAAGCTTTCATTTCAGACAAAACAAAAGGCAGCTAAAGGGAATGAGAACCTTTAAGGATGACTTGTCTGTATCGGGAATAGTAGCATAGTGATTGCCAACAAAAAATTTTGAAGAACAGTCACACACTTCTGATGTTCGTGCCGGGTTAAAGAATACGTATTCTCAATACCTTCTCTCAGTGTATTCAGACGTGATAGAAATCTTTGTTTTCAGAGTTACGTCCGCCCTCAATCTGACTCGTCTCACTATGGGACTAAACCATTTTCTCAAGCCCTTTGTAGGTCTTTCCATTAACGTTTAACATCAACGTGAGCTTCACGTGTGACAGTCACAATTAGGGCTTCACATGTATTAGTCACAATTTGGGGCTTCACATGTATTAGTCACTATTTGGGGCTTCACGTGTATTAGTTAAAATTTGATATTTGTGATTGATTGACAGAGATGCCTATCCTGTCATATAGGTGTGACGTGAAGCAAATTACCTGATAGATTCAGGGAACATCTTCGTTATTTTGCACACAAAAAAGGCGGTCTCCTCTCTGATACCATTTCAATGGAGACAAATATCAAGGTGTGAGAATCATTGTATTTGGTATAAACTGTTTTGGTGCGCGAAATGAGAGTGTAATTGATATTGTTGTGTTAGTCCTTGAGAGGTGAAGTAAATAAACAAGTGTGTGTGTGTGTTTAAAGGGTGCATGCGCGTATGTATGCGTGTGTCTGTGTGTGTCAGAGTTTCAGTAATCAACCAAAGATATGCGTATCATGGAGGACCCCGAATCTAGCAATTTAACAACGAGCACAGAGACACATCAGATGTATACAAATACTGTCATACAAATACTCTCATACAAATGCTGTCATACAAATACTGTCATACAAATTGTACTCTCATACAAATACTCTCATACAAATACTGTCATACAAATACTCTCAAACAAATTATACGCTCATACAAATACGCTCAAACAAATTATACTCTCATACAAATACTCTCATACAAATACTCTCATACAAATACTCTCATACAAATACTCTCATACAAATACTCTCATACACATTATACTCACATACAAATACTCTCATACAAATACTCTTACAAATACTGTCATACCAATACTGTCACACAAATACTCTCATACAAATGCTGTCATACCTATACTGTCATACAAATACTCTCATACAAATGCTGTCATACAAATACTCTCATACAAATACTCTCATACAAATACTCTTACAAATACTGTCATACCAATACTGTCACACAAATACTCTCATACAAATGCTGTCATACCTATACTGTCATACAAATACTCTCATACAAATGCTGTCATACAAATACTCTCATACAAATACTCTCATACAAATACTCTTACAAATACTGTCATACCAATACTGTCACACAAATACTCTCATACAAATGCTGTCATACCTATACTGTCATACAAATACTCTCATACAAATGCTGTCATACAAATACTCTCATACAAATACTCTCATACAAATACTCTTACAAATACTGTCATACCAATACTGTCACACAAATACTCTCATACAAATGCTGTCATACCTATACTGTCATACAAATACTCTCATACAAATGCTGTCATACAAATACTCTCATACAAATGCTGTCATACAAATACTCTCATACAAATACTCTCATACAAATACTCTCATACAAATACTCTCATACAAATACCATCTGAAACATAGGAGCCATAATGATCAATTCATTGATCGAGGGTCCTCAAAACATACAAGAAGATGAAGATAAAAAAATCCCATACATAAAATTCTCAATGTCCCTAAATTTCTAGTTTAAGCACCATTGTAAGTTTCTAATTAATTTTTGAAAGTTTCGATTTCATAATAAATTCGCCTAAATTCTGTTGCTTTCTGTCACCTCATTGGTAACGAGTCCATTTTGGTTTTAAGCATTTTTCTCGTAGCTGTTTAATAAGCCAACCCCGCTATCGACAGGCCAAGTTTAATGGTAATCCCCATTCGATGTTGTTGCTTGTTGTTTTGACTGCTGGTGATGGGTTTCTCGCCACATCGTCCATCTGATTGTCCTGGTTTGTCTTTCAGGCTGTCCCGTGTCATTGTGTCCCATTTTCCTTCCCACGACTTGAAGGTACTCCTTTTATGAATGTTACGAACTGGAAATTATCACTTCAATAGTTCCGTTTTAGGGTTTTAAATTATTTAAATAACCAATAAACCAATGTCAAATGTCTCTTTATTGAAGAAAAAATAAATATTACCAGCACTCCATTACTAATTACTCCATTACTGAGACTCCATTACAGACTATTCCATTACTAAATGCTCTGATATTAACGACTCCATCACTGATACTCTAAAACATAACAACCGATAACGTCATTTCCTATACCCAAAATAGGTCACAAAATACAAAGCATATAGCAAACGCTACACAAATATTCTCAGCATCAAACACTCACCCACAAACAAAAACAAATCCTGAACAATGAACTATATTAACTATATAGTATTGCTAAATATTGGAGCTTTGTTTAAACCAGTGGTTCTCAACTTGTGGGTCGCAACCTCTTTGGGGGTCGAACGACCCTCTCCCAGGGGTTGCCATAGACCATCGGAAAACACATGTACTACATTTATAAAGTAGTGAAGAAAATAATTTTGTGGTTGGGGGTCGCCACAACATGAGGAACTGTATTAAGAGGTCGCGGCATTAGGAAGGTTGAGAACCACTGGTTTAAACTATGTCGCAGTTAAAGTCTTATTATTTTCTTTAAGTCTTTGTTTTTTTTGTTTTTTTGGAGATATTTTATAATGTAAAGATTTGGTTAAATCTGTGAATGACTGGCATCCGTATCAACACAATGCCTGGAATAGGCTAATGAACTCATCAAAGCGTAGCGCTTTCTGTTTACTAACCAATCTATTACAGTTTCATGGCTTTCATTTCCTTTGATATGCCATATATATGTACATACATAATAATACTTTCATTCAATCACATATACCATATATTTTCATATATATAATATTACTTTCCTTTAATCTCTTATATATATGAGGCTTCTGGTGTGACTTGTGGACTGCTTCCATTTCCGGCGGCTGCTTCCTAAAAATCGTGTCTGCTTCCTAATAACGGAATTTGGTATTGAGAGTATATTACAAATAATTCTACAGTTTTGAAAGAAAGTTTGGCTTAATAATGAGTTCAGTAGCGCGCAAAATGTAATTCCCGATAACTACGCTAAATGATATAATTTTTTTAATAACGCAACTGCATTTTGTGCGTAATATTTTCTTTTAAAAAAATGAAATCGTCTCAATTTAAGTATGGTATAAAAAAAAAACATTCGGTTTAAAAGTGGTTGTGACATCGGAATGTATTAATATAGTTCATGGGCGTGAAAAAAAATTGTTCAGAGACGTATTCTAGGGGGAAGGGGTGTGGCAAAAGTTGGGATTCTTAAATGTGCGTTACTTGAGTTCATGTTTTGTTTAGTATAACTTTAGTACATGGGAAGTTCCCGCATTGCTGTCGCCAATGTTTGGTGGGTTATATTTAGTCACATTTATTCCATTATTTTATGTTGATATCAGTCTCGTTCTTAAAATCTGATTCACACTGTCATTTCCTCCATCCACTATCTCACCATCTCACTGTCTCACTCTCTAACATTATAATTCATGACTTTTCTGTCAAGCTTTTTTCAACTCTCACATCATTCACCTGTAACTCACGTCATCCACCTGTAACCCACGTCATTCACTTGTAACTCGCATCATCCACCTGTAACTTGCATCATTCACCTGTAACTCACGTCATTCACCTATAACTCAAGGCTATCACATGTAACTCGCATCATTCACCTGTAACTCACTTAATTCACCTGCAACTCAATTCATACACCTGCAACTCACGTCATTCACCTGTAACCCACGTCATTCACTTGTAACTCGCATCATCCACCTGTAACTTGCATCATTCACCTGTAACTCACGTCATTCACCTATAACTCAAGGCTATCACATGTAACTCGCATCATTCACCTGTAACTCACTTAATTCACCTGCAACTCAATTCATACACCTGCAACTCACTTAATTCACCTGTAACTCACTTAATTCACCTGTAACTCACTTAATTCACCTGTAACTCACTTAATTCACCTGTAACTCACTTAATTCACCTGTAACTCACTTAATTCACCTGTAACTCACTTAATTCACCTGTAACTCACTTAATTCACCTGTAACTCACTTAATTCACCTGTAACTCACTTAATTCACCTGTAACTCACTTAATTCACCTGTAACTCACTTAATTCACCTGCAACTCACTAAATTCACCTGCAACTCACTTAGCCATCATTCGATGTCCTTATTTTCATCTCTTAACGATTCCATTAACATTTCTTCTAATTCCCTTTTCTACCTCGTCATAAACAACAATGTTCGGTTAGTATGTGTTTGGTCAGTCCGCAAACGGCATGACGGATAATCAGACCGAGTCCAGAGTTTGACCCAATTTAGTGTTGCGTTGCTTAAACACACGTTTATTTACCAATTATCTCGAGCACCATGAGCGTGTTTAAAATAATGGCTTTAACTTAGGATCAGCTCAGTTCCAAGCATATCATGGCTATTGTGATAGCCCAGTGAATGTGAATGTCCCCATTGAATGCGCCGAATGAGTGTGCCCAGTGAATGGGCCTATTGAATGTGCCCAGTAAATACGCCCAGTTAATATGTCCAGTGAATGCGCCCCGTGATGGCGCCCGGTGAAAGCACCCAGTGAATGTGTCCAGTGAATGCGCCCGACGAATGCACCCAGTGAATGCGCCCGGTGAATGCGCCCAGTGAATGCGCCCGACGAATGCACCCAGTGAATGCGAACAGTGAATGTGCCCAGTGAATGTGCCCATTGAATGCGCCCGACGAATGCACCCAGTGAATGCACCCAGTGAATGCGACCGGTGAATGCGCCCAGTGAATGCGCCCGATGAATGCACCAAGTGAATGCGCCCAGTGAATGCGCCCATTGAATGCGCCCGGTGAATTTGCCCGGTGAATGTGCCCGTTGAATATGCCCAGTTAATATTTAGAAAAGAATGTCGGAGAATCATCTTTTGCGCCCCGTGTTTGTTTGTTTTTAAATTCGCTAAGCAAACATTGAAGTTAATTGTTGCTTGCATTTTATAGATTAAAATGTATTCACGTTGTGTGTGAAAAATGTCTATTTTCTACACTTCATTTCTACCCATGACTCAAGGCCGGTGTCTACGTGTCCACTGTAGGCATCTTAAATGTTTTTTTACTTTGAAAATGTTGCCTTTTCTGGCATAATTAAAAATTGCCCCCCTTAAGTAGTTCCACGGTAGCAATCAAGAAGTACCAGCCACTTTGAGAACCACTAGGGGTTGCGGTCTGTATTACAGAGTGTGAACCCTGAACTAGACGGCCATAGTCTGTATTACAGAGTGTAAACCATGAACTAGACGGCTATAGTCTGTATTACAGAGTGTAAACCATGAACTAGACGGCTATAGTCTGTATTACAGAGTGTAAACCATGAACTAGACGGCCATAGTCTGTATTACAGAGTGTAAACCCTGATCTAGACGGCCAAAGTCTGTATTACAGAGTGTAAACCATAAACTAGACGGCCATAGTCTGTATTACAGAGTGTAAACCATGAATCAGACGACCGTAGTCTGTATTACAGAGTGTAAACCATGAACTAGACGGCCATAGTCTGTATTACAGAGTGTAAACCATGTACTAGGCGGCCGTAGTATCTGACTTTACCAAAGTGTTGATCCCTACTATCGATTTTTGTTCTTTCTCCATTAACTGACGTTAATGAAATGTTGTCTCTTGCTATGGATGTGTTGTATCGGAGATGTAAGCGTTGTATGGAAGGTACAAGTGTTTTATGGGACATGTAAGTATTGAATGGGAGATGACAGTGTTGTATCGGAGATGTAAGTGTTGTATGGGAGGTGTAAGTGTTGAACGGGAAATGTAAGTGTTGAACGGGAGATGTAAGTGTTGAATGCGACATCTAAGTATTGAATGGGAGATGACAGTGTTGTATCGGATATGTAAGTGTTGTATGGGAGGTGTAGGTGTTGCACGGGAGATGTAAGTGTTGAACGGGAGATGTAAGTGTTGTACGGGAGATGTAAGTGTTGTGTTGGAGGTGTAAGTGTTGAACGGAAGATGTAAGTGTTGTATGTTTACGTCTGGAAGGTGTGTGATGACGAGAAACAGCCCCAGTTAACTTAGTGCTATTGAACAATTTGACCACTGGTCATCTGGCCACTGGCAATCGATGACCGACTGACTGCCAATAGGCGTTCATATCATGTGACTGGGGGGGGGAGGGGGTAGTGGATTATGGACTGTCAATAGGAGTTCATATCATCTGACCGGTTTGGGGGCGGGGGGTGGTGTTTTCAGGTTGATCCCGGACAGTGGCCACGTAATGGCGATAGGTTCCTACTTAATTTTATTTCGTTGTCTGGTTGGTTAGCTGCAATGACTCGCCTTGTGGTGTCACAGGGTCCATTAAGAATACTGTCAAAAGAAAGTGATCAGGTTTGGAACTTGAGACGAGAGCTAGAGGTAAAGCCTCACAGCGGCTATCTGGAGGTAAAGCCTCACAGCAGTCATCTGGAGGTAAAGCCTAACAGCAGTCATCTGGAGGTAGAGCCTCACAGAAGTCATCTGGAGGTAAAGCCTCACAGCAGTCATCTGGAGGTAAAGCCTCACAGCAGTCATTTGGAGGTAAAGCCTCACAGCAGTCATCTGGAGGCTGAAACTCACAGCAGTCATCTGGAGGCTGAAACTCACAGCAGTCATCTGGAGGTAGAACCAGTGGGGATATACATTCAAAAGTCAACATTGAATCACGTGACTTACTATGATTAGGAAATCAGCTGGTTGATTGAATAGTTAAATTTATTTTTTTTTTTTTTTTTTTTTTTTTTAAATCACCAGTGATGATTTATGTGCTCTTGATTTCATTCTACAAACATCCTAGTGACGTCACAGTTGATTTGGTAAACATATGTACCCATTTATTAAACGTTAAACTAATACTTACTTTTATTAATAGGTATTTCACTTGATAATACTGAAATACGTTAATCAACATGTCATTCACTTGATAATACTGAAATACGTTAATCAACATGTCATTCACTTGATAATACTGAAATACGTTAATCAACATGTCATTCACTTGATAATACTGAAATACGTTAATCAACATGTCATTCACTTGATAATACTGAAATACGTTAATCAACATGTCATTCACTTGATAATACTGAAATACTTTAATCAACATGTCATTCACTTGATAATACTGAAATACTTTAATCAGCATGTCATTCACTTGATAATACTGAAATACTTACGTTTATCAATAGGTTATGACAGGATAATACTGAAATAGGAAGTATGATATCTATATAATAATCTTGAGGAATTCGAATTTACAAATCTTCAAGCAGACACTAAAATTTGCTTATACAGTGTATTAAGTTTGTTGTGTCTGCGACACTAATCCATCAACAATGATTCGTAATGTGTCGACGACACTAATCCATCTGTTGGTTCAGTTTCGACACTAATCCATCTGTTGGTTCAGTTTCGACACTAATCCATCTGTTGGTTCAGTTTCGACACTAATCCATCTGTTGGTTCAGTTTCGACACTAATCCATCTGTTGGTTCAGTTTCGACACTAATCCATCTGTTGGTTCAGTTTCGACACTAATCCATCTGTTGGTTCAGTTTCGACACTAATCCATCTGTTGGTTCAGTTTCGACACTAATCCATCTGTTGGTTCAGTTTCGGCACTAATCCATCTGTTGGTTCAGTTTCGACACTAATCCATCTGTTGGTTCAGTTTCGACACTAATCCATCTGTTGGTTCAGTTTCGACACTAATCCATCTGTTGGTTCAGTTTCGACACTAATCCATCTGTTGGTTCAGTTTCGACACTAATCCATCTGTTGGTTCAGTTTCGACACTAATCCATCTGTTGGTTCAGTTTCGACACTAATCCATCTGTTGGTTCAGTTTCGACACTAATCCATCTGTTGGTTCAGTTTCGACACTAATCCATCTGTTGGTTCAGTTTCGACACTAATCCATCTGTTGGTTCAGTTTCGACACTAATCCATCTGTTGGTTCAGTTTCGGCACTAATCCATCTGTTGGTTCAGTTTCGACACTAATCCATCTGTTGGTTCAGTTTCGACACTAATCCATCTGTTGGTTCAGTTTCGACACTAATCCATCTGTTGGTTCAGTTTCGACACTAATCCATCTGTTGGTTCAGTTTCGACACTAATCCATCTGTTGGTTCAGTTTCGACACTAATCCATCTGTTGGTTCAGTTTCGACACTAATCCATCTGTTGGTTCAGTTTCGACACTAATCCATCTGTTGGTTCAGTTTCGACACTAATCCATCTGTTGGTTCAGTTTCGACACTAATCCATCTGTTGGTTCAGTTTCGACACTAATCCATCTGTTGGTTCAGTTTCGACACTAATCCATCTGTTGGTTCAGTTTCGACACTAATCCATCTGTTGGTTCAGTTTCGGCACTAATCCATCTGTTGGTTCAGTTTCGACACTAATCCATCTGTTGGTTCAGTTTCGACACTAATCCATCTGTTGGTTCAGTTTCGACACTAATCCATCTGTTGGTTCAGTTTCGACACTAATCCATCTGTTGGTTCAGTTTCGGCACTAATCCATCTGTTGGTTCAGTTTCGACACTAATCCATCTGTTGGTTCAGTTTCGACACTAATCCATCTGTTGGTTCAGTTTCGACACTAATCCATCTGTTGGTTCAGTTTCGACACTAATCCATCTGTTGGTTCAGTTTCGACACTAATCCATCTGTTGGTTCAGTTTCGACACTAATCCATCTGTTGGTTCAGTTTCGACACTAATCCATCTGTTGGTTCAGTTTCGACACTAATCCATCTGTTGGTTCAGTTTCGACACTAATCCATCTGTTGGTTCAGTTTCGACACTAATCCATCTGTTGGTTCAGTTTCGGCACTAATCCATCTGTTGGTTCAGTTTCGACACTAATCCATCTGTTGGTTCAGTTTCGACACTAATCCATCTGTTGGTTCAGTTTCGACACTAATCCATCTGTTGGTTCAGTTTCGACACTAATCCATCTGTTGGTTCAGTTTCGACACTAATCCATCTGTTGGTTCAGTTTCGACACTAATCCATCTGTTGGTTCAGTTTCGACACTAATCCATCTGTTGGTTCAGTTTCGACACTAATCCATCTGTTGGTTCAGTTTCGGCACTAATCCATCTGTTGGTTCAGTTTCGACACTAATCCATCTGTTGGTTCAGTTTCGACACTAATCCATCTGTTGGTTCAGTTTCGACACTAATCCATCTGTTGGTTCAGTTTCGACACTAATCCATCTGTTGGTTCAGTTTCGGCACTAATCCATCTGTTGGTTCAGTTTCGACACTAATCCATCTGTTGGTTCAGTTTCGACACTAATCCATCTGTTGGTTCAGTTTCGACACTAATCCATCTGTTGGTTCAGTTTCGACACTAATCCATCTGTTGGTTCAGTTTCGACACTAATCCATCTGTTGGTTCAGTTTCGACACTAATCCATCTGTTGGTTCAGTTTCGACACTAATCCATCTGTTGGTTCAGTTTTAAATAAAGTCTTGTTTTCTCGGTAAAACATCAAACGGGAAAACTGGTCCTGTCTGACAGACTCAAGCAAAGAATATGCATTAAGAGCACCAAGTACCAGCTGTATGTCAGGTTAAGAGCACCATGTATCATATATATGTCAGATTAAGAGCAACCCCCAGTGCATGATACCCTCACACAGTTACTCTTGTAACCAGTGAAATATCCTCATCCACACCAGGCACAGAGACATTGCAAATCCCATCAACATTCATAGGAGCCATAATGATCAATAAATTGATCGTGGGCCCTTAATATATAGAAGAAGAAGAAGATATATGTCAGATTAAGAGCACCCTGTACCAGCTATATGTCAGGTATATACCCGATTAAGAGCACCGTGTATCAGCTATATGTCAGATGAAGCGCAACATGTACCAGCTATACGTCATATTAAGAGCACCATGTTCCAGCTAAATGTCAAATTAAAAGTACCATGTACCAGCTAAATGACAGATTAGGAGCAACATGTATCAGCTATATACACGAGTAAGAGCACCATGTAAGAGCTATACGTCAGATGAAGAGCATCGTGAAACGGCTACATACCAGATTAGGAGCACCATGTAAGAGCTACATACCAGATTAGGAGCACCATGTAAGAGCTACATACCAGATTAGGAGCACTACGTGCTTGCTGTATTTCATAACGTATTCAAAAAGCACCGAACATTGTCAAGTGGCCCATTGGTTAAACTTAGGGAACTACATTCCTTGTAACTAGACTAGTTGTTGGGGATACACTGTTTATATGGTGTTATTGTGTTACACGTATCACTGTTTATTGTGACATTACTGAAGTTACTAGACAAAACATCCATTCAAGTAACGCAGTTTATAAAAAATCATTCTTCACACACCCCATCCGGTTTGCAACCGCACATATTCTTTCACGCAACATAACACTATTCCTATTATAATGACCTTCTCACTATACCGTAAATTTATTTCAAAAACTATTTCAGATAAACATAAGAAAATATGACGTACCAAACGCACTTGCGATTATTTTTATTTTTTCAAAAAAAAAAAAAAAGAATCTCACTATCGCAGTTATCGGAAATTGTCGACATCTTCCTCTTAGAAAACAGGAACAACTGATTTTGGCGGTGTGGGGCTAAAAATTTGAAAAATTGTGTTGTCATCGGTAACAAGTCTGTGTGCCAAGATTTAACTCGATAGGTTGACGGGGAGTGGGTCATTTAGCCGTCAGAAGATTCTGCCCCCCACCCAACCAGCCAGGCAGCCACCCACGAAGTTAATTTCAAGAATTTAAAAAAAGATAAAAATATGATTTCTATGTAAGTCTTTTAATACAAACTTTTGCTGAATCGATATTTGTTTTAAAAAATAATGTTTAATTTTTTTTTTTTTTTGGTTTTTTTGTTTGGAGAATATCAGAATTTTAAGTAAAAACATTTGATGAATGTATAGAGGCATTTGTCAACTTTATTTTTATTTTACGCATTGCGACAAAACTGGTTAGTTCATGGGACAAAATGATTTATTTTTTTTTGTTGTTCTACTTTATTAAGTATTAATTAATTATAGGCCAAACATTTCGATGTCGAATCATCATCCCGTTTGACTAAATACATTTGAATTTCTCAATATGCCCAGCCCGACCTATAAAGACAACTCCATTTTCAAAAAGAAAGAAATCTGTACGGGGTTTGAAAAAATAAAATCTATACGTTATTTTGTCTATCTTATTTTATCTATGTTATTTGAGCTATAGGATATTTAATCTGTATGTTATTTATCGATAGGCGTTTTTTATCTATTGGCTATTTTATCTATAGGTTATTTTAGCTATAGATTGTTAGATCTTCCGGTATAGGTTATTTTATCCATATGTTATTTGGTCTATATGTTGTTTGATCTATAAATTATTCACTCTACAAGTTATTTTATCCATCGGTTATTTTACCCATAGGTTATTTTAACCATCGGTTATTTTACCCATCGGTTATTTTATCCATAGGTTTTTTTATCCATAGGTTATTTTATCCATAGGTTATTTTATCTATAGGTTATTTTATCAATAGGTTATTTTGTCTATAGGTTATTTTATCCATAGGTTATTTTATCCATAGGTTATTTTATCCATATGTTATTTGGTCTATATGTTGTTTGATCTATAAATTATTCGCTCTATAAGTTATTTTACCCATCGGTTATTTTATCCATAGGTTATTTAATCCATCGGTTATTTTACCCATCGGTTATATTATCCATAGGTTATTTTATATATAATTATCTGACATTGCTGCCCTAACTCTTATCCCAGACATCCTATCCTCTACACTTCTGCATCTAGCCACTAGCCGAATCGAGCAGTCGACAGCAAATGGATAGCGTTAATGGCGACATGACCACGTGACTTGGTAGCGTTACTTGTTATTGCCTTTCAAGCAATGCCGTTCTGACTAAATAGACTCAAGGGCCGAATCTCTGGCGTCTCATCCCTGCGATATAATCACATTCTCCACCCTGAAAAAAAACCCAGTTCTCAGCATTTTGATGTGCTGAAATCTTTTGGTTAGAAAAGCATAGTTGTCGATATGTCGGTCAGATATTATTGGTTAGAAATTTCTTTTCAAGATCCTAGTAAGGAATTTATTGGTTTAGAGCGGTGGTTCGCAACCTGTGCTCCCCTCCTAAGGGCTCCGTGTGCACTTCTCAGGGGCTCATCTGCCACTCCTAAAAACATTTAACTAAGTGGCTCCCCCATTGAAATATATTCTAAAAAAGGCTCCACGCGTTAAAAAAAAGTTTGGGAACCTCTGGTTTAGAGAGTATGATTTCCGAGATGTTGTAAAGTAATTTATACTTAGAGAGGAAAGTTTCAAGATATAAGTAAGTAATTTATTGGTTAGAGATAACATAATCAAGATCTAAGAAGTAATTTATTGGTTAGAGATAACATAACCAATATCTAAGAAGTAATTTATTGGTTAGAGATAACATAATCAAGATCTAATTAAGTAATTTATTGGTTAGAGATAACATAATCAATATCTAAGAAGTAATTTATTGGTTAGAGATAAAATAATCAATATCTAAGAAGTAATTTATTGGTTAGAGATAACATAATCAAGATCTAAGTAAGTTATTTATTGGTTAGAGATAACATAATCAAGATCTAAGTAAGTAATTTATTGGTTAGAGATAACATAATCAAGATCTAAGTAAGTAATTTATTGGTTAGAGATAACATAATCAAGATCTAAGTAAGTTATTTATTGGTTAGAGATAACATAATCAAGATCTAAGTAAGTAATTTATTGGTTAGAGATAACAAAATCAAGATCTAAGTAAGTAATTTATTGGTTAGAGATAACAAAATCAAGATCTAAGTTATTGGTTAGAGATAACAAAATCAAGAGCTAAGAAATAATTTATTGGTTAGAGATAATAAAATCAAGATCTAAGTAAGTAATTTATTGGTTAGAGATAACAAAATCAAGATCTAAGTAAGTAATTTATTGGTTAGAGATAACAAAATCAAGATCTAAGTAAGTAATTTATTGGTTAGAGATAACAAAATCAAGAGCTAAGAAATAATTTATTGGTTAGAGATAACAAAATCAAGATCTAAGTAAGTAATTTATTGGTTAGAGATAACAAAATCAAGATCTAAGTAAGTAATTTATTGGTTAGAGATAACAAAATCAAGATCTAAGTAAGTAATTTATTGGTTAGAGATAACAAAATCAAGATCTAAGTAAGTAATTTATTGGTTAGCGATAACAAAATCAAGAGCTAAGAAGTAATTTATTGGTTAGAGATAACAAAATCAAGATCTAAGTAAGTAATTTATTGGTTAGAGATAACAAAATCAAGATCTAAGTATGTAATTTATTGGTTAGAGATAACATAATCAAGATCTAAGTAAGTAATTTATTGGTTAGAGATAACAAAATCAAGATCTAAGTTATTGGTTAGAGATAACAAAATCAAGAGCTAAGAAATAATTTATTGGTTAGAGATAACAAAATCAGGATCTAAGTAAGTAATTTATTGGTTAGAGATAACAAAATCAAGATCTAAGTAAGTAATTTATTGGTTAGAGATAACAAAATCAGATCTAAGTAAGTAATTTATTGGTTAGAGATAACAAAATCAAGATCTAAGTAAGTAATTTATTGGTTAGAGATAACAAAATCAAGATCTAAGTAAGTAATTTATTGGTTAGAGATAACAAAATCAAGATCTAAGTAAGTAATTTATTGGTTAGAGATAACAAAATCAAGAGCTAAGAAATAATGTATTGGTTAGAGATAACAAAATCAAGATCTAAGTAAGTAATTTATTGGCTTGAAATAACAGTTTTCAATATATTTTCACGGAATTTACTGGCTAAAAAAGTACAGCTTCAAGATGTTAGTAAGGAAACTCTCTTGCTGTCTGGTGTCAGACGATGATGAGGAAAGGGAAGGTAACTCTTAGTTCAGAATTGGGTACCTAATCACTCATTTCGGGGCTATATTGTGACGTCTGTAGCCGCGAGATGGCCCTTCATCTGTAAGAGTACGCCCGTCAGCGCGGGACGTGATTTCATTGCTGATATGTTGCGGGCGGAGTGAGGGGAACCGAGTCTAAAACATGAGGGTTTAAGTATCGTGCAAAGTAAATGAGTAAAGTAACCGGTTCAAGTAACAGCTGTGTTGAGGGAGTAAAAAAAAAAAAAGGAACCAGCTTTAAAAGAAAACAAGTTTCAAGCGGGGACAAAGAAAAGGCAAATGTAAAGAAAAGACTTTTTTCTCCTTAAATAATGACTTTAAGTCGCTGTGTAAAGCAAGGAGGCCGTGGAGGGGGGGGGTGGTGTCCGTGAAGAGGGGGTTCAATGAAAGAGGTCAGTAAAGGAGGGTTGGTGAAGGAGGGTCAGTGAACGGGGTTCAGTGAAGAGGGGTCAGTGAAGAGGGTCAGTGAAGGAGGATCAATGAAGAGGTCAGTGAAGAAGGGTCAGTGAAGAAGGGTCAGTGAAGGAGGGTTAGTGAAGGGGGTTCAGTGAAGAAGTGTCAGTGAAGGAGGGTCAGTGAAGGGGGTTCAGTGAAGAAGGGTCAGTGAAGGAGGGTCAGTGAAGGGGGTTCAGTGTGTGTGTGGGGGGTGGTCCGTGAAGATGATCAAAGTTTTCATGAGCTGCTTCTCTATCTTGCAATTGTATTACCTGTATTTAAAAACATATTCTCAAAAGGGTTCGTTTCCTTAATCCGACAGGCAAGGGGGCCATAAAAAACATTTTTAAAAAAGTCAGTAAGCAAAGAAAAGCTATACCAAAGCCAGTGTTACTAACAATATTCAATTTAAATATACTATTTTATTTCAATAAACATACGAATTAAAATACATAACAGAAAAACTATATCATTGTATTTAGCACAGCAATTTAGAAGGTTCACTCCTAAAAAATACAAACATTAATTTGCATAAACACAATTCTATAAAGGTTAGTATATGTTAGGAAATATAGCAAAAGCTCTCTCTCTCTCTTTAAAACAATCTTTTGGTCTCTATATTACAGTATATTGGTCTTTAAATAACAATCTTTTGGTCTTTATATTATGTTTGATCTTTATATAACAATCCTTTGGTCTCTATATTACAGTCTTTTGATCTCTATAAAACAATCTTTTGATCTCTATATATCAATCTTTTGGTCTCTATATAACAATCTTTTCGTCTCTATATAAAAATCTTTTCGTCTCTATATAACAATCTTTTCGTCTCTATATAACAATCTTTTCGTCTCTATATTTCAATGTTTGGGGATTTAGGTATTTTAAGAGGAAAAAAAATACTCAATTTAATTTAAAGAACAACATAGAACAGTAAAAGAGATGACAATTTCAGGTCATAGAACAGTAAAAGAGATGAAAATTTCAGGTCATAGAACAGTAAAAGAGATGAAAATTTCAGGTCATAGAACAGTAAAAGAGATGACAATTTCAGGTCATAGAACAGTAAAAGAGATGAAAATTTCAGGTCATAGAACAGTAAAAGAGATGAAAATTTCAGGTCATAGAACAGTAAAAGAGATGAAAATTTAAAGTCATAGAACAGTAAAAGAGATGACAATTTCAGGTCATAGAACAGTAAAAGAGATGACAATTTCAGGTCATAGAACAGTAAAATAGGACAATTTCAGGTCATAGGACAGTAAAAGAGATGACAATTTCAGGTCATAGAACAGTAAAAGAGATGACAATTTCAGGTCATAGAGCAGTAAAAGAGATGACAATTTCAGGTCATAGAACATTAAAAGAGATGACAATTTCAGGTCATAGAACATTAAAAGAGATGACAATTTCAGGTCATAGAACAGTAAAGGAGATTACAATTTCAGGTCATAGAACAGTAAAAAAGATTATAATTTCAGGTCATATAACAGTAAAAGAGATGACAATTTCAGGTCATAGAACAGTAAAAGAGATGACAATTTCAGGTCATATAACAGTAAAAGAGATGACAATTTCAGGTCATAGAACAGTAAGCTAGATTTGCATTTTCCTGTCATAAAATTTTAAGATAGAATACATGCTCATATCATAGAATAGTAAGTTAAAATACAATTTCATACCCTTGGTCTTTTGTAAATGTAAATTAAAAGAATTTTTTTTTTTTAAATCTGAACTAATTTTTCAAAGTCGTTATTGTTATATTTTGTTTTCAAACTGACACATACAAAATATTAACATTTGTTTAAAAAATTACATAATTAACAAAAAAAACATGGATAGCTTAAACTCACATGGATCGGTTAAAAACACGTGGATACATCGCTCTCACACATATGTCATCAACAAAAATATGTCATATATCGTTTGCAGCAATTCATAAAACAAATGTCATCGACTAAAGACTAACACAAATGTCATCAACTAAACCATAACAGAAATTTAATGTCATCAACTAAACCATAACAGAAAGTCATCAACTAAACAATAACACAAATGTCATCAACTAAACCATAACAGAAATTTAATGTCATCAACTAAACCATAACACAAAGTCATCAACTAAACGATAACACAAATGTCATCAGCTAAACCACAACACAAATGTCATCAACTAAACCATAGCAAAAATGTCATCAACTAAACCACAATACAAATGTCATCGACTAAACAATCACACAAATGTCATCAACTAAAACTTTACACCAATGTCATCAACTAAACCACGACACACTAGTGTTTGATCATACAGACATAAACTCAGTCAGAGCGTCCCTCTCTGGGGGATTACAGTTCGATCCTGGACTTGAGCACAGTGACCCGCACGTGCCTTAGCATGGGCAGGCCCGTCTTCCGGTCCTGTAATCAGATGACAGAATAGAAGGCACCGGACACTTGGAGGGCTGGCAAGATGAAGACCCAGAGATTCACCACAGTGGAGCAAAAAATATGTGGGAATTGTTCGGATGTAAGATGGCACACTAAGCAGTAAATTAATCTGTCAAACCTCAGACACTTCAATGAAATTAATGTATATGACCTTACATGAACCAACGCCACTAAAAAGTAATAATATCCCCCCCCCCCCCCCCCCCCATAAAAAAGTATTTAATTTTTTAAAGATGTAGTAACTAAAGATACAAAAACCCGAAAATAATACAGAATAAGGCTTCTAAAGTGATAACATTATAAACCTATAAGCAGTGGCGTAGACAGGGTGGTGTGGATTGGGCGGACCGCCACAGGAGGCGCTTTTTTATGGGGGGCGGACAATTCGGCCAATCGCAGGGTTTTTCCGTGAAAAGGGGGCGTTAAAATTATCGAGCCCGCACCGGGTGGCACTAACCCAAGCTACGCGAATGCCATGAAGGATTGATAACATCATAAGACATTAAGGGTTGATAACATCAGAAGCCATTAAAGGTTGAAAACATCATAAGCCATTAAGGGTTGATAGCATAATAAGTCATTAAGGGTTGATAACATCATAAGCCATTAAAGGTTGATAACATCATAAACCATGAAGGGTTGATAACATCATAAGCCATGAAGGGTTGATAACATCATAAGTCATTAAGGGTTGATAACATCATAAGACATTTAGGGTTGATAACATCATAAGTCATTAAGGGTTGATAACATCATAAGTCATTAAGGGTTGATAACATCATAAACCATGAAGGGTTGATAACATCATAAACCATGAAGGGTTGATAACATCATAAGCCATGAAGGGTTGATAACATCATATGTCATTAAGGGTTGATAACATCATAAGTCATTAAGGGTTGATAACATCATAAGTCATTAAGGGTTGATAACATCATAAACCATGAAGGGTTGATAACATCATAAGCCATGAAGGGTTGATAACATCATAAGTCATTAAGGGTTGATAACATCATAAGGCATTAAGGGTTGATAACATCATAAGTCATTAAGGGTTGCTAACATCATAAGTCATTAAGGGTTGATAACATCATAAGTCGTTAAGGGTTGATAAAATTATAAGTCATTAAGGGTTGATAGCATCATAAGACATTAAGGGTTGACAACATCATTAGCCATGAAGGGTTGATAACATCATAAGTCGTTAAGGGTTGATAAAATTATAAGTCATTAAGGGTTGATAGCATCATAAGACATTAAGGGTTGACAACATCATTAGCCATGAAGGGTTGATAACATCATAAGTCTATACCACTGAAACGTTAAGGGGTTTCTTGATTCCGTTAAGCTCTATATAGAGTCTATTAGACCAGGGGTTTTAAAATGAATTGGGGGGGGGGGAGAAAGTCAGGTGTGAGAACGTCAAGGAAAGAGTGAGGGCTCTCAGATAGCAATCTATCACCTCTATTGATTTTCTCTATGGATTACCCCTATTGATCATTATTGATCACATCTATTTATGGCCTTTATTGATAATCGGTAGTGATCAACTATATTGACCGCCTCTATTGATTGCGTCTATTGACATCCTCTATTGATCACCCTTATTGAATTCTATTGATCACATCTATTTATAAACTTTTTTGATAACTGGTATTAATCACCAAATGGACCACCTGTATTGACCACCCCTATTGATACCCTGTATTGATCACCCTTATTGATACCCTGTATTGATCACCCCTATAGATACCCTGTATTGATCACCTTTATTGATAACCGTTGTTGATGACCTCCATTGATCACCTATCTTGATCACCTGTCTTGATCACATGTCTTGATTACCTGCCTTGATCACCGGTCTGGATCATCTGTATTGATCATCCCTATTAAGCGCCTGTATTGACCGTCTCAATCGATCAAATCTATTTATCAGCTAAATTGATAAAATGTATTGATCTCCAGTATTGATCACATGTCTTGATCACCTATACTGAAACCATGTTTATGCCAACTATTGACAAGGGGAGTCTGTACAAAGATTCCAATGACAATGGGATCTGACTCACAGACTTTGCTTCAGCAAAACGGTTGACACAAAAATTTACGTAAAGTTACTTGGAACTTACAAGATGGAATCGCTCATAACCAAGTTGACCAAGATCTAACCGACCGGAGGCATCGATCAGACTTACTAGACGCAAGAAGATTTCGAGAAACAGATGCAGACTCTGACCAGCTACTTGTAAGGGTTAAATCTAAGCAGAGCATAAGCATGATACACAATGGTCGAGATCCAAGAGAACAACATTATGATGACCAAACGGAACAAGACGCGAATGACCCTGGCACAAAGGGAAACCAGAAATACGAGACACGTATACAATGAAGGGAGAAGGAAAGCCATCAAAATGGGTAGGAATAAAAAAAAGGAATGGGAAGAACTAAACTAAAATAATTAGAAGACTTATAAAGAGAGGGAAGTGTTAGAGGAAATTACATGAAGATAAACGACGGAAAGAATGGATACTAAGCAAGACCGCAAATGTGTGATCGCAAAGATGGAGAATTAATTACGGAAATAGTTAATTACTGAAGAGATTATCTGAATATTTTAGGAAATATTAAATGCAGACAGTGGACAAGATGAAGATTATCAACCACCACATGGAGAACAAGACCTTTTAATAAACTCCTCAACTTTGGAAGAAACTGCAAAAGTAATAAATTCAATGAAAAACCGCAAAGCCCCTGGAGAAGACCTCATCACAGCAGAACTTATTCAATATGGAGGAAGAGACCTACACACAAGGATATATATACTTATAACTAAAATTTGGCAAGAAGAAAAAATTCTAACAGAATGGGAAACAGCACTATTAACCCCAATACACAAGAAATGTTCCAAACTTAAATGCACAAACTACAGAGGAATTTCCATATTAAATGTTCCATACAAAATACAGGCGAAGCTAATTGCCAATAGGACGACATCCGTACACTGAAAAAACACTAGATGACTACCAAAGTGGATTCTGACAAAACAATTGAACGCCTAATCAGATGCCTATGAGAAGAAAATTGTTACAAGTATAATATCCCAAGGCACCAACTCTGCTTGGACTATAAAATGGCCTATTACACTTTCAAAAGGAAATTTCTATGAGACTATGAAGGGTTTCGGCATACCCCAGACTGATACATGTAACATTACACAACTCAAAAAGCAAAAGCAAGATTCGGGGTGAATATTCAAGGACATTTCAGATTTGACAAGGCCTAAGTGCCTTAAGACAGGGAGACTCACTGTCTTGTATTTTATTTAACGAAGCATTAGAGAGAGCTATAAGAAGCATACATATTGACTGCCGATGAACAATCACGGGATACTTTCTGCGGTAACTTCAAGATGCACAACCAATAGGCACTCACTACAACCAACCCGTTCAGTATCTTGCATATGCCGATGACTTAGCAGTGCTAAGGGAATGTAGTAAAGACGTATAAAGAAAGATTTTGTTGAATTAGAAGATTCTCCACACTTTTAAAAAAGGAAATCAATTCAAAGATATGTGATCCTTAATAAATGAAAGAGATTGCTAGGAGAAGGAAAAGAAAGAATATCGTTCGGAAACAGGGCATACCTCAGTAGTCAAAAAATAGTCAAAAGGAAACACATTACAAGAAACACAACGAAAACTATTTATTAGACTATAATAACGATTGTTAGTATTTGTTTTTTGTTTTTTTCCTGCAGGAGAAAAATTCCGAGATAAGACTCAACAAGAAAAATAGCGGCCATCACTCGGACGACCTTGACCTTCTCCACTTTTCAAATAAGATCATTTCTATCTGCAGAAAATTGTTTATTTAAAATACTGAATTATGAAATAATTTAATGTAGTTTTTACATTCAGAGATTTGAATGTAAAATAGTTTGAAAATAGTGTTTGGTATGCTTGATATTATATCATGTTAATTAGTCGACTCTAGGTATAATTTAGAAGAATTCTAAGTTGAAGCAGTATGTGTGTGGTTCGATTTTATAGACTCACGTATATTTTGTGTTATGTCAGTAGGTAATATACATACGTTTATTTGTCTACGTATTTTGACTATGGTCTAATTATGTAACTTCCGTTTTCAAATACACGTTCGATTCTATACCGATAACCCGATTTTTTTTTAATATAATAACTTTACCAGATCTATAATAATTCCTCAGCGGATCTTGTCCGTCCCATTCAAGAAAGGTAATGCATCATAACCCTTTTATTACGTCAGTTTTGTTAAACAAAATGTATCCTTTATTTGGCAATGTACTATAAGCGATACACGGTGGTAATAATCACTCATGGGTGACTCTTGTCCGGCCCGCTCTCAGTGCGCGCAGTGCTGCGCTCTCATTCGCTGCTTCCCCCCCCCCCCCCCCGGTCTTGCTTTTGATGACGTACTCACAAAATGCACACAAAATAACATGTTCGTTACCCACATACACATTCAATTTGACCGCACTGCCGCTGGTCAGCCACATACAAACACATTCAATTTGACCGCACTGCCGCTGGTCAGCCACATACAAACACATTCAAGTTGACCGTACTGCCGCTGGTCAGCCACATACAAACACATTCAAGTTGACCGCACTGCCGCTGGTCAGCCACATACACAGCCAAGGAGCTAGTCGTGAGAAAGAAAGAGTCAATTTGAAGTTGAAGCCGGATATAACGAAAGTGGAGTCAGTGAAAGAACTTCTAGACGAGGTTAGCCACTTAAACATTCTTTAAGTGGCTTGTGATCGGGGGTGGATTCTTATTGGGTTGACTTTTGGTAGTGTTTATTCCAGAAGTGTTTGGGTCGAGGTCATCAGAGCCAGGAAACAAACACGTAAAGCGTTTTATCCAATGTTATTTTAAGTGAGCAGTGGGTGGAGTAGGGGTAGCAATGGCTGGGACCAATTTTTTTTTCTCTCTGCGACATATTCTTGTGGCAGGATAACTTCTCCTCTCTTTTACAGATATGGGTTGTGGTATTACTTCTCTCTCTCTCTGTGTGTGACAGACAAGGGGGGTAATATTACTTCTCTCTGTCACAGATACGTTGGTAGTATTACTTCTCTCTTTAACAGACAAGGGTGGTGGTGTTACTTTTTTTCTGTGACAGAAAAGGGTGGTAGTGTTACTTTTTTCTGTGACAGAAAAGGGAGGTAGTATTACTTCTCTATGTGACTGATAAAGGTGTTAGTATTACTTCTCTCTGTCACAGAAAAGGGTGGTAGTATCACTTCTCTCTGTCACAGATAAAGGTGCTCGTATTACTTCTCTCCATCACAGATAAGGGTGGTAGTATTACTTCTCTCTGTGACTAAGGCTGCTAGTATTACTTCTCTCTGTCACAGATAAGGGTGGTAGTAATACTTCTCTCTGTCACAGATAAGGGTGGTAGTAATACTTCTCTCTGTCACAGATAAGGGTGGTAGTAATACTTCTCTCTGTCACAGATAAGGGTGGTAGTATGACTTCTCTCTGTACAGTCCTAGAAGGAACATAATTCACCTTTGTGGCGGTTAAGGCTGGCACTATAACCTATCTCTATGACAGACACTCGTAGGAGTTCAAAATAATCTTTGTGACAGTTTGTGACAGATTCTCGTGGGAGTTTAAAATCACTTTTGGACAGTTAAGGTTGGCAGTATAACCTATCTCTATGACAGATACTCCAAGGAGTTTAAAATAATTTCTGACAGAAAAGTGAGGGAGTAAACCTTCTCACTCAGAATCTCATTGTATGGGCACAATCAAACTCTCTGAGAATCTCATTGTATGGGCACAATCAAACTCTCTGAGAATCTCATTGTATGGGCACAATCAAACTCTCTGAGAATCTCATTGTATGGGCACAATCAAACTCTCTGAGAATCTCATTGTATGGGCACAATCAAACTCTCTGAGAATCTCATTGTATGGGCACAATCAAAATCTCTGAAAATCTCATTGTATGGGCACAATCAAACTCTCGAGAATCTCATTGTATGGGCACAATCAAACTCTCTGAGAATCTCATTGTATGGGCACAATCAAACTCTGGGCACAATCAAACTCTCTGAGAATCTCATTGTATGGGCACAATCAAACTCTCTGAGAATCTCATTGTATAGGCACAATCAAACTCTCTGAGAATCTCATTGTATGGGCACAATCAAACTCTCTGAGAATCTCATTGTATGGGCACAATCAAACTATCTCTGAATCTCAATGTATGGGCACAATCAAACTCTCTGAGAATCTCATTGTATGGGCACAATCAAACTCTCTATCTGAGAATCTCATTGTATGGGCACAATCAAACTCTCTGAGAATCTCATGTCCGTGCAAACTTTTATTGAGAGCCTTGATTCCATGCTAGCTCAACATTGTTGTCAACTTCTTTTCTAGATTATTGACAGCACAATGTCATTCATTTTTAATACTATAGTGACAACACAAGCTCATTAGGTTAATTTTTTCACATACTATTAGTATCTTAGAATATCATGTATGTGCCGTTATCTATATCTCAGGATATCATGGATGGCCAGTCATGTGTATATCTCAGAATTTAAAGATTGGGTAGAGTCATTTGTAGGTCTCAGAATATCATGGATGGGTAGTCATACTCTTTACAAATCCTCTTTGCACCAAAACGTAGTTACCTTTCTTAGTAAAGGTATTTAAAAAATACACATAAACAGATAACGGTATGTAGAAAACATATACAAGTATCTACATAACATATACCCCTATGTACATAAACATATAGCAGTATCCCAGCTGTTCTTTGCGTCCAGTCACCTGTGTAGGAATGTTCATGTCTTTAGGAAACTATCCTGGTTGTATGAGATACTTGATTGTATGAGATAATTGATAACTTGTTGTATGAGATAATTGATAACTTGTATGAGATCATTGATAACTTGTTGTATGATATACATTCAATACACCTTGAAGTATGAGATAATTGATAACTTGTATGAGTGCTCATGGGTGTTGTGTGGCTGAGTGGTCAAAACTGAGCAAATCTCAACCTAATTTGTCAGGAGTTCAATCCCCGCCAAATCCCAGTCAAGCAAGAAAAACACCACCAGCACCCCGGGTGGATGGGACCCGTTAACCTTGGATGGCAACTCATCTAAGAGAAGGCAACTCATCTAAGAGAAGGCAACTCTGAATTCAAACCCGGAGATGGGGAGATGGAGTTCACGTGCTCCTAACAGGCAGCAGTGAGGCCACTCGAACATCGAACATCGGAGCGCCGCGAGCATGCTATCATAGCATGGAATGAGCGCATATAAGACCTCCAATCAATCAAGTACGACACATGTTCACACGTCGCTATTAGATTTAACAAATATAGTTTGCTTTAAATTGGCTCAGTGTAACAAAGGATGGCCATTACATACAGTGTGTATCAAAGGACTGATAGGTCAGCACAGACAGTGTGTATCAAAGGACTGATAGGTCTGCACAGACAGTGTGTATCAAAGGACTGATAGGTCAGCACAGACAGTGTGTATCAAAGGACTGATAGGTCAGCACAGACAGTGTGTATCAAAGGACTGATAGGTCAGCACAGACAGTGTGTATCAAACGACTGATAGGTCAGCACAGACAGTGTGTATCAAACGACTGATAGGTCAGCACAGACAGTGTGTATCAAAGGACTGATAGGTCAGCACAGACAGTGTGTATCAAAGGACTGATAGGTCAGCACAGACAGTGTGTATCAAAGGACTGATAGGTCAGCACAGACAGTGTGTATCAAAGGACTGATAGGTCAGCACAGACAGTGTGTATCAAACGACTGATAGGTCAGCATACTTTAGAAATAAAACAACGAACTCATGTACGATTTATTTACGCTTATCCTTTTCAATTAGTGATACATTACAGAAAATCAATGACACTAAATGCATCGTAAGCAAACTTACAGTGATAGTTACAAGGGCACTAATAGTTACAAGGGCACTGATAGTTACAAGGGCACTGATGATATGTTGATAGAGGTCATGTCATTTTAAGGGGGAAAAAAATGTTTTCTAGAACCAATCCAGTACGTTACAAATATCTCCAACCAAGGTCAACTGAGTCGACAGACAAAAAAATACAAAGGTGTGTGGGGTGTAAAGGGGATGGGGGCACAATGCCAGCAAGCACATGGGGTAAATACTCAATGCGTTCAAGTTCAAAACAAAATGTAAAAAATGAGTCAACAAAATAAAAAATTGAAAAAAAAATTCCCTAACAAAGTTAACCGGCAAAGCCAAACAAAGGGGAGATAATATTACGATCAAGGCATGAAACACAAGACATGTCCCCCTGGTAGTAGCACATAGATAGGCGCAGGTGGTAGCACATACATGACCCCTGGTGGTATGGGCTAAATGATCACCGGTTGTAGGAGATTACATGACCCCTGGTGGTAAGGACTAAATGATCTCTGGTTGTAGGAGATTACATGACCCCTGGTGGTAAGGACTAAATGATCCCCGGTTGTAGTAGATTACATGACCCCTGTTTGTAGGAGATTACATGACCCCTGGTTGTAGGAGATTACATGACCCCTGGTGGTAAGGACTAAATGATCTCCGGTTGTAGGAGATTACATGACCCCTGGTGGTAAGGACTAAATGATCTCCGGTTGTAGGAGATTACATGACCCCTGGTGGTAAGGACTAAATGATCTCCGGTTGTAGGAGATTACATGACCCCTGGTGGTAAGGACTAAATGATCTCCGGTTGTACGAGATTACATGACCCCAGGTGGTAAGGACTAAATGATCTCCGGTTGTAGGAGATTACATGACCCCTGGTGGTAAGGACTAAATGATCTCCGGTTGTAGGAGATTACATGACCCCTGGTGGTAAGGACTAAATGATCACCGGTTGTAGGAGATTACATGACCCCTGGTGGTAAGGACTAAATGATCTCCGGTTGTAGGAGATTACATGACCCCTGGTGGTAAGGACTAAATGATCACCGGTTGTAGTAGATTACATGACCCCTGTTTGTAGGAGATTACATGACCCCTGGTTGTTTTTTTGCAAACTATAATATATATATATATATATATGTGTGTGTGTGTGTGTGTGTGACATATAAATACATATTTAGAAATACTATCCTAACCCAGATGTATATTACATACCGCCGCCACCCCCTTTTGTTTTTTAAAAGAAAAAAAGAAAAAACAAAAAACAAAAAAAACAACAACAAAAAACCCAGATGTATATTATATTATATATATATATATATATCACACATATATATATATAACACTATTATCCTTACCAAGATACATTGACATACACATATAACACTACATGATGGGCCAGGCATAGACAGACCCAGATGATGATCCAGAGATAAGTACATATAAATATAAGACTACTTGGTTCTATCCATGTTTATGATAAAGATTGCTGTCGTCATAGAATCCAAGTATTGACTTCCCGGGTTGATGGGTACAAACTTGTGTAGCGCCGCTAATGCCAGCTGACATCGTATAACGCCACAAGAAAGAAAGCCGTTATCCCATTACTCCTGTGAGTAAAACAATTGGACAATTCCTACAGTAAATGACGCCTCCCCCTCCCCCAACAAATCCCTGACTGCCACTAACGTATCGATTTACTTCTTTCTAATAGCGTGGCTCAACGCCTTAGTTCTGGGTCTATCTATGGTCTCATAGGGCATACATGGCAATGTGTGGCTCAATGCCTTAGTTCCGGGTCTATCTATGGCCTCATAGGGCACACATGGCTATGTGTGGCTCAACGTCTTAGTTCTGGGTCTATCTATGGTCTCATAGGACATACATGGCAATGTGTGGCTCAATGCCTTAGTGTTGGGTCTATATATGGTCTCATACGGCACACAAGGCTATGCATGATATCATAGGGCACCAAGGCTATACATGGTCTCATAGGGCACACAAGGCTATGCATGATATCATAGGGCACCAAGGCTATGCATGATATCATAGGGCACACAAGGCTATGCATGGTCACATAGGGCACACAAGGCTATGCATGGTCACATAGGGCACACAAGGCTATGCATGATATCATAGGGCACACAAGGCTATACATGATATCATAGGGCACACAAGGCTATACGTGGTCACATTGGGCACACAAGGCTATGCATGATATCATAGGGCACACAAGGCTATGCATGATATCATAGGGCACTCAAGGCTATGCATGACATCATAGGGCATACAAGGCTATGCATGATATCATAGGGCACACAAGGCTATACGTGGTCACATAGGGTGCACAAGGCTATGCATGATATCATAGGGCACACAAGTCTATGCATGATATCATAGGGCACACAAGGCTATGCATGATATCATAGGGCACACAAGGCTATACGTGGTCACATAGGGTGCACAAGGCTATGCATGATATCATAGGGCACACAAGGCTATGCATGATATCATAGGGCACACAAGGCTATGCGTTGTCTCATAGGGCACACAAGGCTATGCGTGGTCTCATAGGGCACACAAGGCAATGCGTGGTCTCATAGGGCACACAAGGCTATACATGGTCTCATAGGGCACACAAGGCTATACATGGTCTCATAGGGCACACAAGGCTATACGTGGTCTCATAGGGCACACAAGGCTATGCATGATATCATTGTAAGGGTTTGGTTAAGTTGATGGTGGTAAGGGTGTGGTTAAGTTAATTGTGGTAAGGGTGTTGTTAAGTCGATGGTGGTAAAGATGTATATTTTGACAAGGGTAAATGGTACTAGAGATTATACTCGTGTTTGTTTAGCCTTCAGCCAAAATGTCGTATTCTGAGGTGAGGTCGGACCAATTGCTATTAGTTGTTAACCCGGGGGTCAACTACTACTCGTGTAGTGGAGGTCATGAATCCTTCACAGTGGTTCTATTTAACCTCAGGGGACTCTGTCTAGAGTAGTCCTAGATGGGCTTATAGGAATAACAGAACATCTATGGAGTGTGAGGAAATGTCCACCTTTCTTGACACTAAGCAGTTAACCACCTACCCAAGACTACATATGCTAACCGCCTAGCCCAAGACTACTTATGTTAACCACCTGCCCAAGACTACATATTGTTAACCACCTGCTTATGAATACATACGTTAACAACATGCAGTGGCTACAGAATGGATGTTTTATAGATTCATCATTGTACTGGGATATGGTTAATACATCCATCACTTACTGGGATATGGTTAATACATCCATTACTGTACTGGGATATGGTTAATATATCCATCACTGTACTGGGATATGGTTAATACATCCATCACTGTACTGGGATATGGTTAATACATCCATTGCTGTACTGGGATATGGTTAATATATCCATCGCTGTACTGGGATATGGTTAATATATCCATCACTGTACTGGGATATGATTAATACATCCATTGCAGTACTGGGATATGGTTAATTCATTCATCTCTGTACTGGGACATGGTTAAATCATTCATCACTGTATTGGGATATGGTTAATTCATTCATCACTGTATTGGGATATGGTTAATACATACATCATTATTCTAAGGGTAAAACAGGGTGACATGACAAATAATTTATTTTTACATGCTAATACCAATGTCATTATTATAATTTATAATAAAAAGTATAAATTAGCTAAAGCTAAGACAAACTTAACCGATCCTTGAATGTAATGACCTTTGCTTATCCGTGAATGTAATTGCCTTTGCTTATCTGTGAATGTAATGACCTTTGCTTATCCTTGAATTTAATGACCTGTATATTCACATCAATTAACCCACAAATAGTTTTAGCTTTAAAGTTTGGCATTCATCTTGACCTTGTCCAGAACATCCTCATCTGGGAGTGCATGACCTTTCTTAGCAGGAATAGATACCTTTATCTTGAGATCTCCTTGGAATAAACTTTGAGAGCCATAGATGATTCTGTGTTGGTTGGGGTAGTCTTGACCTAGTTGTGCTAGCGTTTGTTTGAAAGTAAGAATTTCCTGGGACACAAGGTCTGGCTCTTGGGGATACATGTCATCTCCTGAACAAATTAAGGAAACATTTTTATGTTCAATTTTTAGTGAGCTAGAATTGTTAAACTTGGGTTCATCGGCAAAGAAAACACACATATATATGTATATGTTTTAAGTATTAAAAAGATTAATGTCATTAAGTGTCTTTGTCTCAACATAAGGATCAGGCTTGCCATGAGCTGGTGCAGAGTCTAAGTCTTATCTGTATGTCGGGTGGGAAAATCTGTAGGTAGGGTGGGAAAATCTGTATGTAGGGTGGGAAAATCTGTAGGTAGGGTGGGAAAATCTGTATGTAGGGTGGGAAAATAGCTTTTCCAAGCATTTCAAACATGCAAAAATGTGAAATATTGTTTTGAATATTAGTCTCTGATTCACCATTGAGTGGACGGTCATCTGTGAAATATTGTGTTTCATATTAGCCTATTATTCACTATTGAGTGGAAGGTCATCTGTGAAATATTGTGTTTCATATTAACCTCTGATTCACCATTGAGTGCACGGTCATCTGTGAAATATTGTGTTTCATATTAGTCTCTGATTCACCATTGAGTGCATGGTCATCTGTGAAATATTGTGTTGCATATTAGCCTCTGATTCACCATTGAGTGGACAGTCATCTGTGAACTATTGTGTTGCATATTAGCCTCTGATTCACCATTGAGTGGACAGTCATCTGTGAAATATTGTGTTGCATATTAGCCTCTGATTCACCATTGAGTGGACAGTCATCTGTGAACTATTGTGTTGCATATTAGCCTCTGATTCACCATTGAGTGGATGGTCATCTGCTAATCTGCTAAGAAACTCTGGACAGTGCCTGAGGTCCTGATGTTTATATCAGTTCAGTGTCAGGTGTCTCTCTCAATGGCTCATAACATAACTTGGCAGCACACTGGGAGCAAATGGTGAATGATGGAGCCGCATGGTGCTCTTTAGCACACAACCACTCCAGGCAAAAAAAAAGCCTACAGAACAGCTGTGCAGAGCACAAGAGCCAATAAAGAGCCATGGCAGGAGGCAATAAAGAGCAAAGACTGTCGCCTTTACTCCTGGAGATGTCCCAACTGAGCCTTGTACAAACTGCACAAGAAATTTTAGTGGAGGATTAGCCTCATCAGTCATTTAAATATTAATTAATTATTAAATATTACTCAGATGGTCATTCATTAAAATACAAGATAATATTAATGTGATGTCCGTTCATTAAAATACAAGATAATATTAATGTGATGTCCGTTCATTAAAATACAAGATAATATTAATGAGATGGCCATTCATTAAAATACAAGATAATATTAATGAGATGGCCATTCATTAAAATACAGGATAATATTCATGAGATGTCCATTCATTAAAATACAAGATAATATTCATGAGATGTCCATTCATTAAAATACAAGATAATATTCATGAGATGGACATTCTTTAAAAGACGAGTTAATATTAATCAGATGGCCATTCATTAAAATACAAGATAATATTAATGAGATGGCCATTCATTAAAATACAAGATAATATTCATGAGATGTCTATTCATTAAAAAAAAGATAATATTAATGAGATGTCCATTCATTAAAATACAAGATAATATTAATGAGATGACCCTTCATTAATATACAAGATTATCTTAATGAGATAGAAATTCATTAAAATATTAGATGATATTACTTAAACATACAACACTGAATTCCTGAGGGGGGGGGGGGGGGGGGGGGCTTGGTATAATAAGGTAAACTATTAGTATTTATGTGTGAGAAAAATGTATCCAATAGATTTATTGTACATTTTAAAAAGCAGATAATAAAAAAACAAAAAGAATTAATGGTTGGTGCATTCTTTGTCACATTGTCTACTTACTTAAAAATATGTTTGCTAATGAAAACAAGGTAGTAAAGGCTTATGTGGAATAAAATCGGTCAAATTTCACCCATCATGTACATGTTGACAGGGATGATACAGGAAAATTTACTATATTGTAAAAAAATTGGTTGATTTTATAAATACTCAAATATCGAAAGTGTTATTAAAGGCAATACCTGGCATAATTGACATTGTTGCATCTTGGCAAACCGCAGCTATAGGCATCCATCTCTCCACTCTCTCACGATTTGGTTGAGACACTAAGGTCAGAATATCACTTGCAGATTTCAAGTTGACAAGCCTTGAGAGCTCATACACTTGTGGGGGCGCCATCACACCTTTCTGCTTGAAGTGTGCATGCAGTAAAGAGCTTGGTGAAGCCCACTTCAGAATGAAAGCAAAAAAAGTGATAATGTTAAACCATTTAAATTGAACTACTTTATATTGAATGATAAGATTCTATTAACTATGTTCAATTTTCGATTATTTCTTACAGTTATTTTCATATTTATTTTAAAGACAAAGATTCTAAAATGTTTCAAATTTAATTTCACTGCCAGATAACTTTTTAAAATAGGTAGAATATTCAATTTTTGTAGACTTATTTCAGGACATATACAGGGGTTGATTTTATTATTATTATTATGAGAAGTTTTTTAGCGTAAATTATATTATAGTAAAGACCATAAGGAGACATCTATGACTAATGTAACTGATCTGTGAGTGAGGCACAAGTTTGTTGTACTATGATTGTAACTGAAATGTGTGATGATGGGGGTAACAACATTTATGGATGGCCACATTCAATGTTAAGATTAAGCTTTGTAAATGCTTTTTTTTTTAACTTAACAAAAAGCAAAATATCTAACTTATAACAATTTTAAATTTGCTAAAACTCTCCTGCATTTAATAAATACATACAGTATTGTTTTTATCCAATACTAAATGAAATATAGTAACAACTCACTAATAGTGATAGCTCAACGAGTTGACCAATAATAACTATGTTGTAAGAGTACCAATAATATCTATGTTGTAAGAGTACCAATAATATCTATGTTGTAAGAGTATCAATAATATCTATGTTGTAAGAGTACCAATAATATCTATGTTGTAAGAGTACCAATAATATCTATGTTGTAAGAGTACCAATAATAACTATGTTGTAAGAGTACCAATAATATCTATGTTGTAAGAGTACCAATAATATCTATGTTGTAAGAGTACCAATAATAACTATGTTGTAAGAGTACCAATAATAACTATGTTGTAAGAGTACCAATAATATCTATGTTGTACTAATTACCACAGCATTTACTGTTTCCCCTGAATCAACTGCTGCTGCTGGTTTATGATCCACACAGCAGATGTAAAAGGCTGTATCAAATCTGCGGCCATTGTTTGCATCCCTTGCAGGAGTTAACCAGTTGGACCATTCATACAATGACCACACCTCTGGTACTAGGTCTAGCTCCAGGCACATTTTCAGAAATTCATTTGGGTCTTTGTTGACACGCTCTCGCCACTGAGTGATAACGTTGGCATCCTCATGTAATAGGGCAGGGCTTAATCTCCTACTCTGGGAGTGTATTTGATTCACTGATTTCTGAGCTGGCTGTGCTAACAATACTCCAGACTCCTCAAAGGTTTCTCTAATAGCACAAATGCGGAAAGCTACTTCAGAAGGAAGGGAGGAGAAAGCAGAGTCTCTTTGTCGTGTAAACATTGGCGCAGCTTTAGGCGATTCCACTGAAATGGAACAGAAAAGTTTTTGACACACATCTGAACCCAATTTATTAAAAACCGATAACCACTGAGATGAGAAGTCACAGTCTACAGCAACACCGCCTGGAAAGACATAAACATTGGGCATAAATTTACTTTTTCCACTTCTCTTCAGCATTAAAACCTCAAAATTATCCATGAATAGCTCCTGCTCAGTGATTAGATTTGCTTTGTTGATATTATTCAGTTCGTCCATTTTGGGTTTAGAAACTGAAGTACTTGTTAGGTTCAAGCGAGTTCCTCTTTTTGTTAGATTTGTAGAAGTAACTAGAATCAAGGTTGCTGCTTCTCGCCAATGTTTCAGTACCGCTGCCATTTTATAAAAATTATTGGCTGGCCTAATAATAATATTTTTTAGGCCTAATAATTATCAGCATCACTAGTAGCCTCTTGACCTTGAACTCTTTGAATAAAATAGGCCCTTATCACATTATTTTATTAATTTAATTAAACGACAGGTAAATTAGTTTATGAATGATTCTTCTACATCTTCATCTAGCACAGCCTAGGCCGGAGAGCTCTCTCGCGAACACGATTTAGCAAAATGTTTGTACAGGGCTCAAAATAAAACTAAAATATGTACATGCAATGATGTAGAAAGATTGTGTTTTTTTTTAAATTTTAATTATTCTTATTTCTCTGATTCTGATATCATATTGGACTTTGACTTTTAACACCCACTCTATAAACAATGGGGAGGGTACTCTACTTAGTTACTTATACTTAAAATTATTTCGCTTTAAAAATCGACTTAATTCTCTTTTTTAAATATTAAAATAGTGCATATTATTATGTTTTTGTTTTATTGACACTAATTGTGTGATTTTTAAATCTTATCAAAGACACATTAGAAACTAAATACCTAAGCATATTATATTATTACGAGTCATTCAAATAGTAGGTAGTTAGTAGGCATATTAAGAATGATGGTCCCTTTTAATATTTAAATCCTTTTAAAATCCTAATCGGACGCCGATCGGTATGAAAAATAGTGTTCCTTTGTTGTTTTTTCCCGAAGCTCATAGTGAAAAGTTACAGAGAAATTGTTGAATTTTTTAATCATAGAGGACAACAAATCTGGGCAAGAAAAATAAACTACTATGAGGAAATATGTTTTGAGTGGCTATGGCGCCGGCATTGATGGGTAGAGAATGGTATACTTTTACTGGAAGATTTCACCATCTGCATTGAGGGGTATAATCGGTGGGGGCACCCTAACGGGTCACACTGAATTGCGAGAACCTGCTCTAAAATTTATGGAAGTTAGGCGAATCAAATACTGAACTATCCAAAGATTGAACTATCCGAAGATTGAACTATCCGAAGATTGAACCATCCGAAGATTGAACAGAAGTAACCAGAATGTGTTCCTAAAGATTTTTTTTTTTTAGTAGTTTCCTGGAAACTTGGGTTGCCACTACTGTGACAAAACAAAACATTTTTAAACGTGGGCTTAAAATCTCCCGTGCACACACACTGGGCTTACAATCTCCCGTGCACAAACATAGGGCTTACAATCTCCCGTCCACAAACATAGGTCTTACAATTTCCCGTGCACACACATTGGGCTTAAAATCCCCCGTGCACAAACACTGGGCTTACAGTCTCCCATACACAAACACTGGGCTTACAATCTCCCGTGCAAAAACATTGGGCTTATAATCTCCTGTCCACAAATTATATTGAGACACGTAAAAAGGTTAACGACACAATTACCCAAGCAGCAGCATCTACGATCAGATCTAACAGTTGCACTAGAACAGCCCTAACCACAAAGAAATGACCACACTGGGCTTCTTCAAGGCTCAGTTCACCTAGGCAGTGAAGCGTGGACCATAAACTCGACCCACGAGCGGAAACTCAGTAGCTCCCATCTGAGATGTCCGCGACCCATTATGTGCATTGGAGGTTAAGTCTAACTTTGGATGGTGGTAGTTTAAGGCTAACATCGGAGGGTGGGAGGTTAAGTCTAACTTTGGATGGTGGGAGGTTAAGGCTAACATCGGATGTGGGAGGTTAAGTCTAACTTTGGATGGTGGGAGGTTAAGTCTAACTTTGGATGGTGGGAGGTTAAGGCTAACATCGGATGGTGAGATATTACGTCTAACTTTGGATGGTGGGACGTTAAGTCTAACTTTGGATGGGGGAGGTTAAGTCTAACTTTGGATGGTATGAGGTTAAGTCTAAAAATGAGGCTCGATAAAATACATATATATATACATAGCTTAAAACTCTTTTTAGTGAGAGACGCCTCTCGTAGATATAGACTTTCCAAATCAAGAGAATAACATTTATTGAGAAATAATTAAATTTTCCATATTTTACAGACAAAACATTTTTTTTTCGGACATATTTTTGTAGTATAGATTTATTAAAACTATGATGGTTACAAACATATGAAATATATGTGGCTTATGGCTTTATTTCTATATAAATCTCTGTAATGGTTATATTTCTATATATTATAATAAATCTATGTTATATAACAAAAATTCCTATATGTAGCTTTAGAATAGTGTATGGCATTAAAATCTGAGTTTAAATGTGCCCGTTTGTTACTGAAGTTTTTCATCATCACACATTTAAAGCAAACAAGAAAATCTTTAACTTCGTAAGGACGTTTTTACGGACGAGTCGTTTTAAGTCAATGTTTCACCGAGAGTCCGTAAAATTGCGGATGGTTGGCAACCCTGACTAGATGGCTCGCGAAGAGACAATGTAAACAGGCCTCGTTCCCAATGACATCTTGTATGGGGAACTAGCTAGCGTCGTCACCACAAAGGTGTCTGCAGTGCCGTTTTAAGGTATATACAAAGCAATTCTAGCATGACCCAGCCCCCCACCCCGCCACCTTGTAGGTTTTGTACATCCCGATTGACATTTCATATTTAATAATTTTTTCCCAGATAACAACTTGGGGCACCGTGGGGGTTGCTGTGACCACGCGATATCTCTGGTCATATGCCTGCATATAATGGGCAAAGAACCCCGCATTGACCCAAAAAACAACATCTAAATGGCCTACACATAACAGTATGATATGAATTACACATAACATTTGGATTTGGCACAACCATAAAAGCATGACAATAACACTACTTACAATTTTACCAAAGTTAAAGAACGATAAACGCCTGAAATTATCGGCAATAAGGTTGAGAGTATCACCAGAAGGAAGTTTCATATTTTTATACATAGTAAAAGCCAGAGTAACGTTTGAAAACTGCGTTGCGTACTTATCACCAGTTGCATCAATGTACTCTTAGCTTAGTCCAACAGAAACGATGTGATTTTAATGTCGGTAACTTTTCTTCCCCCCAGTTTCACAATCCCCTGTACATCAGTTTACAACCGTCCAATCGAATCTTGGCACGTGGTCTGGTCAGTCTGCTGTCTGTAAATTTCTGGTTCCGAGTGACCATGATCACACAAGAAGAGCTCAGGGATGATGGCTTTCATAGGACATTCAGGTGAGTCTTTGTATTACGTCATTTCATTGCTGAGTAGGTGAGATAGTACACAAGTAGGAGAATCGCTTGTCGTCTTTGTTTTGAATTTCTGCTGGCTGTGAGGTGTGTGTATTTTATGTTAGCGTTCTCCTAACTTATGTGTTGATACTCAAACCAATTTTTTTCCCTCGCTTTTTCTGGCCATATAAGTTTGGGCTCATTAGCAGCAAACAATGAGACAGAAAAGCACTTGATTCGATGTTCCCTATTCAACATTACTATGGTCTTAGGCTTCAACAACACAAAGAGGAATCTTGATTTCTGAGAATGTTTTCACTATTACGTGACCTGGTATTCTTGCTGACGTGTCCCGGTACGGGGTCGCGACCTCATGACACATTTGTAGACCTTAGTGCTAAAAGTACTTAAGTCACAAAATACACATTATGAGATAATCGCGTTCAAATATTCTTTTTGTCTATAAAATGTGAACATTTTCATATTTTGTGTTGTTTAATTAAGGACTTTGGCACAAGTTAATGTGTTCAAATATCTGCAGTACACTTGGCTAAACCCGATAAGAAAAGGTCACAGCTTAGATTGATTTGGACAAAAATATGACTTAAGTAATATTAGCACTAGGGTCTTCATTTGGAAACGCTGATGTAACACCAGAGAGAGAGAGAGAGAGCTTTACAAGGCGGACATTTGACACCCTAGGAACTATCACAGGATGATTTTTAAGGGAAACTCAAGCCCAATAATCAATGAGCACTCTAGACAACCAACCCCTTCATTATCTTGTATATGATGATGACATAGCACTGTTAGTGAAAAGTAGTAAAGACATATAAACGCTTTTAATAAAGTAGAAGACGCATCACTACAAGCAGGACTGGAAGTTAACAAACCAAGAAAAAACAACAAAATTCTTGATTATGATAAGAGAAGAACAGACAGAAGAAACCATTACAATTAGAAACCACGCATTTGAAAACGTAAATCAATTCAAATATCTAGGATCCTTAATAAACGAGAGAAATGAACTACTGACAGAAAGTAAGAATATTCAAGGAAACAGGACATACTTCAGTAGACACAAAATGCTAAAAACATTACAAGAAAAAAAAAAGAAAACTATATATAAAACTGTAATCAGACCAGTTGTAACATACGCAAGTGAAACTTGGACACTAACAAAAACGGTAGAAAACATATGGGAGAAACAGTTCTCAGGAAAATATATGGACCAACAAAGGATGAATATGGACGGAGAATACGAACCAACCAGAAATTGTCTATATCATGATCCCACGCTAGTAGCAGGAATAAAAAAAAGTGCAGGTACTACGCTGGACAGAACACCCTGGAAAAAATGCCAAGGGACGCAGGAGTGAAGATGGTACACAAACAAAACCACAGCGGAAAACGACTCAGAGGCAGACCTGAGCTTAGATTGATAGACGATGTTGAAAAGGATCTTCAGCAGCTGGGAATCCAAGCATGGAATAGAAAAGCATTAGTTAGGTCTGAGTGGAAGGAAGTGGTGAGGCATGTGAAATACCTACAAGGGCTGTAGCTCCACAGAGAGGGATTGAAGGTCACCGTGGAAGAAAGTGGTGAGGCAGACCAAAGGCCTAAAAGGGTTGTAGCGTCACAAGGATGGATGGAAGGTCTGAGTGGAATGAAGTGGGGAGGCTGGCCAAAGACCTACATGGGCTGTAGATCCATGGGGATGGATGGAAGTTCTTAGTGGAAGGTAGTGGTGTGGCAGGCCAAAGACCTACGTGGGCTGTATCGCCACATGGATGGATTGGTGATGATGTAAGGGGTGAGGTTGTGGTGAGTGTTATAATTTTGCGCGTGTTTCTGTCATTACTTTTATAATTGTTTGTTCTTTGTCTTGTTTGATTGCGTCTGTTAATGTGTATTTAGATTTGTCGTGTGGACGACTCTTTGCGGCGTAGTAGTAGACAGCAGTAGAGAGCGTTAGTGTTGACAATTGATACCGGGAAAAGAGATCTAGAAAATGCTGCGTCCATTGCCAAATCACCAATAGGCTTAGTTTTTTATATTTTTTTTGGCTTATATTTCATCTCATTCATTAGGATGTTTCACTTCTAAACTAGCGTTTCCCGACGTTTGAGTTTGGCTGATGGATTGCTAAGTTACCCATTTGTGGATTGTTCTCAGATTTATTCATTGTTGTCCTTTTTTTTTTTTAACTTTAAATACGTCATAGAACAATTTGTAATCAGCCAATTCGAAAGAATTTGATAAACTATTGCCATTTATTGCTAATCGTTGTCTTTTTTTAAAGATTATTATTATTATTATTATCATCATAACTTAATGAGAACTAATAAGTCCCCGATATGGCTAAGAGAATTCATTGAATAGCTCTTTTTTTTTAAAAATAATTTAATATAATTGTCTTGTGTTCAAACTGTTTTATTTATGTGCTTAAAATGTACAATGTACAATGCAATCAAAAAAATTTCCATTTGTTTGGATCAATAAAAGAATCTTATCTTATCTTATCATCATCATTATTATTATTTTGTTAATGCTGTATTAAAATGAAATGTTTCCTTAGTAGTTAAAAAATAATTTTACAAAGAAGCTTTAATTTTGGAATAGAAAACTTCTGAAGAAGAAAAGGCATTCCGGGTAGGTGTTACTGTTTAATGAGAAATGGGGGGCATTCTTTTTACTGACAAGCGGATGTGGACATCTTTTCACTGACAAGCAGACGTGGGCATTCTTTTTACTGACAAGCGGATGTGGACATCTTTTCACTGACAACCAGATGTGCATCTTTTCACTGACATACAGACGTGGGCATTCTTTTCACTGATAAGCAGATGTGGGCATTCTTTTCACTGACAAGCAGACGTGGGCATTCTTTTCACTGACAAGCAGATGTGGGCATTCTTTTCACTGACAAGCAGATGTGGGCATTCTTTTCACTGACAAGCAGATCAAACCATGGCTTGATTATATGCTGTGCTATACGCAAAGGAATGTGAATCTTGATGTTCACCATGTCCCTTTGTCTTAATGCTCGTGGTCGAAAAGTCTGCTTCGCAGAGGTAAGCTTCAGGAAATGGAAGAAGAACTTTCAAGATCATTTCAACAAGTTCACGATATTCTGTTCTGGTGAAAACCATCTTCAATCTCCTTTACCAGCAGCTAGATCGAGCAGTGTATCTTTAATGTTACATTCGAATCATTCAAAGACTTTAATTAAATAAATGGATTTCTGATCAGCCAGTACCTACCCGTGAATCAATTTCTGGCATCCGACTCTTCCATGCCTCATCGTTTGTTTATGAATATCGATCTTGTCAGATTTTCCGAAGCACGAAGCCACCTCACCTTGCATCGATATGTTGTGCTCATTAAGCTGCCAATGATATCTGCCAATGATATATGCCAGTGATATCTGCCAGTGATATCTGCCAGTGATATCTGCCAATGATATCTGCCAATGATATTGGCCAATGATATCTGCCAATGATATCTGCCAACGATATATGTCAGTGATATCTGCCAGTGATATCTGCCAATGATATATGCCAATGATATCTGCCAATGATATCTGACAACGATATATGCCAGTGATATCTGCCAGTGATATCTGCCAATGATATCTTCCAATGATATATGCCAGTGATATCTGCCAGTGATATCTGCCAGTGATATCTGCCAGTGATATCTGCCAGTGATATCTGCCAATGATATCTGCCAATGATATATGCCAGTAATATCTGCCAATGATATCTGCCAATGATAACGGCCAATGATATCTGCCAATGATTTCTGCCAATGATATCTGCCAATGATATCTGCCAATGATATCTGCCAATGATATCTGCCAATGATAACGGCCAATGATATCTGCCAATGATATCTGCCAATGATAACGGCCAATGATATCTGCTAAAGATATCTGCCAAGTAAGCAAACTTGGATATCCACTAAACATTTCCGAACAATGCTGATAATGGTCTTTCTCATTTCCAAGACCGGAAAACGTCACAGCGCATTACATAATGCTACTATTTTTAGGCAATGTTTTCGTAAAACATAGCTTCTAACAATGTATTTCCGCATGTATATAGCAGTAAGAATTTGTTTGTCACAATCTTTAGTACAATAACATTGTAAACACGTTTTTGTCTAGGTTAAGACCCTCTACGCCGGCTCACACTCACGCAGAAGTACCGAACAGCTGTTGAGAGATTGGTCAAACGGAATACCAGGATGTTTCATTAATATCTTAATGAGATTTGCCAGACTGTATGCCTGGATTTCTATTAATAGATTTCCGCCATTAAATGACAATCTATGCTTTTTTTTTAGCCATTTGTTACGCTCCATTCGTAATTTTTTTTTAAATTTAAATAATAATAAACCGTCTCATTCGGCAATCAATTTACTTCGACATGAAGTAGATGATTTTTGTCTCCATCCTCATGTCATCAAACAATCCAGTGAAAATAAGCGATGGCAACTTGAAAGGAGTCAAAAACTACGACACACTATTGCTTTCTCCTCCAAGCACGTGGAATAAGACACCCTGTCCAACTGATGTGTGTTATCTAGGATCCCCCATTGTTTCCTATATCAACATTACATGGGGTTGCCAGTTTAGGCATGATCTTGTAACGTCAAAAAAATGCTCATTAAATTGGTTTGGCCTTGTCTATTGGCCTTGTTGTATTTTTACAATGCGGGAGTATTTTTATGCTACAATCTCAAGTTTTTAAAGTTTCTTTTGAAAGGAACCTCAAACATATTAATTTATTCCCCTTCCCCCTCCCCTCGTATCAGACTAGTTTTGTGCAGTCTGGCAAAGTAAGTTTGGTCAAATCATTGCCCTTTATCTCATCTAAATGTCACTTTTCACCAGTTTGGACGAATCCCTGCACTAATGAAAATGTGTATTTAAATCCTCTCAAAACTGTAACAAATTTCAATATTATCGCCAGGGAACTTACCAACGACGGCAAATGGTCCATTGAGAATGAGGTATTCATCCCAGAGAAACTCTCAGCAAGCCAGCTGAATACAACGATAGTAGCTCTGAAAGGAAACACCTCAAGGATATTCATTTTGCACGCCACTGCAGCGCTAACACATAGGATATTCCTCATGGCGAAAAGTGTGCTACCCAGAAACAACCGCTTCGCGTGGATTATAACGGAGAATGCGTACACGAGAAATGAGGATATTCTCAGGGACTACCCGCTGGGAACAAAGGCTTTCTTGGTGAACCCAGACGTCATTTCAGAGGAGCTGCTCAGAGACGTCATGGATTTTACGCTGGAGGCTTTCAGCACTAACTCAGCATTGACGTCACGTCTGGCGTCACTTTCTTCATCACCATCCTTGTTAGCATCATGGCAGACGCTGTTGTCTTCCGTCGGGAGGAAGAAAGCAAAGGGCTGCTGGGCGGCCAAATCTGATCCAGTTTTTTCTAGTCAAGATCCTGTATATAGGTGAGTATATTGCAGGCTTAGTTTAAGATACACATACAACTGACAAGAGCAGACAATGGATATATTAGTATATTAGTGAAATGTATCAGCATATTCGCATATGACCCTCAGCCTGACACGTGCCATCATTGTATTCTGATCATTTTCGTCTATTTGACACATGACATCATCCATATACAACCATTTTCGTCTATCTGACACATGACATCATCCATATCTCACCATGTTCGTCTGTCTGACACATGTCATCATCCATATCTCACCATGTTCGTCTATCTGACACATACCATCATCCATATCTCACCATTTTCGTCTATCTGACACATGACATCATCCATATCTCACCATGTTCGTCTATCTGACACATGACATCATCCACATCTCACGATGTTCGTATATCTGACACATGACATCATCCACATCTCACGATGTTCGTCTATCTGACACATGACATCATCCACATCTCACGATGTTCGTCTATCTGACACATGACATCAACCACATCTCACGATGTTCGTCTATCTGACACATGACATCATCCACATCTCACGATGTTCGTCTATCTGACACATGACATCATCCACATCTCACGATGTTCGTCTATCTGACACATGACATCATCCATATACAACCATTTTTGTCCATCTAACACATGTCATCATCCACATCTCACGATGTTCGTCTATCCGACACATGCCATAATGCATATCTCACCATGTTCGTATATCTGACACATGTGATCATCCACATCTCACCATGTTCGTATATCTGACACATGCCACCATCCACATCTCACCATGTTCGTATATCTGTCGTCATTGTAACACTGGCTCTCCAAGTCATTCCATTCACAGCAGGCTATCTGGTTTTCTATTGTCTAAAATTGGTTTCCATCGAAACAACGAATATATAAAAAAAATATATATAAAGTTCTTTTAAAAATAAAACCCATGTGTACACCACTAAGCGTCATCTACGTATGTAGTCACTAAGCGCCATCTACGTAAGAACGTCACTAAGCGTCGTCTAGTAAATGCATACAGATATTGGTAATGAAAAGAGTTCATGTTGTCACATGTAAAATTTCAAGTCGCCTAAGGGCAGGGCCGTGCCGAGGAAAAGCTACGCCGGAGGTGAAATGTTGAAAAAGGCGCCCTAATATATAGGAAAAGTGCCGCCCCGGTCTAACCAGTGCGTACCCATGGGGTGTCCAAAAAGTACGCGTGCAACAGGGGAGATGTCGCAAATTCGATTTTTTTTCTCACAGTAATAATTTATTTACACTAACTTTGGTATCGTCGGTCTTTATAGACTGATTTTTCAGTTAATTCCCCTTAGGGAATCAGCAAGGTCCGTTTAAGTCGAGGACCCTTAGGGGATCAGCAATGTCAGTTTAAGGGTCCCTTTAGGGCAGTGGTTGGCTAACTCATTAGTCAATAGGGCCAAAAAATCAGCTGCATGACGATTAAAAAAAATTTGAGAGCCAAATTTCTTTCCAAGAACCTGCCAAGAACCATGTTTTTCGAAGTCAAAAACGATCTATGGCCGAGCTGCACTCAGGTCGTTAAAGAGCCGCACGCGGCTCACCTGCCTTAGTGGATCAGCAAGGTACTTATAAGGGTCCATTTTAAGGGTACCCATTGGGGATCAGCAAGGTCATTTTAAAAAGTACCCTTAGGGGATCAGCAAGGTCATTTGAAGGTTAAACATCAAAGCTACACAATCATAAATATTATTTCATGTCAATAATAACACGTTTTTTCTGTTATTTTGACGTTTCATTGATTCAATGACCCTTTGACCCATTGAACCATTGACCCATTGAACCAATGACCCTTTGACCCATTGAACCAATGACCCTTTGACCCATTTAACCATTGACCCATTAACACAATGACCCTTTGACCCATTGAACCATTGACCCTTTAACCCAATGACCCTTTGACCCATTGAACCGTTGACCCAGTCAGTTCACAGCCGAGTTTATTTTTTGGCTCAGCGTTGTTTTGACACATCTAAAGTCACCATGCTTGCCTTGATGTGTAGCGACCTCAGTGGCATAACAGGTTTAGTCTATTTACCTTTCTAGGTTCTCCCCAACATGACAGAACGCTTTCTAAAGTCCAGCTTTCTCTCCCTGGCTATATGAAAAAGACGGTCGGTTGTAGGCAGTAGAGACAGGACACGAGACAGGACACGAGACAGGACACGAGACAGGACACGAGACAGGACACGAGAGACTGACTGTGTGACTGTGTGATGATTCATACTAATATCATTACTGTCCCGCCATCTGTGCATATGTGCATGGGTAACCCTTACCTTAAGTGCACCGGCGCCAAGTTTTTGTTCTGTAGCTCTATATTACCGAAACGTGTTTATATAACCGAAACGTGTTATACAATTTTAAACAATAATTAACTGTAAGAGTTTATTTACACCAACTCTGATATCGCCCGTCTTTAGAGGCTGATCTTTCGGTTCTTTCTTATGCATTGGTCTTTTTTTTTTTTCGTTTTTGGGCCAATATGTAACCAGAACAAATTGTTACATCTTATAGCGACCCCTATTAACAATGTAGAAGTCTATAGCAGCACGTAACATTTAGTATTACTTTTTTTTTTAACTCAATCATTTTACAATCTTCTTCTTCTTCTTCTATATATTAAGGGCCCACGATCAATTTATTGATCATTATGGCTCCTATGAATGTAGATGTGATATGCACTGTTTCTGTGCCTGGTTTTGATGAGGATATTTCACTGGTTACAAGAGTATCTGTGTGAGGGTATCATGCACTGTGGGTCTGAAAGAACCAGGATTTCAGGACCCCTGCTATGCGCGATAGAGACAATGCTCTTTGAGTCTTTTCTACAAATTTGACAACGTTATTTTTATAATATATATAGATATGAGCGCACATTTACAGCAGTGCACGACACAAATACTACATTTGTAATATCTCAAATTCGTCTTTCTTGGTTTAATTTTCCCTTTAAACGTTTCCCGAGCCAATAAGTCGATAATATTATCGAATCTAAATCGCTGGTGATGTCCGATTGAAAGGGAGACAACTGTCGACCTTAAAGCGATCATCCATCAAAGTGGCCCGGAGATATTTGTGAACGCGACGCCTGGTTAAATACGTCACTTCCTCTTAACCTTGACCTAAGGTGAGTAATTCCCTTCCTTCCTCTCTCCTAGACAATTGAAGGGGAAAATATAATAGAGAAATGAGGAGAATATAATAGAAAAATGAGGAGAATATAATAGAGTAATTGGGCGGTGGAAATATAATAGAGTAATGGGGCGGGGAATAGAGTTATTTTGCGGGGAAAATATAATGGAGTAATGGGCGGGGAAAACAATATAGAGTAATAGGGCGGGGAAATATAATAGTAATAGAGTAATGAGAAGAATACAATAGAGTAATGGGGCGGAGGAAATATAATAGAGTAATGGGCGGGGGAAATATAATAGAGTAATGGGGCGGGGAATAGAGTAACGGGGCTGGGAAAATATAATAGAGTAATCGGGCGGGGCAAATGTAATGGAGTAATGGGCGGAGGAAATATAATGGAGTTATGGGGCGGGGTCAATATAATAGAGTAATGGGCGGGGGATATATAATGGAGTAATGGGGCAGGGGAAATATAATGTAGTAATGGGGCGGGGGATATATAATGGAATAATGGTTGTGGGGGAAATATGTCAATTATCTTGATCTTAAGAACGTAAGAATTTTTATTTTAGTTAGGATGGGAATAGAAGAACAGACATAAGTGATAGCTTTAGCACACAAAACAGTAGAGAACCGGATAGGAAGGGCTTACCATCTGTTAGGACCGAGCCTGTATTGGAAGGTCTTACCATCTGTTACAACTTAACCTGTAATGCAAGGTCTTATTATCTGTTAGGACTGAGCTTTTTTGGAAGTTCTTACTATCTGTTAGGACTGAGCCTGTAATGAAAGGTCTTACTATCTGTTAGGACTGAGCCTTTATTGGAATGTCTTACCATCTTTTAGGACTGAGCCTGTTTTGGAAGGTCCTACTATCTGTTAGGACTAAGCCTGTATTGGAAGGTCTTACTATCTGTTAGGAAAGTGCTTGTATTGGAAGGTCTTACTATCTGTTAGGACTGAACCTGTATTGAAAGGTTTTACTGTCAGAACTGAACCTGTAGGGGAAGGTCTTCCTATCTGTTAGCACTGAGCCTGTATCGGAACGCCCAACTATCTGTTATAACTGAGCCAGTATTAGGTCTTACTATCCATAAGAACTGAGCCTGTATTGAAATGTCTTACTATCAATTAGAGCTGAGCCTGTATTTATTCGTGTGTTAATTAGTTCATCTTTTCTTCTAAGTTCACAGTCTGTCCAATCATGTGAGTCTAATACAAAGTGGTATATGGGAGGTAGTAACACACCATTATATGGGATCTAATAAAATACTTGTAAATGGGAGGCAATAACATACTAGTATATGGGGGTAATAGCACACTTGTATACTGGAGGTAATAATACACTGGTGTATTGGAGGTAACAACATAATTGTATATCTGAGCTAATAACACACTGAATATGGGAGGTAATAATCACAATCACAAATCATCCTTTACCTCAACTCTTCCCAACTCATTTCAAGTAGGTAACTAAGACATACAGTTTACATCTATCCGTCAGATCAGCTCCATCCGCCACTACCTAACAATTACTGCAACAAAAACCCTAGTCTGTGCTCTTGTTCTCTCTCGTCTTGACTATTGTAACTCTCTTCTGTCAGGCTCACCAAAACACTTTATAGAAAAATTACAAAAGGTTCAAAATTCAGCTGCTAGGCTAATGCTAAAGGCAAAAAAGCGTGATCACGTCAATCCACTCACTTCATTGGCTCCCTATACAGATACGCATTGATTACAAGCTGTCTGTTCTCTGTCACAACATTTTCTCAGATTCCTGCCCTTCCTATCTAACCGAACTTCTTTCTGTCTATTCACCCTTTCGACAGCTTCGCTCCTCTGCAGACACGCGTATTCTGTCCGCTGCTATGAAAACGTACTAAAACATATGGTGAACGATCTTTCTCTTTCTGCGCCCCCAAACAAGGGAATACTCTGCCACTACACATCCACAATATACCAACCACCCAGGCCTTTAAAACTGCACTCAAAACACATCTCTTTAAACTCTACTACTCCGACTGATTCCTCCCCCCTGACCGATAAACGATTCTGCTGGCTGCCGTCCATGGCTTGATATGTAAAAGTTCTGGGTGGATAGGTTGAATATGCATTAGTTTTTGTTTTGTGTTTATACATCTGTTCTTTATTACATAAATGTATTTACTTTATTGTCATGGTTATGTCTCTTTTGCTAATATCTTTATGTCCAGCGCGATGAGCCCAGCCCTAGGCTGGGGTACCACGCTATATAATACAACTAATAATAATAATAATAACATACTAGTATTTGGGAGGTAATAACATCTGGTATATGGGAGGTAATAATATTCTGACATATTGTAATTAATAATACACTGCATATTCATTGAGAAGAATATATAAGGTAATGCACTCTGGTTTTACCGTCAGATATTTATTGCCGTCATAAGTTAAGGACACTTGCCACATGATCAACTTTCTTGATTCCTTGCATCGACCTGTTAACAAAACCCTTTCACTTATGGACGTTTCTTCATTGAACACGTCAGTTCCCCATTCCGATGGATTTATTGCTATTTCATTCATTTTTTTCTAAGTAAGAGTCCTAGTCCTAAGTTTTATTCGAGTCCCCTTGTACGTTTGACAGAACTTGTTGGACATTCGAGTCCCTTTGTACGTTTGACAGGACTGGTTTGACATTCGAGTCCCTTTTACGTTTGACAGAACTGGTTGGACAGTACTGGTTGGACAACTTAACTTGTTTCAATTTTAATAGCAAATTTTTGATCAGATCAAAGGCGTTGCAAATGGCAACGAAAATCGAAACCTTGTTACATGTGATTATTTATTGGCCATTTGAAACATCTGTGGAGAGTAAAATACAAGATTCCTTCCCCGGAATAAACAAAGATATATTGATGACTGCATGGGTATAACCAAAGTGGATACAGCACATCTTTAAAGTGTTATTGACTTCATTGGCGATTTTCATCCATCAGTCAAATTTACTACAACGGTCCATGAAAGTACTGTCAATTTTGTGTCTTCAAAATAAACTTAATAACATAATATCTACGTCCATTAATTATAAGACAACATACAGTTACATTAATTATAAGACAACATACAGTTACATTAATTATAAGACAACACACAGTTACATTAATTATAAGACAACATACAGTTACATTAATTATAAGACAACATACAGTTACATTAATTATAAGACAACATACAGTTACATTAATTATAAGACAACATACAGTTACATTAATTATAAGACAACATACAGTTACATTAATTATAAGACAACATACAGTTACACTTTCCTGATATATGCATCGTCACACTCATCCAACTGAAAATGTCATTCCTATTTATCAGTTGCTTAAACTAAGAAAACTTTGCAGCAACGATCTAACTGTTGGACTTTTCCGACCAATATTATAGTTTGAGCCAATTTTAGAACCAGCTGTGACTCGAATTTAATGTATGACCCGATTGGATTCATTTGATTAATTAACTAGACACTAACAGTTTGTGTCAATTTAACATTATATGTTCAGCTTTAATAAAAAAAATTACACAATCCACTAGTTTCGGTAAATGCCTTCATCAGTATTACACAAAAACATTTAAATAAGTATAAATTAAATTTACATAATATATATATATATATATATATATATATATATGAACCCTACCTAAAAAAGAGAGAAAAGAAAAGTATAGAAGTGGGTGCGAAACCCAAACAAAAACAAAGAAAAGAAGAATGGGCAGGAATTGATTTGAAGTCAAATGTACAAAAAGAAATGGCAGCCACGTAAAATTGTGACTGCCGTGTCTTTAGACACTTATTAGACAATAATCTCTTTTAACGCTTTTTTCGCAGTCCAACACTTTTATAAATAATGGGGAAACTCATCCGGAAAGTTGAGATACATCTCATTCATCGTAACTTTTTATCTCAACAACCTTATGGCTCGTTGTCTAGTTCTCAAAAACCGGTCCATTCCTATGGCAAACCTTGTCACTAAGCAGATTTTCAAAAGCAAAACTCCTCTTTTCACTTGCCGGAGGAACAAGAACCTTAGGAACAAGAGCCTTAGGAACAAGAGCCTTAGTAACAAGAGCCTTAGCGACATGCTTGTTAGAAGCCACCTCTCTGCCATTAAAGCATACATGGGTACCAAAAGCTGAAACCGTAACCGCTATAACACGCCCCTGCGTGATTGAGGTTGATAAGATCACATTCCTTATGGAAATATTCACAATCAAAGATGGTTTTACATGCACAAGGCGCGACGGGATTTACACCAATCCTTTGTAAAGGTGCGGGAAAATCTTACGCAGAGGCGGGGCAGGCCGTCGCCTTGTGACCGTTTCAAAGAACATCTGTTTAGCATCAATAAACAAACACTTTGTCCCCAATGAACCATTTAGAACAGTGGTTCTCAACCTTCCTAATGCCACGACCCTTTAATACAGTTCCTCATGTTGAGACGACCCCCAAACACAAACTGTTTTCGTTGCTACTGCATAACTGTACAGTAAATGTGTTCTCCAATGGTCTTAGGCAACCTCTAGGAAAGGGTCGTTCGACACCCCAAAGGGGTCGCGACCCACATATTGAGAACCACTGCTTTAGACAATGTTTGGCAATCAAGTCGATACTTGCATGTCAATGAACCCTTTAGACAATGTTTGGCGTGCAAGTCGATACTAGCATCTTAATGAACGCTTTAGACAATGTTTGGCCAGCAAGTCGATACTAGCATCTTAATGAACGCTTTAGACAATGTTTGGCGTGCAAGTCGATACTAGCATCTTAATGAACGCTTTAGACAATGTTTGGCCAGCAAGTCGATACTTGCATGTCATTGAAGCCTTTAGACAAAGTTTGGCGTGCAAGTCGATACTAGCATCTTAATGAACGCTTTAGACAATGTTTGGCCAGCAAGTCGATACTTGCATGTCATTGAAGCCTTTAGACAAAGTTTGGCGTGCAAGTCGATACTAGCATCTTAATGAACGCTTTAGACAATGTTTGGCCAGCAAGTCGATACTTGCATGTCATTGAAGCCTTTAGACAAAGTTTGGCGTGCAAGTCGATACTAGCATCTTAATGAACCCTTTAGACAAAGTTTGGCCAGCAAGTCGATACTAGCATCTTAATGAACGCTTTAGACAATGTTTGGCCAGCAAGTCGATACTTGCATGTCATTGAAGCCTTTAGACAAAGTTTGGCGTGCAAGTCGATACTAGCATCTTAATGAACGCTTTAGACAATGTTTGGCCAGCAAGTCGATACTTGCATGTCAATGAACGCTTTAGACAATGTTTGGCCAGCAAGTCGATACTAGCATCTTAATGAACGCTTTAGACAATGTTTGGCCAGCAAGTCGATACTTGCATGTCAATGAACGCTTTAGACAATGTTTGGCCAGCAAGTCGATACTAGCATCTTAATGAACGCTTTAGACAATGTTTGGCCAGCAAGTCGATACTTGCATCTCATTGAAGCCTTTAGACAAAGTTTGGCCAGCAAGTCGATACTAGCATCTCATTGAAGCCTTTAGACAATGTTTGACCATCAAGTCGATACTAGCATCTCATTGAAGCCTTTAGACAATGTTTGGCCAGCAAGTCGATACTAGCATCTCATTGAAGCCTTTAGACAATGTTTGACCATCAAGTCGATACTAGCATCTCATTGAAGCCTTTAGACAATGTTTGGCCAGCAAGTCGATACTCGCATCTCATTGAAGCCTTTAGACAAAGTTTGGCCAGCAAGTCGATACTAGCATCTCATTGAAGCCTTTAGACAATGTTTGGCCAGCAAGTCGATACTAGCATCTCATTGAAGCCTTTAGACAATGTTTGACCATCAAGTCGATACTAGCATCTCAATGAAGCCTTTAGACAATGTTTGACCATCAAGTCGATACTAGCATCTCATTGAAGCCTTTAGACAATGTTTGACCATCAAGTCGATACTAGCATCTCATTGAAGCCTTTAGACAATGTTTGACCATCAAGTCGATACTAGCATCTCATTGAAGCCTTTAGACAATGTTTGACCATCAAGTCGATACTAGCATCTCAATGAAGCCTTTAGACAATGTTTGACCATCAAGTCGATACTAGCATCTCATTGAAGCCTTTAGACAATGTTTGACCATCAAGTCGATACTAGCATCTCATTGAAGCCTTTAGACAATGTTTGACCATCAAGTCGATACTAGCATCTCATTGAAGCCTTTAGACAATGTTTGACCATCAAGTCGATACTAGCATCTCATTGAAGCCTTTAGACAATGTTTGACCATCAAGTCGATACTAGCATCTCAATGAAGCCTTTAGACAATGTTTGACCATCAAGTCGATACTAGCATCTCATTGAAGCCTTTAGACAATGTTTGACCATCAAGTCGATACTAGCATCTCATTGAAGCCTTTAGACAATGTTTGACCATCAAGTCGATACTAGCATCTCATTGAAGCCTTTAGACAATGTTTGGCCAGCAAGTCGATACTAGCATCTCATTGAAGCCTTTAGACAATGTTTGACCATCAAGTCGATACTAGCATCTCATTGAAGCCTTTAGACAATGTTTGGCCAGCAAGTCGATACTAGCATCTCATTGAAGCCTTTAGACAATGTTTGACCATCAAGTCGATACTAGCATCTCATTGAAGCCTTTAGACAAAGTTTGGCCAGCAAGTCGATACTAGCATCTCATTGAAGCCTTTAGACAAAGTTTGGCCAGCAAGTCGATACTAGCATCTCATTGAAGCCTTTAGACAATGTTTGGCCAGCAAGTCGATACTAGCATCTCAATGAACCCTTTCGTCCAGAAACATTCATGAAATGGATCGCTCATTCCTTACATAGTGACAATAGATCACGTTAATGTAACATTGACGACCATGGATTGATTATAGTCTCAACTGAGAGGGTCATTTAGTAAGGGAGAGATAGAGAGCTAGTTAGGCCAAGGGAAAGAGTGAGCTAGCTAGGATAAAGGAAAGAGAGAGATAGTCAGCTAGATAGACTAAAGAAAAGAGAGAGAGAGCTAGTTAGGATAAAGGAAAGAGAGAAAGAGTTCTAGTTATGATAAAGGAAAGAGAGAGAGACAGAGCTAGTAAGGATAAAGGAAACAGAGAGCTAAAGGAAAGAGAGAGATAGTCAGCTAGTTAGGCTAAGGGAAAGAGAAAGAGATTGTTGGGATAAAGGAAAGAGAGAGAGAGCTGGTTAGGCTAAAGGAAAAAGAGAAAGAGCCTTGGTTAGAATAAAGGAAAGAGAGAGAGAGAGAGAGAGAGTTAGGCCAAAGATGAGAGAGAGAGCTAGTTAGGCTAAAGGAAAGAGAGAGAGAGCTAGTTAGGCTGAAGGAAAGAGAGAGAGAGAGAGAGAGCTAGTTGGGTTGAAGAAAAGAGAGAAAAATACAGAGCTAGTTATAGAAAAGCAAATAGAGTTATAATTAGGCTAAGGAAAAAGAGAGAGCTAGTTAGGCTAAAGGAGAGAGAGAAAATGTTAGTTAGGAAAGGGAAAGAGAAAGCGAAAGAGAGGTAGTTAGGTTAAATGAAAGAAAGAGAGATAGAGCTAGTGCTAATTCGTCTAAACGATAGATAGAGAGAGAGGTAGGTTTTAATGAAAGTCCAAATAAGTAAACACAATTAAAGCTAAGGATAACTGATAGAAGACGAGTCGTATCGAGAATTAATGTGTACTGCGAAGGAGATTGATGGTGAAAGAGGGAGAAGTATATTGGGGCGGGGGAGGGGAGAATAGATGGACAGGGAGAAATAGATGTTAAGTCAATACAAAGGAAAACATTGGCGTCTCTCTCACCTAACACAAGGGAGACGATTGACTCTCTCATCCAACACAGGGGAAACGATTGACTCTCTCACCCAACATAGGGGACACGATTGACTCTCTCACCCAACATAGGGGAGACGATTGACTCTCTCACCCAACATAGGGGAGACGATTGACTCTCTCACCCAAAATAGGGGAGACGATTGACTCTCTCACACAACATAGGGGAGACGATTGACTCTCTCACCCAACATAGGGGAGACGATTGACTCTCTCACACAACATTGGGGAGACGATTGACTCTCTCACACAACATAAGGGATATCATTGACTCTCTCACACAACATAGGGGAGACGATGGACTCTCTCATACAACATTGGGGAGACGATTGACTCTCTCACACAACATAGGGGAGACGATTGACTCTCTCACACAACATAGGGGAGACGATTGACTCTCTCACCCAACATAGGGGAGACGATTGACTCTCTCACCCAACACATGGGGAGACGATTGACTCTCTCACCCAACACAGGGGAGACGATTGACTCTCTCACACAACATAGGGGAGACGATTGACTCTCTCACACAACACAGGGGAGACGATTGACTCTCTCACCCAACATAGGGGAGACGATTGACTCTCTCACCCAACACAGGGGAGACGATTGACTCTCTCACACAACATAGGGGAGACGATTGACTCTCTCACACAACACAGGGGAGACGATTGACTCTCTCACTCAACACAAGGGAGACGATTGACTAAAACAAAGGCAGCAGATACCATCAAATTCAAATGTCCATAGTGCTGAAAAAAATCAATTTTAATCAACGTTATTGTAATTTCACATATACACCAGCAAATATCACGCACACACTAACGAATACAATTACATAATCTTAACAAAAACCAACATTTCCATAAGGTCAAATGTCGGCATTTATCAACACCAGCATTTTTTAATCAAATCTATGTAAGCCCCCAAAAACCCCTACCCACACAAACAATTCTGTAATCCTTTAATAAAAACACTTAACAACTTTATAAATGCTCATACTTGACCAATAATCCCACAGGAACACCAACGTACCAAACATATCTAGCCCTAATTCTGTGGCTTCAAGCACATCATACGAAGATGTGCCTCGTGCTCAAAGACGCTAAAGATAACCTGACCAATAACTAGAGCTCGGGCCGTTATAGGAAAGTGATTTCCACTGAAATTATCTGGAAATAACCCCCAATCTCAGCTCCGAGCTTCTCGGCAAATCTCGCCCTGACGTCATGTCCGGCATTTGATCTTCAGATGCGTATGCCTCTCTCACAGAGACATCTATATTTGTCCTTGTCATGTTTTTCTATCTCCATTAATTTCTCGCAATCTCTCTCTCTCTCTCTCTCTCTCTCTCTCTCTCTCTCTATCCCCGCCTCCCACTCCTTTCTTTGATTCCCGCCCCCCCCCCATTCAACCCTTATATATTCGTGTTGGAGGAGGTCATCTTCGATATTTTTTTCTTTTACAAGAAAGGGGGTCGGCGTAGCGCTCTCCGATGTCTATGCTGCCCATCAAGGATGCAATAAGCTAATTGAAAAGCCGTCAAGATAATAGCGCCCCACCCATCCCGCAACCGGTGCCTCGCCGACCCCCCACCCAGCTCTTGCCTTTGTTCGACCATCGAGCGCTTTGTGTTGATCTATCGCTCCTCTTTTATTACCGTAAATCCGTCTACGCCTTTTGTGACAGTAGACCATCTATGCCATATGCGACCGTAAGACCGACTACGCCTTTTGTAACAGTAGACCGTCTACGCCTTCTGTAAAAGTAAGACCGTCTACGCCTTTCGTAACAGTGTGACCGACTACGCTTTCTGTGACAGTGTGACCGACTACGCTTTCTGTGACAGTAAGATGGTAACGAGCTTTCTCTTGGAAGCTTTTGAAGACTGTTTAGTATTTGTGTTGAGGTACAGTTCGAGGGAATGCTTAAATAGCATATAGGAAAGGTCAGACTCGAGTAGAGCAAATTTTTGAAGAGAGAATTTAACAATTATACTATTGGAAATTCAGTTAAAATTCACACGATGAATTTAACACAAGTGTTTAGACGACATGAGATTTAAACAAATCATTTTAAAGACAAACCAGGTCAGTGCTCTATTAAAGATGAAATAAAATAGGGCATGGTACTGTATAAGAGATTTAATAAAACCTGACATTTACAACTGACACGGGCAACAACCATCACGTGATATGCAGCATTCCATCTTAAGTGCTACATATCAGCCATGGAGTCACATGACAAGGCGTCTCCATGTTAGCTCCCACAGCCACCGCCTCCAGCACCATGGGCCTGGATCAACCACCACATTATCACATCATGCCCTGTTTCCACCAGCACGCTTAGGACTGCACCCCTAACACCATTTGCTTAAATTCAGCAGGCAGAGTCGATTCTGTGGTGTAAATCAATTTCATCCCATTCCATGTAATCGATACCAGGTCCCTATATGAATCCCCAAAAATGGCGGAAAGCGTTTAATTGTCCCTGTTGGGTGGGGAAGGCCTGGGCGGGGGGAGGCCCGAGTGGGGGGGGGAGGGGAACAATCAATCAACTTGGAAACAGACATGCTGCCTATCAGAGTAAGCACTGGGTAGTAAATAAAATGTCTTCCAATACGTTAAGACTTGCTGAAGTATGTAAAGTTGATATCACCATTAAGTAAAGTTATACGAATGTAGCACTCGTGATAGAAGACTATGTCATACATAAAGGGCACCATACATTTGTCCATATTGTCAAAAGCCGATCATGGTGTTGCCGTAAGATGAAACTTAATGAACAACATGGGGGTTAATTGTAATGGTGCGATGGTGGTCGGCTTGTCTTGGTGGCTGTCGTGTTTTGGTGGCCAAGCTGTGATGGTGGCCATGCTGTGTTGGTGGCCAGGGTTCATTAGTGGCCGTGTTATTTGTTGGCCATGATGTGTTGGTTTCCATATTGTTTGGTGGCCTCGATTGGTTGGTGGTCATTTTGTTTGGTGACCATGTGTTGGTGGCCATATTGTTTGGTGGCCAGGATGTGTTGATGGTCATGATGTGCTGGTTGCAGTGATGTGTTTATATCCATGATGTGGTGGTAGCCATGAAATGATGTGGCCTTGTTATCATGGTCACCATGATGTGTTGGTAGCTATGTTTTGATAGCCATGTTGTGTACGTGACTTGAGGTTGTGTTGTAGCTATGATGTGTTAGTAGACATGGTGTGATGATGGCCATGATGTGTTTGTAGCCATTAGCATTGATACCCATGATGTGTACATGCTCATGTTGTGTTAGGGGTCATGTTGTGCTAGAGGTCACATTGTGTTGGTAGCCATGATGTGGCCATGTGCTTAACTTGACCACGAAGAAATTCCAGTAGGCTATAACTTTAGATGAGGGATGTTGAGCACTTGGCGATAGATTATTGTTGGATTTCTGAGCTGTTGACTCTGTTTTATCATTTGACATTGCAAAAGATTATTTAATTTCCTCTTTACTATTTAATCCATGTGGTAAATTTCAAACTCTATCAAGTCTCTGTCAAGTCTCTGTCAAGTCTCTGTCAACTCTCTGTCAAGTCTAAACTTTAGATAAAACTGAAGATGTGTCAAACCAATATTCAGCTCTGATGAAGAAAGTTGTGTTAAGCTCACCTACACAAATCCCTGATATACGTATAGTTTCTCAAGTCCACATCCATCCATCCCTGATATACGTATAGTTTCTCAAGCCCACATCCATCCACCCCTGATATACGTATAGTTTCTCAAGCCCACATCCATCCATCCATCCCTGATATACGTATAGTTTCTCAAGCCCATATTCATCCATCTTTGATATACGTATAGTTTGTAAAGTACACATACATCCACCCCTGAATACATATAGCTTCTCAAGCACACATTAATCTTTTATATAGTATAGTGTTGTCACGAATTAGATTTCGTGTGGCCGTTGTCTAGGGGTTATTATATTTTAACACACTGTCACTGTACACAAACACCGGACACAAAAGTCTAAGAGTTCTTTCCAGTTATTAGTTCTTAACTTTTATTTCAATACTCTCTAATCTAATAAGTTCTCACTTTAGTAATGTGGGTTCTGCTAACAAACTTAGCCAAAGAACCACACATACTAGATGGATCACAACACTACTATTTACTACCACTAACACCAACTAACAATAACACTGCACCACTGATCCGGTCAGCGTCCTACCCACTCGCTCTCCCCTGCTCTACTGACCACCTGCATACCCTACCGTACTCCCCCCTTTGTCTTTCGTATCCCTACGCCTATAGTCCGATACGCTATTAATCTCAGGCACACACAGACGCTCAAGGGTTCTTACACCTTGACAAGTGTCAGTCAAGCGATCCTCCAAGATTATTTAATATACTTGTAGCTGTTTCAAGCCAACTTGAACGCTATAACTGATATATTCGTTTTATTCTAAAGCATCTTCTCATTCCTGTGTTCCTCTCAAGCTATTGGTGTTCAGATTCTAATCAATAGTTTGTCAATCTAAAGTTATTGGACTGAAGATTCTAATCAATAGTATGTCAATCTAAAGTTATGGGACTTTGGATTCTAATCAATAGTATGTCAATCTAAAGTTATTGGAGTTAAGAGTCATCAATCTTAAGTTACGACATTTTAAAACTAAGTTCTTGCAGTCTCCCAGATTCCTTGTGGTTTACAAAAAGCTGCAAATGCCCCAAAATTGTTTTCCAATATGCCTGACACTTGTTCTCAGTTCTACAATCGACACGGTGAACAATCCAGTGAAGCGTTGAATAAATGGGGCCAGCAAATAAATTCTTCAAGTGTCGACACGTTTTATATTGATTTTTTGATAAAGTAGCCATTCATTTGGTATGTCTGAGAATATTGATTCAGATCAGGAGAAAATATTCCACTATGACAAAGAATATTTCATTTTATTCTTGATCAAAACTTAAAGATGTTTACTATGAAAAGAAAAGAAATTTACAAAAATTAATTACTTATTTTTGGTTTATAATTTTTAAAAGTAAATTAATTAAGTTAATTTTAACAGGATCTGGTAATTGGTACAAAACAATACATATTAATATTGATTTAAAAATGCAATGATGCATACATTTAATAGCTCTTAAAGTAAAGGATCGAATCGAATGGAACTCCCACCTATATATAAATTTTATAGAATACGAAAAGGCCTTTGATAACCTGGACCGATACACCTTATGAAAACTTCTTCGGCCCTATGGAGTACCACGAAAAAATGTCAGGATCATTCAGAGTTCTTATGAAGAAATAAGGTGCAGGGTGGTACACGAAGGTAGACTCACAGATTACATGCAGGGCGGTACACGAAGGTAGACTCACAGATGACATGCAGGGTGATACACGAAGGTAAACTCACGGATGACATGCAGGGTGTACACGAAGGTACGCTCAAAGATGACATGCAGGGTGTACACGAAGGTAGACTCACAGATGACATTCAGGGTGGTACACGAAGGTAGACTCACAGATGACATGCAGGGTGATATACACGTAGGTAGACTCACAGATGACATGCAGGGTGTACACGAAGGTAGACTCACAGATGACATGCATGGCGATACACGAAGGTACACTCAAAGATGACTTTAAAGTGGAAACTTGAGTCAGACAAGGATATCTCTTGTCCCCTTTCCTATTCATCCTCGCGATAGACTGGATAATTAAAAATCCACAGACAAAAATAGGAACGGGATACAGTGGACACTCTGAGAACTACTAAATGACCTAGACTTTGCAGACGACATTGCACTTCTGTCCAACAATCAACAACAAATGCAGAAAAAGACAAAAGACGTAACCACCATTTCAGCACAGCTCCGACTCAATATAAATAAAAGCAAGACGAAGATCGTGAAGGTAACCTCAACCAACAAAAAGCATATCAGTTTGGCAGGAAAGGCACTGGAAGAAGTGGAATTCTTCACTAACTTAGGCAGTACCATCAATATAAATGGCGGATCCGACGCGGATGTATGGGTTAAAATAGGAAAAGCTAGATTAAAGAAAATATGGGAGTCGAAGGAGCTGCAAAACCAAAGTCAGAATCTTTAACACATGTCAAAGCAGTTCTACTATATTGAGCAGAAACTTGGAAAACAACTGCGAGCATTACGCAGAAAGTACAGACCTTCATAAACACATGCCTTAGAAAGGTCATGAACATCAAAAGGCCAAATACCATCACCAACAAAGAACTTCTGGAAAGGACATACCAGGTGCCCATTGATAAAGACATCATAAAGAAAAATTGGAGGTGGATTGGGTATACTCTCAGAAAACCCCCAGATATAAATAGCACCACCAGACAATGCCTAACTTGGAATTCACAGGGAAAAAGAAAGAGAGAAAAGCCAAAAGAATACATGGAGACGCGAGCTAGAGGCAGACATGCAAAACATGGGATACACCTGGAAGACTCTGGAAAGGAAAGCACGGGACCGTGATGAGTGGAAAATTCTTGTCGGCGGCCTATGCCCCAGACGGGGTAAAAAGGCATAAGAAAAAGAAAGTAAAGAATCGGCTGCCTTTAGGTGTCTTCTAAGACTTAGTGTTTCTTTTTAAAGTTAATCCTCTGATAACTCATTAGAAAAAGAGCTTTTTTTTGGAACAGAAACCAACAACACTTCTTCTCTTGCTGGTAGTAGACTATTGGGTAGAACACACCCCCCCCCCCCCTCCAAAAAAAAACAAAACATCACTGCTACTTCCTTGATAGATGATGATCTGATCTGGAGTTCAGAATGAAAGCGATCAATTCACTCTCGCATCTCCTTACTGTTCTGATCAATTCACTCTCGCATCTCCTCACAGTTCTTCTCGCACAGAGAGCCCATCATCTATTAAATTTCTCCTGCCATTCTCTTCTTTAACCTTAATCTTCTCTCTACCGAAATTCCAGATTGGTCTGATTTTAAAAGTTCATTTTCCATAGTATATTCCACCAAGTGACAGCGCTTCTTGGGCAGAAACAATCTTTATGCCTCTTTGTCACCACCTTGTCAAGAGTCTGCAGATACTACTGTGTAGGATTAATGCCTCAAGTAGATCAGCCCAAAGTTTTGATAGCAGAGAATCGTGAAATCACAGACAGCATGTAAAAGACTTTGTGCTGTATAAAAATGATGCTCAAAGGTTAAGGGGCGGTGGTAGTGACGAATCGGTGAATGAATACATTTTTATAAGTATTTCTGGGTTTCGATATATTTGGTGTCAAAAACTTTTTTTTAAAAATATAATTTAAATTAATTTCAATTAATTACTAAAAATTATCAGAAGATTTTCTAAAATAATGTTATTGTGTTAACCCTATAATGGGTAAAAAAAAAAGTCATTTTTATTGTTTTTAATTTCTACCGATTCGATTCATGTACTTAGAATCGCCCAACTACATCGTGTTTCCAAGAATCTGGAACGCCCTTCCTGTTGCTCTCAGAAACAGAGACAGCTGTTTTTCGAAATTGAGTTGAAAACACATATTTTTCGCACTCCCCTGCTGGGGTGATGTAGTCTACCTATTTGTTTCCAGCTTGCTCATATTCCTCGTGTTATATTGGCTTGTATTGTCCATTGGCTTGTATGTAGATTTTGTATTGTTGCGTTTTGTATTTTAATGGGGGAAAATATAAATTGTCATTATATGGTTGACTTTGTACCTCGCTTTGAGCCTTAATTAGGGATGAAGCGTGTTTTTGAAATGAACTTTATTATTATTATTATTATTTGGTATCAATGGAAAGCTTTATTTCTCAGAATTTAGATAAATATAGGTTCCTGTCCCTTACCAAAGTTACCGAACTCTTCATTTGGCATAGAATTAAGGGCAAAACGTTGTTTTGGTGACCTAATTAAAGGGTCACCTCATTTCTGACGCACCAACTTTGGACTTTTAATAAAGCAGGCCTTTCGGATTGTTACACGTGTGGAAAATGTACGTGTGATCGGTTATCTTATTATGAAATTCAGTTAAACTGAGCAATATGTTTTAGAAAAAAAGATTCTATGCGTTTCATTTTAAATAACGTAACATTATATATACAGTTTACAAAATGGTTTCATTTTGCCGGTTACTAAATTATCCGCATCCTTTTACTATTAAGTACGTGACTCCAAGATTCGAATTAGTGTATGAGATTTGACATATGTAACATGTGAGACATAATGGTATATGCTAGCAAGAATTGCGACATTTCATGAGGGAGATTGGAAACGAACACATTTAATCATAATATATATAACATTATTTGGTAATTTCTTGCTAGTTTATATGGAAGATTTTGTTGAGACAATTTTTAACGGTGATTAAACAAAGTTAATTGCCCATGGCTTCCTGTTTCAGTGCCTTGTTGTCTACCAGCATTTATGGGCTGACTGGCCAGATTGCCTTTGATGAAGATGGCTTTATGAACATCAGCAAGTACCGCGTCAGAAATCTGGTCTACGATGGACGCCAGAGTGTCTGGCAAGACATTGGATGTGTGCAAGGCAAAGAGGTGCGGCCTTTTGGTATCATCTGGCCAGGGGATGCTAAAAGCTTAAAGGTAATGAGTAGTAGATCATTAGTAGGTCATAAGGTTACCACTGTGTGTAAGAGTGGAATGTTTATTAACTTTCAGATTTCATATATTTGTCAGGATATGTATCTTGGTATTTTTATGGGATTATTCTCTATACGGGCACATATAAGTGTATCATAGACTCATAGAGTTGTAGTGACAGTTTCAAGCCTGTTGAAAGTTAAATTTCCGAACGGCGATTATCCTAAAATCCCCTGATTGTCATTGTTATCATTATTGTTATAATTATCGTAAGATGTGCCCATGGCTTGAAGCATTGGTGTATAACCAGGGCCGGATTAACCTCTAGGCAAATAAGGCACGTGCCTTGGGCACCAAGCGTTTGGGGGCACCACAAGTCCTCAAGAAATTTTTTTTTGGAACAAATTTAAGCCCAGAAACAACTGAAAATTGAACATGTGCTATGAAAATGAAGAAATAAATTATAATAAAAATTCACATTCAAGTTTGGTACAATCTTGAATGCTTAAAAATCAACGCATAAAATTTTTTAAAAACTCCTGGTAAATGGTAATGAGCAAAATGCGGACCATGCGGACTCACTCGGCTCGTAAATAAATAATGTGGTCGTATTCGAATTTTAAAGATGTTTGGGAAGTTTTATAAAAAATGTTAAACCATTTTTATATTTTCAATAAATAATATTAAAATAATAACATTAATTAATTAATTCGACCGGGAACCCCTTAGTAATTGACAAAATGAGCATGTGAACATGAAAACGTGTGCTGATTTGTATTCTTCACTAGCAGATCACTTGCATAAATCTAGGAATGAATTTGAAAGATTTGAAGAAGCTGCAAAAATATTAACAACAAGTGTAGATTATAAGTCAACTTTGACCCGTAATCGTAAACGAACGACAGTGGTCATTGATGTTGATGTTCCTGAGGTATCTCTGAATGCCATAGACAAATTTCGTATATCTGCATTCTACGCCATTGTTGACAAACTTGAGACAGAAATGAGTAGACGAGGACAAGTATATAGACCTTTCCATAGCACTGAGACAGCTCTCTTGAGAGTAACCAATGACCTCTTGCTCGCATTGGACACCGGTGATGTCTCCCTCCTGATCCTCTTGGACCTCAGTGCGGCCTTTGACACTGTCGACCATGAAACCCTTTACAAAACCCTTGAAAATTACTTTGGCATTTCTGGTTCAGTTTTTGCTTGGTTTAGGTCCTACCTCTCCAATAGAACGCAGGTGGTCACTGTTAGACCCGGTTCTATTTACAATGTATATCAGGCCAATGCTCCTCTTGCTAGGGAGACGTGCTGTTGAGAGCCAGTCATTCGCGGATGACACGCAGCTATACATTCATACCCATCCCTCTCTTGTCGATTCCGCTGTCCGGACTTTGCAGGAGAGCATTGCTGATGTCAAGTCATGGATGACACGCAGCAAGTTGAAACTTAACGATGACAAAACGGAAGCACTTCTTATTCACGATTGCAAATCATCCTCTAACTCAGCTCTCCCCACCTCATTTCAAGTAGGTAACTCAGACATACAGTTTACATCCTCCACTAGGAACCTTGGTTATTTTCTATCTCACAACTTGTCTCTTTATAATCATATATCCCACATTTGTCGCTCTGCATACACGGCCATCCGTCAGATCAGCTCAATCCGCCACTACCTCACAGCTAGTGCAACAAAAACCCTAGTCTATGCTCTTGTTCTCTCTCGTCTTGACTATTGCAACTCTCTTCGGTCAGGCTCACCAAAACACTTCTTAGAAAAACTGCAAAAGGTTCAAAACTCAGCTGCTAGGTTAGTTTTCAAGGCAAAAACACGTGATCACGTCACTCCACTACTTCATTCACTTCATTGGCTACCTGTACAAGCACGGATTGACTATAAACTCTCTGTTCTCTGCCACAACTTTTTCTCGAATTCCTGCCCTTCCTATCTAACCGAACTGCTCTCTGTCTATTCACCCCTTCGACAGCTTCGCTCCTCCGCAGATGAGCGTATTCTTTCTGTCCCCAAGACTCGCACAAAAACATACGGTGAAAGATCTTTCTCTTACTGTGCCCCCAAACAATGGAATTCTCTTCCACTACACATCCGCAATATATCAACTATCACAGCCCCCTGTTCCAACTAGTTAACTCTACTAATAATATTCTATAAACATGTCTATATCAATATGTAACTCAATTAAAATTCTATAAAAGTTTCTCTGTCAATAATCACTTTAAAAAATGTCAATATCAATATTCTTTAGAAATGCCTAAATCAATATTTTATAAAATTACCCATTTCAATATTCTATAAAAAGTTCCCAAATGAATATTCTATAAAAATGTATATTGTAATATTCTATGTTACATTCAGAAATAACGACGGCGGCCCGTCGAGAAGGGCTTTTAATGCCCTCCCCGACGCATCTCCACACAGCCCAGACGCCGGTCTCCCTGACGCCGGAACGTGCGGCGGCTCGCCAGGGACTTCCCCGGACCTAGACCGCCCCAACCCGCAACCGCTCGATCGGATTTTTTTTCGGATGGAGGCTTTCCCCGCCTAGTGACGTCCGAGTCGACCGAAAACGCTGCGTTTAAAGCGTTCGCAGCCCACTCTCCCAGTGAGTCGTAATGGTGCTTTAACGTCCCAGTATCTTTCCCCCATCCCTCCCTGGAAGTGACGGACGCCCTTTAAGAGGGGTTCTACAGTGGGTTTCCACCCAACTAGTTTGCGAAGTAGCTGGGACCAAATAGTCGCATAGAAGCAGCTTTCTCAACGCTGCGTATTTAGAATCATCGGCCAGGGGCTTCCATCTTTGCCTCTCGCCACATAGCCATTAAACGGCAACTTGTAAGCATGATCCCTACCCTGACTATGCCTTTACTTCCAACTGTGAAACGTCACAGTTGGCAGCCTGTAGCTGCTGTTTTATTTCCGGCAGATAGCATGCATGTTCCTTGTCTGCCCATGCAGGACACGAAATGGTGGGTTTTTTCCCCAGGGTAACGTTGATGAAGACATCATAAAGAAAAGATGGAGGTGGATTGGGCATACTCTCAGGAAATCCCCAGATAGCACCACCAGACAATGCCTAACATGGAATCCACAGGGAAAAAGAAAGAGAGGAAGACCTAAGAATTCATGGAGACGTGAGCTAGAGACAGACACGCAAAATATGGGACACACCTTGAAGCAATTGGAAAGGAAAGCACAGGACCGTGATGAGTAGAAAATTCTTGTGGACGGCCTTTGCCCCAGACGGGGTAAAAAGGCATAAGAAGAATAACGTTGAGGGGGTCCGGTGGCCGGCGCCTCCTAATCGACAAGCCACCACAGACTTGTAAACCGGGGCCCCGGTGCTTGGGGTGGGAGTCAATATTTTCTAAACGTGTCTATTTCATTATTCAAGCCCAAAATAAGGAAATTCCGTTAGGAATGTCCAAGCACGCCCAAAAAATAAGGCAATGTCATAAGGAATGTCCAAGGACGCCCAAAAATAAGGCAATTCAATTAGGAATGTCCAAGCACGCCCCAAAATAAGGCAATTCCATTAGGAATATTCAAGAACGTCCAAAAATAAGGCAATTCCATTAGGAATGTCGAAGCACGCCCAAAGATAAGGCAATTTCATTAGGAATGTCCAAGCACGCCCAAAAATAAGACAATTCCATTAGGAATGTCCCAGCACGCCCAAAATAAGGCAATTCCATTAGGAATGTCCAAGCACGCCCAAAGTAAGGCAATACCATTAGGAATGTCCAAGCACGCCCAAAAAAAGACAACACCTTTAGAATGTCCAAGTACGCCCAAAATGAGGCAATTCCATTAGGAATGTCGCAGCACGTCCAAAAATAAGGCAACTCCGTTAGGTATGTCCTGGCAAGCCGAGAGGGGAATAAGGTAACTACGCGAGGAATGTTTGGCACGCCCATATGTATAAGGTAACTAAGCGAGGAATGTCTAGACACACCCAGATGGTAATCAAAATAATGTTACCCTTGCGCGGATATTTCTCATTTAATACCCCCCCCCCCCCAGCTTCTGAGTCAATTTATAACGATTGTCAAAATAACGGTCGTAGTCGTACTGGCCTCGTCATGCGTACTAAACGGTAGCCTTACTCAACTGTGAAACTGCCTGACACAGGTGATCGGAGTCCTGACATTGTACCTGCACTAACCAAAATGTAGGAAGTCTCCACTGTGTGCAGTTTAAAAGTGCATCAAAAACACTGTTGTAGTGCGAATGAGACAGTAAAATACATTTGTTCGAAACTGCTCGCGTTAACGGTTTTCTGTCCATCACTTTCTGTACAAACAGGATTGTGCAAAAGCACTTCAACAGGGACACTTAACAAATATCATCTCATCAGGCTTCTGTCGATATCATCGTGAGTCTACTTCCTATACCAACATACGGCTACTGGCGATATCATCATGAAGCTACTGACAAGATCAACATGAGGCCGCTGTCGATATCAACATGAGGCTGCTGTGGTCTTTTTCCATTATGGAAAGTCCATACCGCAACAGTTTCACATTGACATTTAACGACACAATAACATTAAACAACACATTGACTTTAAACAACACATTGACTTTAAACAACACATTGACTTTAAACAACACATTGACCTTAAACAAGCTGGGAATCCTTGATGTATCACATTAACTGTAAGCGCACGGTGGGGTGGAATCCAGGCTGGTGAGTGACATGCGGGTGATATCTCACCAGTTTCTGGTGAGTAATAAGCTGATGATATCTCACCAGTTGTTGATGAGTGACAGGCAGGTGATGTCTGACTATTTGTTGATGAATGACAGGAGTGGGATGCCTCACGTGTTGCTGTCACAAGTTTTAAGTTCCGCTGTTTCTAAATCGTCTGTGTCCTCGTAGTCTTACAGTATCTTCTACAAGCCTTGAAGTATTACTGTATCTTCTACAAGCCTTGAAGTATTACAGTATCTTCTACAAGCCTTGAAGCCTTACAGTATTTTCTACAAGCCTTGAAGTATTAAAGTATCTTCTACAAGCCTTGAAGTATTACAGTATCTTCTACAAGCCTTGAAGTCTTACAGTATCACTACCAGCCTTGAAGTTTTAAAGTATCTTCTACAAGCCTTGAAGTATTACAGTATCTTCTACAAGCCTCGAAGTCTTACAGTGTCTGCTACAAGCTTTGAAGTATTACAGTATCTTCTACAAGACTCGAAGTCTTACAGTGTCTTCTACAAGCCTCGAAGTCTTACAATGTCCGCTACATGGTTTTTTTGGCACATAATATTCATTTATTGACTCACAAAAATGGAATTGTGTATTGATTACGTTGCACTTAATCATTGATTATCAGACTAAATTGGTTTAGTTTGAAAACATCTTCACTATAATGTTTACAGTCTGCGCCAAAAAGCCATCATGTCCTTAATGACAATATTAACTCTAAGATTCGATTAATAGATTTTATAATGGCCGTGGGAGCACACTTGTCAATTCTGATTGATTGGAGAACAAATGCATCTTTCGAACTTTATTTTGAATTTAAGAATTCTCCCCGATCGAGGTGATCTTAAGAAACTGGGATGTTGTTTAGGGTTACATGTGCAATTTGCTTTAAATAATTCTTCAAGCAATGGTATCTTTCTGTGTGCAATATTACCTGCTTTCTTGCTGTGGTTATGTTAAGTTGTTCTTCCAGACTAGTGGGCCCAAAATTGATGCTATGATATTCTTCAAGCTATTCGTGCACTTGGTTGAAGTCAAGGCCGTTTAGAAGCTCTGAAATATATTGCCTCCATCATTTTAATTTTCTCAGTTCTCTTTGATAAATGAACAACTGGCCTCTTTCTGTGAATACTAAGTACAGTGTCTTATCCCACACACGCTTCTTTTCTGTTATATCTCCTTGACCAGTGGTTCCCAGAGTGTGCGTATGTAGCGCCCTGGTGAGGCTGTTTTCTAAAAAAGTATTTCTTTATTTTCATTCCTTCTCTCCAATCTGACATTGACGTTACCAATGAAGAAGTCACCAGTCGAGAAGTCGCCAATCAAGAAGTCACCAATCAAGAAGTCACCAATCAAGACATCAACAATCAAGAAGTAACCAATCAAGAAGTGACCAATCAAGAAGTCTCTAATCAAGAAGTCACCAATCAATAAGTGTCCAGTCAAGAAGTCTCCAATCAAGAAGTGTCCAATTCAAGAAGTCTCTAATCAAGAAGTGTCCAGTCAAGAAGTCTCCAATCAAGAAGTCACTAAGCAAGAAGAGTATGCAATACTTTTGGCACATATAAATGCGTGTTGTCCAAACAGCTGCCCGTGCTGTCGGAATATCTTAGCTTGTGATGTCCAAACAGCTGCAGTAGGTCACTATGACCTTTTTGTCAGCCAGTGTCTTTAGTCTTCCAGACACAACAAATAATAAAATTATTTTGAGAACTTGGAATTGATCCAAAACTACAACCATCGTGATTTCATCGGTTACCATTGTCCTAAATTCATCGTGCTTTCATTGGTCACAAATTATGAGTCTGTATTGTCCTAAAGCCATCGCTCTTTCATTGGTCACAAATTATGAGGCTGTATTGTCCTAAAGCCATCGTTCTTTCATTGGTCACAAATTATGAGGCTGTATTGTCCTAAAGCCATCGTTCTTTCATTGGTCACAAAATGTGTTGCTGTATTGTCCTAAAGCCATCGTTCTTTCATTGGTCACAAATTGTGTGGCTGAATTTGTCCTAAAGCCATCGTTCTTTCATTGGTCACAAATTGTGTTGCTGTATTGTCCTAAAGACATCGTTCTTTCATTGGTCACAAATTGTGTGGCTGAATTTGTCCTAAAGCCATGGTTCTTTCATTGGTCACAAATTGTGAGGCTTTATTAGTCCTAAAGCCATCGTTCTTTCATTGGTCACAAATTGTGAGGCTTTACTTGTCCTAAAGCCATCGTTCTTTCATTGGTCACAAATTGTGACACTGTATTTAGACTAAAGCCATCGTTCTTTCATTGGTCACAAATTGTGACACTGTATTTAGTCTAAAGCCATCGTTCTTTCATTGGTCACAAATTGTGACACTGTATTTAGACTAAAGCCATCTGTTTGTTGAAGGGCGACACTCCCTCTTCTTGTTGTCTTCCCGACCAGATGATCACTTCTTACTGTAGTTATGCTTTCCATTTACACTCTATAGTGCAGTTACCCCACCCCCTCCAAATAAACCCAGGGGCGTAGTGGGTTGTGATTAGGGATGTTATACGATAATATGTTTTTAAACCTATAGTTGGGTGTTAATTTTTACAAAACGATTGTCGATTTATTTATATCATTTGAATAGATTTTTTTTATATCCAGAGTTATAAAAGTAAGTTTATGTATAAGTAAAAGAATAATAATAAACATAAATATAATAATCTAGGCTATTACTCGCTAAGCGTGTCTGATCATACCGCTACACCAGGGGAAAAGATGTTTCCGAAAATTGATGAACAAACTCTTTTAGATTAATTTCAAATGACGCTTACTTAAATCTAATCAAATATCCTGTTAATCTGATCTTGCTTCAAGTAACAATTGGGTAAGTCTAGTAAAAAAAACCAACAGAACCGGTTTACAAAAACTATTTCTAAGGCCAGTTGCGTAGCTAGGGTTGGTGTCATCCGGTGCGGTAAACTCATGGTGTCACCACACACCCCCCACACCCCCCCCCCCAAACCCCGAATTAATTGAAGGTCAGGAGATGAATGTATTTAAGGACTGTAACAACGTAAAGTTTTCGTTATTTTTACATTAAAATTACTTTTTAAAAAATATTTTAATACATTTACATTAATTATTAAAAGATATCATTAATTATAAAAAGATATCATTAACTATTAAAAGATATCATTAATTATTAAAAGATATAATTAACTATTAAAAGATATCATTAATTATTAAAAGCTATCATTTATTATTATAAGATATCATTCATTATTAAAAGATATCATTAATTATTTAAAGATATTATTACAAATTATTTTTAACCCTATGAATGGGTAAAAAAGTTACTTTGTAAATGTTTTTAATTTTACCGATTCGATTCATGTACTTATAATCGCTCAACCACATCACATTTGGTATAAATGGAAGGCTTTTTTTTTCTCAGAATTTTTCTGACCTAATTATAGGGTCACCTCTTTTCTGACGCATCAACCTTGTACTTTTAATCATGCACGCATGTGGATTGGTTACATGTGTGGGAAATTGACGTGTGATCGGTTATCCTTCTATGCAATTCGGCCAGACCGATCAATGTGTGTTCTGTAAATGTGCATTTTTTTCAATTTGGTGTCACACCCTGAGCTGGTGTCGCCCGGTGCGGTCCGCAACCCCCGTACCCCAAGAGCGACGCCACTGCCTAAGGCAGATAACCGCTTTGCCCAAGGGAAAACGCTATTTAGATCCCTTGTTGAGATCACTGCCAGCATCGCACCGGCCTTACATTCTGATCCAGTGTGACAACATTAAGTATACAAATCTTATTATTGATTTCGGCGTCAGGAGATCTGCTCTCAGATCGGAGGCGTCCTTGCCCTTTGGTCTCCATCCTTCATGGTCTCCGGCGGCCTCCCTTGCTTCACTGCTGGTGCCGATTGTGGTGTCTCAGCAGATTTTTTACATGATGTTTGAAGTAATATGACCATAATATAGATAAAGAAAATTTTGCTTTAAGTATATGTCGATATTCGATTATAAATAATTAAATATATATATATGTGTGAGTGTGTGTTTGTATCTGTGTGTGTCTGTGTGTGTCTGTTTGCGTGTTTGTGATTGAAACGATAAGTTTTGTCAACGCAAACATGGAGGCAATACATAAATTAAACATCAAAAGCTGTTTGGAAACTTGTTTCATTCTGCGATCCATGTTGTGGTCGTCATCAAATAGGATCCTCCCTACCTGTTTTGTCTTCCAGTGTTTCCATTTCGTGGCGGCACAATCATTGATGTATCAGTACAATCACTCTCTATAACTGTTACAATCTTTTAATATGGGGAAAATTAATTGAACATTTTCTAGACGTCAAATTTCTTTTTAAAAGAAATGTAGTTGGTAGGAGAGCATCTGCAAGTATTGCTCTGACATCTTGTTGCATCGCTCTGACCTCAGCTTGTATTGCTCTCAAACCTTGTTGCACCGCTCTGACCCCAGCTTGTATTGCTCTCACATCTTGTTGCATCGCTCTGAACTCTGCTTGCATTGCTCCGACATCTGCTTGCATTGCTGCTAAATCTGTTTGTACTGCTCTGACATCTCCTAGTATTGCTGTGCCGTGTCACAGTTGTGTGTAATAATTGGATTACGCTAGAAAGTAATTAATAACTTAGTTTGTTAAAGATTTATTTACTCATTTTTATTTTGTCCACAGTCGGAGACCAATGGCAAGAAACGTTATAAGGTTGTCACCAACCCCGTCCAGCCGTTTGTCATGACGGAAGCGCCGCACGCCGACTACGGAGAATGCCTAAGCGACACGCCCTGTCTGAACTTAACGGACAAGTCCAAGTCCCAGGAAGTGGTGTGGAGAGCGATAGACGCCTTCGAAAGCAAAAACGTTTCCCTCCAAGGACTCTTCAACGTCCAGTGCTGCAGGGGGCTGACCATCGACCTCCTCAACAAACTAGCAGCCGACTTGGAGTTTGAGTTCACACTGTACATCGTCCAGGACGAGACGTACGGCCAGAAGTCGCACAACGGAACCTGGTCGGGTATGATGCGAGACCTGACCGACAATACGGCCCACTTCGCTGTCGCCGCCTTCTCCATAACCAGTCAGCGAGAACGCGATATAGACTTCACGTACCCTTACTTTTTTTCAGGGTTCTCAATCATTTATTCTGACAGGACCCGGGAAACTAGCATGTTGGCTTTCTTGGAACCATTCTCTACCAAAGTTTGGTTCGCCATTCTCGTATCCGCTCACATCACGGCCGTGTGCATGGCTCTCTTCGAGTGGAACTCTCCTTTCGGTTTAAACCCCTGGGGCCGGAAGCGGAACAAGAACTACTCTCTAGCTTCCGGTTTGACTATGGTGTTTTCGGTGCTATTCGGTCATACGGTGAAAACGAAATCACCGAAGGCATGGCCCTCTAAAGTGATGCAGAATTTCTGGGCATTCGCCGCCATATTTATAATCGCCAGCTACACTGCTAACCTTGCTGCCTTCATAGCCGGCAAACATGCCGGGATTAACTACATCGATATACAAGACCAGCGGGTGAGTATGTCTCTTATTTTTCTAATGCGCTGTTGTTTGTCATAAGTGGTGAGATGTCGGTAATGATAAAGGTTCTGTGACATGTGGTTTTGATAGGTGTTTTCCTTGGAAAGTTTGGGTGGAAGAATCACATGGCCATGGGCTCTGTTGATGCAGGGTGGTCCAAGGAAAGAGTCTGGGATGTGAAAAGGTTTAATGAGTTGGCGCGTGTTGTTTGCGTTTAGTCAGGAATTCACTGATACATAACTTACACATTATTACTCAGAAAATTGACACACGGCGCTGCTGCTGGCCACCAATTCAGACATGTGACTGAGACACAACTTACACATTATTACTCAGAAAATTGACACACGGCGCTGCTGCTGGCCACCAATTCAGACATTTGACTGAGACACAACTTACACATTATTACTCAGAAAATTGACACACGGCGCTGCTGCTGACCGCCAATTCAGACATGTGTTAGCCTTTCATAACCATCAGTGGCGCTACAGCCCATGTAGGACCCTGGCCTGCTCCATCCCATCTTTCCATTCCAAGTTAGCTCTTTCAAAAGTAAAATGGTCCTGGTTGTCGAATTTCCAAGACTGCTCTAAAAGTTTCTTATGTTACCAACTTCACACACTTTGAAATTGAATACCGCTGAGGGCGGCGCTTTGGTTAGTATTTAATTATAATAAAAAGACAAATAGAAAAAGTCCGCCTCTGTAACAAAAATATCTTCAACTTTTTGTTATCAGAAACAGTAATATTAGTGGCGTACCTTGATGTAAATGCCAACCGCTGCGAACTCCCAAACTTTAGCCTCCTAAGCGTCCGTTCACACGATCAAAATTCGCGTCAAATTGTTGTATGGACGCACTATTTTTTTGCGTGGTTTCTTTTTTGGGGGGAATTTGATCAAATAGTAATTTGAAAGTTGTGACAAGGCTTCATACACGAATTGCATCAAATGCTTGAAGGAAAATTTGATCGTGTGAACAGACCCTAACACATACACACACACACAACATTTGTATAATGTATAAATAAACCCAAAATCAGCAGGCGTCAAGATCGTTTTGAGAAAGGACAACAATGATAAAATACAATGATTGGACATCAATCATAAAATACAATGATTGGACATCAATCATAAAATACAATGATTGGACATCAATCATAAAATACAATGATTGGACATCAATCATAAAATACAATGATTGGACATTAATCATAAAATACAATGATTGGACATCAATCATAAAATACAATGATTGGACATTAATCATAAAATACAATGATTGGACATCAATCATAAAATAAAATAAAAGGACATTAATCATAAAATCGATAATAGGGCCTTATTCATTAAAAACATTGGTAGGACTTTAATTATAAAATACAATGGTAGGACCTAAATTATAAAACCCAATGTATTTTACAAAGACAAGATGCTAAAAAAACTGGTGTTTTTTTTTAGTGCTCAACCGCAGGCGGCAATATTTTTTTTCCATCAATTGAAAATCGGCATTTTCTGGCTTCCCCCCCCCCCTCCCCCGGGCACAGCATTTCCTCAGCTGGGCCCTGCTAGGTTAAACAGTTTGGCAAAAAAATTTGAACGGGGGGGGGGGGGGGGGAAATGGCATAAAACATTTGATCAAAACTATCTAGATTTGCATCTAACACTTTCAATAAGCCGATACATCAGTCAGAAAATGCTGATAACCGATTATCGACAAGGCACCAATCAGGCCAATTACCGATTATTTGGTAACTAAATAGCACTTCTAGTTTGGATCATCCCCGTTATCAGCGGTATTATTTTGTTTCCTTTTTTTTTTTTTTTCATTGTTGTAGTTATTACATGATCTCTCGGTTAAATGTCCTTTTATTATTGCCTTATCTGTAACCATTGCAAATATGATGGACGGAGAATTTGGTTTTATTTATCAATTAAAATAATAGTAGTGATGCCGCTCTAAAGTTAATTTAACTTAGAAAGTAGTGATGTCGCTCTGATGTTAATTTAACTCAGTGTTCGGAAAATCGCGGCTCGCGAGCCGCATGCGGCTCTTTAGCGACCGCAATGTGGCTCGGCCAGTCGGCCACAAATCGGGTTTGAGTCGAAAAAACATGGTTTTTGACAGGGTCTTCAAAAGAAATTTGTCTCTCAAATTTTTTAATGGTCCTGCTGCTGATTTTGTGGCTCTTTTGACTAATAAGTTTTCCGACCACTGATTTAACTTAATAGTAGAGACGTCGCTCTAATGTTAATTTAACCTAATAACACTAATGTTGTTCTAATTTTAATTTAACTACATAGACTTGATATCGCTATAATGTTAATTTAACTTAATAGTAGTAATGTCGCTCTAATGTTAAGTTAACTTACTAGTGGTGATGTCCATCAGATGTTAATTTAACTTAATAGTAGAAATGTCACTCTAATGTTAATTTAAAAAATAGTGGTGGTGTCGCTCTAATGTTAATTTAACTTAGAAAGTAGTGATGTCGCTCTGATGTTAATTTAACTTAATAGAGGTGATGTCCATCTAATGTTAATTTAACTTAATAGTGGTGATGTCCATCTAATATTAATTTAACCTAATAGTGGTGATGTCTATCTAATATTAATTTAACCTAATAGTGGTGATGTCCATCTAATGTTAATTTAACCTAATAGTGGTGATGTCCATCTAATATTAATTTAATCTAATAGTGGTGAGGTCCATCTAATGTTAATTTAACCTAATAGTGGTGATGTCCATCTAATATTAATTTAACCTAATAGTGATGATGTCCATCTAATATTAATTTAACCTAATAGTGGTGATGTCCATCTAATATTAATTTAACCTTATAGTGGTGATGTCTATCTAATATTAATTTAACTTAATTGTGGTGATGTCCATCTAATGTTAATTTAACCTAATAGTGGTGATGTCCATCTAATATTAATTTAACCTAATAGTGGTGATGTCCATCTAATATTAATTTAACTTAATAGTAGTGATGTCCATCTAATGTTAATTTAACCTAATAGTGGTGATGTCCATCTAATATTAATTTAACCTAATAGTGGTGATGTTCATCTAATATTAATTTAATCTAATAGTGGTGATGTCCATCTAATATTAATTTAATCGAATAGTGGTGATGTCCATCTAATATTAATTTAACTTAATAGTGGTGATGTCCATCTAATATTAATTTAACTTAATAGTGGTGATGTCCATCTAATATTAATTTAACCTAATAGTGGTGATGTCCATCTAATATTAATTTAACTTATTAGGGGTGTTGTCCATCTAATGTTAATTTAACCTAATAGTGGTGATGTCCAACTTATATTAATTTAACGTAATAGTGGTGATGTCCATCTAATATTAATTTAACTTAATAGTGGTGATGTCCATCTAATATTAATTTAACTTAATAGTGGTGATGTCCATCTAATGTTAATTTAACTTAATAGTGGTGATGTCCATCTAATGTTAATTTAACCTAATAGTGGTGATGTCCATCTAATATTAATTTAACCTAATAGTGGTGATGTCCATCTAATATTAATTTAACTTAATAGTGGTGATGTCCATCTAATATTAATTTAACTTAATAGTGGTGATGTCCATCTAATGTTAATTTAACCTAATAGTGGTGATATCCATCTAATGTTAATTTAATCTAATAGTGGTGATGTCCATCTAATATTAATTTAACCTAATAGTGGTGATGTCCATCTAATAATAATTTAACCTAATAGTGGTGATGTCCATCTAATATTAATTTAACCTAAAAGTGGTGATGTCCATCTAATATTAATTTAACCTAATAGTGGTGATGTCCATCTAATATTAATTTAACCTAATAGTGGTGATGTCCATCTAATGTTAATTTAACCTAATAGTGGTGATGTCCATCTAATATTAATTTAATCTAATAGTGGTGATGTCCATCTAATATTAATTTAACTTAATAGTGGTGATGTCCATCTAATATTAATTTAACTTATTAGGGGTGTTGTACATCTAATGTTAATTTAACCTAATAGTGGTGATGTCCATCTAATGTTAATTTAACCTAATAGTGGTGATGTCCATCTAATATTAATTTAACCTAAAAGTGGTGATGTCCATCTAATATTAATTTAACCTAATAGTGGTGATGTCCATCTAATATTAATTTAACTTAATAGTGGTGATGTCCATCTAATGTTAATTTAACCTAATAGTGGTGGTGTCCATCTAATGTTAATTTAATCTAATAGTGATGATGTCCATCTAATATTAATTTAACTTAATAGTGGTGATGTCCATCTAATGTTAATTTAACTTAATAGTGGTGATGTCCATCTAATATTAATTTAACTTAATAGTGGTGATGTCCATCTAATATTAATTTAATTTAATAGTGGTGATGTCCATCTAATATTAATTTAACTTAATAATGGTGATGTCCATCTAATGTTAATTTAACGTAATAGTGGTGATGTCCATCTAATATTAATTTAACCTAATAGTGGTGGTGTCCATCTAATGTTAATTTAATCTAATAGTGGTGATGTCCATCTAATATTAATTTAACTTAATAGTGGTGATGTCCATCTAATGTTAATTTAACTTAATAGTGGTGATGTCCATCTAATATTAATTTAACTTATTAGTGGTGATGTCCATCTAATGCTAATTTAATTTAATAGTGGTGATGTCCATCTAATATTAATTTAACTTAATAATGGTGATGTCCATCTAATGTTAATTTAACGTAATAGTGGTGATGTCCATCTAATATTAATTTAACCTAATAGTGGTGATGTCCATCTAATGTTAATTTAACTTAATAGTGGTGATGTCGGTAGAAATATTAATGATTACATTATATTAATGATACCACTAGAAGTGACGGTGATAACTCAATGTTAGAAATGTACAAGTCCACGAGAACGTTTGGCCAAGCTGCGTGTGTGGATCTTGATTTGAAAATAGATATCTTACTTTTCAAAACTTCACTCACCAGGAAGTCCGTAATTTCTAAACAACCGGAAGTTATTCAAGACTTATCATCCGGGAGAACAGCTCAACGCATTTACCTAGAAATCTTTAAATCTTCTTTATAATAGGTTTCAATGGATACTAGAAAGGTCTCGATGGCTAATGGAAATGTTTCAATGAATAATAAAATAGGTCTCAATGGCTTATAGAATAGGTTTCAATGGCTTATAGAATTGGTTTCAATGGCTTAGAGAATAGGTTTTAAGACTTATAGAATAGGTTTTAAGGCTTATAGAATAGGTTTCAAAGGCTTATAGAATAGGTTTCAAAGGCTTATAGAATTGGTTTTAAGGCTTATAGAATAGGTTTAAGGCTTATAGAATAGGTTTCAATGGCTTATAGAATAGGTTTCAAAGGCTTATAGAATAGGTTTCAAAGGCTTATAGAATAGGTTTCAATGGCTTATAGAATAGGTTTCAAGGCTTATAGAATAGGTTTCAAAGGCTTATAGAATTGGTTTTAATGGCTTATAGAATAGGTTTTAAGGCTTATAGAATAGGTTTCAATGGCTTTTAGAAAAGGTTTTAAGGCTTATAGAATAGGTTTTACGGCTTATAGCATAGGTTTCAAAGGCTTATGGAATTGGTTTTAAGGCTTATAGAATAGGTTTCAAAGGCTTATAGAATTGGTTTTAAGGCTTATAGAATAGGTTTCAATGTCTTATAGAATAGGTTTCAATGTCTAATAGAATAGGTTTCAATGTCTTATAGAATAGGTTTCAATGTCTTATAGAATAGGTTTTAATGTCTTATAGAATAGGTTTCAATGAATAATAAAATAGGTCTCAATGGCTTATAGAATAGGTTTCAAAGGCTTATAGAATAGGTTTCAAAGGCTTATAGAATTGGTTTTAAGGCTTATAGAATTGGTTTTAAGGCTTATAGAATAGGTTTCAATGTCTTATAGAATAGGTTTCAATGTCTTATAGAATATGTTTCAATGTCTTAAAGAATAGGTTTCAATGTCTTATAGAATAGGTTTCAATGTCTTATAGAATATGTTTTAATGGCTTATAGAATAGGTTTCAAAGGCTTATATAATAGGTTTTAATGGCTTATAGAATAGGTTTCAATGGCTTATAGAATAGGTTTCAAAGGCTTATAGAATTGGTTTTAAGGCTTATAGAATAGGTTTCATTGTCTTATAGAATAGGTTTCAATGTCTTATAGAATAGGTTTCAATATCCTTTAGAATAGGTTTCAATGTCTTAAAGAATTGGTTTCAATGTCTTATAGAATATGTTTCAAAGGCTTATAGAATAGGTTTTAAGGCTTATAGAATTGGTTTTAAGGCTTATAGAATAGGTTTCAATGGCTTATAGAATAGGTTTTAATGTCTTATAGAATAGGTTTCAATGTCTTATAGAATAGGTTTCAATGGCTTATAGAATAGGTTTCAATGTCCTATAGAATAGGTTTCAGTGTCTTATAGAATATGTTTCAATATCTTATAGAATAGGTTTCAATGGCTTATAAAATATGTTTCACTGTCTTATAGAATATGTTTCAATGTCTTATAGAATTGGTTTTAATGTCTTATAGAATAGGTTTCAATGTCTTATAGAATATGTTTCAATGTCTTATAGAATAGGTTTCAATGTCTTATAGAATAGGTTTCAATGTCTTATAGAATAGGTTTTAATGTCTTATAGAATAGGTTTTATTGTCTTATAGAATAGGTTTCAATGTCTTATAGAATAGATTTCAATGTCTTATAGAATAGGTTTTAATGTCTTATAGAATATGTTTTAATGTCTTATAGAATAGGTTTCAATTGCTTATAGAACAGTTTTCAAATACTGTTGAATTCGTATCTAGGATAATTACAAAGAATGAGTATTATTTATTGCGCTTTTGATGTGGATCAGCGGTTCTCAGCCGGTTGATTACCACTCCTTTGAAGGGCCGAACGACCATTTCACAGGCCCTAAGACCATCGGAAAACACATATACTCTATAGTTATGAGGTAGCAACGAAACTAATTTTGTAGTTGGGGGTCGCCACAACATAAGCAACCATATTAAGGGTCGTGAGGCTGGTTGGGCTGTGTAATATGAGTGTAAGGCTGGTAGATTGAGATGAGTTTGAAGCTGGTAGATTCTGTGAGATGAGTATGAAGCTGGTAGGGTTGTGTGAGATGAGTGTGAAGCTGGTAGGGTTCTTGTTGACACATTCGTTTTCTTTATGCGTTATTTTGTTCAGTTTTTCCCATAATTCGTTTCGCTCATTTCCTTTCTTCTAACCTGATTGCAGTCTCTCCTCCTTATTACTATGTTGTAAGACTGGTTGGATTGCAAGAGATTGATCTTAGGCTGGTAGAGTTGTAGGCGGTATGTGTAAGGCGGATAGGATTGTAGGATACGTATGTAAGGCTGGTAGGATTGTGTGATACGTATGTAAGGCTGGTATGATTGTGAGAATGTGTGGTAAAGCTGAAACATTCAAACACGTCGATTGACGGTCGTTCGTAGCGTATTCCTTTAAGTTTAAATTCAATATTTTGATATATTTCATTGACAGCTCAAGACATAAGAATGTCACATAATAATTTTATGTACATGGTTATCGCATAATAATATCACATCAATAATTTGATACATTTCACTGACATGTCCATGGCATTAATTTTGACAACAATAAAATGATTATTTTATTGACAGGTTTATGATATATGAATGTCACATGAATAGTATGATTTATTTCATTGGCAGCTCCAAGATATTAGAATCGGTGTCTTGCCTGGGTCAGCTGTCCACGAATGGTTAAAGAACGGTGGCAGTAAGCTCGTGTCAGTTGCTGACCGCTACCCTGTGCCGAAAACAGACGAGGGGATCGACTGGGTCATGTGAGTCTATTCGTAGCTTTTAGTTCATTGAGACACGATTACAAGAGAAAATTTTGTCAGTGATAATTATGTCTTACAGGACAGTCCACAAAGTCCATCTATTATACAGGACATTCCACCTATTGTACAGGACAGTCCACAAAGTCCATCTATTATACAGGACAGTCCACAAAGTCCATTATACAGGACAGTCCACCTATTGTACAGGACAGTCCACAAAGTCCATCTATTATACAGGACAGTCCACCTATTGTACAGGATAGTCCACGAAGTCCATCTATTGTACAGGACAGTCCATGAAGTCCATCTATTGTACATGATAGTCCATAAAGTCCATCTATTCTACATGATAGGCCATATAGTCCATCTATTGTACATAACAGTACATACGTCCAAATATTGTTCATGACAGTCCATAAAGTACATCTATTATACACATCTATTATACAGGAAAGTCCATACAGTCCATATATTGATTGTACAGGACAGTCCATACAGTCCATATATTGTACACAAGTGTATTTCTGTGATGTTTTGGTCCCCATGGTCAATTCCTAGACATTGTCAAATTTAACGTCCGTTAACAATGTAAAGATCTGATCTGGGTTAAATATTAACATCTTTATATGACGTGACATGAAAACCAAGTGACGAGTGAATGTGTTAGCAAGTGTTGTGACACAGAGTGATTAGACAAAGCCTGGCAAGTGTTGTGACACAGAGTGAGTAGACAAAGCCTGGTAAAGTGTTGTAGAACAGAGTGTATAGACAAAGCCTGGTAAAGTGTTGTAGAACAGAGTGTATAGACAAAGCTTGGCAAGTGTCGTGACACCGAGTGGGTAGAAAAGTGTTGTGTCACAGAGGGAGAGACCAGAGAATTAAGTCCATTGTGGCACTGGGTCGTATGCCACTATGTTGTACTGATAAGCATTTGGCTTAAAATAAAATAGCACTTCAATATCCCCCATTCAGGGGACACTACTACTGTAGCCCCTGTTTGTTATATGTGTATATTTGTTTGCATAAGCCAACTGCAATAAATCAAAAAGACATCAAATTGTGTATCCTTCCTCCTCAGCACCCACCTCCAATCCTACCCACCCTACGATAATAGAAGAACACCGTGAATAATGACTTAGGTGATGTTTATTTCCAGTGATATTTGCCTGTCTCCTTTAGGAGGACAGTGCCACAGATATGTGAAATACCAACCGGTGGATTGGGTCAATAGGCGACAAGTGAATTTCAAATACGAAGAGATAGGTTGGGTCAATAGCAGACAATTGAAATACTAAGAAATATTTTGGGTCAATAGCAGACAATTCAAATATGAAATGATGTTTTGGGTCAATAGCAGACAATTCAAATACGAAGAGATGTTTGGGTCAATATCAGACAATTCAAATACGAAGAGATGTTTCGGGTCAATAGCAGACAAACTGAAGACAAAGATGATTTGGTCAATAGCAGACAAGTGAAACACAAATACATATGATAGGTCGTTGTCAGACGCGTGATTGATTCATGTGGACATTGCGTGAGACTTGTTGCCTGGTGCACTCTCCTCTGACCACTAGCATTAATCCAGAGTTTCTTGTGTCGTCTGCAAACACTAACGGGGATAGAAAAAACAGAGCAGTCTAGTAACCATTTACTTTGTTGTATCTTGCAATAGAACTAGTGTATGTCAAGATAACTTTTACTAGTGTATGCCAAAAAAACTTTTATTAGTGTATGCCAAGATAACTTTTACTAGTGTATGCCAAGATAACTTTTACTAGTGTATGTCGAGATTACTTTTACTAGTGTATTTCAAGATAACTTTTACTAGTGTATGTCAAGATAACTTTTATTAGTGTATGCAAAGATAACTTTTACTAGTGTATGTCAAGATAACTTTTACTAGTGTATGTCAAGATAACTTTTATTAGTGTATGCCAAGATAACTTTTACTAGTGTATGTCAAGATAACTTTTACTAGTGTATGTCAAGATAACTTTTACTAGTGTATGCCAATATAACTTTTACTAGTGTATGTCAAGATAACTTTTATTAGTGTATGCCAAGATAACTTTTACTAGTGTATGTCAAGATAACTTTTACTAGTGTATGTCAAGATAACTTTTAATAGTGTATGTCAAGATAACCGTTAGTGTTTCTTCAACTTAAACATAAATTAAAATAATTTTAAATATGTCTAATAATTGATTTTCAGACATCATGCAGTTATCCTCTAAATGTACAACTCATGTACAGCTCATGTAGAACTCATGTATAAGTCATGTGTAACTCGTGTACAACGCATGTACAACTGATGTACAACTCATGTATAGCTCATGTACAACTCATGTACAGCTCATTTACAACTCATGTATAAATCATGTACAGCTCATGTAGAAACCATGTACAGTTCATGTACAACTCACGTACAAATCATGTACAACTCATGTAGAAACCATGTACAACTCATGTTCAACTCATGTACAACTCATGTACAACTCAGGTAGAAACCATTTACAGCTCATGTACAACTCATGTAGAAACCATGTACAACTTATGTACAACTCATGCTATGTTACAATATCAAAGTTGTCATGATAAATAACAAAAATGTGTAATGTAGTTTCACCTTTCTTCTGCCTTCTTGTTATGTCTGGTCATTAAAACAGCAGAAGTAGAAGAACGAAAAAAATGTGGGTGCGGGGTGGGGTGAATCAAACTCTTGGTTATATTCGAACTTTCTATCAACTATGTTGATTTATCTCAATCTACCCATTTCTATCAAATTTGTTGATCTATCTCAACTAGCCGAAGAGCCCGTTGGGGAGCATATTTAGTGGTAAATATTGATTAAGTCACGTCTGGTTATGAAGATTAACTATGGGGCGAAAACTTCTTTGCATACCACACTTTTGGTGTGAACTGCGTGGCCTTTCATTAAGTCGCCTTGTTGGTCACTCCATAACAACGTTAACCTTGACTTGCTAAAAGTACACTGTTTTGTTTTTTTTTTTGAAAATGCAGATTTAGGTTGTCCATGGCTTGAATACTCGAGATATTTAAATAAACACCAAAATGAATTCAGTATTTGTCGTTGTCAATTGTTGATGGTCACAGCAAAGGAAAGTCTCAGTGGCATTGCAAAGACCTCTCCTTGGGTCAAGGTTTCGTAGCAGCCTTACTACTGCTCCGACTTTCAAGGTTAGGTCCATGAGGAGGCATACCACTAGATGTTAAGATATTTAAAAACTATACTGGAAAGTTTGCTGACTCCTCGACATTTCTTCTGTCTTGCTGGATAGCATCTATGTTTGTAAAACATTTTAATTCTGATTAAAATCGTCTGACATTTTCATTAAGTTCAAGAGACTCGTGTTTTTTTGTTTTTTTTTTAGTTAAGATTGTGTGGTTTATCAATGCTGTCATCTCTTGATTGGATGACCTCATGAAAGACAGCATCAACAAATCATCCATTTTAAATGGAGACTGGAGGAATATCGAAGATTCCTTCCTCTAATTCAGGTTCTTAGAATTTTTCATTCCCAAGTTTGAACACCCAATTGGAGAAGCCTCGGTGTTCTGATGGGACAGTGTCCTTATTGGCACGCGTGTCATGGTCTAAGGAATAGTTTTAAAACTTAATATTTCTCATGCATGAAGAAAGTTGTTTTCTGTTTGCTGTCACGTGGAACAAAAGGGACACCTTGTCTAAAATCTCGACTGACAAGAAAGACTGCGTCTCCGAAAGGTTTTTTAGAATGATCTTTTGGAGCTTCAGCTAAGAGCTCTTTATACAGCGTGTCAACGGCATTTAATTCATGTGCTGGGGACATTGAGTCTTCATCGCTGATTATCACTTTGGCCTTTTTTCGTTCATTTTCTGTATTAGTCTCACGTTGCAAAAGGGATTGGATTTCCTTCGAACGTTCTGAGGTCCTCGAAAGATGCTGCTCCTCTAACATTGAGAAGTAGCATTTGGAGGAAACATATTTTTCTCTCCTTGGGATGTACGGTAAACATTCTGCCAATTGCAGTTTCATGTCCTCTAAGAGGTGGTTTCCAATTTAAAATGTTGACAGTATAGTGTTTTTGGATTTCAATATATAAATACTCTCGGGAATCATGATCTCCCTGATTAAGTTTAAACCAACTTGTTGGCTTTTTGATGTACACCTTCAATTTCCTTCGCTGGTTTACAAAAATACTGTATGCTGGTCCTCAAGGTGGACATTTAATATTTCCACAATATCAGTTTGGTACTCAATAATGTTGTTTTACCTGAGCCTCCAGCATGCTTCAGGTGCACTTACACGCATGGCCTCCAAGTGTTTTTTGTTTACTTCGTCACATTTAATAATAGGTTCCTTTTCTCTGAGAACAGTAGCGAATTGAATAGTCGCAAAGTCATGGTTCTTGTACACGTATTTGGAAAGGTATTAAACTCTTTGAATTTAACAACACATTTCAACGTTAATGTGGTCTTTGGATATTTCGGGGCACCAATGACATTGCTGTTGGTATCGACACAGATATCTTTTTGAGTTTTTTTCTGCATTTTCCGTTTTCCATACACGGTGCGTTTTGATTGAATGGGCCACATAGGCCGTGCAGCATATAGAGAAATGTACACTTTCATGTAGCCTTGAGTGGACATCTTTTATCAGGGAGTTCTGCACAGACAATTTTGTCTATTCATTCGGTCTCCCAGGCTTTGTCTTCCGGGGAAATGAATAGCAATATGTGTCCATGTGGTAGACCACAATTTGTGGAACTCAACCGCATGGATCATATCCTCTAAACCGTCCAAATCTTTGGCGATTAAGTTTTTGAGTAGCAATTTCCGTTTCAACTCAGACACTCTTGCAAATAAATCAGGCCGGTCGCATTGTTATTGACGGGGAAGTAAGTTTTCCCTCAGTTCATTACACTTAGGATTACACGTGAATGTACTAAGGCTTACTAAGGTACAAATTGTGGTTGTTTTCAATTCGGGGAAGTACACCATAGTCTTCAGCTGTTATTATAGTTTTGATTTTTTTCAATACCGTCTCATGATCTCCCTGATTAAGTTTAAACCAACTTGTTGGCTTTTTGATGTACACATTCTATTTCCTTCGCTGGCATAGCCACCAACGATGAATTGGTGAGTCAGCTTTACTACGTTGAGGAACTTGTTAACATTGAAGCTGTTACGCACTTCCTTGACCAACCGCTTTCTGTACATCTGTGATCCACGCTTAATTCCCATACTGGAAAAGCAAAGGGTAACATAATGGATCATAGAGTCTACTCGGCATGGATATATATAGTAAACTTCCGCTTTTCTGGGGAAGCACCGCATGCACTGTGATAATGTCTCCTCTGGTAGTGGGAGCGTTTGTTCTGTCGCACGTTATCGGCCCTTTCTCTCAAGAATGTCATGCTATATTCAATTGGCGATCGGCTTTCCCGATTTGCCTTTAGAAATTCGACTTGTTTCCATTTTTTGCATGTAACACCTCAAAATGTCATCAATAGAAACTACACAGCAACAGCTATACAATTAATCTCTTCACCTGACAAGTAATCGGCAGAAGCGGCACTGAGCACGAAACTCTTGGCCGGCCACTCACGAAGAGCGGCGTCCCCAGCCCCGATCCGGCACTTCGTTTCCGTTAAAGCCGAACCGAGGCCGAGGGCCTCCCAGTGTTTCTTTCAGGCATACCTCCGGGGGGGGGGGGCACTGCCCCCCCCGGAGCAAGTCAAGTGCCCCCCCGGGGGAAAATGTGTAGGAAAAAATATTTAAAAAAAAAAAAAACTAACTCTAAATTTAATTGTTATAAAAAAATTTTAAGTTATTGAAATGTGTGCCTTTAATCGATTACAATTATTGGAACAAATAAAATATCGCTTTGTTCGATATATATTGATGATCCCTAGCGTTCAGGTTAATCTTGTTACAGGCTCGCAGAAATTGATTATAAATATCGTATTGTTTTGAAAATTGGCCGCTCCTGATCATAAGCTAAAATCTTACTTTTTCTGATTCGCAGATATCGGTATCTTTTATTTAATTACATTTTGCAGCTGAAAAAGTTGAAATACTTTTTAATAACCCTGTATTAAACTACGATATAAATGTCTTTTAAAATTAAATATAGTTCTTGCTAAGAAATAAACATGTGCAATCTGTTTTCAAATGATATTGTATAATAGCATCATGCTTTAAAAAATCATTTTTAGCAAACATTTTAATGTATTAGATTCCATAGATGTATGCTGACATAGATAAAATGAAAATTAAAAAAAAAATAATAATAATTTTAAAACTAAAAATTAGGAATTTACCGGTTACATACAAATAGTGGAAATTTCATTATAATTATTAAATCGAGTGTTTCTAATTTTTAACACAGTTTCGGGAACATAGTAAAATGATTTTTTTTTTTTTAAATAGTCTTTATTTATTAAATCCCCAATGACTTTTCTCTGTTAATATAATAATAATAAACAATCTTCCCCAGCTGTTTGAACTATTTAAAAAAAATATTTTAAGATGATAATCCAGTAGAAAGTATTTCGATTATCTTGTAAATGCCATTTTTGGTAGTAGTTTAAAAAAATTATATGGAATTTGTACAAAAAATAGTTTTCAAGTATAATATCGAAGAGGCAAGTTGTAATAATCTGAAGCAAATTATAGAAGCCTAAATTTCCTAATTAACATTTCAATCAACTGAATATTGAGAATTGAATCTTTAATAATTTATACGAAAAAAAATCACACATTAATAAATATATGAGTCTTTTGTAAACAGTTCATGACTTTTGAACAATTATGTCGGTTACATATGATTTATAAATAAATACCAATTTTGAAAACCCATTAAGATATAGTCTATAGCCTTTTGTACAGAAAATCTTTTTTTCCTTTTGACTTTGGTGAAACTTGGAAATATTTTGAAATAAACGTATGTTGGATTTTCTTTTTCGTTCAAAATGTAAAACTATTTTAGAATTTCTTTTTTTGTGATGGATACCTTTTTTGGAAGGAATTCTTTTTTCTTAATTTTAAAAATATTTTGTAGTAAATTCATTATTTTTACGTAGTTGATCCCTAAAATATTTTAAAATAATAACTTTAAAAATACATTACTTTTCAATTTAAAAAAAAAATTTTGCATACCACACTTAGTCAAGCAGAGACGTCGCTTGACTTTTTATGGCACCCGTGCTACTTTTCCGTTTTTTCCTTCCCTACCTAGCAGTAAAAGTTGATAATTTAATGTAATTACAGCCCAACTTTAAGCCCCTAAAATATACGAGACCCCATGCAGTTATGTGGGTTGCAGACCTCACACGATGGCTCTTAAGTCAAATGACACATAAAATCTTAACTAGCATCTCTCCCGTTGCTCTACAGTTGCATTCTTGCATTTTGAATTTATCAAAAAAATTCCGGGGCCTATAAAGTTTTAAGGGGCGAGTCTAAGCTAAGGAGTATCTCTCGATAAAAAACATACCCTAAGGGCTCCCAATAGGACTGAATGTATTTAATATTGTGCTGGTGGAAGAGTTAGTGATGTCCTGATATTATCGTTATTTCTAGCGCTTCCCACCCAAATGTCTGAAATGTGGCGCTTCATCCCATTTAGGGCCCTGGCCTGCTCCACCACATTCTTCTATTGGGATCGATCCATCGCTTTACACCTCGATGTGCGAACCCCAACCTTTATAAGCCCTTCTCTACATCGTCAATCCATCTCAGTCTTGGTCGACCGGTGAGCCGTCTGCCCCTAGGTTTCTGCCTGTAGATCGTTTTTGTTGCTCCAGAATCTAGCATCCTTTCAATGTGTCCTGCCTAGGGCAGTCTGCCGCTTTTTTATATTGTTGTGACTATGGATGGGTATTTGTACAATTGATATAGCTCTTGGTTTGTACGGATTCCCAAAACAAAATTGTCTATCATCGGGTCATATATTTAGCAGGTTCTCTGCTTTTGTGGTAGAAACCAAGTCTCACTACTGGTCTTGTGATAGTGGTGTATACTGCCTTCTTTGTTCCCTTAGCGAGATTTTTGCTTTGAAGTAGCTTTTGTAAATTGAAATAAGAACGGTTGCATGCTGTTATTCTTTCTTGCACCTCCGATTGTATTTCCTCTTGCTTATTTATAGTCAACCCTAGATATTTGAAAGTAGCTACCCTCTCAAAGGCGTAGATGTTCATATTGATGAAGTCATCAGTGCGTATTTCCTGACATTATCATAAATATTGCCTTCGCTTTATTTACATCAAGACCAGCTTTGACCGTCACATCTTCAAGTTCCCTGAAAGTTTTAATTATATCATCAATGCTATTTCTACCAAGTAGCGCTATATCGTCTGTGTAGGCCAGGTATTGCAGTGGCTGGCTTTATAAAGTTCCTTATGGTTGTTCTGTACCACCTCTCAGGTGCTCACACGTATGTTTCTAATTCTTTTTTCTAAAGTGATGTTGAAAATGATACACGGATTTCCTCGTCTGAGGCCCAGATTGATTGGGAACTCCCTCAAGTACTCCTTCTGTACTTTGATTCTACTTTTGTAGTTATCCATCGTCATATGTATGAGTCGGGTAAGTTTGTTAAGGACTCCAAGTTCTAGCACAGCATCGTTCATGTATTTTCTGTCTAAGCTATCATAAGCTGATTTGTAGTCCACATATAGTCGGTGTATGTTGATGTATTCTTAGCATTTTTCTACGAGACATCTAACAGTAAATATATGAACGTTTGAAATGCCCCTTCACACATTGTCTTAAAGATACATTGAAACCAGTGCATGATACCCTCACTAGGTAACTCTTGTTACCAGTGAAATATCCGCATCAACACCAGGCACAGAAACATTGCAAATACCATCTACATTCATAGGAGCCATAATGATCAATAAATTGATCGTGGGCCCTTAATAGACAGAAAAAGAAGAAGAAAAATTTGCACCACAATGCATCACTGCATTTTGAATTTATTATTTTTAAATTAAGGTGACCACTGCCCTCACTTTTGCTCAAACTCTTCGGATTCCTCAATTTCTGCTACAACCCCCCCCCCCCTTTTTTTTTCCTTGACGTCGATCAATGTGACTACCGGGTTGAATCTAATCTTGTGTCAAATGATTTTCTTCGGCACACCACAACCAGAATGAATTTAGTTTGTGTCTGGCACTGGTCGCCATAATGCCTCCTACAACGCTTGAAAAATTATTTGCCCCGATCAATGAAAGTCTTATCAAAAACATTCGAATCATGTATACTCCAAAATGCACCTTTTGATTGTTAAACAATCACACATTTTCTGCTGCCCTACTTCCCGATAAAAATTACTTGCCATGACAGCAAAATTTGGTGCTGATATATACACTGTCCAGCGGCGTGCCTAGTGTTAGCGCCACCCTAGGTGAGTTAACTTTTTTGCCACGCTAGCTTTCTCGATAGAAACTCTGCAGATGTCCGAAAATCCCGCCGCTCTATCTAAAGAAAAAATGACACCTGGGAAGACCAAATGTTCGCTCCCCCCCCCCCCCCCACTTCTACGTCACTGACATGAGTCTTTGATGACAGGGGACAAGATTCATTTTTACCCCCCCCCCCCGGCTAAACTCTGAAACCTATTATTTTCGTCCATTAACACTTTAGCCCATTAGATGCCCCCGCTAGTCTGGCGCCCGGGGACATATGTCCCATCTGCCACCCCTTAGCTACGCCTCTGGCCACTGGAAAAACTGGCACTGCCCCCCCCCCCCCCGAACGTCAAAAATGCCCCCTCGGGGGAAAATTTCTGAAAGAAACACTGGGGCCTCCCCGCTGCTAATCAGCGGTCGCAATCTCTTCACCAGATACGTTTACTAAAAATATCTAAACTGATGACGGACACAATGTCTATGGCCTTATATTATAAGATTTCAACATTTCTATCAACTATGTTGATTTATTTCAATCTTCACCTTTCAATCAACTATGTTTATATAACGCTATGATCATTTGCATATCAACTATGTTTATATAACGCCATGTTCATTCGCTATCATCTATGTAATGAAAAGGACAACATTCTTACAAAAGTAAATCTAACCAAACTTTGTCAATTTAAGGAGGCATAACTTATTCTCACCATAAAAACAATTCAAGGCCAGAAAGAGTGGTAACTCCAGCCATTTTATAATTTGGCTTGGGCCTGATCCGACTGCCTGAACCATCAAGCTGGCTGTTAAATCTCCGACTGTCTGGAACACTAAGACGGCTGTTAAATCTCCGACTGTCTGAAGCATCAAGACGGCTGTTAAATCTCCGACTGTCTGAAGCCAGCTGCTAAACCTCTGACTGTCTGAAGCCAGCTGCTAAACATCTGACTGTCTGAAGCCAGCTGCTAAACCTCTGACTGTCTGAAGCATCAAGACGGCTGTTAAACCTGACAAAACTCAACGCTGGCACGGGGCCTGTGTTGATCAATCTTAATCGGAAAACTCTGTGTCTCCCTGGGGTGCCCCCCCCCCACATCGCCGACGCGTTACAGGGTATAGCTCCATTTTTTGCCATGTTACGCTTCACTCTGTTAGCTAAACAGAAGAGGCCATAGATATGGTATCGATCCGCACAAAACAACTTCAGTAATAATATTTCATGAAGTAGTGGTGTGTTTTGTGGACTAGTAGGTTCGAATTCTTATCAATTGGCTGGGTGGAAATAGAGTGTCTATGCTAGAGTTCCATGATAGAGTTCCATGTTAGATTGTCTGTGATAGAATATCTATAGCTCCATCTGAATGACCATCAAAAGGGTCTTAGCTAGTGGATACAACTGCCTGGGACTAACCAGCATAATACAATTGTGTGGGACTATCTGTAGGACATAACTGCCTGAGACTTTCTGCAGGACATAACTGTCTGTGACTATCTGCAGGACATAACTGCCTGGGACTAGCTGCAGGATATAACTGCCTGGGACTATCTGCAGGACATAACTGGCTTGGGACGATCTGAAGGACATAACTGCCTGGGACTATCTGCAGGAAATAACTCCCTGGGACTATCTGCAGGACATAACTGCCTGTGACTATCTGCAGGACATAACTGCCTGGGACTATCTGCAGGATATAACTGCCTGTGACTATCTGCAGGACATAATTGCCTGGGACTATCTGCAGGATATAACTGCCTGGGACTATCTGCAGGATATAACTGCCTGTGACTATCTGCAGGACATAATTGCCTGGGACTATCTGCAGGATATAACTGCCTGTGACTATCTGCAGGACATAATTGCCTGGGACTATCTGCAGGAAATAACTCCCTGGGACTATCTGCAGGATATATAACTGCCTGTGAATATCTGCAGGACATACCTGCCTGAGACTATCTGCAGGATATAACTGCCTGGGACTGTCTGCAGGATATAAATGCCTGGGACTGTCTGCAGGATATAAATGCCTGTGACTATCTGCAGAATATAACTGCCTGGGACTGTCTACAGGATATAACTGCCTGAGACTGTCTGCAGGACATATCTGCCTGATACTGTCTGCATGATATAACTGCCTGATACTGTCTGCAGGATATAACTGCCTGGGACTGTCTACAGGACATAACTGCCTGATACTGTCTGCAGGATATAACTGCCTGGGACTGTCTGCAGGATATAACTGCCTGGGACTGTCTGCAGGATATAACTGCCTGGGACTGTCTACAGGATATAACTGCCTGGGACTGTCTGCAGGACATAACTGCCTGATACTGTCTGCAGGATATAACTGCCTGTGACTGTCTGCAGGACATAACTGCCTGATACTGTCTGCAGGATATAACTGCCTGGGACTGTCTGCAGGATATAATTGCCTGGGACTGTCTGCAGGACATAACTGCCTGATACTGTCTGCAGGATATAATTGCCTTAGATTGTCTGCAGGACATAACTGCCTGATACTGTCTGCAGGATATATCTGCCTGAGACTGTATGCAGGATATAACTGCCTGGGACTATCTGCAGGACATAACTGCCTGAGCCTGTCTGCAGGACATAACTGCCTTGGACTAGCTGCAGGATATACCTACTTGGGGCTTAAATGGAAGACACGAGACCCACTAATCCGTGACTGAGGCTGTTTCCTCTATGCCTTATCTCATGTTTGACGGACGTGACGAAACCATTGTCGTCTGCTCATTTCACTGGTGCTGCCCGCGTGTCATAAAGCACGTGACAATGACAAACGCCTCCTACTCACTTCTGCTACACCCATCCATCCACCTCATCCCCACTAATCCACTCCTTTCCAAATCAATAGATGCACTCTACCCTCTGTCTTCTGAACACAAACTCTATTCCAATCTGTGAGAAACCAGTGGTCTAGTAAATGCCCGGTCGACTGGCCAAAGTTAGACGAAGCAGTTCGATCTTTCACTTTATGAGACCAGTAGTTTAATGTTCAACGTTCGATAGTTTATCTTGATAAGTAACAAAATAGAACTTTTAAAACCATCACAACTACGTCTTTAGCGCTGTAAGGTCAGCTCTGAGATGTCGCCAGAAAGTAACATCTTTGAGAGAGAAAAAAGCAAGTAACATATTTGAGACAGAAAGAAAGATACATCTTTGAGACAGAAAGAAACATCTTTGAGACAGATAGATACATCTTTGAGACAGAAAGAAACATCTTTGAGACAGAAAGAAACATCTTTGAGACAGAAAGAGAACATCTTTGAGACCGAAAGAAACATCTTTGAGACAGTAAGAAACATCTTTGAGACAGAAAGAAACTTCTTTGAGACAGAAAGAAACATCTTTGAGACAGAAAGAAACATCTTTGAGACAGAAAGAAACATCTTTGATACTTGCTTTGAATTCCGTGTGTTACTCAATTAGTTGGATTATTTTGTTTGATGGCGTCAGCTTGTCATACTTAAACTTTTCACTGAATTAGTTGTATAGTGTTGTCTATAAAATTGTATATAAATTAAATACTTTTTCATACAATATATCTATACATATGCTGAGAGATTCAAACAAAAATTAAATCAAACCAAAGTTAGTGAATGCCATTTCAATTAAGATTCTTTTTTTTTTTTTTAAATGGTATAATAAATAGTTATTTTGTGATCTAGAAATAAACTGATACTTTTTAGACAGTAGCAACTGAAAGATATTTATAATATAAATGAAATGATAGATGTTTAGAATATGCTAACTGACAGATAATAGGAATATATCAATTGACATTTTAGAATAAATAGAATATTTAGACAGCACCATAATTGAGATCTTTTGAAGGTTAAAATGCATAAGTTGTTTAATTTATGAACTGATAGATTTATGGAAAGTAATAACTGATAAATATTTATACTAGGTAATCGATTGATATTTAGATAGTTTTACTAGATTGATATTAGGACAGTATTTAACTGATGCATTATTATAAGGTACCATTCTTTCCTCACAGAAAAGGCAAGTTGGACGCCCTGTTGGGCGACTCCCCAATATTAGACTATGCACGCGCTCACTTGGCGCCCTCCTGTGAGCTCAAGTTAATTTCCAAAATATTCGGAGATGACCGCTACGGTCTCGGACTTCCTAAAGAATCACCGCTAAAAGTAAGTCACATTATTCACCTATAGGTGGGACGGAGGTTGAGGGGGGGGCGTGTGGGGGGGGCTAGTCGAGAAAATCCAGTATATATCATTTAAAATAGAACAAAATACCGACCATTTTTTGATTGAAATATAGAGCTGGTTACAGAGATAGGATGTGGAGTAATACACTGGGCCACAGGGGCAGGATGTGGAGTAATACACTGGGCCACAGGGGCAGGACGTGGAGTAATACACTGGGCCACAGGGGCAGGAGGTGGAGTAATACACTGGGCTATATGGGCAGGATGTGGAGTAATACACTGGGCCACAGGGGCAGGACGTGGAGTAATACACTGGGCCACAGGGGCAGGAGGTGGAGTAATACACTGGGCCACATGGGCAGGAGGTGGAGTAATGCACTGGGCCACAGGGGCAGGAGGTGGAGTAATGCACCTGGCCACAGGGGCAGGAGGTGGAGTAATACACTGGGCCACATGGGCAGGACGTGGAGTAATACACTGGGCCACAGGGGCAGGAGGTGGAGTAATGCACTGGACCACAGGGGCAGGAGGTGGAGTAATTCACTGGACCACAGGGGCAGGAAGTGGAGTAATGCACTGGGCCACAGGGGCAGGAGGTGGAGTAATGCACTGGGCCACAGGGGCAGGAGGTGGAGTAATGCACTGGGCCACAGGGGCAGGAAGTGGAGTAATACACTGGGCCACAGGGGCAGGAAGTGGAGTAATACATTGGGCCACAGGGGCAGGAGGTGAAGTAATACACTGGGCCACAGGGGCAGGAGGTGGAGTAATACACTGGGCCACAGGGGCAGGAAGTGGAGTAATACACTGGGCCACAGGGGCAGGAGGTGGAGTAATGCACTGGGTTACAGGGGCAGGAAGTGGAGTAATACACTGGGCCACAGGGGCAGGAAGTGGAGTAATACACTGGGACACAGGGGCAGGAGGTGGAGTAATGCACTGGGCCACAGGGGCAGGAAGTGGAGTATTACACTGGGCCACACTGAAGACCATGTGAAAACACGTATCATCTACAGTTGTGAAGAAGAAACAAAAAATAATTTCGTGGCTGGGGGTCGCCACAACCTGAGGTACTGTATTAAAGGGTCGTGGCATTAATAAGACTGAGAACCGCTGAGCTAGAGGGATTACTGAGATGAAATGAATATATCTGTTCATTCTAACCCCATGGTCTCTGATTACTGTTTGCCGGATTTGACAAAATTCTAGTATGTTCACAGGCAGCGCTGTCCAAAAAAATCTCCGACTACCATCGGACTGGCTACATTGATGACTTGACCGATGTCCACTTTGCTGACGCCCACTGTTTTAAGAAGAAAATATCTCAAGAGGACTCGCAACTAGAAGTCACACATCACGCAGGTAACTGATAAGGAATGATCGCGGGAGGCGTGGGGGGGGGGGGGGGGGTTCATTTTTGGTGATGAATTTGGGTGAAAGCATTGTAATAGCAAAAAGTAACTTGTAAGGTTGTGGTCTGTGTAAGAACTTACTTTGTGCTCTTATCTACATTATTTTTATACCCCCACGTGACACATCACATGACCACTCATAGCACATCACTCTTACTGTCATCAATAGTTTGTGTGACAAAGTGGGGGACAAAGTATTTTTAGTGGCGATGTTGAGTGGAAAGTATCGTATGTGATAAAGTATCTTTGGTGGAAAAATTGAGGTAAAACATCTCTGGTGGCATATTTGGGGTAAATTATCTTTGGTGGCATTGTTGGGGTAAATTATCTTTGGTGGCATAGTTGGGGTAAATTATCTTTGGTGGCATAGTTGGGGTAAATTATCTTTGGTGGCATAGTTGGGGTAAATTATCTTTGGTGGCATAGTTGGGGTAAATTATCTTTGGTGGCATAGTTGGGGTAAATTATCTTTGGTGGCATAGTTGGGGTAAATTATCTTTGGTGGCATAGTTGGGGTAAATTATCTTTGGTGGCGAAGTTGTAAATTAACTTTGGTGAGGTCTATTAAAAAACAGTACCTAATTATATCATTCTTCTCTATTCATCCATGCACCCACTCATCCCACCTTCTCTATTCATCCATGCACCAGTTCATCCCACCTTCTCTATTCATCCATGAACCCATTTATCCCACCTTCTCTATTCATCCATGCACCCCTTCAGCCCACCTTCTCTATTCATCTATTCACCCATTCATCCCACCTTCTCTATTCATCCATGCACCCATTCATTCCACCTTCTCTTTTTATCAATGAACACATTCTTCCCACCTTCTCTATTCATCCGTGCACCCCTTCATCCCACCTTTTCTATTCATCCGTACACCCCTTCATCCCACCTTCTCTATTCATCCGTGCACCCCTTCATCCCACCTTCTCTATTCATCCGTGCACCCCTTCATCCCACCCTTTCTATTCATCCGTGCACCCCTTCATCCCACCTTTTCTATTCATCCGTGCACCCCTTCATCCCACCTTCTCTATTCATCCGTGCACCCCTTCATCCCACCTTCTCTATTCATCCGTGCACCCCTTCATCCCACCTTTTCTATTCATCCGTGCACCCCTTCATCCCACCTTCTCTATTCATCCATGCACCCCTTCAGCCCACCTTCTCTATTCATCTATTCACCCATTCATCCCACCTTCTCTATTCATCCATGCACCCATTCATTCCACCTTCTCTTTTTATCAATGAACCCATTCTTCCCACCTTCTCTATTCATCCGTGCACCCCTTCATCCCACCTTCTCTATTCATCCGTGCACCCCTTCATCCCACCTTCTCTATTCATCCGTGCACCCCTTCATCCCACCTTCCTATTCTTGGGTTAACTACAATAAAGCGATTCATCCCATCTATAATGCGTACCACTTATAAAACCATGTTGTTTGGTCTCTGTCGGACGCAGCCTTACCTCCCATGTTAATTGTTCTCGTTCTGTTCATACCGTACATCCCATGTTGACAGGGCTCTGCTGTTGGTGTTTAACTATATCTTTTATTAAATCATGTTCCCTTATTGATTTTAACTCCAACGATGACACAGAAGAAAAATGGGACCGGGGGGGGGGGGGGGGGGGGACGACAGCTCGCCACTCTAGTTCAATACGGGCGTCTCTAGCACGTGTTTGCGCATCAATTATTCGCACGGACATCAACAAGATGTCAACGTGTCATCGTAATTTTGACATAGTACAGACCAACGTTTTATAACAGTGAATTTTGGAGGTCTAGAAATGGCTTAGGAAATTATGTCCTAAAATTATTTAGCAGTAATCTTGTTAATAGCCTCGTTTTGGAAACAGGCTGTGTTGGTTGGCTTCTGCTGCCAAGTCATGCCGTGGGCTAAACTCGGGGGATCTTGTTTTAGATTTAACATAGACTAATTGAATATTGTCTGCGAGGTGGTGAGAAAAAAGAACCTGTTAGTTCATGGTAAAGTATAAAAAAGTCTAGCGATAGGTTCAGCATTGGCTCCCTCACAGGCTCCCTCACAGGCTCCCTCACAGACTCCCTCACAGGCTCCCTCACAGGCTCCCTCACAGGCTCCCTCACAGGCTCCCTCACACGACAAAAGGGTCATTAGCGTCACTCGACGTTGTGTGCTGTTGAATAAAGTTTATCATTATTTAAATGAGTGTGTTTGTGTGTGGCCTGATCCGGGGCAGTGTTGCCGAGTGGCGTATGATTTTATCACATTCACTAGGGCAGTGGCTGGCAAATCGCGGCTCGCGAGCCGCATGCGCGGCTCTTTAACGACCCGAGTGCGGCCAGTGGGCCACAAATCGGTTTAGACTTCGAAAAACATGGTTCTTGACAGGTTCTTGAAAATATCTTTTGCTCTTAAAATTTTATTCGACCTGCAGCTGATTTTTGGCTCTTTTGACAAATGAGTTTGCAGATCACTGCACTAGGGGAGACTATTGCTCTCAATCGCTGTAGACACAATTTGTCATGGTCAGAATTGGAAGTTTCTAGGCAAAGTTGTAGACTGTCAGGAAGTACTTACGATTCTAGGCAAGGTTGTAGACTGTCAGGAAGTACTGACGATTTAGGCAAGGTTGTAGACTGTCAGGACGTACTGGCGATTCTAGGCAAGGTTGTAGACTGTCAGAAAGTACTGACGATTCTAGGCAAGGTTGTAGACTGTCAGGTAGTACTGACGATTTAGGCAAGGTTGTAGACTGTCAGGAAGTACTGACGATTCTAGGCAAGGTTGTAGACTATCAGGAAGTACTGACGATTCTAGGCAAGGTTGTAGACTTTCAGGAAGTACTGACAATTCTAGGCAAGGCTGTAGACTGTCAGGAAGTACTGACGATTTAAGCAAAGTTGAAAACTCTCATCTCCCAACCAGGTGATGTTGAATTCCCATCACCACCTGGAACTGCCATCTCATCATAACTCGGAACTACCATCCCCATTTTCACATAGAACTAGCATCCCCATCATCACCTGGAAATCCAAAACTTAACCACCTGGAACTCCCATACAATCCGGATCCCCGCATTGACAAAGATAATTACATGAACCCCTAAACTACTCTAAACCCAACTACCTGGAACCCCATAATCAAATAGACCCACACAACCACCTGGAACCCCATAATCAAATAGACCCACACAACCACCTGTAACCCCATAATCAAATAGACCCAAACAACCACCTGGAACCCCATAATCAAATAGACCCACACAACCACCTGGAACCCCATAATCAAATAGACCCACATAACCATCTGGAACCCCATAATCAAATAGACCCACACAACCACCTGGAACCCCAAAAAAAGCATGGACGTCAGAAACTACAAGTAACCCAGAAACTACGTAGCTCCCCACAACCATACCCAAATAGACCACTATAACCACATGGATCCACATAACTACATGGACACCACAACCATATGGACCCCTCAACTACCTTAATCCCCACAACTACCTTCATCCCACGACTACATAGCCCCCACAACCACATAGACCCTCACAACCGTACTCGACCCCAATAACCAAATGGACCCCCACAACCTTATGGACCCCCACAACTACATGAACACAATAACCAAATGGACCCCATCATCCACATTAACCCCCACAACTACCTGGAACCCCATTACCACATGGACCCTAACAACCACATAGATCCCACAACCACATGCTCCCTAATAATCAACCGACCAAAAAATGAACCCCAACAACCACATTAACCCTCCAAACAAATTGACCTTCACAACCACATGTACCCCATAACCATCTGGATGTTTCCAAGATGTTGTCAGTGTATTTCACTGCCACTATACACAATTATTCAAATCCCCTATTGTATAAGGTCATTGTATTCAGCGAGCTACATGGGAAGGTTCTCTGTATTCATTGAGCCTCTTGTTTGTTATCATATTAAAGTAATTACTGAAGATAACCGGTATAATATAATGTAACCAAGGAAATCCAAGACTGATCCTGTTCTAATTTCAAATCTGGTCCGAAGTCAAACCCGAAATTACCCTTTTGTCTAGGCAACGATCCTGTTATGTAAGGCTGCACATATTGGTACACGGGTACCAGAATTGAGAGTTTGGGATTAAAAAACGGTTTAAAATATTATTGTTGGGTTTGTAAGACCAAATGAGGTATGAAATGAAAGATAATTGAATTTACTATACGTTTGTACACTTAATTCTTCATTTTAACTAAAATATACTACTACAAATGACATGCGAATGGCATTAGTGATAATGGACCCGTACACGTAGCGCCGCCATTCGCACCCGGGTACCATTAGGCTCAATGCTATTCGAAAGTCATTTGTGGTAGTTTATTTTAGTAAAACTGAAGAATTAAGATTTCAAACGTATAGTACATTCAATTATCGTTCATTTGATACCTCATTTGGTTTTACAAACCCAACAAAAATATTTTAAATCGTTTTTAATCCCAACCTCTCAATTCTGGTACCCGGGTACCTATAGCCACTTCGATTATGTAATTTAAACTTAATCATAACGTCGCGTAAGCAAGAGGTAATGGGTAAACAAATATATTTTGGGATAATAGGTAAAAAAATTATATTTTGGGATAATAGGTAAAAAAATTATATTTTGGGATAATAGGTAAACAAATATATTTTGGGATAATAGGTAAAAAAATTATATTTTGGGATAATAGGTAAACAAATTATATTTTGGGGTAATAGGTAAACAAATATATTTTGGGATAATAGGTAAAAAAAAATATTTTGGGATAATAGGTAAACAAATTATATTTTGGGATAATAGGTAAACAAATATATTTTGGGATAATAGATAAAAAAATTATATTTTGGGATAATAGGTAAACAAATATATTTTGGGATAATAGGTAAAAAAACTATATTTTGGGATAATAGGTAAACAAATTATATTTTGGGGTAATAGTTCAACAAATACATGTATAGGTAATAGGTAAACTAATACATTTCGGGGTAATAGGTCAATAAATAGATTTAGGGGTAAAAGGAAAAAAATCCCAGAACCCCAAACAAGCCTTTTGTAACAACCAACAATTCCATTACCTTCAACTGACATGAACATCTCTGGCCACATATAAGGCTGAACAGAACCATACAACTGACATGAACATCTCTGGCCACATATAAGGATGAACTGAACCATTCAACTGACATGAACCTCTCTGGCCACATATAAGGATGAACTGAACCATTCAACTGACATGAACATCTCTGGCCACATATAAGGATGAACTGAACCAAAGATTTAGAAGCTGAAACTCATTTAGGAACGTATATCAAACTCAACCATTGTACACTCATCCATCTTACACTCACCTTTCTTAAAATCACCATCTTACAGTCACCATCTTACAGTCACCCATCTTACACTTATCTTTCTTAAAATCACCATCTAACACTCACCCATCTTACACTCATCTTACAGTCACCATCTTACAGTCACCCATCTTACACTCATCTTACAGTCACCATCTTACAGTCACCCATCTTACACTCATCTTAAAGTCACCATCTTACACTCATCTTACAGTCACCCATGTAACACTCATCTTACAGTCACCATCTTACACTCATCTTACAGTCACCCATGTTACACTCATCTTACAGTCACCATCTTACACTCACCCATCTTACTCTCATCTTACACTCACCATCTTACACTCAACATCTTACACTCATCTTACAGTCACTATCTTACTCTCATCATACACTCACCATCTTACACTCACCATCTTACACTCACCCATGTTACACTCATCTTACAGTCACGATCTTACACTCACTCATCTTACTCTCATCTTACACTCACCATCTTACACTCACCCATCTTACACTCATCTTAAACTCACCATCTTACACTCACCCATCTTACACTCATCTTACAGTCACCATCTTACTCTCATCTTACACTCATCTTACACCCACCATCTTACACTCACTCATTGTACATTCACCATCTTACACTCACCAATCTTACACTCACCCATCTTACACTCACCCATCTTACACTCACCCATCTCTCACTCATCCACCATATATTCATAGGCATGCATATAAAAATCGTATCACAACAACAATTAAATACAAGTTTAATAATAAAATCTATCAAAGTATGTCAGCGGCTATGAGAAAGTTGGACCATGTTAGGTGAAAGTAAATAGAGAAGCATACAAGATGTGGTATCCAACAATGCACCTGACGTCACATTTCTATAAGGGTTGAGATTAATGAGATGAAAATTGTAATGTCCTCGTGGAGCTAGTCGAGTCATTTCGATAGTGACTCGGTTTTTTTTGGGGGGGGGGCTGGGGGGGTTGTTGTTTTTTATGTGAAAGATTTGTGTGAGATAAATTACATGTGTGTCGTTCTCGGGAGTGTGTGTCTGATATGGAGAAATCAGAATTTCACAATTTAAAAAAAGAAATTGAATCAACGTTAAAAATATATTTACGTGCATTTAAAGAATTTAAATTTTGACTTGTTTTCTTTGCCTGTGTGTGAAAATTCAAGTGGTTCTATGGCTGTATAGGTAATACAGTAATATTTGGCTGTGTAAGTCAGACAGTACTTTTTGGTTGTCTACTCCGAAAGTAATATATGGCTGTATAAGTAAGACGGTAATAATTTGTAAAAGTCAGACAATAATTTATGGTTGCATATGTCAGACAGTAATTTGTTGTTGTATATGTCAGACAGTAATTTTTTGTTGTATATGTCAGACAGTAATTTGTTGTTGTATATGTCAGACAGTAATTTTTTGTTGTATATGTCAGACAGTAATTTTTTGTTGTATATGTCAGCCAGTAATTTTTTGTTGTATATGTCAGACAGTAATTTGTTGTTGTATATGTCAGACAGTAATTTGTTGTTGTATATGTCAGACAGTAATGTTTTGTTGTATATGACAGTATAATATTTGTTTATATCACGCATGTTATCTTTTTTTGTGTTTTTAACTTTGATATATCACTTCTATTTATTTTATAACATATAATAAAGGACAGATTCTCATATTGGTTATTCCACCCGCTCCCTCCCCTCATTTTCCCCATTCACAGGCCTTTTCGTGATGTTGTGCGTTGGATTTGGAGTTGGAGTTCTAGTCTTGCTGCTGGAACATCTCATCTTCAAGTTCCTTGTTCCCTACATACGAGAGTGCCCGGACCAGAGCATTTGGAGGAGTGTACACCTCATGTTCTTTAGTCAGGTATGTAAGAGTGTAGACCTTATGATCTTTAGTCAGATATGTAAGAGTGTAGACCTTATGGTCTTTAGTCAGGTATGTAAGAGTTTAGACTTTATGTTCTTTAGTCAGGTATGTAAATGTGCAGACCGTATGTCCTTTGGTCAGATATCTAAGAGTGTACTCCTAAAGCTTTTACTCAGGTATGTAAGAATGTAGACGTTATGTTTTTAGTCATCTGCGTAAGAGTGTAGACCTTATGTTCTTTAGTCAGATACTAAGAGTCTAGACATTATTTTCTTTAGTCTGCTATGTAAAGGTGCAGACCTTGTGTTTTTTTGGGGAGATAGTTAAGAGTGTACTCCTAAAGTTCTTTAGTCATGTATGTAAGAATGTTGAAATTATGTTTAGTCATCTATGTAAGAGTGTAGATCTTATGTTCTTTAGTTTGCTATATAAATGTGTAGACCTTTTGTAATTTAGTCAGGTACCTAACAATGCTTAAGTTTTGTTCTTATGCCAATTTTGCTGACAAAATGTCTATAGTAACCGATTTTGTCATGGTAATAAAATTCCGTATTTGTCCATTCCATTATGGTAATACAAGAATATACTTCTCAAGTTACTCAACTCGGTAATATAATAGATTTCACCAGTTACCATTGTCAGGGTGTAGTCAGTAAGGCAACTTGCAAACAATCGGAAGAAGCGGCACTGAGCAAGAAGGCACCAGACACGTAGAATGGATATAATGGTACAGTAAATAAGACATCAGGCACGTAGGATGGATATAATGGTACAGTCAATAAGACATCAGACACGTAGGGTGGATATAATGGTACAGTCAATAAGACATCAGACACGTAGGGTGGATATAATGGTACAGTCAATAAGACATGAGGCACGTAGGATGGATATAGTGGTACAGTCAGTAAGACATCAGGCACGTAGGGTGGATATAGTGGTACAGTCAATAAGACATCAGACACGTAAGGTGGATATAGTGGTACAGTCAGTAAGACATCAGGCACGCGGTGTGGATGTAGTGGTGCAGTGAGTAAGACACCAGGTACGCAGGATGGATATAGTGGTACAGTCAGTAAGACATCAGGCACGTGGTGTGGACATAGTGGTACAGTCAGTAAGACACCAGGCACGTGGTATGGATGTAGAGGTACAGTCAGTAAGACACCAGACACGTAGGATGGATATAGTGGTACAGTTAGTAAGACATCAGACACGTAGGATGGATACAGGCGGTACGGTCAATAAGACATCAGGCTGCCTTGTAAACCTTTACCTTGGTTTGGGTGCTGATGCCTCTCCCGCTCTATTCATTTTTCCGGAAGTTGCGCTGGATCGATAGTTAAGCGTCGATACAGTACGCTGCCGAGGTAAGAAAAGCTGTTTACCACTTTCAGCTTTTCACCATTGACTTGGCTGTTGGGCGTGATCAGAGGTTTCCGGTGAGCTGGTTGATCTGGACCTCAGTCTTCTTTGTGCTAATGGTAAGACCAAAGTTTTGCCAGGCATCTGAAAATTTCACATCTTTGCGTTGCATATCGGCCTCTAATTCAGCGTTAAGGGCACAGTCGTTGGCATACCGGAGTCCCTCTAGATGTCTGTCCGGACCTTGTATTTAAGGCTTACTAAAAAAAAAATCAGGTCTTTCTTATTAATGCAGTCCCAGTTTCGCTATGCGGGCCATGTTTCGAGAATGCCAGATGACCGCTTGCACAAACGAATATCTTATGGTAAACTCGTGACGCTGATCAGCCTTCTGCGCGTGGACAGACAGATTCAGCACCAAGGTGCTGTTTAAAATGGTCATGATCGACTTTCGACTGACGAACTGCTAATAAGTGGTACAGTCAGTACGACACCAGGATTGTTTGGTGGATATGGGTGGTACAGTTAGAATGACTCCAGGATTGTTGGGTGGATATGGGTGGTTCAGTCAGTACGACACCAGGCTTGTAGGATGGATAGTACAGTCAGTACGACACCAGGCTTGTAGGATGGTTAGTACAGTCAGTATAAGGCTAGATTGGTAGTCGGGTGGGACTCGTTAACCTTGGATGGCAGACGGCAACTCATCTGAGAGAATGCAAACTCTGAAACCAAACCCTGAAATGAAGTCACGTGGGCGTTATTGCATCGACACGATGAAAATGCCGACTATTCCTGCATGGAGAGCACTGTAAACACACAAGACACAATGCTGCTCTTCTGCGTCATCCTGGTCTATTTCCAGCCGTCTTGACCGAGCCTTGCCATTGGGTCAAATATGCAAGGACGAGAGAGTGGGGCTGGCGAATTGAGCAACTCTCCCTCGCTTTAAACGAAACACAGCCAAAGTCAAGGCTACTACTAAAGTCGGAAATCGGTAGGTTAGATATAGATGGTACAATTTGATTATATTCTGCAGCTCCACGCAAGTAACAATGTATTTTTGAGTATGTTTCGCAATGGGTTTCCTTCCTGTCAATCTTCTAAAATGAACGTAATTATTTGGAATTCTTGAATCTCTCACATTGTACGGCACTTCATGTGAGAGTTGACGCTATAAATAGACGTTTCAGCGGTTTTGTTTCAGCTTACTTTTCCTAATTGTACTTGTCCCAACAGTTCGGCCTAAGTGCAGCTCTCAAAAGTCGATAAGTCTGCTGTGACGTTCATCAGGCGGTCACGGACCCATTGTATAGGGACCATGGTAGGCTGGGGATGGACAGTCGATATCATATCAATTACTTACTGCCTTCAAACAAGCTAAATGGAAGGGCTGGTATATTCTGGCTGGAAAATGCTGGCTGGGATATTCTGGCTGGGATATGCTGGTTAAGATATGCTGGCTTGGGGTATTTAATTGTTGTCTACCTTGGGATAGGCGTTTATCAACTCTTTCAGCATTCATTGTGTACAACGTCATAGTCATCACCTATTGCGTACAACGTCATAGTGAGCATCCATTGTGTACAACGTCATAGTGAGCGGCCATTGTGTACAACTTCTTAGTTAGCATTCATTGTTTACAACGTCATAGTCAGCATCTATTGTGTATAACGTCATAGTCAGCATCCATTATATACAACGTCATAGTCAGCATCCATTGTGTACAACGTCATAGTCAGCATCCATTGTGTACAACGTCAAAGTCAGCATCCATTGTGTACAACGTTATAGTTAGCATTCATTGTTTACAACGTCATAGTCAGCATTCATTGTGTACAATTCATAATTAGCATGTATTGTGTACAACGTCATATCTGACACTTTTGATGCGTAGCGTCATATCTGTAAACTGTAAATTATCCTATTAAGAGTATATGAATGTGATAAACTGTAGATTATAATCGTAATATTTATAGATAAGCTAAAAAATAAATTCGTTTTTTTTATCACTCTATTATTTAAGCTTTTTTTCTGTTTTATGGATTTCGTTTTGCACAATATCGAAATGCTGCCTAAGAATTTTCTGAAGCTGCAATTCCCACTCCCCCCAACCCCTTAACTAATTTAAGTCACGAATCGCCCCTGCTTCAGAGTTCCGCCTCTGTATGATTTCCATGGCTTTTTCCGTGGGGGGCCAAGAATCTATTAATGATGTTAATTAAACGGAAATAGTGATGGAAAGTTTCGAGCCAGATTTTTAACCTTGCCTCAACCTTGAATTTAACAAAGAAAAACTTGGGGCAGTTTGGTGCTCGGGGGTAGTTTGGTGCACTGGAGTAATTTGGTGCACTAAGCCAGTTTGATGCGGATGTTGTAGTTTCGTGCAGCTGGTGCATTATTTTGTTTTACTGTATAGTACAGCGCGTTCAAAAAGAAATTTGACGAAAATTTTAACGTGTGAATTGAAAAAAAGATTCTACCAAATTTCCGTTCGATCAAATTTCCGCCGATCAATTTTCTGTCTATGAAATATCTTTCGATCCAATTTCCGGTAACCGTTTAACACATGTCAAAATGTAATCTTCAAATAAGAGACATTATTTTTTTTTCCTTCACAGTTCAGGGTCGTGATCAAAGATTTCTTTCAAAATATAAAAAATGTAGTTTTTTTTCCCACTTTGCGAAAAATTCTGTCCATTAAAATGTGTAAATTTTTATGAGATTAATATTTCATTTAAAAAACTCAAGGTTGTTAAAGCAGTGGCGTAGTGAGGGGTGGGCAAGCGGGGCGTCATGCCCCGGGCGCTATTCACAAAGGGGCGCCAAATGGTATATTTTACATATAATATTGTATGGTTTTCGAATAGGGGGGGGGGGCGCTAAAAATGTATTGTGTCCCGGGCGCGAGTTAAGCTCGCTACGCCACTGTGTTAAAGAAGTGAAAGTTGGTTAAGATATTCTTCTTTAGATATAAGACTTAGGTGGTTTGCGCTTTCCCGATACTATAGTAGAGAAGCGAGACAAAAGTTTGGTTAATTTTTTTAAGGATGATATTAATAGATCAAAATCCGTTGATGTTCCAGATATTTAAAATGGTATACAGCGGTTTTGTTGTTAATTTAAGGATGTGTTTTCAAAATTTGTTAGAATTTTTTTAATGGCTCATTGGAGTGAAAGGTTGTTGGGTAGGCCTTTATAATATATAGAATTATAGAAGATAAAAATATCTGAAATCTAAATGATGTTAGAAACATAAATATATATGTATTAGCGTTTCCGTGATGCACATTTCAGCGTCGTGTGTCACGAGTTTTCTTGTTCTCGGGTGACATTTCCCTAAATTTCCACAATTTTCTGACACCACGATGCTAAAGAAAATACACTAAAAAGAAACTAAACAATGCTCAGAGTAAAACTACAGATAATTTATTATTTAAAAATAATATGAAATAATCAACATGATTCTAATGGAAATGTAATAGATTGTTTAATGGAAATACTAGTACCTCAATTAATGTATGAACAATTAGAGGCCTAGCTAAGTGGGGCTGGAGGGACAGATGTCCCTGGGTGCCAGACTAGTTAGGGGCGCAGAAATGTGCTTTGATATTATTTTATTGATGAAAGTAATGGGCTTGAGATTTGAAAAAAGAAAGGGGGGGGGCTCTTTAAAATGAATATTGTCCCCGGTTGCCAAACACTCTAGCTACGCCTCTGTGTACAAATCAAGTTGTATTATAACACAAATGAAATCTACACCTCGTTAACAGTGTAGGTCTAGCTGCCATTTATTTCTTCTCTACCTACTAGTCTGTTCTGTTGTGGTCCTATCGTCTATGATTTTGACTTATTCTCTTCAGTGTTTGTGGTTGCAAACTGTTGGTGTCTGTCTACTGTCAACACGTCTACAAATCTGTAAGGAATTGTCTCAGCACAAGAGAAGGATTTTTTTCTGAAACATATTAGAAATCACATACACAACATAATACTATACAAAGCCCTATATTATCTTCTTACACACCTGTAAGGAATTGTCTAAACATAAGAGAAGGTTTTTTCCTGAAAAATATTATAAATCACGTCCACCACATAATACTATACAAAGCTATACACTATCTCATTACCGAGGCTCTTCCGGGGTATCACTAATGAGTCTCCTTAATATATCTATCAGTCACCTATCATTCACTCAATCTCCCATACAGCATCTACATTCCAACTCCATATATAGATTTAGCTCTACGTGGCATTCCGTGGTATTGACTCTTACAATGTCATAGGTCTAAGTTTCATGCGAGGACTGCAGGTGGGTAGTCAGGGTAAAATCAAAATTCTGCGTGGTTTATATACCCGAGTGTCCACTCATAATCTTAACACCAAGACAGCATACACCATGACACCTCCCACCATGAAACATCCCACCATGACACCACCCACCATGACACCTCCCACCATGAAACATCCCACCATGACACCACCCACCATGACACCTCCCACCATGACACCTTCCACCATGACACCCCTTATCATGACACCTCCCACCATGACACCTTCCACCATGACACCTCCAAAATGACACCTGCAACCATGACACCTCCCACCATGACAAACTTACCATGACACCTCCCACCATGACACATCCCACCATGTCACCACCCACCAAGACACCTCCCACCATGACACCTCCCACCATGACACCTCCCACTATGACACCTCCCAGGTAATTGAAGATTGCCAATTTTCCACAACAAATGTCCCCCCCCCCCTTTTTTTTTTCCTTTTCTAGGAACGTTCACGCGAGTCAAAGACAAACTATACCTGTCTCTGTGAAGACTGAGAGCCCTCTACTCCCCTAGCGCTAGCATGGGACCATGCCCTCAGGTAATACCTAGCGAGCCCACTGTCCAACGATGGGTAGACTATGCAAGTGACGCTCATCCTGGGACACCAGACATCAAAACACCGTGTCAGCTACATTATTTGGTAGATGTTGAGACTCCGCAATAGGTGGTGAAGAAGGCTCGCAAAACGACTTCCTCTATTATACAGTCAACTTCACGTCACATTTTCTAGTGAGTGGCTGATTGAAACGTTTCAGACATAAATCTAGAAACTTTTGGACAAATAAATTGGATATCTGGATCAAAAATCCATTATTGGAAGGGTGCATTGAGACACGGCCATTAATGGAGGACTCATTTACACATGGCTATTAATATAAGGTTAATTTACAAATGCCCGTTAATGGTGGGGACAGTGACATACGGTCATTAATTTCTGCTTGGACAACTACTTTTAATTAAAATATTTTTTCCACCATTGAGTATTGCAAAATGTCATTAATTTTGAAGTGATCAGAGAAAGTGTCCATTTTATCATTTGATATTCACATACAAATTTACCCAGCCTTTTTCTGCTTTCTGAAATATATTTTCGCAAAATGGTTAGAAATCAGAAGGTGCGTGCGACTGAGTTTCACTGTACTTATTAACTGAGGCTATTTCCACCTCAAATTGATGTTTTAAAATTATTGAATAACGATTTTTCAGAAAATTTAAGTTTTTTTTTTGGTTTGTCTCCCCGTCCACCTGTCACAAAGTGTCACAAAATCTCGACCTTCCCTCCCCCCCCCCCCCCCCCCGCTGAGCGTGATGTAGTTTACGAACGACCCCTAATAGTATATCCCTTCACGATAGTTACCCTTTTGTGCGGACCCCCTAAACTATTAATATTCTATTTTCTCATCCCCTTTTTACAACGCTACAAACAGTATGTTCTATTTCTAAAAAAAATATACGTTTTCTATCATTTTCAAGAATAGGTTTGGGTTGGGGGGGGGGGGGTTATCCTTTAAATTAACTTCCCTTTCCTTCGTGGGTGGCTGGCTCGGTGGTATTTTAAATGACCTACTTGCCGTCATGCTAACGATCTGAAATTTGACACATAGACTCATTGCCGATGACAACACATTCTATCAAATTTTCAACCCCAACCTAAAAAAAAAATCAGATTTTCCTGTTTTTTAAGGGAAACATAAAGGAAAATTCCTGATAACCGAGTTAAATTAGATTCTTTTTAAAAAAATATACGGCAAGTGCGTTTGGTGCGTAATATTTTCTTTTTGTTTTTTCTAAAAATTGGCGTTGAAATAAGTCTGCGGTGTACAAACGGTTGGGGCATTGACATGTTTATATAGTTCAGTTGCGTGAAAAAAAAATGTGCGGTTGCGATCCTTACGGAGTGGGGAGCATTAATTGTGATTTTTATGAAGTGCCTTGTTTGTGTGCAATTTTTGTCTAAATTTTAAGCCCTACCCCCATTGCTCGATGTTACATTTTAGAAGGATTTATACGAATTCTGGTTTAAATTCATTTTGAAATGTAATTATGTGTCACAAGTGTCAAACCTTTAACACAATTTTATTAAAATTTCAAGGAACCTTCTTAGGGTTAGGAGGTATCTGAAAATGCCGAAGTAGGTTCCGACCTATTGTTTTAATTTCTACAATTTATGTTGTTAAATACCATATGTGCATTACATAGGCATGCTGTCGTATGTTTGTTTTCTAGAGAATTTATAAGGATTAAATGAACTAAATATGTCCTGAGTTATCCCACGTGATCAAAATCTGTTAAGTAATGATCAACTGTTAGGCGATCGTGTGCTGCTTGATGGTGTTGCTCCGCTCTTTAAAAAAAAAAGTTTGTTCATAATGACTAAAAATAGTATTACGATATCAAATATCGTCTGATGGGAAAACTTGAGACTATTCCGCTGGGGAAAGACCGATAATCCATCGACTTTTATTTTGTTTTGAGGCGAGTAGTGCCCCATGATTGACACAAGGAGAGCGAAGCGTAAATTCACTGGAGACTTGGAAACAGAGGCACTTGGGTAATGGGAGAACGGAAGTGGGCATTGTACCCATGGACCAATGCAAGTTTGGGTCGGAAAGGGGGAGGGGGGTAATGATGTACAGGGATCCTCAAAACTGTGCTCTAAGTCGGCTATTTTTAGTTAGATAAATGCACGCAAATAGTTAATGAATGATTTACCGTATCTCCGAGATTCGGCTTGAAAGTAAAACCCGACGTGGATTGTAAAAGGTATATGAATCATGATACTTTAAAACGCACTGCTCTTAACAACCTGCTTTTTTTTTAAATTATGGGATACAAATAATCTGAAATCTTTAGGCTTCAATCTTTTGCTCTGATATTTACAGTTCATATTTGAGATATAATCTATATTAATTCTGATATGTTCAGGTTATATTTTAAATATATCGATCGATTCTGATATTTACAGTTCATATTTTAGATATAATTTATATTAATTCTGATATGTTCAGGTTATATTTTAGATATATCGATCGATTCTGATATTTACAGGTTTTATATATTTAGATATTTCTTTAGATAAGTGTTTCCCAACCTTTTTTGTGCCGCGCCCCACCTAAGCCTTTCGAAAATTCGTATGGCCCCCATGTATCATATACATAATATTCAAAAACAGGGTTGTTTACTGAAAAAACTTAAAAGATAGGTCAAATTTTAAAACATATAATCAGAACTGAAATTCAAGTACGAAAGAATGTTAATGAAATATTATTCTATATTATTTTTGTTAGTAGTAATTATTTATTATTTAAATTTAGTGAGATGTTTGAGCTTGACGCTTGCTGAAAAGATATTTCATGTTAGGTTCCAATTTAGTTATCTTTAGTCTCAAGTCTCCCCCTTGTGTTATACCCAGCCTATTTCCACATTCAGCTAACGGAAGATGGAAACGGTAACAATAGTTGCACATTTGTTTGAATTTGGATATTTGATTTCTGTTTCCTCACAAAGCAATGCCACCGTTCCTTTTATATTAAATAAACTTTTAACAGACTCATCATTTTGCATTTCTGCGAGTTCTTCTAGGTACTGCATATTTGAACTATGAGACAAATCCACTAATATTGGCTGCATCATCCAAGCTGGGAAAATCAATTTGTTTCAAATTATAACATCTTTTTTTTTAAAATCAGCAAGTAGAATTTTAAGATGATCTACAATAACAAGTATAGCGGTATCAGTCACTTCACATTTTTTGAGCCAATGAAACTTTTCAGAATTTTTCTTGTAAATATTTTTTCTGACATAATTCAATAATGGTAATGAAACCAAATATCTTCACGTCTGCATCGACAAGAGTTGTTTTGTTTTTTTTGTGTGCCTTGAAGTTGGTTATTTAATATATTTAGTTTTTTTTTTTAAAAGATATGACCTAAATAACTCACAAATGTTGTACTTAATTTCATATCAGGTTTGCCAATTTAAAAATCGCAAGAGTATCAAATAGTTCCAAAAAATCTTTTCAAGCAATTCCCTTTCGAAAGCCATCTTACTTCAGGGTAAGGTAACCGTCTTGAGAAATGCTGGTTTGATTAAACTCCGTCTATGATATAATTTTCCCAGATTTAGCGATGAGTAAGGAAATTTCATAGCTAGCCTCAAGAGAACGCTTGACAGTTGCAGTGTGAGCAGTGATGTTGTCTACCATCTTTTCCAGCTTGCTACTTATCTCCTAGATTTGACTTTGTACCGCGCTTAGAGCCTTTGGGGATGAAGCGTGATTTTTTCAAATGAACTTTATTATAATTATTAAATAGAGACTTAAATGTAGATCTTTTTTTTCAAAATGACAGTTACGTCATAGTAAACGGTTGATTTTCAAATTCTAGACAGCTCATTTCCCAATTGACACGTTAAACAATTAAATTGCCGCCCTGTGGGGCTTGGGTCCCACGTTGGGAAACACCGCTACAGATTGTATAGATAAACGTACCACAACAAATTGATAAGTGGCCGTAGAAAGAAGCACATTTTGTATTCTGGTACTCTTAGTCTTAGTCACGGTGTTGCAAAAACCGATTACCAGAGTCAATGCACGGTAATTGGTACAGAATTATTATCTAACATCCAGGCCCTCAGCTGTTCGCCCACGAGCTGTCAGTGCAGAGGCTATCAGTCCACGAGCTGTCAGTCAGGCTGTCAGTCCAGAAGCAATCAGTTCACGAGCTGTCAGTCCACGAGCTGTCAGTCCATAGGATGTCAGTTCACGAGCTGTCAGTCCATGCACTGTCAGTCCACGAGCTGTCATTCCACGAGCTGTCAGTCCATAGGATGTCAGTTCACGAGCTGTCAGTCCATGCACTGTCAGTCCACGAGCTGCCATTCCACGAGCTGTCAGTCCATAGGTTGTCAGTCCATGAGCTTTCAGTCCAGGGGCTATCAGTCCATAGGCTTCCAGTCCACGAGGTGTCAGTCCGCGAGCTGTCAGTCCACGAGCTGTCAGTCCATAGGCTGTCAGTCCATAGGCTGTCAGTCCACGAGCTGTCAGTACATAAGCTGTCAGTCCACTAGCTGTAAGTCCAGAGGATATCAGTCAACGAGCTGTCAGTCCATAGGCTGTCAGTCCACGAGCTGTCAGTCCAGGGGCTATCAGTCCACGAGCTGTAAGTCCAGAGGGTATCAGTCCACAGGCTGTCATTCCACGAGCTGTCAGTCCATAGGCTGTCAGTCCACGAGCTGTCAGTCCATAGGCTGTCAGTCCACGAGCGTAAGTGCAGAGGCTATCAGTCCACGAGCTGTCAGTCCACGAGCTGTCAGTCCACGAGCTGTCAGTCCACGAGCTCTCAGTCCATAGGCTGTCAGTCCACGAGCTGTAAGTGCAGAGGCTATCAGTCCACGATCTGTCAGTCCACGAGCTCTCAGTCCATAGGCTGTCAGTCCACGAGCTGTAAGTGCAGAGGCTATCAGTCCACGAGCTGTCAGTCCATAGGCTGTCAGTCCACGAGCTGTCAGTCCACGAGCTGTCAGTCCACGAGCTGTCAGTCCACGAGCTGTCAGTCCACGAGCTGTCAGTCCACGAGCTGTCAGTCCACGAGCTGTCAGTCCACGAGCTGTCAGTCCACGAGCTGTCAGTCGGTGTTGTAAGGTCGGGTCAATGTTGTGTTCATTAAAACTCTCTCTGGAAATATGTTGGTGATGTCGCTCTTCTGTAGCTCACAACATAAACAATAACTTAACCACAATGTAACCACACCGTTACCACACTGTTACCACACCGTTACCACACCGTTACCACACCGTTACCACACTGTTACCACAACCTAACCACACTGTTACCACACTGTTACCACACTGTTACCACAACCTAACCACACTGTTACCACACCGTTACCACACTGTTACCACACTGTTACCACAACCTAACCACACTGTTACCACACTGTTACCACACTGTTACCACACTGTTACCACACTGTTACCACAACCTAACCACACTGTTACCACACCGTTACCACACTGTTACCACACCGTTACCAGAACGTAACCACCTCGTAACCACACCGTTACCACAACGTAACACAACGTAACACAACGTAACCACAACGTAACACAACGTAACCAGAACGTAAACACAACGTAACCACAACGTAAACACAACGTAACCACAACGTTTCGCGAGACTTAAAGATTGAGAATCATCCCCACAACAAATAAGCAGTGTAACAAAATTTGTTAAGTCACTGCTGTAAGACCCTCATAAAAGAGATTCTGAGATTTATTACTGTTTGGACAAAAGTTTGTGTGCCATATTCCCCCTGTGAAAGAAAGCTTTTAAACTTAGATGCCGGCGTCTAATTCCATGTCGAGGCTGCACTAATGGGTGGCACAGCTCATTGTCTTCGTTTGGTTTCTTACTCTGCATCGTTTTAGATGCACTACTGTAATGAAAGACTTCAGTGCTCCAACCGATCCAAGAGGGCTGCCTGTTGTCTAACTTCTGTTGTGAGATCTCATCTATGGTGTAAGGGTGTGTGTGTGTGTTGGGGGTGGAAAAAGGGGGGGGGGGGTAGACTCGTATTTAGTTTCGTATTCCTCAAAGTCTCAATGAAAATAAAACAAATGGTGTCTCCAATTATTTCAACTGTTGTATTTGAATTTATGAATGGAGCTGGCTTTATGTCTGACTTTTAAAAACCAGTATGTTTTGATTGGTTACCGGAAATTTGATCGAAAGAAATTTCGTTGACAGAAAATTGATGGACGGAAATTTGATCGAAAGAAATTTCGTTGACAGAAAATTGAGGGACGGAAATTTGATCGAAAGAAATTTCGTTGACAGAAAATTGAGGGACGGAAATTTGATCGAAAGAAATTTCGTTGACAGAAAATTGATGGACGGAAATTTGATCGAAAGAAATTTCGTTGACAGAAAATTGATGGACGGAAATTTGATCGAACGGAAATTTGCTCGAATCTTTTTTTCAGTTCCCACGTTAAAATTTTCGTCAAATTTCTTTTTGAACGCACCGTACTATACAGTAAAACAAAATAATGCGTTCAAAAAGAAATTTGACTTGGCTGTTGGGCTTGATGAGAGGTTTCCGGTGAGCTGGTTGATCTGGACCTCAGTCTTCTTTGTACTAATGGTAAGACCAAAGTTTTGCCAGGCATCTGAAAATTTCACATCTTTGCGTTGCATATCGGCCTCTAATTAAGCGTTAAGGGCACAGTCATTGGCATGTCCCTCTAGATGTCTGTCCGGACCTTGTATTTAGGGCTTACTCAAAAAAGTGCAGGTCTCCCTTATTAATGCAGTCCCAGTTTCGCTATGCGGGCCATGTTTCGAGAATGCCAGATGACCGCTTGCACAAACGAATATCTTATGGTGAACTCGTGACGCTGATCAGCCTTCTGCGCATGGACAGACAGATTCAAAATGTTTAAAATGGTCATGATCGACTTTCGACTGACGAACTGCTAATAGGTGGTACAGTTAGTATAACAAAAGGATTTCTGGGTGGATATTGGTGGTACAGTTGGTATAACACCAGGATTTCTGGGTGGATATGGGTGGTACAGTTAGTACGACACCAGGACTGTTGGATGGCTAGTACAGTCAGTACGACACTTGGATTTTTGGGTGGCTAGTACAGTCAGTACGACACCAGGATTGTTGGATGGGTAGTACAAGGCAGTACGACACCAGGATTGTTGGATGGATAGTACAGTCAGTATGACACCAGGATTGTTGGATGGATAGTACAGTCAGTATGACACCAGGATTGTTGTATGGATGGTACAGTCAGTATGACACCAGCACTGTTGGGTGACTAGTACAGTCAGTATGACACCAGCATTGTTGGGTGGCTAGTACAGTCAGTATGACACCAGCATTGTTGGGTGGCTAGTACAGTCAGTATGAGACTAGATTGGTAGTCGGGTGGGACTCGTAAACTAAAAAAAAAGATGCAACCAAATTTCCGTCCATCAATTTTCTGTCGACGAAATTTCTTTCGATAAAATTTCCGGATACGGTTTTGTTTGAATGTAGCATCAGTTATCTTTGAATTTTACATCATTTTTGTATTAGGGTAACATCATTTATGTATTAAGGTAAAAATCAGTTATGTATAAAGGTAATATCAATGAGGTATTAAGGTAACATCATTTTTTATTCACTTCTAATAAATTAAACAAGGTTATTCCAATGTTTTATTTTTTCTTACATCTGGTCACTTTGTACAATTATAATATGATGAGACTTGTCAATTTTTACAAGGACTAGGATGAGGAGACTGGTCATCTTGTACACGGAATAATATGTGAACACCGGTCACCTTTGTAAAAGGATTAAGATGAGTAGACTGGTCACCTTGTACAAGGAATAATATGTGAACACTGGTCACCTTGTACAAAGAATAACTTGTGGACACTGGTCACCTTGTACAAGGAATATGATGTGGACACTGATAATAGTCATCTTGTGCATGGAATAATCTGGACATAATGGTCATCTTGTGCAAGGAATAATCTGGACATAATGGTCATATTGTGCAAGGAATAATCTGGGCATAATGGTCATCTTGTGCAAGGAATAATCTGGACATAATGGTCATCTTGTGCAAGGAATAATCTGGACATAATGGTCATCTTGTGCAAGGAATAAGATTGAAAGACTGGATCAAAGAGGCCAAATTTGGAAATGGTTTGGGTAAATTTGATATACGACACAACATTAGACTAACAAATCTTTTGGCAGTGAACAAAAAAAAAAAAGAAATCTCATACACAGTGTTGTCAGAATCCCCATTATGTGTATCAATCAGTTCTCCCAATAGACCCCAGCTGGAGGATTGGCGGAGGATACGGTAGCCGTAATGGACACATCGGTGGCGACTTGGTGCTTAGTGACAAATCGACCAAAGAGTTCGGCCAGTTTTTGTCGTCTTGCCATAGACTCCTACGACCAAAGGGTAGCTATATAAAACCAGTTTTGCCAATATTTTTGGAGAATCCTACGACCAAATAGTGCCTGTATTTGACCAGTTTTTGTCGCCATCTTTAGCATTGACTCCTTTGGCAAAATAGTGGCTGTATTTGACCAGTTTTGTCGCCATCTTTAGCATTGACTCCTTTGGCAAAATAGTGGCTGTATTCGACCAGGTTTTTTTTTCTTCCCAGGTTTAGCATAGACTAATACAACAAAATAGTTGCTGTACTTGACCAGATTTTGTCTCCGTGTTTAGCGTAGACTCCTACTGTCATATAGGGGCTATATTTGACCAATTTTTGTCGCCATGTTTATTGTAGTCTACTAGCGTGTCCCCCCCCCCCCCCCCCCCGCCTAATTGCATGTCGATACTTTGTCAGCTATCAATCAACACCTGACCCTCAATCCTATGCTATTGATAGTCTGAAGTTTGCAATTTAAATCCTCATTTGAATTCTATTTAAAACTCATTTGAGGATTTTCCGCACGCCTGTGGCAACACTAACACGCAGACACGCGTATTGCAAGACAGACACGCCTATGGTAGGCTGACACGTGTATGGCAAGGCAGACACGCCTATGGCAGTCTGGCACGCGTATGGCAAGGCAGACACGCCAATGGCAAGGCTGACACGTCAATGGCAAGGCTGACACGTGTATGGCAAGGCAGACTCGCCTATGGCAATGGTGACACGCCCATGTCAAGGTTGAAACGCCAATGGCAAGGCTGACTGGCATTCACCTCAAATGACTGTTTGTAATTCTCTCTTCGACAGCGTCTCCAAAGGACGATAGCTAGCGCTGAGCTGGTGTCACCACACCAATCTGCACGAGAGATGATTGGGATCATCAAGAGCAGAGACTTTGCCCGCCTTTTTCAGAAGAGCACCATCCGGGTGAGTGTAAGTAGGCCATTGACAATCTTTTTCTTTCACGTGTCTTCTAATCAGTACCTCGTGTATAAGGCGAGGCCAATGCTCTCCCATTGTAAACAATACTTGGTATAGAAAGATATGTCAATGCTCTTCCATTGTAAACAATATATTATAAGTATGAGTGGTTAATGCTATCCATCCATATAACAGAAAAGGCAAACACATTATGGGAGCAATTTATCATACGCATTTAGCAACTAGTTAACTCTACTTAACTCACTGCTATCATGGCTAACTAACTCTACTTAACTCACTGCTATCATGGCTAACTAGCTCTACTTAACTCACTGCTCTCTTCGCTAACTTCACTTTACTCACTGTTCTCATTGTTAACTCCACTTAACTCACTGCTCTTATGGCTAGTTCCTCTAAACTCACTGCTCTTATGGCTAGTTCCTCTAAACTCACTGCTCTTATGGCTAGTTCCTCTAAACTCACTGCTCTTATGGCTAGTTCCTCTAAACTCACTGCTCTCAAGGCTAGTTCCTCTAAACTCACGGCTCTTATGCTAGTTCCTCTAAACTCATTGCTCTCAAGGCTAGTTCCTCTAAACTCACGGCTCTTATGCTAGTTCCTCTAAACTCATTGCTCTCAAGGCTAGTTCCTTTAAACTCACGGCTCTTATGCTAGTTCCTCTAAACTCATTGCTCTCAAGGCTAGTTCCTCTAAACTCACTGCTCTCAAGACTAGTTTCTCTAAACTCACTGCTCTCAAGGCGAGTTCCTCTAAACTCACTGCTCTCAAGGCGAGTTCCTCTAAACTCACTGCTCTCAAGGCTCTAAACTCACTGCTCTCAAGGCGAGTTCCTCTAAACTCACTGCTCTCAAGGCTCTAAACTCACAGCTCTCAAGGCGAGTTCCTCTAAACTCACTGCTCTCAAGGCTCTAAACTCACTGCTCTCAAGGCGAGTTCCTCTAAACTCACTGCTCTCAAGGCTCTAAACTCACTGCTCTCAAGGCGAGTTCCTCTAAACTCACTGCTCTCAAGGCTCTAAACTCACTGCTCTCAAGGCGAGTTCCTCTAAACTCAATGCTCTCAATGCTAGTTCCTCTAAACTCACTGCTCTTAAGGCTCTAAACTCACTGCTCTCAAGGCTCTAAACTCACTGCTCTCAAGGCGAGTTCCTCTAAACTCAATGCTCTCAATGCTAGTTCCTCTAAACTCACTGCTCTTAAGGCTAGTTCCTCTAAACTCACTGCTCTCGATGCTAGTTCCTCTAAACTCACTGCTCTTAAGGCTAGTTCCTCTAAACTCAATGCTCTCAATGCTAGTTCCTCTAAACTCACTGCTCTTAAGGCTCTAAACTCACTGCTCTTAAGGCTCTAAACTCACTGCTCTTAAGGCTAGCAACTAACAAAACTTGAAAAGCTGATATTTCGCTAGAAAAGACCAGAAAAGCCTATCAATCAAATGTAAATCTTTTGTCTCCTCAGAGGAATCGCTTGGCAGACATCGCAAAGACAAAAAGAATAAACAGGAACTTTTATGACATTGTCGAGAAGGCAAAATGGTAAGATGTTTTAACGTGACAATTCAGGTGATAAGATGTTTTAACGTGACAATTCGGATGATAAGATGTTTTAACGTGACAATTCAGATGATAAAATGTTTTAACGTGACAATACCGATGATAAGATGTTTTAACGTGAAAATTCAGATGGTAAGATGGTTTAACGTGACTAGTCAAATGGTAAGATGTTTGGACGTGACATTTCTATGTGTATCAGTCTAATGGTAAGATTTTTTTAACGTGACATGTCAATGCGTGTCGTTTTAACGTGACAAGTCTCTGTACGTCAGAGGAGCTAGAGGTCAGTGTCGGCTTTGTCTACTTATTAAACCATCTAGTTTCGTAATGATAGGTAGTAAATTTAAGCATAACAATAACAGAATAATTTTTTTTTTAATCTGGAAAGGGTTGGAAAAATGTGTGACGTGCCTGAAATGAACGATAATAAAAATGTACCATTTTAAATATGATAATATTGATTTGGATCTTGTGCCCGGCCAAACATCTTCAAAGGCAAAGTAACACGTTAAAACTTGGTAGAGAATGTTTATTAGGTGGTGCACAGCTTCAGACTTAAGTATTAACCATATTTTCCTCAGTGTTCAGTTCACAACTGAAGTTCTATTCAATCCATTTAGATAACAAGCTAAAACTTTAGCTTGCAGGCGCATCTGGAAAATTGAATAAAGAAATTCCGTAAACAGAAAAAATTATCGCCGGAAATTTGTTCTTACAGTTTTCCATAGAATCATTTTAATAGGCCCATTAAAACGGTGGCACTGATTTTAAGATAAATTTTCTTATCTAAGTCTTCATTCTGACACCTGATTTTGAAATGAATTTTTTATTCTAAGTGTTCATTCTGACAACTGATTTTGAAATTAATTATTTATTCTAAGTGTTCATTCTGACAACTGATTTTGAAATGAATTATTTATTCTAAGTGTCCATTCTGACAACTGATTTTGAAATGAATTATTTATTCAAAGTGTACATTGTGACAAAGGATTTTTTAATGAATTATTAACGATTAGTGCACATTTTGACATTTTTAGGGAAATGAATTATTTAACATAAGTGCACATTGTGACATCTTAATTTGTAATCGGATTCAGTGTTAAAGCTACTTTTTTAGACCATAGTTGTGGATAGAAAATTCTTTGTCTTCTCTAGTCGTTTCAGTTAGGTGAACATGCTCAGTGAAATAACAATATTTAAGTCAATAATTGCCTGTCGTCTACTGACAGGTAGATGCCTGCTGACGAATAGATCTGCCAGATAGATGCCTGCTGACAAATAGATCTGCCAGATAAATGCCTGCTGACGAATAGATCTGCCAGATAGATGCCTGCTGACGAATAGATCTGCCAGATAGATGCCTGCTGACGAATAGATCTGCCAGATAAATGCCTGCTGACGAATACATCTGCCAGATAGATGCCTGCTGACGAATAGATCTGCCAGATAGATGCCTGCTGACGAATAGATCTGCCAGATAGATGCCTGCTGACGAATAGATCTGCTAGATAAATGCCTGCTGACGAATAGATATGCCAGATAAATGCCTGCTGACGGATAGATCTGCTAGATAAATGCCTGCTGACGAATAGATCTGCTAGATAAATATCTGCTGACGAATAGATCTGCCAGATAGATGCCTGCTGACGAATAGATCTGCCAGATAGATGCCTGCTGACGAATAGATCTGCCAGATAGATGCGTGCTGACGAATAGATCTGCCAGATAGATGCGTGCTGACAAATAGATCTGCCAGATAGATGCCTGCTGACTTATAGATCTGCCAGATAGATGCGTGCTGACGAATAGATCTGCCAGATAGATGCGTGCTGACGAATTGATCTGCCAGATAGATGCCTGCTGACGAATACATCTGCCAGAGAAATGCCTGCTGACGAATACATCTGCCAGAGAAATGCCTGCTGACGAATAGATCTGCCAGATACATATCTTGTTCCCGCTCCCCCTACCTCCACTCAATCCAGATTTATTATATTTTTATTTTAGGGCGGGGCTGTTCTAATCGGAAATTCATTAATTAATTAATTTTTTTATCTTCCAATCATTAGGCTTAAAGAGATGAAAGATTCCGGCCTGACAGACGATGATACACTGACCACGCCCACCATTATTGAAATCCCCCTTAAACAGCTGACAGTCAATGTTGAACTGGGAACAATGGGCATGAAGCCCGACCATCGGCCCTCCCCAGCCCCTGACAAGAAAGGCAACAGCAGTAGCGAGGATTCGTCGTCAGCTGAATCGGACGATAGTCTCCTTGGGGGCAGCAGAGCGGTGTCGGAGAAATGTCTCCCCACTAAGTACACGGCAGCAGGCTCTTTGTTGCCACTAACGGTTTTACCCGCCTCGCCCTCGAGCTCAGCTCGACGTGCTCAACGCGCACGAGAACGGCGCTACCAAAAGTACTACCGGAAGGGGATGGCGTCGTCGCCGGACCTGGATCTCGCGCCTAACGTCTACACCTCCAGCGGGTTCAGTTCGGACACGGACAGCGGGAGGCACAGGAGTCACTCTGTCGATCATTCCGGCTCGACCCTGTTGAGCCTCGACTCCCCACCCAACAATACGCGTCACAGCCTGTCACAGGGCTCCTCCCTCCCGTCAGCGTCGTTCGTCAACGAGTTGTCACCGGTACCGAAACGTAAACAGCACGCCCCGAAAACCCCGCCCAGTTCGGCGCCGTCGCGTGTACGATTTGTGCAGACACTTCCCAGTGGGAACGGAGCACGGGGCGGGTGTCGGGCAGACGAGAGAAGCAGCGACCTGGATGATGACGGAGACGACGACGACGACGACCTGTTCTGTGAGAGCTCCTCGCCCGTTCTAGGCGTGCACCCCAACCTGCTGAAACACAGACCGGACGCCGCACACAACCTGGCCGATGCCGGCGCGTCGGCTTCTAACTATAGCAAGAAAGCCTTACTTCCCAAAACCAGCAACATCAGCGCATCGCTCTCCCTCCTCCACAAGACACGCTCCTACCAGGACTGCCTGTGCTCCGCCGCCGATTCCGACCAGACAGAAGCCGCCCCGAGTCTGTTTTGTCTGGAGAACGTGACTAAGGAGGAGCTTCTTGTTTTATGGAAGTCTTCTGAAATAGAGCTGAACAAACGGCTCGAGGCAGCACTCAGAGAGAAAGCGAAACTAGAGAGGCGCTTAGCGATGCTCCACAAACATTCTCCAGTTTGACGTCATTTCCATGGCTCTCGGAAAAAGTTCATTGCAATTAACATAGCCGGGTTACTCCCCACTGTGACTTTCAGCTGTGGAGGAAGAAATTCTCTACCACTATATGCGGACATCACTAATTAACGAGATGAATTTCCAGTCTAGAAATACTATCAGCATTATCTCCCTTTTTGCAAAAGCTGGGCATTGTCTCTCCTTTTTGCTAAAACAGGTGGAAACTCCGTGGCTGTTACCTGGGAATAAGTATTTAAACGCTTTTTCTGACCGTTATCTACCTCTTGGTGGTGTTTTCAAATGTTGATATCAAACGGTATGGAAATGTTGTTGGGAAAGTTATGGGAGTTGTGATAGGAAATATATAAATATGTTGATAAGAAAGATATGGAAATGTTGATAGCAAAGAAATGGAACATGTTGTTCGGAAAGTTGATAGGAAATATATGAATATGTGGATAACAGAGATAAGGAAGTTTGGACCGATCGTTAGATGGGTTGACAAGTTTGAGGCAATTAAAGAGATTTCTCATTCATTCGCGTTGATTGGGTGGGTGTACCAGCTTCCTGTCATGTGAATCATGCTGTGAAAAATGCCGTTTGGTTTCGTTTTTGTTTGTGTTTTGTGTTTCTTTTTTTGAGTAAGTCGCTGGGTTGATCCAACTTTTTGAACATCGGTGATATGTATTTATGAACCAGACAAGTGTTATCATGGTGTTTTTTGTAGTCTTGAAGAAACCTGTCTCGGCTCGCGAGATGACCTGCCTAATGTATGGCTCTACGATACAATACTGTGTTTAATAATCTGGAATAACTACCGTCGAATGAGGCATGCGTTCTCATCTATAGAGACACCCAGCTTGTTAAGTGAAACCCTTGTCTTGTTGACGGATGTCATGCTGAGTGAGACTTAGTGGGGTGCCATGTTGAGTGAGGCACTCACTGTTTTGTAGACGGATGCCATGTTTAGTGAGACTTTGTCTTTTAATTCGAGGCCATGTTTAGTTAGGCACTCACTGTCTTGTAGACGAAGGCTATATTTCTTGGGAGACTGTCTAGTAGACGGTAACCATGCTCAGTGAAACACTCACTGTCTTGTAGACGGATGCCATATTATTTAGTTAGACACCGTCTTGATAGTGGAGCCTGGTTTATTGTGTATCCATATTAAAATTTCATTGTACAGTCCTACTTTGTTGTACATGTTACCTAGTAGCATTTAAAATCCTTATCCAGAAGTCACTAACGCACAATGTGTTTGGACTACAGTGAGTCATCTGACCGAGTGGACCACTGTTTCGGTCGTGTTCCAGATACTGCTAAACATTTTTTCTTACTCTCGGTTTCGTTTGTCGGAATGGTTGCCGTTGTACTGTTTCTTGTACAGAAATGATTGATCAGATCTAGTGTTTATCTTCTGGGCCATTTCGGTGATCATCCTTATTTATTTAATGATGGTACTTCTACCGCAATATAAAATAACGGCTAAATAACAGATGCAGTTTTTATTGTTTCAGCAAGTTTGACATGTTTTTCTCTGCCACTGTGTCGATGACGACTGCTGTTACAATCTAAGAATTCTTCAAATTCAATTTTTTTTTATTCATCTATTTCAAAATATGTTGTAAAACGAATTTGAATTGTGCAACTAAATGTTAATATATCTGTTTTTTTTATTTGTGTGATGAAAATACTAGAAAATTTAATATTTCAGCTATGTTTTATTAAAATATTTCAAACTTTATTTATCTCCCTTTACATTTCAACACTACTAAAGCAGTGTCAGCATTTTACGAACACATGATTCGATGACGTCATCGACACATAATGGATATATCTAACCTATTTGCCTACCACTTTCACTTGTGCAGACGGTACCAACTGGTTCTTTTTTAAATTGTATTCTACATCTTCTCTCTAACAGTGTTACATTTATGCTTCTATTCGATGCCATGTAGCCGTGGGACAACTGGCGAAGACAACAGTTCTGATGACGTCATTGTTAAAAGATAAATTGAAACCTTTCAACTTTTTGTTTTTTTATAATATACGGTAATTACAAGTATAAGCAACAGATGGCCTTATAAATCTTATGGTGTACGTCCAGTTGTTTGTAAGACAGAGTAGCTTGACCGTGGTTGCCGCCTACTTTTTCCAAGTTGGGTTCGTTCCAAACTGTTTGTTATTTCTAAACTTGAGTCCAATAAGTTGAGGAGGGCTAATTAAAACAGATCCAATAATGTAAATGTAAAAAAATATATATATATTTTAACTTTTACTCTAAATATTTTCTTTCCTCTCAATTAATGGACTACGATGAGTCACTTCCTTGTTTTGTCACATGATATGTACCAGCCATTAGTAGGCTTTCTGCTACACATAACAACACATAACAACAGATAAACAGCTGATCAGCCATTGCCATTATCATTAATTCTAAAGCAAAATGTTTGTCTCCATCAGCGCTTCCCCAGTGTTTATTAAAATTTTACTTTTCAAAATATTCTTGAATACACGCGTTTCTTTAAATGACATTCATTAAATGTGACAATAATTATAATTCAGTTATGATTAAAGGAAGAAAGTTGTTTGAAGAAAAATTTGTGAGCGACTAGTGTGTTGCAGACAGCCTCCCGGAAGTATTACTTGTTTTTACACGTATCACGTGACAAAACAATCGACTAATCGTAGTCCATTGTTTTATCATACAATCCATGTTTATTTAGCCCGACCACGACAAATAGAAAAATGATTTGAAAGCGGAAATGATACGAAAAACCAAAACATAATTTGCTATTTCCTCTACGAATTTTTTTTAATTTCTTTTCCTTTGTGATCGTACCCCATAGGCTCTTACGTTATATCAAATATTTCAAGTGATGACAACAAAGAAATATTTGATCTCTTTTACAAAATCTTACTACACGCATTTGTCGGTACTTGTTGTTGTTTTCTTTTTTCAAAGGAATATTATTTGATTCAATTTATTTGAGGACAAAATCAAATGACGTGTTGATTTTCTTTAATGATATTCATGCAACATCTAATGACTGAAGTTGATGACATTGACACCTGTCACATGTAACTAGTCAGTGTATTGTCGAAGAGACTTACGTTTGTGGTACACAGAGTAATATATTTGGTTGATGCGCAAACTCGAGTAAAGGAAAAAAATCTATAACATATATGGTATAAGTATTAGGATATACTTACATAATATGATACACATACAAGCTTAGGAATTTTCGGCTATTCAAAGAATTGTGTTCGCCAGTAATTTGTGTATACGCTGTGTCGTGTGTTACAGCTATGTAATATATTCTTACTGATGTTTGTGGTTTATATATATATACATATGTATATATTTAATAATTATAAATGACAGTAGGCTAAATTATAATTGTAATTCAATGATTGTGATTGCAACCTTCGTGACGATAAGGCTGGCTGCATTTATGACTTAATTAATGATACTTTAAATTGAAGCACAACCGATGTTGACAATTAGCATTGATAGTCGTTTTAAATTCATCTTTTTTCTACATAATGACTTTTTTATATTATAATTACGCAATTTAAACAAATGATTGAGGCAAGTAATACAATTTACCAACAATTTTTGTAGCCCATTTTCTAAGAGTAAATCAAATGAAAAAAAAAATACAAACTTATTTAAACTAACCAACAATGTTCGCTCATAGTCACTTTGCTTCTATATTCTATATGAATGTGGTTGTGACTTGAAAACGCTTAAGAACCTCTGCACTAGAACTACTGCGCTTAGTATCTCAGCGCAGTCAACTCTATATTTTACACGTCTTGGAGTACAGCGACAATTTGTGACAATAGTAGTCTTATTGAAATTAAAAACCAAAATCAAATTATATTTTGAAAGTGTGTATTCTGGATGGTAACATTTCCCGTGAAGTCGTACGGGATCAGGATCCCCGGAGAGAAACGCCAGGTGACACGCTACCTTAGGGTCACGGGGCGACAACAATAGTTACGCCCGATAGACAAGAAAATCTGTCCGATTTGTAAGTGGAAAGACATTATTTTTATAAATATTGATTTTCTTTTTTTTTTAATTAGCGAACTTATACTGTGCTATTTCCAGAAATAAAACCGTGCTATTTCCAGAACTTAAACGATGCTACTTCCAGAACTAAAAAAAAATGTTCACGGCTGTTGTTTACTTGCTTAATTCTTACCAGAAAATAACATTTAAACATGTAACTATGCAAAATTTCAATATACATTTTACGTCGAATCTACGATAAAATGACGGATGGTGTATCAAACCAACGTATGCATTTTAAGTAACGTGTTTATCCCGGCTGGTGACTATAGCACTGCCCAGTTAGCAGTGACTTGGCGGCTACATGAAGCTTGTGACTATAGCAATGCCCAGTTAGCAGTGACTTGGCGGCTACATGAAGCTGGTGGCTAGCGCTGCCCAGTTAGCAGTGACTTGGAAGCTACATGAAGCTGGTGGCTAGCACTGCCCAGTTAGCAGTGACTTGGCGGCTACATGAAGCTGGTGGCTAGCACTGCCCAGTTAGCAGTGACTTGGCTTCTACATGAAGCTGGTGGCTAGCTCTGCCCAGTTAGCAGTGACTTGGCGGCTACATGAAGCTGGTGGCTAGCACTGCCCTGCAGTTAGCAGTGACTTGGCGGCTACATGAAGCTGGTGGCTAGCACTGCCCAGTTAGCAGTGACTTGGCTTCTACATGAAGCTGGTGGCTAGCTCTGCCCAGTTAGCAGTGACTTGGCGGCTACATGAAGCTTGTGACTATAGCACTGCCCAGTTAGCAGTGACTTGGCGGCTACATGAAGCTGGTGGCTAGCGCTGCCCAGTTAGCAGTGACTTGGAAGCTACATGAAGCTGGTGGCTAGCACTGCCCTGCAGTTAGCATTGACTTGGCGGCTACATGAAGCTGGTGGCTAGCACTGCCCAGTTAGCAGTGACTTGGCGGCTACATGAAGTTTGTGGCTAGCACTGCCCAGTTAGCAGTGACTTGGCGGCTACATGAAGCTGGTGGCTAGCACTGCCCTGCAGTTAGCAGTGACTTGGCGGCTACATGAAGCTGGTGGCTAGCACTGCCAAGTTAGCAATGACGTCATATTTTTTTTACAGCGAGACGCCCCGATATCCACATGATATTTTGTGTCTGACCTTAATTAGGTAGTTGAACATCTTTATTAGGTAGTTGAACATCTTTATTAGGTAGTTGAACATCTTGATTGGTTATTGAACATCTTTATTAGGTAGTTGAACATCTTGATTAGGTATTTAAACATCTTGATTAGGTATTTGAACTTCTTGATTAGGTATTTGAATATAATGATTAGGTAGATGAACACAATTATTAGGAAGATGAACACAATGATTAGGTAGATGAACATAATGATAAGGTAGATGGACATAACGATTAGGTTGATTAATATAATGATTAGGTAGATGAACATAAAGATTAGGTAGATGAACATAATGCTAAGTAAGGTACATGAACATAATGTTTAGATAGATGAACATAATTATTAGGTAGATGAACATAATGGTTAGGTAGATGAACATAATGATTAGGTAGATGAACATAATGATTAGGTAGATGAACATAATGATAAGGTACATGAACATAATCATTAGGTAGTTGAACGTAATGATTTGGTATTTGAACATAATGATTAGTTAGATGAACACAATGATAAGGTGCATGAACATAATCATTAGGTAGTTGAACGTAATGATTAAGTATTTGAACATAATGATTAGGTGGATGATCATGATTATTAGTTAGCTGAGCATCATCATCTACAAACTTGATAAAAACTGACCAACAGATGAGTCACGCTGCCTGCTAATCTCCAGGAAAATCAAAGACAGTTGGCGGCGGTGATATCTCAGTTTAAGATTTTTAAAAATTCAATTTACTAATAGGATAGCTTGACAAAATCAGATTATATATATATATATATATATATATATATATATATATATATATATATATATATATATATTAAAGTAGACCTGCTTGATATCAATTATAATTTAGTTATGAAGACATATCAATAATTTGTTCTTGTTCATCATGTTGTTTTCTCCATCCCACTGTTGTATTTTATTGCATTCATTCAAAACGTTTCTTAGCTTTAAATTTAAGACGTACTCAGAGTTATGGACACTTTTTTTTCTTTTTGACTAAGAAATCTAAATGTTGTTAAGTTAAAGAAAAAAACAGATTCATTTACAATGCATAATTAAATTATAGTATTATGTCTTGGCAGCTCAATTGTGACATGGCACATTGAAATGTCAGACACACATTCCCTGCGTCGAAATGAAATAAATGCAATTTACACAAATCATTTGTAGACCACTATTCAGCGTTGCACTCTTTACAAATTACAAAATACATTGTGAAATTGTCCAAAGAAATATTCAGGATACATTGGTGTTCTGATATAAAATACTTCAAACCTGTGTTGGACGTGCCAAGCTATGTATTCCTAACGACACCCTTCCCCCCCCCCCTCCCCCCCGGGATGTTAAAACACGAGTCAATAATAAACCTATTAAATAAAACTATTTATAGCTCGCCAATTATTGGCTGCTGTAAAGCGGGAACTTCCCATCTCCTAAAGTTACTTGACAAAACATGAACTCAAGTAACGCACATTTAAGAATCCCAATTTTTTGCTACACCCCTTTTGCGTATAGTTAACGGGAAATATATTTTGTGCGCCATCCGGACATGGAAGCAGTCGGTCCACAAGCGTAATACATATACGAGATCCTGTAAACTTGTGTTGGGCGTGCTAAGCTGTGTGTTCTTAACGACTCCCTCCCTGGTGCTAAAACACATGATTAATTATACTAAACCTACTAAATAAACGTCGTAACAACTGTAATTATGACAGATAAATATAGGCTATAAGCCAAAGTTCCCCACCATATTCGTTTCATGCATTATCACTAGGCATCCATATTCCTTTATTACATTATCTCTAGGCCACAGTTCCCCCCCCCCCATGTTCCTTTACTACATTATCAATAGGCCACTTTTTCCTCCACCATGTTCCTTTGCTACATTATCCCTAGGCCACAGTTCCCCCACCATGTTAATAATGCACAGAATAATGCGGCTCGAATTGTTCTTCGTAAACGCAAATTCGACCATGCTAAAACTCTTCTGATAGAATTGCATTGGCTGCCGGTCCGCGCTCGCATAGAGTACAAAGTTGCAACTCTGTGCTACCGCTGCTTGCATGACCTGGCGCCGTCCTATCTCCAAGCGCTCATGACGCCTTATGTACCCACTAGAAAACTCCGCTCATCCGATAGTGGCAAACTCTCGATACCGCGTGTTCGCCTTGAAACTTACGGAAAGCGCACGTTCGCATTTGCTGGCCCAACCATTTGGAACACCCTTCCTGACGCTCTCAAAAACAGCCAGACGCTGGAGTCCTTCAAAACAAATTTAAAAACTCATCTATTTCACAAACACCTGCTGGAATGATGTTGTCTACCATCTTTTCCTGCTTGTTATTATCTCCCAGCTTAGTTTTTGTACCGCGCTTCGAGCCTTTGGGGATGAAGCGTGATTTTTCAAATGAACTTTATTATTATTATTATTATGTTCCTTTGCTACATTACCCCTAGGCCACAGTTCCCCCACCATGTTCCTTTACTACATTATCAATAGGCCACTTTTTCCCCATCATGTTCCTTTGCCACATTATCCCTAGGCCACAGTTCCTCCATCATGTTCCTTTGCTACACTATCCCTAGGCCACAGTTCCCCCACCATGTTCCTTTGCTACACTATCCCTAGGCCATAGTTCCCTTATTCATCTCCATCTGATGCCCAAGAAGGCTGCAGTGTAAAAAGTCCTTATAGCAAGGTAGCTGTACTCATGATGTTATGTGGTAAATATTAAACGGATGTCCTGAGATTTAGTTAACTTATGTCGGAACTATATTCATGGAACTTTTTTCATGTTATTACTGCAAATAATGTTTATCATTTGTTTACTACTTCCAAACCTGTGTTATATTTATTACTAAAAACCCGTGTGTTACTTCAAATAATGACCACTCGTAATGTATACACATTTTTTAAATTAATCCATTTCTTTCTTTTTTTTAAAAATAAAATTGTAAAATTTTTGAATTGCAACTTGGCTTTCGAATTTTTATTAAGGTTTCTTGATATTAATTCGGTTTGTCTGTCTGTCTTTATTTACCAGAACGAACTGGAGACAGAGATGTGAGCTTAAGTCAAGCTCTATATAATATCAGAACAAGTCCTACCACGACAAATAAGCCAAGCTCTATAATTAAGATGCCATGACAAGTCCTACCACGACAAATAAGCCAAGCTCTATAATTAAGATGCCATGACAAGTCCTACCACGACAAATAAGCCAAGCTCTATAATTAAGATGCCATGACAAGTCCTACCACGACAAATAAGCCAAGCTCTATAATTAAGATGCCATGACAAGTCCTACCACGACAAATAAGCCAAGCTCTATAATTAAGATGCCTTGACAAGTCCTACCACGACAAATAAGCCAAGCTCTATAATTAAGATGCCATGACAAGTCCTACCACGACAAATAAGTCAAGCTCTATAATTAAGATGCCATGACAAGTCCTAACACGACAAATAAGCCAAGCTCTATAATTAAGATGCCATGACAAGTCCTACCACGACAAATAAGCCAAGCTCTATAATTAAGATGCCATGACAAGTCCTACCACGACAAATAAGCCAAGCTCTATAATTAAGATGTCATGACAAGTCCTAACACGACAAATAAGCCAAGCTCTATAATTAAGATGCCATGACAAGTCCTACCACTACAAATAAGCCAAGCTCTATAATTAAGATGCCATGACAAGTCCTACCACGACAAATAAGCCAAGCTCTATAATTAAGATGTCATGACAAGTCCAACATGAGAAACAAATAATTCAATGTATTTAAAGAGAAGTAAAAACGCTTGATGCTTTTTACTGAGGTTCTTTGTTTCCCATATGTAAACTGGATCGTCCGGATTATCTGGGTCATCAAGGTTAACCTGGATCATCGAGTTTTACCTGGATCGTCACGGTTCACCTGGATCGTTACAGTTTACCTGGATCAACCCGGTTTACCCTTGATCGTCACGGTTTACCTGGATCATCACGGTTTACCTTGATCATCACGGTTTACCTGGATCATCAGGGTTTACCTGGATCATCATGGTTTACCTGGATCATCACGGTTTACCTGGATTGTCACGGTTTACCTGGATCATCAGGGTTTACCTGGATCATCAGGGTTTACCTGGATCATCACGGTTTACCTGGATCATCAGGGTTTACCTGGATCATAATGGTTTACCTGGATGGTCACTGTTTACTTTGGATCGTTTCGGCTTTGCAAAGTCGTTCTGGCCTCAAGGCCGGTTTGATAGTCTGCCCTGATCTTTATCACAATATTTGAATAGAAATGGAGATGTTCTATCTATGTTAGATATTATCGAAAATAATATCAAAATCAGCACTTGGTTGTTTACATATGTGAACCTAGTAACCTACATCTCAAAACTAAAGGGGCCATTATTTTTTTTCAAAATCAAACCAGGACGTTTTAAAATTGTCCATTTTAAAACCAGTCCATTTTAAAATTGTCCAATTTAAAACCAGTCCATTTTAAAATTGTCCAATTTAAAACCAGCACATTTTAAAATTGTCCAGTTTAAAACCAGGACATTTTAAAATTTTCCGATTCAAACATAGGACAATTAAATTTGTTTTGTTCTGTCCAAAAATAAACAATTATTTGTGGTTACACAGAGAGCTCTCCTGTCACCGAAGCGTACTTTTTTTTTTAATTATCGTAAAACATATTTGGTTTAATTATATTTCTTTTAGTTTCGACACACGATTCTGCCTGGATATCGAGTGTACTCAATATTGATAAATACAAAAATTTTGCAGTCACGCGCTGTATTGGTTTCAGCTCAAGACAAACCAAGAAAAATGTGCCAAAAAAAAGCAGTAACATCCAGATAAAAACAGCACGAATGGTCCCTTTACTCAAAAAAAAAAGAACGCAACAAAACAACGAAATTACTATTTCATAATATACTTGTTAACGAGCATGGAAAAGTGTCAACTCTTTTTGTTATGATGCAATACACAAAAACCAGATTCTATTAAAGATGTAAAAATTGGGTTTTAGATGATGTAAATCTACAGTCGAACCCGCTTATCTCGACCTCGGTTAACTCGCCAACCCTATTAAGTCGACGTTTTTGAAGTGGAACCGCCAAATTCTTTCTTTGTCTTAGCATTTTCTCATCGGTTATGTCGATTCTTTTATGTCGCCGAACCCTAATATCTCGAGCACAAAAGAGGGCCATATTGCCACTTAACGTTGGTTATCTCGATTTTTCATGGCAATTAATCACAGCCAAATCATTTTGTTTGGTTATTTACTTATTTAGTGTTTTTTACCGCCTCAAATTCAAATGTTTTTATTTGCGACAAATTACCATCGAAATTGCTAGGCCTCACGAAATTAGCAACGATTTGTTTATGCCGGAAGTATTTATTACAAACTGAGTTCCTACACAGGAACCAATCAAAATGGTTATTTTAAACAAAGGCCAGGGCTAGATCACGTGATACACGAAGAATGTCAGGAAAATACCCAATTTTGCTAGATTTTATTGGCGATTGAAAGCTTCGGTTGCTTTCGTAATTTTTTTTGTGGCGAAACGTTGGACTAACCAATAAAATGATTGTACTTGGTTCACTGCGCATGTGCTGAGTTCACGTAGCACGTGATCACGGTCCGTATGGTCGTTCACTCCAATGACAGTTCAAACAAATAACGGCAACGCTGTTGTGTAAAAAAATCCTCCAAAAACACGTGCATGTACATTCTCATTTATTAAAGCAATCCATTTACATAAAGAAATTTCAAGCACATGTTAATATTTTGCCGCCATATTGGTTTTCGTTTATCTCGATCATCGGTTATCTCGACGCTTTTTGGAAAACCCCGAGGCCGTCGACATAACCGGGTTGTACTGTATTAGCATTGTAAAGTTTATAATTTAAAAAACTGTGTTACATACGCAAGCAATGCTCCGCAATATCAGGTAGAGAGTAGCATGATATGTCTTCCATTATTATTATTAGTACTAGTAGCAGTAGTAGTAGTAGTAGTTGTTGTATATAGCGCGGTACCCCAGCCTAAGGTTGGACTCAGCACACTGTACATACAATTAAACAAACATAATCATGAACTTAAAACATTAACATACATTAATTAAATAAAACAAAACAAATGTGTATTCATAACTATCCACCCATTCCATAACTATTTAAATGTGAAGCCATGGACGGCCCGAACAGCATCGTTTGTCGGCCAGAGGGGGGAATTCAGTCAGGATAGTAGAGTTTAAAGGGGTGTGTTCTGAGTGCAGGTAGAAGCAGACTTTTGATGTAGTGATTTAAGTGCAGTCGTGGTTACGATCAATGATTCAGAGAATAGAATTCCAGGTAAAGTCCCACAGGGTGGGGGGCGGGGGTGGCACTAAAAGGTGAGTGTGTTATATATTTCTTTTAAAATATAGATAATATTAATCAATTTTAAAGATGTGCTTCATTAATTATAATATAGGCCTGTCCCTCATCGGCTTGATTCTGACACCGCATAAAAAGGGCTACCACAGCATAATGGGCTACCACAGCATACAGGGCTATAAATACATACAAAGATGAGACTCGTCTTTTTTATTTATTTTTTTATTTTTAATTCCCAAGATTTGGTCAAAATATTTCCCAAGATCATAAAACTACGGTATATTATTAATGAGTTTGTAAAAAAAAAAAAAAAAAAATTTTGTCATTAACTATTGCAATAAGAGCTAGAATAAATAATGACTCTGAAACACACCTTGCAGTATTTGACTGAAATATATTTAATCAGACAATTTTTACAATTTTTATCACATAAAAGAAATTATACCATTTGTATTTTATAAAAAAAAATTATAATGCAAAATATCACAGCACACTGGAGTCCAGTTATGCTAATAAACATTGCCTCCAAATGCTCTGGTAAAAATATTCCGTACATGTGCAATAGAAGTCAGCTGTAGGCAAGACTCACAAGCCCAATCAACCCAGGTGTCTCTTCACAAGGCTTGACAAGGGCAACAGGTGTCTCTTCACAAGGCTTGACAAGGGCAACAGGTGTCTACACAAGGCTTGACAATGGCAACAGGTGTCTCTTCACAAGGCCTGACAAGGAAAACAGGTGTCTACACAAGGCTTGACAAGGGCAACAGGTTCTTCGTCCTCATTGGCTTTAAAAAATATTTATTTTTATTGTAGTTCTGTTGATTGTTTTTAGCGTATGAAGAACAATGAAGCAGAATTTAAAATGTAGTTAAAATATATTTATTATGAAAAGAATTATATTGTTTTATTATTTTTTTTTAAATTTACATAATAATTTATCTTCTTTCTAACAAAACAATGTGTAAATGAACTTTACAGTTTTAATCCTACAAGGTATTATTTGAATATCTTTTTAAAAAAATATAATTAGCCAATGGCCTAAGGCAGTGGCTCTCAACCTTCTTGATGACGCGACCCTTTAATACAGTTCCTCATGTTGTGGCGACCCCCAGCCACAAAATTATGTTCGTTGCTACTTTATAACTGTGGAGTATATGTGTTTTGCGATGGTCTTAGGCGACCCCTGGGAAAGGGTCATTCGACCCCCCAAAGGGGTCGCGACCCACAGGTTGAGAACCGCTGGTCTAAGGCCTAAGGTTAAGAACTGATAATGAACTGTGTGCCGGTCCAAAAGTATATTTCCTTAACAATTTTCCATTGGTTCAAAATTAGGCTGGATTAGTCTTGATTTAGATCAGGGTTGGCGAACACGAGGCTTGCGGGTCTCATGTGGCCCTCCTGTGAGTATGTTGCGGCACGTGGAAATAGGTCAAATGAACATAAATGTTAACTTTATTGTAGGCCTACATATCACCAAAAGAACAATATATTTTCGTTCGTATCATATATTTTTAAATCATAGATAAGAGAAATTTGAAATACCTCTTTTTTTTTGTTTTTTGTTGAAAATTTCTTTAGTTTTCAGCCATTTTAAATATCCCGCATTTTTCGGGAAATTTCATAGATTTTAACTATTTCAAATATCCCACTATTTGACATCCAAAGTTACTTAGTTTTTCGTCCGACGCCAGGTGTGGAAAAAAGGATTACCAGAAATGTGTTTGAAAGAAATTTGGTAGACGAAAAATTAATCGACGGAAGTTTGGTCGACCTGAAATTTGATCGAACGGAAATTTGGTCGAATGGAATTTTGATAGAACGGAAGTTTGATCGAACGAAATTTTGATCGAATGGAAGTTTGGTCAAACGGAATTTTGATCGACTGAAGTTTGGTCGAACTGAATTTTGATCAAACGGTTGAATTTTAATGTTTAATTTTTTTTTTCAATAGCTGCCATTGAGAAATTTGTTGGAATGGTATTTATGTTAGGTACTCACCAGCCTCGTGCCACGGGATCGAGCTCCTCTGGCAAGGGTCTGTTGAGGGACTCACCAGCCGACTACGCATTCACCCAGAAGAGCATCGACAGGTTGGATGCAGTCCAGCGACGGGTAGCACGCTTTGTCCTGAACCACTACAAGAGCACCGTAAGTGTTGGCACCATGCTGGGAATACTGGGCTGGTCACCATTGGAGGAATGACGCCGACTTTCCAGGCTCTCCATGATGTACAAGATAAAAAAAAACTCACCCCCCTCCCTACTAGACAGCGACGAGGCCATGACAGGCAGTTCCGGCTCATAACAACAAGAACTCAGTAACAGGAACTGTTCATTCCTGCCAAATACAATCAGGGATTGGAACAAGCTTCCGAAAGTATCAGTTGGGGCGACTACACTGACACTGTTTGCGTGTAGCGACAACATCAATCGAGATCAATTTCGATGCGCTTAGTTCTGCAAAACAAAGTCAGATATCTAACTTTAAAAGATTTTTTTAATTGTCTAATAAATGTGTTTGATTCTCAGTTATGTTTTATTTTCTTTTAAAAGAAATAAATATACCTATTTCTTGGTTTTTGGTTTTTTTTTAACATTGAACCACGCAAGTGTTTGATCACGATCTCACCGACTGGGAAGCGACGATTTAGTTGAGGCTGTTGTTTACTTTAAGTAACAAACAAACAAAATAGGTGCGTAGCCCGGCAGGAAATATTATTTCTGAAATTTGGCCCGCCCGCTGAAAAGGTTCGCCACCCCCTGATTTACACTGTCCTTAATATCACTTAATAAGTGCTAATATTGATTTAGAACATCCTTAAGATCACTTAAAAAGTGCCATTATAGATTTAATCTGTCCTTAAGATCACTGATGCCAGTATTGGGAATACTCTTATAAGAAATAGAAAGATTTTCAGCAGAAAGTCAGAATGAAATGCAGCAGACTATATTGTGTTAGGAAAATTATCCAGCAATAAACAACTCACTCTTTGCAATTTTTTTTAATTTTCTGTGGGTTTTTTTAAAAATGTTAATTAATTGGCTTATGCTAAGTGATATTATTATTATTATGGGTAGTTTTCAATAGGGCTGGGCTCACCACGCTGTACATACAAATTAAAATGAACTTATAAAATATAAATTAAAAACCAACCATTCCATATCAATTTACATGTGAAGCCATGGACGGCACTCCGCAGCATCGTTTAACTTTCAGAGGGCTCACCACGCTGTACATACAAATTAAAATGAACTTATAAAATATAAATTAAAAACCAACCATTCCATATCAATTTACATGTGAAGCCATGGACGGCACTCCGCAGCATCGTTTAACTTTCAGAGGGGGAATCAGAACATACAATTTCACAATTATTTTGATGTTTCACCATGTATTTATGTTTCTTTAATGAGAACCTATTTAATTTTTTTCATTGTAAATTTGCAGCATTTGCTAAAGCTAGAAAATGTATTGTCTTTGTCTTGCTGTAGCCAGTCCTTAATATTCAGGATCTTTTGGACATAACAAGTTAAAAATTTGATCATACAATTTGACTTTTTTCTTGATTTTCCCAAGTTTGTTGAATCCTGACCCTTCAACACAAGACGTCATAAATCCCAAGATCTTGGGAAATTTCCCAAAGTCTGGTTGCCCAGAAATTCATGTCGGCAAGTTGCCCCTCGCCACCCCACGTCTTACTATATTTTTTTTAATCATCCGGAAGTACTCTTCAAGCGAGAAAATCAGAGACTTGAATTTGCAAGATGGCGGAACAACTCTAGTTTCCCCCACAATATATGATATATGAAATATGAAGACCCTAGTGAAGTTCATTGTTTCAATTGCTTTTAGAAATGACTAGTTGTTTTAAAATTATTTATTGCTTATTTTAGACCTTGCTATATTTTGAATTCACTATGGATAACAATTTTGTGAGCGATGAAAATGTGCAGATGATTCTTGCAATGGGGTTTCCTTCTGAATCTGAGGTTCGAAGAGCCCTGCGCATGGCTAAGAATGATCCAAGTGATGCTGTTGCCATTTTGACAAACGAACCACCGTCTTCATATGATGGCGTTGAAGAAATGGATGTTGACTTAAAAGATGGAACTTTATCATCAAGCAGATCGTATGGACCCCAGTTGCCACCTTCTTATGAAGAAGAAGTGTGTCATGACACAGGTGGTCAATTCACAACTAAAAAGGTGTGTTACTCAGTTACAGTACGCTCACTACTGTAGTACTAGTAGGTATTCTAACAACTTATGCGTGAAGTAACTTTGCTGTACAAATGGGCATTAGCATCAGTAGCCCCCATCAGTTTTTTAATTGCTAAGAAGGTTACTTTCCTGCTTTCTTTTCATACTTTTGTACTGTGTAGTGTAGCCTACTCCGACTCTGAGTAGTCATAGACTTAGTGTAGGCCCATAAACATTTATACATTGATTTTTAAAGAAGAAAAAAACAATGATATAGAAGGCCTAATCTATTGCAATTTGTATTGTTTTAGCAAGCACTCAGAATTCAAAATCAGCAATAATATTTTGTTTATATTTCTATGAATAAATGCCTTTATATTTACAAGTATTCAGTAAATGTGTGTTAACAGCATGTGTTTTGCCAAGAGTTGTCTCACCCTAAGTGCAGTGATGTCAATTGGGGGAATCCCAACACTGGACTTAGGATGACAGTTGGACCTGAACGACAAGAATGATATCTTTCCGGTTCTTCACTGAGCACTATTCCTGTAAAAAACATGACCTGATGATCTATATAGTTAATATGAAATAATTTAATATATAGTTAACATGAATTAATTTAAAATGAAATTTTCCATTCGGTTTTTTCAAAATTCAACTGACAAGTTTCAAAAGAAATAAAAAGAGAAAATCATCCTTGCTGATATCTCAAAATGAACACCGGAAAAAAGATGTGCGCATAGTTAAAAGTGCTGTTTTTTTAATGGTTGAAAACGAAATGCCGTTATCCCACTCATTTATATAATTATAATGTCACAATTTAACAGGACATTTCAATAAAATTTTCTGGGGATGGAAGAAACACCCCCACCCTCTTTTTTTTAAAGACGCAAATGTTTAAAATGGGGGGGGGGGGGGGTGGATGTATAAAATAAATACAGAGCTAAATTTCAAAAATTTTTAAGAAATGGAACTATGGCTGATAGTGATAGTTGACCTGGGTAACCACCATGACCTATATACAGTGGAAGACATCGCTCACCTTGCCGCTAACTGCTTTTTTGCCGAATTATTCTTGTATGTGGGAGTCTGAATTCGTTCATGAAATTGTAGGGTATACCCGGTAGCTATTTCTACTAATTACCATTAAGCTAGAACATTATGGATGGAAGTTAAAACTTTTCATAAATCACCACACCACTTTGATTTGCACTGACAAGATGCAATGATCTATGGCATTACAACACATTGTCCATCAAAGTGAAGATAGATTATCAGAGTTATATTGCTATCTTTGCTAGCCTACATCTGATATCTCATATATATAAAAAATAATTAAAAACATTTATTAATATCAATTATTGGGCCCACTGAGACTAATGTAAATTAGACAGCTGACATGAAAATTAAGTAGCAAATTATACTACCACTTAGAGTTAAGTTATGCAGATGTTATATTATAGACACACAGTAAAAGCAGTACTAGTTTTAAAAAATCTGGAGACTTTTCATATAGTATAAAAAAATTGGCAAAACTCACATTTCACACATTTATGGCTCAGAAACTACCAAAAATTTGATTCTTGCCTAATTTATTATATTTAATCATTTATTTCACTATCTGGCAAAAGGAAAATTTGGCCAGAATGCACCATTAAAAATAGGTGCTTAACTGATGAAAACAAAGTTTCATATTAGTATTTAATAAAACTATTAAAACATATTTCATAATTTGTTTTTACATTTTAATGTGCATGGAGTAATAAAAAAAAATATATTGTACTTGGTAGACTGATCAGCTTACTTGTGAAGCAGCAGCTATGGATGAAGCAAGCAACATGGAATTTCCTGTTACTAACCTATATGAATTGGAGGGACGTGTTTTCACAGAGATGTGGAATATTCCCTTTAAAAAAGAAGAATCACTGGGGAAGTGTCTTATTGCTTCAACTCGACTTATGGAAGCTGGTAAACAAAAGAGAACTCTTTTTAAGCATTGTTAACTTGTTAAAGAATATTGGAAAATATCAATTATATATTATCTGTTAACCCATAGGCTCTCAAACTTTTTTTTAGCCATAGCACATTTGCTGCTGCCAGACTTTCCCAAGATGCCCCTTATCAAATTCTAACAAGTGAACTGTAAAATGGCAAAAATATTTTAAAAGTTGTTTCACTTATCTGTTTTTATTAAACGGATCCATCTTGGAAACTAAAAACAAGTAGAAATACTGCAATAACTTCACTGACTTAATCACAACAAAATTCAGTTGAAATAATGTCCTATGCCTAATTTAACAATAAGAATGCATGATCTGACAGCTATTTACATGTATCATATGCAAAGTAACAAGTAAGTTTGAGAAATTAATAACACTAACAGAGGTCACAAAATCTACATGATCACTAATTAAGTCACTATTATGACCAAGGGAGTTCACTGATTGGCTGTTTTTTACACTAGAGAAATAATTTAATGTTGATGTCTTGTTTTTAAATTGTCTTAGTTGGAAAATGTGTAATTATTTATTTGCTGAAAATGTGTATGTACAATGTAATATAAAAACATTTCCAGTTGCTTGGATCAATAAAAGAATCTTATCTTAAACTTATTATAGATCAACATTTGTTTAAATTTTGTAAAGATTTCTGAAAACAGTATTAAAACATGAGTTACTGGTTTGCAACAAGTCTGCTAGATGTCATGTAAAGTTACATTATGAAATTTTTAAACACTTTCCGGCACCCCTGTGAGGAAGTCATGGCTGCCAGGCTACTTTGGCACACAGCTTTGGAACATCTGTGTTGAACCAAGAATGTCACTTTAAAAAAAAAAAAGTCTAACTTTTCACTCTTTCATCAGTGTTTCTAATATCATAGGCGTGATTAAGTTTATTTACTCCTATAGTTTATAGAGTCCTATATATTTATTTTATCATATTTAATCAGCATAAGAATTGGCTGGGGATTCTATTTTTTATGCTTGTTTATTATCAATATGAATTGGCAATTACTTGTCTAATGCAATTCATTTTTTAACATGAGTAATAGAATAATTCTACTCTATTCTCTAAAGGTTTAGCTGAGAGTGATGAGCATTGTAAACGCTTCATTGACCGCTGCATGCCCGAAGCTTTTAACAAGGTAATGTACACACTGAAATGAGGACAGTCCAACTATGTCAGCTGAGAAACCCTAGGAAACTCCACAGGAATTTTTTTAATAATCAGAGTCATTTCCTGATTAAACACATAGAAATTTTAATTTCCCTTTTTTCGCAAACAATTATCCATTTAAGGAATCTGATTTTTTAACTGTTTACCTGTTTCTTTATAAAACTTCAAAATACCTACTTGTAATGCAAGTCACTAAATATTCATTTTATTTTAAATGGTAGCTGTTGGATGAAAATATGGAAAATTCATCTATGTTTCGAAAGAAAAATATGTTTAGTCACAACAGTACATTTATTTTTTTCAGCTTTTAACATCAAATGCTGTTCACAAGTGGGGTATAGAGATCCAAGAAGGCATCTTCAACATGCTTGGCTTGCTAATAGAATTGGTTGTAGCTTCCCTGAAGCAACCTACCATTCATCCTATTCTTATGGACTGTCTAAAATTGGTAAGAACTTTGTCTATTCCATCTTTTTTGTTTAGAATGGAATTGATTATTCATTATTGATTATAATAATAAGAAGCAGTCGAGGCTGGTAAGATTTTTCAATGAGTATTTGAAATTGTGCAAGTGGGGTAACATTTATAGATGGAAATATGTAAAACAAGGTTGGGGTAAACCTGAGATGGATGCATGTTTTAGATCACTTTTAAGAAATGTTCATACTTTTTTCTCATACTTAGCAGACCTGCCAACCCTTCCGATTTTGTCGGAATTATACGGATTTTTTACCCCTCATTCCGACAAACCTCATAAAATTCCGATTTTCCGAACATTATAATTTTTCACCCGTCATACAAATCCGAAAGCGACAAAAGAAAAAAAAATCTGATACGACAGGAAGTGGTGCATTCCTTTATTTTTACGTAGTGTCTACATGTCCGGCGACCGGACGAATAAGTTCTCGAGATATTCGCCCGGCCAATACTATTATATATTTGATCAACTCATTTCAAGTAGGTAACGCCGACATACAGTTTACATCCTCTGCTAGGAATCTTGGTTATATTCTTTCTAACAACATGTCTCTTGATAAACATATCTCTCACACTTGTCGTTCTGCATACACCGCTATCCGTCAGATCAGCTCCATCCGCCACTACCTCACAGTTAGCGCAACAAAAACACTAGTCTGTGCTCTTGTTCTCTCTCGTCTTGACTATTGCAACTCTCTTCTGTCAGGTTCACCAAAACACTTCATAGAAAAACTACAAAAGATTCAAAATTCAGCTGCTAGGCTAGTTCTAAAGGCAAAAAAACGTGATCATGTCACTCCACTACTCCACTCACTTCATTGGCTTCCTATACAGGCAAGCATTGATTACAAGCTGTCTGTTCTCTGTCATAACTTTTTCTCAGATTCCTGCCCTTCCTATCTAACCGAACTTCTTTCTGTCTATTCACCCCTTCGACAGCTTCGCTCCTCCGCAGACACGCGTATTCTGTCCGTTGCTAAGACACGTACTAAAACATATGGTGAACGATCTTTCTCTTTCTGCGCCCCCAAACAATGGAATTCTCTGCCACTTCACATCCGCAATATACCAACCACACAGGCCTTCAAAACTGCACTCAAAACACATCTCTTTAAACTCTATTACCCCGACTGATTCCCCACATCTGACCGATAAACGATGCTGCTAGCTGCCGTCCATGGTATGTCATGTAAAAGTTCTGGGGTGGGTGGGGTGAATTTGTTTTTGTTTTGTCTCTATACAGCTGTTTTTTTATCACATAAATGCATTTTATTTTATTGTCACAATTATGTTTCCTTTGCTAATATTTTTATGTACAGCGCGGTGAGCCTAGCCCTAGGCTGGGGTACCGCGCTATATAAGACAACATATAATAATAATAATAATAATAATGACCGCCGTAGCAAAGTTGCACGAGATATTTGTCCGTCAGCCTTCTCACGTGACCGCTAATAGTCGATCAATCCAGTCGCCGGACGTGTAGACACTGCCTTGTTTTTATCGAAGCGAACCGCAATCTCCAAATCATTCTTCAATTATGAATTGATCCGATCGCGATTCATCCTTTTAATGGGCTAAAAAATAATTCAGTTTTGTTGTGACTTTTTGTTTGTTTGTTAAAGTTTTTCTTAATTAAATTTAAATGGATAAAATCTATGGAAAGTGGTGGGTACAATGTTATTAATTATAAACATATTTTAACACAAAAAAAAAGAAGCAATAACATAAAGTTATACAACTGCAGCTAAAAGTTCAGTGAATCTACGACATCCATGTCTAATTTCTTTGCTAAGTTTTATTGACCTTCTCTCTTAATCGAAGGAAACATTTCTCCAACCAACTCCGATCGTTTTAATGCCAGACTCAAAGAAATGTTTCCACACTCGCAGATTGCTAGAAGATTGTGAAGAAAAATTACAATGAAACAAGGGCAAGCATGAAAGTTTATCTTTCTAACTTGCTTGTATCTAAAATCAGTTGCAATGGTAATTTCCAGTTGTCCAAAGAGCTGTTGGACAAATGCAAAAAGGCCACTAGGGATAAGCAGGAAAACTGAACTCTTAGTCATAGTCTTAGCAACCTGTGTACAGATGTAAATAAAATGGATCTTCTGTCATGTACTGTATAAATCTGTATATTTTCTCATGTTCTTGGGACTCTTCAAAGACAATGAAGTTAACTATATATTTCTTTATTTATTTAAAAAGGCTTGTGCATTAGTTTACAGATCTTAAACCAACGCACCCCCCCGTTCGGTGCCCTCTGGGGGGCAGCGGCCCCAATTTCCCCCCGCATGCACCACCCCTACAGATTTTTTTTCTCGGCAGGTTGGCAGGTCTGTACTTAGTAATGTAATTACTCTTAATGTCCTATAAGTATATGAAACATTTTTTTTTAAAAGCTGCTTAAGATAAATAACATTTTGTTTTTTTAAGCTACAGCTAAGTTTAGTTTTGATTTACTGTATATACTAAATTCCAATTAATGTATATATCTTTATGTTTTCCCTCATGCCTTTAGCCCAGATACTGAATTCCAATTAGTGTATATATCTTTATGTTTTCCCTCATGCCTTTAGCCCAGATACTGAATTCCAATTAGTGTATATATCTTTATGTTTTCCCTCAGGCCTTTAGCCCAGATACTGAATTCCAATCAGTGTATATATCTTTATGTTTTCCCTCAGGCCTTTAGCCCAGATACTGAATTCCAATCAGTGTATATATCTTTATGTTTTCCCTCAGGCCTTTAGCCCAGATACTGAATTCCAATCAGTGTATATATCTTTATGTTTTCCCTCAGGCCTTTAGCCCAGATACTGAATTCCAATCAGTGTATATATCTTTATGTTTTCCCTCAGGCCTTTAGCCCAGATACTGAATTCCAATCAGTGTATATATCTTTATGTTTTCCCTCAGGCCTTTAGCCCAGATACTGAATTCCAATCAGTGTATATATCTTTATGTTTTCCCTCAGGCCTTTAGCCCAGATACTGAATTCCAATCAGTGTATATATCTTTATGTTTTCCCTCAGGCCTTTAGCCCAGATACTGAATTCCAATCAGTGTATATATCTTTATGTTTTCCCTCAGGCCTTTAGCCCAGATACTGAATTCCAATCAGTGTATATATCTTTATGTTTTCCCTCAGGCCTTTAGCCCAGATACTGAATTCCAATCAGTGTATATATCTTTATGTTTTCCCTCAGGCCTTTAGCCCAGATACTGAATTCCAATCAGTGTATATATCTTTATGTTTTCCCTCAGGCCTTTAGCCCAGATACTGAATTCCAATCAGTGTATATATCTTTATGTTTTCCCTCAGGCCTTTAGCCCAGATACTGAATTCCAATCAGTGTATATATCTTTATGTTTTCCCTCAGGCCTTTAGCCCAGATACTGAATTCCAATCAGTGTATATATCTTTATGTTTTCCCTCAGGCCCTTAGCCCAGATACTGAATTCCAATCAGTGTATATATCTTTATGTTTTCCCTCAGGCCTTTAGCCCAGATACTGAATTCCAATCAGTGTATATATCTTTATGTTTTCCCTCAGGCCTTTAGCCCAGATACTGAATTCCAATCAGTGTATATATCTTTATGTTTTCCCTCAGGCCTTTAGCCCAGATACTGAATTCCAATCAGTGTATATATCTTTATGTTTTCCCTCAGGCCTTTAGCCCAGATACTGAATTCCAATCAGTGTATATATCTTTATGTTTTCCCTCAGGCCTTTAGCCCAGATACTGAATTCCAATCAGTGTATATATCTTTATGTTTTCCCTCAGGCCTTTAGCCCAGATACTGAATTCCAAGTGAAAAACCAAAACAAGAGAGACAGTAGAATAACATGGGAGGAGAGGTTTGGGGGCACTGAACCACCAGCTACCATTTCATCAAGTGCCCACAAAAATAATAATGTAGGTTGACTTGAGAAGCAATTCTTACAACAAGAAATAAATACTTCCATCACATGTTATTATTATATTGTTTCATTTATTCTTAAATTTATTTTATATTTCTTTAAGCCCTAAAGCAGAAAAGTATTTCCTTCAAACATTTACTTAAATGAAACTATGTTCTTATGAAAGCTGATACTTGGAATCCTCCACCTATTTTCACTAATAATGTATATTTATGTTGATCACTGCAGACTCCATACGGCTGGTTGACCAATCTAATTAACACAGTAAGTGATTGTAGCTCATTGCCTTTTTAATTAATGAAATTGTTAAAATTGTAGTATAAATTTTGCCATAATAAGAAATCTTTTTAAAAATTATACAATTTTCCCAATGATAAAACTCAGCAATTTCTTATTCATTGCTGTTTCTTTCTTTGTCTACCTAAGAAGGCATCCAGCCTTTTCCTGTCTTTACATTTTAAGGCTAGCCAAATCTTATTCAACTATTTCATAAATTAAATGATGTCATGTGCTACAAAGTGTAGCTCTGATGATATATCTCCAATGTTAAAAAGTATAACTCTTTAAAAAACATTTCTGTTGCTCCAGCTTCGTAGATAAATTTTTATTGAAAAAGCTTAGTTTATAGTGAATATGCACTCTCTAGGTTTCCACAGTAAATGAACTCTTATGTGAATAACTTTAAAGAATGAATTATGTATTTGTTTAAAAATGCATACTGACCCATTTAACTTTTTAAGTGTACATGACATATAAAGACGTTAAAAGAAAAGTTCCAATTTACCATTGACTATTTATTTATCAGAGCATGAAATTAATGTCAATCATTTGTGATTTTCTTTCATTATTTAGTTTGCATTTCAAGATGGCTTTGATCTTGTCAAAAAGCACTTAGATTTAGAAGATGTTGATATTTTGGTGAGTCAAATATGAGTTCACATTATTTTAGGCATTGAATTTCATTCTGTTGAATAATTACCATTGAATGTAGAAAAATTTAAAGAGTGGAATGTACAGCATAAAAGTAAAAAAAGTTATTATTTCAACTTGACAGAACATGTCATTGTTGTTGCGGCCATTTGGGGCATGTGCTGAGTTCTTAAGTCCCACTGTGATGAAAGCAATGTTACGCCCAGGCATGGAGAAAGCTGTTAAAACAATACAGGCCCTAGAAGAAAAAGATTTCAAAGAGAAGGTTTGTGAAAGATTTTTCTCATACTATTTCCCATTGATGGCTTAACACAAATGGTTTGTGTTAAAAGATTATGTTAACCAAGGCGTTTTAAATGTTATTTCACGTTAGTGGCTTACCTGCTAATGGTTTGTTAAAAGAATATGCCTAACCAAGATTTTTTAAAATACTTATTAAAAAATATGAAAAGAATGGTATTAAGTTGTTGTTTTTTTTTAGTTTGAATGTTGAAATGAACTGAATGCTGGTTTTGGTTTAGTTTTGATTAAAAATGACATCAATTTTAGTATCAATGTAATTCATAGCAGTGTTGTGAACATTTGAGTATTTTAAATATAATAATTTTGGTACATTTCTAGAAGGCTATTGACCAGAAGTGCAAATTGTAATGATCAACAAAGATACTTATGATAATTGAGACAAATTAAGTGACATTGTAACAAAGGGGCACTTTTATTTATAGGTCCCATAATAACATGAAACAAATGAAATCTTCAAATACAGGGTCAAATAATAATGATAAAATACAAAGATAAGAATTTGCTGTCTCGAATTAACTCTGAGAATAACTGATTACTACCATCTAAACAATCTTCAAAAAACTATCAAGTTAGATTTGTTGAAGTCATTATTTATCAGCATTGTATCCTTCAAGGGAAAAAATTCATTTAAAATATTTACATTTGTTAGCATAATGAGAAAGCTGTTCCGAGGCAACTGTTTCGTCCCAGTCTACCCTTCCCGACCGAAAGACTCCCCGGACGGTGGGGGGCGGTAATGCAACACCATTTCCCCCGGAGTGGAAGAAAACCCGCCCGAAACCTTTGGGAGAGTTGGCTGCGAATGCTTTAAATGCAGCGTTTTTGGCTGACCGAGCATACCCCAGGCCAGGGGGGAGGTTCCCGGGGTGCCGCCGTACGATCTGGCGGCAGAGAGACCAGGGGCCTGTCCCGTGTGGTGGTGTGCCGGGGGGCATTAAGAGCTCGCGCTCGACGGCCCACCGACACCATTTCCCAATGTGATGTTCAACTTATTATTTATTCCCATGTGTTATCACCAGAAAATGGCCATTGATTCAGATCTGTTAAGTTAAATCTAACAACCTATTTCTTCCTTCCTATGTGTTATCACCAGAAAATCGGCAGTGTTTCAGATCTGCTGAGTTCAATGAAGTTGCTGTGCCTCCAGATGTGGCCTCTGGATGTTGACAAACTAGATGATCTACGCCTGACTGTCACACTAAGAATGCTGAAATCTCCTCATTTTAATGCTAAAATGAATGCCCTCAAAGAGGTGTGTTAAAAAAAAATGTGTCCTCACAACTCTTTTGTTGAGGAATCATATATTTGTCACATTAATTTACACCTGTTTTAAATGTGTGTGATTTTAATTCTATTTTACAAAATAATATTTCAAACTATTTAGAAGCTATTTGTCTAGTGTTAGAATTATTATTGTCTTTAGGAAATGTTAATGGCAAAATGAATGATTCATGTTATTTCTTAAGTATCATTGACTCACTGTCATAGTTTGGTGGGGGGGGGATATTAGCTTGGGGTTTTTCCTCAAAGTGTTACGGTGTGGTTAAGCCAACACACGGATCCCCTGGGACAATAATCAGCTAGCACATTAGGACAAGGGAGAGAACGAAGGGGTACTTCCATGTATTGATACAGATGGATTGACTGTTACTCACCATCCCAAGATCTCTCTAGGGGCAAAGAGGAATAAAATATAGTTCCCCTTCCAATTTATGAATGTACAAGTGGAAATCTTGTATGTTCCATATAAGGGACATGTTTAATATAGGTGAAAGGCTTGTAAGTTCTATATAAGGGATTGGTTTAGTATGAAGGAAAGGCTTGTTTGTTCTATTGTTCTATATAAGGAACAGTTTTAATGTAGATGAAAGGCTTGTATGTTCTATATAAGGGACTGGTTTAGTATAAGTGAAAGGCTTGTCCTTTCTGTATAAAAGGAGGCAACAAAAAAATTAACTAAACATTTGTTAAAATTAGGTTAGAGTACAGCTTACGTTGTATGTTATTTTAGTCAATTTTCTTTTGTGATAGCTGGTTTACAGTATGTCTTCGGGAAATGTTAATGTTGTCATTTTGACAGATGATAACAGGAAAGACAGCCTGGCTTACAATGCAATTTTGATACATTCTACGGTTTCATTACCCACAGGTGACAAAGTTAATAGATGAACTCAGTGGTACAAGGCAAGGCAAATCTGCTGCTATTATTTCAGAGGAGAAAATTCTCGACTGGCTGGTGGAAAATAAGATTCTATCAATTGCTCTTGAAGGTGAACCATAGTGCTATAGATTAGAGTCTTATAAAACCTATGTACTGTGGTGGTGAGGTGGAACGGGAGTGTCTCTTGAAGGTGAACCATAGCGCTATAGATTAGAGTCTTATAAAACCTATGTACTGTGGTGGTGAGGTGGAACGGGAGTGTCTCTTGAAGGTGAACCATAGCGCTATAGATTAGAGTCTTATAAAACCTATGTACTGTGGTGGTGAGGTGGAACGGGAGTGTCTCTTGAAGGTGAACCATAGCGCTATAGATTAGAGTCTTATAAAACCTATGTACTGTGGTGGTGAGGTGGAACGGGAGTATCTCTTGAAGGTGAACCATAGCGCTATAGATTAGAGTCTTATAAAACCTATGTACTGTGGTGGTGTGGTGGAATGTGAGTGTCTCTTGAAGGTGAACCTTAATGCTATAGATAATAGAGTGTAATATACGGTATGGACTGTGGTGGTACAGGTGTGTAATCTTCTTATTTGAGTGACTTATCTGAAGTAAATTTCATAGTGTTTTACCAATAGTTATCTAATATTCTTGTTATGTATAATCTTATTATTTGAGTGACTTAACTGAATTAGGGTAAAAAGTAAAACAAAGTAAAGTTAAAACTGAAAAAACAAAAGCATCAAAACAAAAACAAGGTTTAAGCTTAATTTGTTTTACTTATTACCTATTTTACTAACCTGATTGCAGCCTCTCCCTTATCACCCTGACTTAACTGAAGAATGTTTCATAGTGTTTTAGTATTAGCTTTTTTTTCCTTTGAACCTTGCCAACATTGACCAAGAGCAGTACTGTTTCATTAATAATTCTCTTACTTTCCCCCTTACAACAGGCAACATTGACCAAGCTCAGTATTATTTTAATGAATAATTCTCTCACTTTCCCCCTTACAACAGGCAACATTGACCAAGCTCAGTACTGTGACAAAATCAAGGGAATAGTTGAGTTTCTTGGCGCCAAGCTTTCTTTGGATGAACTGTCAATGATTTGGAAGATGCAGGTAGGTGGTTGCACTCTTAGTTGATTTAGTTTGATCAGATTACAGACCAAGAGAATATTTCTATGATAAAACTATACACCCATGAGGCAATTACACCAAGGTCATTACACCCATGATGCAATTACAACAGCCATGTCTTTATGTGCCTCAAGATTTTTTTCTAATAAACTCTTCACTAAAACTCCAAAAATATTTACAAACTGAATTTTAAATCTATCCTTGCATGTTAATAGATTGTTAATTGCAATTAACTTGTTTTCAATTCAGAATGGTCAGACCAACAACGTCATAGACAACATTCACTCTATCATAGCAGCGGCTGCAGTTAAATTTGAATCCAACCAGTTAGAGCATCTCTTCCTTCTCATTCAGAAGGTTGGTGGTAAACTTGTTAAATTAGTTGTGATCAAATCAGCTCTGTGGAAGTGATCAACTTGGAAGTGATCAACTTGGATGTTATCAACTTAGATGTGATGTGAAAAATCATATTTTATAAAAATATGGAACACTGCAGATTTTCTACAGTGCTTGTAATGTTGAGCTTAGAGACACATTTCACTCGTGTTGTTGAATTGATTCTTAATTAACATCACTCTAATAGAGTTAACATCCGAGGATGGTGAGTGACATCTCATCCACTACTCAATGTCTTTTATTAATCTTCTATATCTAATGAAAAATTTAATGTTGTCCAGAAATGGCAAGATGACAGTGACAAGACCAGAGAGAAGCTTCTCAGTCTGATTGGCAAGATTGGGAAAGATGCCAAGGTGGCAAAGACAACCACCAGGGTGAGTGTGGCCCTTGCTTAAAGGTAATTTTAACCACAGTGGTAAGTGTGGCCCCTGTTCAAAGGTAAAGTCAACCACCAGAGTGAGTGTGGCCCCGCTGAATCATATTGACCTAACAATGGACCAATGTAAATGGAGTTATTTCAGATGAACATTTCTGGCCTAATGGTAATGCACAAGTCAATGATAAGTTATATTTACAACAAACTTCCATAAACAAAAAACCAATGACATAAAGAAGCAGATGTTGAAATGGTTATATGTTAAAACCCCAGGTACTGGAGCTGTTGTGGGACCTGGCCCACCTCCCAGCCCTGAGCACATCCCTGGTGGAACAAGCCCTTGATGAGCACCATGCCATATTGTCAGATTCCTACACAGTCAAGGAGCAGGTCAAGCTGCAGTATGTCACCAAGTGTGTTGAAGACATCAAGAAGGTGAGTCCGACATCTGTAAGTCCTTGCTGTCAAATGTGGGGACAGATTTAATCATGTTAATCCCTTGAATCAATGATTATGTAGATTTGTTTTAATCTATACACAGGCGATTGTGCTGTCATTTATAGTTAGTTTATTAAAATTTCAGTTATATTTCATTTAATATCTAAGATACTGTCAGCTATGTTTATTTCCATTGAATTAAAAGTTATATTTATTTTTATAAAATTTCATTAAAATTTTTTCTTTCTCTTTTTTTTTCTACAATTTATTTAATATCTAATAAAATGACAGTTTTAATTATTTAAAATGACAGTTATATCAATGTCTATGAATGTTAATTTTTCATTGAATACAGTGTGCCTGTGTCTTGCCAGCCCTAAGACAGCTGATATCTATAAGCAAGAACATTATTAAAAATACTGTGCAAAAAACAGATAACAAGGTTTGTCATAGACTGAGAAAACAAGCTAGTGTCATTGACTGGGCCTCACTTATTCTTTGTTTATATTATCACATTTCTTCATTTGCTGCCTCTTTTGCAAGATTTCAAACTGCTTTAGGGCATTAACAAAATGTTTCCCGTCATACACAGTCCAAAAATATTATCTTTGCACACAGTAAATAATATTACCTTTGTACAAGTCAAAAATACCGCCATCACACATGGTTCATAATATCCATGGTTGATAAAAATCATGATTTATTTGATTTAAATAAGATTTTTAAAATTTTAAATTGATTTACTTTTTTTTTTTTTTTTAAAGAATATATTTAGATTTTGAAGTAGATCTATATCAATGTTTCTAAAAATTAAACATAATATAGTTAATATTATTTAAATCAATTTTTAACATTTAAAATTGGATCATTTTTTATGTAACTGGAATTTTTTTTAATTTGTAAATATTTCATTAAGGATTTCTTTAGATTTTGAAGTATATTCATTTTTATAAAGACTGAGCATAATGGAGTTAATTTTATTTAAAAAATCACTTTTTTGGATTTCAACCCTCTTGAGACTTTTTGGACCATCTGTGCACTTTGCAAAAACATCTACACAAAATAAAATAATTGCTTTACAAATATAAAACTGTATATATTCTTGTAGGTAATGGAATGAACTAATGTGAATCAAATTGAAATAACACAATTTATACAAATTAGATATCCTTATATGCATAATTTATTCTTGTAATTTTTAAATTTTTTTTTACACTTAGAATAGTCATTATAAATAAATTCTATAATTTTGTCATCAGTCAATGTCATTAAATTCCCCCAAAGATTTCTGATTAAATAATTTAAATAGAGGATCCAGCTTTCTCAACCCGAAGTCGATTTCTAATTTCTAAAAACTGAAAAATTAAATTAAAATAACTATTATAAAATTGTGCAATCATAATTATGTATTAAGAAATTACATATTGTAAGACTAATAATACACAAAAACAAAAAGAAGTTATTTTTTAGTTCATGCCTTTAAATAAATATAATTAAAATAATTTTTTTTAAAATTTTCGTCTCGAATTTTTATTGGTCCGATTCAAATCATGATTTACACTGTTAACAATATCACCATCAAAGGGATAACAGCTTACTTTTATACAATTTAATTTAAACCAAATTGGAGATTGACATAATTTCTATTTGTACCAACATTCACAGAGTGTCATCAGTGAGTTAAATAAAGGCAGCGATGTCATCAAGTTGGTCACCAACAGTCTGGTCAAATGTCACAAGCTTGCCGCATCCCAGGTTGGAGATGGCCAGCTGAAACCAACAACCATGGTGGACGGAAGATATCCACATTCTGATGTAAGAATACTGAATATTTGTCCATATAATTTTCTCTGTCTCAGGTTAGGACTCTGATAACAAAAGGGTAATGATGTATAAATATAACTGTGCAAGTCATAGTCTTAGATACATTGCATTGATTAGCATATTTCTAAACTTAACTTTTTAGATACATGGCATTGTTTAGCATATTTCTAAACTTAATTGTAGGTTCAAAATAATTTTTAAACAAGATCCAATCATAAAATGTTAACTCTAGAAATCTAATGTGGCACATCTGGTAGAAAAGACAAGCTTGATAACATTTAAATAGCCGAAGTAGCATCAAGAACTAATTTGTTTTTGGATAATTTCATGAATATTCAATAATTATTTTTTTTACATCTGCAGTAAATGTTTGTTCTTGCCTCCATTTAGTATGTTTTTCTGAGTGGCTATAGTTTATTATGTTGACATAGGTTTATGATAGAGTGGTAATAGTTTATTAAGGGGCAATTTTGTTTCTGTACTAATTGGGTTATGATAAAAATTGCTTTTCCAGTACATTTCAACCCATCTGAGTTTCCTGCGTTATGTTCTTCAAGCTGGGGACCTGTACTTGGTCTGGAACCGTGCCAGAGACATCTGGACTACACTGGGGGCTAATCAGAAAGCTTGTGAATGGGATAGAGAGGTGTGTAAATAAACTTGACATAGACTGAATGCGTTGATCAAACACTAGTATGTGCTTAAATAGATTTAATCCATTCTCTGCACCCTTGCACAGTTTATGTTTTCTCTAGGCATCCCATGTTGAATTTTTATGTTTTCTCTTGGCACATTTGCCATATTTATGTTTTCTCCTGGCGCACTTGCCATATTTAAGTTTTCTCCTGGCACACTTGCCATATTTAAGTTTTCTCCTGGCACACTTGCCATATTTATGTTTTCTCTTGGCACACTTGCCATATTTATGTTTTCTCTTGGCACACTTGCCATATTTATGTTTTCTCTTGGCACACTTGCCATATTTATGTTTTCTCTTGGCACACTTGCCAAATTTACGTTTTCTCCTGGCACACTTGCCATATTTATGTTTTCTCTTGGCACACTTGCCATATTTATGTTTTCTCTAGGCATCCCATGTTGAATTTTTATGTTTTCTCTTGGCACACTTGCCATATTTATGTTTTTTCTTGGCACACTTGCCAAATTTACGTTTTCTCCTGGCACACTGTTAAATTCTAACTAGTATACTTTAAATAGCAAAACCTTTTTTTTTTTTTTTTTTTAAGCTTAAAGGGCTGGGTTTAATATAAATCAGCGACATATGTAGCGACATCATCTAGTAGCGACATCATCTAGTAACGACATCATCTAGTAACGACATCATCTAGTAACGACATCATCTAGTAACGACATCATCTAGTAATGACATCATCTAGTA